>CM031938.1:12622303-13286245 GCA_018703725.1 Brassica juncea | reverse complement strand
AAGAAGGGTCATGGTCGTGTGGACGCGGGCGCGGACGGAACCCCTTCAGAAGGTTTTTGGGCTCAAGAGTGACGACTTCCCAAGTGGGATGCGTATCATCCTGTAAGTTTGTCCGTGACGGGGAGGGCTGACATATAGACGTTGACCGAGGGTGAAAGTCCTTCCAGTAATCGACGAGAATGCGGCCGACTTCGAGATCCTGGATGACCAGGTCGATTACCAAAGTGTTCGCAGTGAGTTTTGTCGATTCCGACGGTCCTCGTGTTCCTCGAAAGCGATTGTGTGGTTAGGAACATCGCTGTCCGGGAACCAGTTGGAACTGGTCTCGGCTTTTCGCCCGTAGGCTTTTATCGATGAGACAGAGTCCCTGGTAGAACTGTGATCCTCCGATGATCATGTTTACCCTCTGGCGACTGCTGTTGTTCCCTTGGTCGTCCTGTCTTCTTCCGCGCTTTTCCCCTGATTGGTTTTCGGTCGCGCGGTCTTCGGAGGCAGTTTTGTTAGTCTTTGGGCGGTCGGAGTCCAGGAGCAAGTCCTTTATACTCTTGACCTTTGATAGTTCGCCGGTGAGGAGTTTTGCGGCGAGCCGGGCGCCGAGAACCTTGCAGTTCGCAGTGGAGTGACCTCTGGTCTCGTGGAACTCGCAGTAGGAGTTATCCTTGTACTGGTTCCTGGTCCAGGTGTTTCCGGAGGTTTTGCCCTGCTCCGAATTTATGGCGTAGTTATGCTCGCCTTGGACGTCTTCCCCTTCGTGATGGACGTATTTGTCGTTACGAGAGGGTTTCTTCTTGGACGCGGTTTTCTGCGGTCCGTGCTTCTGCGATAGAAGCTTCATCTCTTCTTCCATGATGATGAAGTCTGTTGCCTTGTGGAGAGTATCCTGGATTGTCCGCGGCTTTTCCAGTAGTATCCACTTTCGGAACTTCGACTTGTACCAGAGAGTTTTTCTCAGGGCGTCGATTGCGACATTGTCGCTGATGCCCGTTACTCTGGCCATCACCAGTTTGAACCTTCGCATGAAGTCGCGGAGTGACTCGTCTTCCTTCTGAGCTAGACTCCATAGATCCACGTCGGACGTTTCTCTATCCATGAACATGGAGTACTGTTTGAGAAACGCCGAGGCCAGTTGGCGGAAGCTTCCGATGGAGTTCCTTTTGAGCCGGGAGAACCACTCGAGCGCAGCACCTTTGAGGTGCTCGACGAAGAGAAGACAATGACCTGCGTCCCGTTCGCGCTCCGGGAGTTTGCACCTACCCATTGCGATCTGGAAGGACTGCAGGTGCGACTTAGGATCCGTCGTACCGTCATAGACCGGGATATTGATCTTCCCTGGGTCTGAGATGCGTGTTTCCGTGATCCGAGTGGTGAACGGTGTTTTCCGTGCTTCCTCGAGAAGTCGATCGATCTCGGGGGCGGAACTGGTCGCCTGATGGATCTGCGATTTTACCGCTTTTACTTCAGCCACGGTCTTTTTGAGAGATTCACGGAGATCGTGGATCTCGCTATTGCCGCCGGCGTTCCTCCGAACCTGTCGACGCTGGTCGCGATAGATCCGAGTTTGATCTTCCGCGAGTTCTTCCTGCTCCATCCAGTAGAGTTCTTCTTCCTCTTCTGTCATGGGTCTATCGAAGGATACCGTCTGCCGAGCGGACTGGCTTCGGGTTCTCCTGGGGTGGATGTCAGCGTCTTCATCGGAAGGATCCGATCGGTCGCTGACATCTAGATCGATGCGCTCGACGTCGCTTTCCTTGTTTCCCGCAGCCGGGAGTGGAAGGTTCTGCGAGGTCGTTTGCTGTCCTCTCGGAGCCGTTTCCTCGGGAGTGGGCTCTTTCGGGGCATCTTTTTCTCGTGCTTCGGGAGATCCGAAGTCGAGTCTCCTGCCGCGGCGTGCCTTGGTGGATCCGCGCGGCAACTTGCTCCTCGCAGTTAAGGTATCGACCTGTTTTGCGAGCGAGGTTATCAGCTTGTCATGTTGTTCCGCCCGCGCCTGGGCGGAGGTAAACAGTTCCTTCATCTGCCTGAGCGCCTCAGTGTTTGCATCAGCAGTGACTGTGGACGCGTCTCCAGCTGGAGTCTTCTCAGCGTTGGCATCGACGGGTGTTCCGTCTAGCGCTGGCTGATCCTTGGTGGCGTCGGCTGACATGATCGAGCGTGTGCAGTTGCGAGATAGATAGATCCGTAAACCCCCCCTCCTTCTAGCGCCAAACTGTGGGAACCGAAATTCGCACCGTCAAATTAAGTTGATTTGGAGGAAAGCCAAGTGAACCAAGCCTTCCCTGAAGGTCCCGGATATCTGCTGGGCCGCACACGACACAATCAGTTCGACAAAGAAAATATGAAAACGAAATAAAAATCGTAAGAAAAAAGAATAGAGCAAAAGATTTTATTTCCGAATCCGCGTTTGAGCGTGAACAACAGGTAAGAGCCTTGGCTACGAGAGCTGTCGGCAAGTTCGCTAGTCTGATCGCCTAAGTCTATCCTAGTTGAGTCGCAGCTCGCTAGTGAAAACAGAAAAGAATTCTAAGTTGCTCTAAGTGCTCTGGACGTTTTTTGTGATCTGGTTTGCTTCTTGTTCCAAGCTCTCCTTATATACTCCTCCTATGACGGTCTATCTTCTTGCGGGCTGAGTCGGGCTTTTTCCATTTTCGTCCATCTTTGTGTTTATCGGGAAACTTGACATTTATCTTCGGAAATTTACATTATCTCTGGAAACTTGAATTTATCTCTTATGAAACTTGACATTATCTCTATGTGAGGATAAAAGATAAAAAACCGTCATAGTATCCTTCCTTTTCGGAAATCGTACGGGGCCGTTTTGGCCGCGTTGGGCCATTTAGGCGTTTTTTCGGTTTTTCGAAAGGACAGTCTTTGAAGGTCTCGGTGTTTCCGAAGGAACCTCAATTCCTTGTTTAGTCGAGGAAGTGACGTTCTAGAATAACCGTGATCATACCAAACTTGCGTAGATTGATCCGAACAAGCTAAGATGGGATCGAACCGGGCACGATAGGAACAAGACCGGGACGAGGGCCGTGGACCGACGCCAGGCCGGACCGCGCGACGGGTGCCGCCGGCGCAGGCCAGGGCCCGCGTGACGGGTGCCGGCCGGCTGCCAGGCAGGGTGCCGCCGGCGCCAGGCCGGCACGCGTGACGGGTGCCGCCGGCGCCAGGCCGGGTACCGCCGGCGCCAGGCCGGCCCCGCTTGACGGGTGCCGCCGGCGCCAGGCCAGCCCCGCTTGCCGCCGGCGCCATCTTCCTGCGTCCGGCGTTCCTCCGGCGCCTAGGCCGGGGTTGTGCCGCCGTCGCCATGGCCTGCCTTCGTCCCAGCGTGCCGCCGAGCGCCATGCCGGGGTGCCAAGCCGGCGCCAGCCAGCCCGCGTGCCGCCGGCGCATGCGTGGTGCCGGCCTTGCCGCCAGGCCAGCCCGCGTCCCTCTTGGCCGCCGCGCCATCCAGCCCGCGTCCCGCGTGCCGCCGGCGCCAGGAGTGCCGTGGGTGCCGCCGCGCCAGCCAGCCCGCGTCCGCGTTCTGCCGGCGCCAGGAACCTGGGGCCCGCCGGCCGCCAAAATGCCATCCCGTTGTCCCCTCGTCCGCCGTCGCCAGGCAGGGGTGCCGCCGCCCAAGGCCGGGTGACAGCCGGCGCCAGGCCAGCCCGCGTAAGCGCCCGGCGCCAGGCCGGGTTGCCGCCGGCGCCAGCCCGGATCCCGCGTGCTGCTGGTGCCAGGCCGTCTTGCCGTCCGTGGGTTTGTTCGATCTTTCCCTCGTCAGTTGTTTGCGGGAAATCTTTCGAGTTTTGGGAGGGTCTCTAGTCGTAGATCTCGAGATAATTGTTTCTAACGAGATTCCGCGAGTATCGGGATTTTGAGATGGACTTAGATCTTCAGATTTTCCGTCGTCGAGGATGAGAGCAATATGGCTCCGAGTTTTAGATATGTTAAAAGATGAATTTTTTAAACAATCGGGAAGGTTTTACGGAAGACTCATTGTAGATCTCGGACAATCCAGACATGGATTTCAAGGGACCAGGATGCTGTCATTGCCGGAGATCGTGAGACGATCGCATTGATGGGCGCCAGGACCCTCGCCGTTGGCGCCAGATGGGAGTGGACGAGCCTTCCGTGAGTTTTATCGAGCGACGACCCGTTTCTTGGATTTGATCGTCGCTTGGCTTTTCTTTCGAGGACTTTCGGGTGACGATTTCGTCATTGACCGATTTTGACCCCAACAAGGAGTATACTGATGATTACGAGGAGGAGAGAGCTATAGAGTGTCATAACCTTCCAGAAGATGAAGATCGACTTCTCCACCACAACGTCAAAATCAAGACATCGATCGATAGGGCCTTCTCCCCATCGATCGATACTACTTGCCTCGCATCATTCGACAACACAGTCAACAACAAGCGAGACGGAGACTACACAATCGGGAGCTGGGCAAGCGATTACCAGCACGAGAGCTTCGCGGTCGAGACCGCAACGCCAACATACATCACCCAACCCGAAGAAGTCACATCGATCGACATGGCACCTGCACAATCGACCGATACGCCTGAACAACCATCGACCGATCCCATTCCCTTGCCATCGACTGATACATGCATCAAACCATCCCAGGTAACAAATTCAAGTGTACTTGATTTTGGTAATCTAATCTCGGATGAGTTTGGTATTTTCAGGGATTCACAAGGTTTTGCCCCTCAATGGATGGGCGAACACTCCACATATCCAGAGAAGATATTGCAGACGTCCTACAGTTAGCCAACGGATCCCAAAACCTATTCCAGCAGCAACGCTACGGACCAGACAACCATCATCAGCACCAGGAGGCAGACACAACAGCCGAGCCAAAGGAAGCTGAGGATAATAATCTCAACACGAAGGATCCAGATTTCCAACGTAAATCGATCGATACAGAGTGTATGACATCGATCGATAGTCGTCCTGAATTCGGAAAGAGAGCCTTTCGATATGGAGTTCGAAAATTCTTTTGGGAGCAGAGAGATGAGTATGGGGTCTACAGAGACGAGAAAGGGTTTGCTAGAGGAATAGATGGTGACATCATCAGAGTTTCTAAAGACGACATCAAGAAACTACTTCAAAGAACTTCAATGGATGAACGCTCTTACATCTGTTTACCAGAGCACGCTAGTTCATTTACAAGAAGAGAATTGGTGCAAGAAACCTACACCAAAGACGAGATCAACGAGATGTTCACTGATCTACTTGGAGAACGCAAATGGGAAAAACTCTCCATGGAAAAGAGTTTAGAGGAGGCCACAGACAAGCTTCGCAGTGAGATGAACTGGATGTTCAGTGCAGACCAAGCATTACTCAAGAAGGTTAAACGTCTTGAGCTGGAACTTGAAGATCTTCGCAACACACAGAACCATGGCCAGTAAAGTTCAATATCGATCGACGGAGTAACATCCACATCGATCGATACGAAGCCTGCACCATCGACCACCTACTCAAAACATGAGGTCGATGAGTCTCTTGGATATATCTGGAAAGAACTGAAGAAAGCAGAAGCTCGTCTCAGCAGCAAACTCACCAAGACCTGTGAACCTATCTTTCACAACCTAGGGGATCTAAGCATCTGCAAAGAAGAGATGAAGAGATCTATCCGCCTTATCAATGAGGCACATGCAGATATGAACCCGCGGCACCTTGCAATCCTTTTGGAGTATTGACTCGTCTGAAAGCATCTGAGGGGAAAATTGCTGATATACACTTCTTAGTAGACAAAGAAGTGGAGGAACTCGCACTACGCATGGATACTATGCAGCAGGAGGCTGAGAAGTTCCAACGTCAACTCGATTATCAGGCTGCATCGATTGCATCGATCGACGAGCTCAACCTCGCATCGATCGACGAGCTCAACCTCACATCGATTGATAGGCGACTGACTGAAATCGACGGCCAGATGAAGCTCTTTGCCGAGAAGCTTCACGAGAATCTGCAGAAGCAAAAATTGACCGATGAACAACATGTTGCATCGATCGATATACAGACTTCAGAAATCTGAACCAGAGCTGACTTGGATAAGTTAGCTGATGAAGTTTACACGTAAATTACAAGCATGGATGATTCACAAGACAGACGTATAGAGTAGACGTATTTCCCGCTATTCAACGAGGTTGGCAGCATGGAATCTAGCATAGAAGGGATGCAAAAAGAAATCAAAGCGATTCAGAGGCAGCTTGCGATCAGACCTGCACCCTTAGCATCGATCAACAGAAGAACAAGCGCATCGACCGACGGACCTCAACAGCCATCGACCGACTATTCAACTAAGCAATCGATCGACACCAGCTCCATCCACGACAAAATAATTCAACGCCTTGATTCAATGCAAGCGGAGCTCAGTGATATTTCAGAACATGCCTACGAGAAATTAGGATGGCACGAGCTCAGCATTGAAGGTCATGAAGAAAGGATTCAAAGGATCAATGATGAGTTGATTAAGATAAAGAAGAAACGAACCAGAGAATATGAAGCCATAAGAAACCTATTTGACGCATGGTTCGGTGAGAAGAAAGATACAGAGGATACTTGTTTCCTAACAAGTACCTGGACTTCATCTCAGTAGCTCATTCCATCTAAAGTCAAGCTAGATGACTATAATCAAAGCGCTGAGTGGGAGGCAACCCACTGTTAGGTAGTTTTTCATTTCATTTCTATCTTTAGGATTTTATTTTTCGTATTTGTTTTTCTTTGCAGTTACGATTAGACGATTACCACTGAAATCGACATGAACCAAACAATAGCGATCGACGAAGGCGACTCAACATCGATCGATACGCATCACGGTCAGGTATATCGTTCTAACTTTTTCGATATCAGTACTTTATTTTTGCCTATGCCTTAACCGGACTGGTTATACACTGAGGACAGTGTATGATTTAAGTCTGGGGGATGATTACTGATGATGTTTACCTTTTGACTTCATCTAAAAATGTTTTCAAAATGGTTTTTATTGAGTCTAGAAAGGGATAATGATAATTTAAATTTTCACTTTTTATCTAACCAATCTTTTAGGCACCATTCTTAGATTTGTTGATGCATAATGTACTATAGATGCTAAAGTTGATCACCTATCAGCTATGACAACGCTTTCATTGATTGTCTGGAGGAACCAAAGCTGATTTTTAACCTAAGCTGACATTCTTTGCTTGTCTTGGGGCTTGGTATACATGGGATCAGATGCTTCAAACAAGTCTGGAAGGTAAAGTCTTGTGTAGATAGTTTTATCACCCTCTCTCTCTCATTTTCGAAATTAGATTTAATTTTATTCAGTTAAAAAAAATCTGAAAATTAGCTTAAATATATGTTCTAGAACTAGTTAGTTATTACTTAGGAAGGAATTCGAACAGGGCTTGGCGGTTACCCCCCTTAAGACTTGATTCATAATAGTTATAGGTAAAGGATTCGAACAGGACTTGGTGGTTACCCCTTCAAGACTTGCTTCGCAATGAATCCTAGGATATAGGTAAAAAAAAGTGAACAGGACTTGGTGGCTGCAACCATTAAGGCTTGATTCATGGAAGCCTGTCCAATCTTGGTCAATGTCTTGCAAATAAAAGCAGACTTGACTAGGAGAGAAATAATAGAAAGAGAGGATAAGAACTAATTTTTACCTGCAGGCCCAGATACTTGTTTGAGCAACCTTGCATCCTATGATCGATACTCCCAAGGTAAAGCCTGCACTTTTATTTTTATGTACAGAAATGAAATCAGTAGAGGGGTTAGTCAGACATGATTGCTAAGTTGTTGGCTAGATGATCAAGGTTGTTGTTGGGGTCAAAAACGGTTATCTCGAAATCTACGGCTAAAGATCCTTACAAACTCAAAGATTTCCCGCACGAACGACTAACGGGGGAAAGATCGGGCAACGGAAAACCCACGGGCGGCAGAGAACCCCTGGCGCCGACGGCACGCGTCACGCGAGCCGGCCTGGCGCCGGCGGCACCCCGGCCTGGCACCGGCGGGACGCGTCATGCAGTCCGGCCTGGCGGCGGCGGCACCCCCGCCTGGCGCCGGCGGCACCCCCGCCTGGCGCCGGCAGCACACGTCACGCGGGCCGGCCTGGCGCCGGCGGCACACGTCACGCGGGCCGGCCTGGCGCCGGCGGCACCCCGGCCTGGCGCCGGCGGCACGCATCACGCGAGCCGGCCTGGCGCCGGCGGCAAGCCCCCTGACGCCGGTCGACGGCCCTCATCCTGGTCTCGGTCCCATCATGCTTGGTCTGATCCCATCTTGGCCTGTTTGGATCAATCCTTGTGAGTTTGGTACGATCACGGCTACGGAATGAACATCTTTCGATTCGGTTGGAATCGTCCTCGATGTTTTACGACAAAAACTAGAAGGATTGGATTTCTCGTGGAAGATATCGTATAAAACAAAGATCGATTAACTTGAACATCGATCCTTTAGGCTATACGGTTTATTGTACGAGAAAGATAGCCTTTTCGAGAAATCGTATAAAACGTTCAATGACTTAAGACAAGTCCACGGACTTACTTACGATTTTAAGAATTCAGTCCTAATCATGCTGTGACGGTTTATCTGATTTCCCGAACATCGGATAAACATCAAGTCACCGAAAAATAGGGAAAAACTCGAGGATAATTACGAAGATCGACGAAAATGGAATACTTCCTGAAGAGATAAACTTGGGCCCAAAGGCGAGGTCCATCATCCTAAGGCAAACCGACCTGGGAGTGAGTATATAAGGAGAGCAAGAGCAGAGGAGAAGGGGATCCGAAAATTAGACTTAGAGCATTCTGCTAGCTTAGAAGAATTAGGGCTTAGGTGGTTAGACTAGCGGAGCAAAGCTTAGGACGTTTGGCTGCCTGCGACTCTATCTTTTTCTTTAATCGCAAATCTCTCTGTCTTTCGGAGAATCTTTGTACTCATATCTTTCATCTAATAAAACGCCTTCGGGCAAATATTTCAACTCTTATTTTTATCAATTGAACTTTCTCGATTTCGTGTGGCAACGCAGAGAATCCAGACCTTCAAGGAAAGTCGGGTTTACTTGTCTTTCCTCCGGAATCTTATTTATCGGAAATTGACGGTGTGAATTTCGGTTCCCACAGTTTGGCGCTAGAAGGAGGGGGGGCCGGATTCTCTAACTCGAAAACCACCAATCGATCAAAGTTCAGTATGGCTTCTTCGTCAGCCCGCAACATCGTATCTTTCGAGGATCGAGCAACGGCCAGTATGGCCAAACCTCACAACAACCTCCTCGTAATAGAACTCACGATCCAGGATATTGACGTAGCAAGGGTATTAGTCGACACCGGATGCTCGGCTAATATTATCTATAAAAGCACCCTCGAGAGGATGGGCATTGATCTAAGCATCCTTACAGATGACCCCAGCCCAGTATTCGGACTCTCGGGAGAAGTTATGACCCTCGGTTCAACTAACCTCCTAGTCAGGGCCGGGAGCGTCGTCAAAAACACGGAATTCCTGGTGATTGATGGTCCAACATCCTACAACGCGATAGTTGGAACTCCCTGGCTAAACTCCATGAGAGCGATCCCATCAACATTCCACCTATGCCTCAAGTTCCCGACGCCTTTCGGGGTCGAAACAATACATGGTAGTCGCGGAGCAGCGCAAATCTACCTCGCTACCGAACCAAAACGGAAAAATTCCGAAATCGAGACCTCTCGGAAAAAGCAAACGATTCACGACTCGCCAGAAACCTTCTGGCAGTCCTAAAGAGCTGAGGCCATGGAAGGGAAGCGTGAACCAACCTGTGAACCGGTAGTCTCAATTTGCCTCGACGATTCCTTCCCGGAACGGTGCGTCGAAATCGGAGCTAACCTCCGCGAACCAATAAAAACAGAGCTCATCGCATGCCTCAAAAAGAACCTCAGTACGTTCGCTTGGGCTGCGGAGGATATGCCGGGAATCGACATTAGCGTAACATGTCATGAACTTAACATCGACCCGACTCACAAACCCGTAAAACAAAAGAGACGAAAGCTGGGACCTGAGCGTGCCACCGCAGTCAACGAGGAAGTCGAAAGACTCCTCAAAGTAGGGTCGATAACAGAAGTTAGGTATCCAGACTGGCTTGCGAACCCTGTCGTGGTAAAAAAGAAGAACGGGAAGTGGCGAGTCTGTGTCGACTTCACAGATCTGAATAAAGCCTGTCCGAAGGACTGCTTCCCGCTCCCGCACATCGACCGACTGGTCGAAGCAACTGCGGGAAACAAGCTTCTGTCATTCATGGACGCTTTTTCCGGATACAATCAGATCATGATGAATCCCGACGACCGCGAAAAAACTGCATTCATCACAGACCGTGGAACGTATTGCTACAAGGTAATGCCTTTCGGTCTTAAAAACGCGGGTGCAACGTATCAACGACTCGTCAACAGAATGTTTGCTGAGAAACTCGGAAAAACTATGGAGGTATACATCGATGATATGCTCGTAAAATCTCTTAACGAACACGATCATGTAGCCCACCTAGAGGAATGTTTTGCACGACTCAACCAGCATAACATGAAACTCAACCCGGCGAAATGTAGATTCGCGGTGGCATCGGGAGAATTCCTCGGATACCTCGTAACGTATCGCGGAATCGAGGCCAACCCTAAAAAAATCGACGCACTGATAGAGATGGCCTCCCCGAGAACCAAGCGAGAAGTCCAAAGGCTAACCGGAAGAGTCGTGGCTTTGAACCGTTTCATTTCGCGCTCCACGGATAAGTGCCTACCGTTTTACGAAATATTAAAGGGAAACAAGAAGTTCGAATGGTCCGAGCAATGTGAAAAAGCTTTCCAACAGTTGAAACATTACCTGGCCACTCCACCAGTCCTCGCAAAACCGGTGGAAGGTGAACCTCTTTTCCTCTATATCGCAGTTTCCGCAACAGCAGTCAGTGGCGTCCTGATACGAGAAGAACGCGGCGAACAAAAGCCAATCTTTTACGTAAGCACGACGTTGCTGGATGCGGAAACTCGATACCCGCTAATGGAAAAATTAGCATTCGCCGTCATAACCTCGGCAAGAAAACTAAGACCATATTTCCAGTCTCATACTATAGTGGTTCTCACCACGTTCCCACTGCGGATAATCCTGCATAGTCCGAGCCAATCTGGTAGGCTCGCAAAATGGGCAATCGAACTGAGCGAATACGACGTCGAATATCGCCCAAGGACATGTGCAAAGTCCCAAGTACTTGCGGATTTCTTGGTAGAGTTACCCACTAGAGACATGACTAACGAGGAACCAAACTCAACTTGGATCCTCCACGTCGACGAATCTTCGTCCAAACAAGGATCCGAAATCGGAATACGACTCACCTCTCCTAACGGGGAAATCCTAGAACAGTCTTTCCGATTGGCTTTTCATGCTTCAAACAATGAGGCAGAATACGAAGCACTCATTGCAGGCTTGCGGCTGGCCCATGGATTAAAAATCCGTAATATTCACGCTTACTGCAATTCTCAGTTAGTCGCCAATCAATACAGCGGAGAATATGAGGCAAGAGACGAAAGGATGAACGCATATCTAAAACTCGTCCAAGAACTGGCTCGTAGTTTCGACTAGTTCGCCCTGACCAGAATTCCTCGCTCGGAAAACGTCCAGGCCGACGCCTTGGCTGCCCTTGCCTCAAGCTCAGATCCAGGGCTCCAAAGGATAATCCCGGACGAATTCATCGAACATCCAAGCATCAGACCACCGGTGGTCGTCAATCTAATCTGGGGAGAGATTGAAGATGCGGAAGAAGTCGAGGATCAACCGGAAGCGGATGTGGATCCAACCGAGTACGGCTGCGACAGCCCTTGGTTAGAACCAATCCGAGCCTATATCGTGAATGGAACCTTACCCGCCGAAAAATGGGCGGCCCGTAAAGTGAAAACCCAAGCGGCACGGTACGTCACGATAGAGGGAGAAATTTATAAGTGGTGTTTCTCCGGTCCTCTCATGACATGCGCAGAAGGAGAAACGGCAAGAAGAATCATGGAAGAGGTCCATTCTGGATCATGCGAAAATCATTCTGGCAGAAGATCTCTCGCAGTCAAAATCAAACGCCATGGTTATTATTGGCCAACCATGGTAAAAGACTGCGAGAAATTCGCTCGGAAGTGCGAGAAATGCCAAAGGCATGCTCCAACAATCCATCAACCCGCGGAAATCGTCTCCTCAATCTCGTCCCCCTATCCTTTCATGCGATGGTCCATGGACATTGTCGGACCTATGCACCCATCAAAACAAAAATGCTTCCTCCTAGTCCTCACGGATTTCTTTTCCAAATGGGTAGAAGCAGAATCCTACGCAAGTATCAAAGACACACAAGTCGAGAACTTTGTCTGGAAACATATCATAACTAGACATGGGGTCCCATACGAAATCGTAACAGACAATGGATCTCAATTTATCTTTGCTCGATTCGAAGCATTCTGCGAAAAGTGGAAAATACGACTTACAAAGTCAACCCCCAGGTATCCGCAATGCAACGGACAGGCAGAAACCATCAACAAGACCGTCCTTGACGGACTAAAAAAGCGCCTAGACGCCAAAAAGGGGCGATGGGCTGAGGAGCTCGAAGGAGTTCTTTGGTCACATCGTACAACCCCAAGACGGGCTACAGGTGAAACTCCATTCGCTCTCGTTTATGGAACGGAATGCATGATCCCCGCGGAAGTAGAATTCCCCGGAGTACGGAGAAGATTCCTCCCCGAACGAGAAGATCTAAACGACGCTATGATGCTGGACAATCTCGATCTTATCAATGAACGCCGTGACCAGGCGCTCATTCGAATCCAAAATTACCAGCACGCTGCCGCAAGGTACTACAACTCAAACGTACGCCATCGCAGGTTCAGAGAAGGCGATTTAGTCTTACGCAAAGTCTTCCAAAACACTGCCGAACGAAACGCAGGAAAACTGGGAGCAAACTGGGAAGGACCATACAAAGTCATAAACGTAGTCCGACAAGGTTCATACCAAATCGCAAACATGCAAGACGTCAAAATCCCGAGAACTTGGAATGCGATGCACCTCAAAAAATACTACCACTAAACGATAAAACGTGGTACAAAAGAACTACGAGATGGCTTGATCCCTAGACAAGGGTACGTAGGCAACCCGCCAACCGGCGGATTCAGCTATCCCCCCAATTAAAAAAAAGGGGGGGGGAGTGGGTACGTATACTCGTATACTCCCACAAATTTCAAAGCCTCTAAAATTTTCGAAACTTTTTCACGACTTTTTCAAATCAGCCGAAACGGCCACAACAACGGATCTAGTATCCACTAAGCGATTATTACATCCAAAAAACAAATCCCGGAGGGCTAACACTTCACGAAGCAAAGTGAATGTAGACGCTTCTCCCTGGGTCAAATTTACGCGACCCCTTGGTCCCGCGTCCAAAACGGAAACAACAGTTTTCTTGTTGCGAACATTCGCAAAGACATCCCCAAAGCCCGCGAGCGTTTCAATCACGAAATGCGGCATAAGGAAAAATCGACCTTCAGCACTGCGAGACGTCGCTAACGCTTGAAGGACATCCTTTTCCGCAAAACATTGCAGACGAAATCTTCGTCTCTGAACATACAAACGCACCTCAAAAATGGTATCATTTCGTTGTTGCTGATCACAACAAACGAACTCTAACGTCCTAAACAGACAAATAGCCGCCCTTCAAGGGGTAGGCTCTCTTACATCCGACAAGGATAAACATAGCGCGCTATAGAAGAAATCCAAAATTTTGGTCTAGCTCTTCGTAAAGGAAGTAGCTCGACTCACGCCCAAACAAATCGTATAAGCCGACAACAATTCGCAGATTTTAAGCGGTACGAGTCAGGTTAAAATCATAAACAGGCAAAATGATGTGGGAACCGAAATTCACACCGTCAATTTCCGATAAAGATTTGTGGAGGAAAACCGAGTTAACCCGATCTTCCTTGAAGGTCCCGGATATCTGCTGGGCCACACACGATACAATCAATGGAGATTAAGTCGAAAAGTAAAAATCGTAAAGTAGAGCGAAAAGAGATCTTATTTCTGGATTCGCGTTTGAGCGTGAACAACGGGTAAGAAGTAAGCTACAAGAGCTGTCGAAAGGTCCGCTAGTCCGGCCGCCTAGATCTAACCTAGTTGAGTCGCAGCTCGCTAATGAAAACAGAAAAAGAAAGCTAAAAACGCTCTAAGTGCTCTGGAAGTTTTGTGATGATTTTCTCCTCGCCCAAAGCTCTCCTTATATACTCTTCTTAAGATGGTCTATCTTCTCGCGGGCTGAATCGGGCTTTTTCCATTTTCGTCCATCTTCGTGTTTATCGGGAAACTTGACATTTATCTTCGGAAAACTTGACATTTATCTTCTGGAAACTTGACATTTATCTCTTATGTGAGGATAAGGATAAACCGTCATAGTTATCCTTCCTTTTCGAAAAATCGTAAGTGGGCCGTTTTGGCCACGTAGGGCCGTTTAGACGTTTTTACGGTTTTTCGAAAGAACAGTCTTTGAAGGTTTCGGTTTTTCCGAAGGAACCCCAATTCCTCGTATAGCCGAGATGTTTGGTGTTTAGAATAACCGTGATCGTACCAAAACTCACGAAGATTGATCCAAACAAGCCAAGATGGGATCAGACCGAGCACGATGGGACCAAGACCAGGACGAGGGCCATCGACCGGCGCCAGGCCGGGGTGCCGCCGGCGCCAGGCCGGGGTGCCGCCGGCGCCAGGCCGGGGTGCCGCCAGCGCCAGGCCGGCCCGCGTGACGCGTGCTACCGGCGCCAGGCCGGGGTGCCGCTGGACGCGTGCCGTCGACGCCAGGCCGGCCCGCGTGACGCGTGCCGCCGGCACCAGGCCGGGGTGCCGCTGGCGCCAGGCCGGGGTGCCGCCAACGCCAGGCCGGCTCGCGTGACGTGTGCCGCCGGTGCCAGGCCGTCTTGCCGTCCGTGGGTTTTCCGTTGTTCGATCTTTCCCCCGTTAGTCGTTCGTGCGGGAAATCTTTGAGTTTTGAGAGGATCTTTAGCCATAGATTTCGAGACAACCGTTTTCAAAGGTTTGAGTAATGTGGCTTCGAACTTTAGACGTTTAAAATATGAACTTTTAAAAAATGGAGAAGGCTTTGCGGAAGAGTCAGTGTAGTTTGCGGACAATCTGGACATGGGTTTAAGGGACCAAGATGCTGCCGTTGTACGAGATCACAAGATGATTGCATAGATGGGAACCAGGACTCTTGCCGCCGGCGCCAGACGGGACAGGGCAAGCCTGCCGCCCGTGCCGTGTCCTTCGTCCGCCGGTGCCTGCTTGCCTTCGTTGATCCCCTGGGCTCACGGTCCGTTCATGCCTTCTTGTGAGTTTTATCGAGTGACGGCCCGTTTTTTGGTTTTGATCGTCACTTAGTTTTCTTTCGAGGACTTTCGGGTGACGATTTCGTCGTTGACCGATTTTGACCCCAACAGTTAGCCCCCCAGCTAGCTAGGAACCGTAGTGCCTGTCGGATCCTAGCTTGCGGTATGGCTGTATGGGAAGGTGTAGAGACGTAATCGTTTGCCGAAGGTTGGGGTAAATAGTGATTTTACATTCTTTAAGAACAATGTCTTCAAGATCTTCCAAGATAAATTCTTCTTCCCATTCATCCTCAGATGACTCTCCTGCCCATGTGACGGTGAAGCAAGAGGAGTTTGTCGAGGAGGAAGCGAAGAATGCGTATTACCGGGCCCTTGTGGGTTCGCCCCCATCACTGCCAGATATCCCTGTTCCGAGGAGATCTCTGAGGCAGCCTGGTGCTCCTTTTACGCCGAGCTTGGTTTCTCGTAAATATCTCAAGGTTCTTCGAGATTTTTACCAGGTTCCTGAAGGAGTCAAATTCCGGATCCCTGTTGGTAACGAGAGTTCGAGGAATCCTCCGGAAGGTTTCTTTACATGTTACGAGGCCTTCTTTACATATTGCCGCATGTGGTTCCCGATCCCCGGTACCATTGTTCGTGCGCTTCGTCACTTCGAACTCTCGATCAACCAGCTCAGCGTTCCTGCCTTAGAGAGTTGGCTTGGCGTACTGATCTCAAGTTATGAGCTCGGGATCGATCTCAGTCCTGGTGATTTCGAAGGCCTTTGGAGCACTCGGCCGACGGGGAGCGACGGTTACTACTCCATGCTGCCTAAGAAGGATATGGCCATAATTCAGGGGACTACTTCGAACCCTAAATCGTGGCAGGAACGTTTCTTCTTTGTCCGAATAGATGGTGATTCTGTCGAGGAGAGCTGCCTCCATCTATTTCCGCATGCATGGAACTTCAACCGAGGTAATGTGATGAAAACTCGTTGTCTATTTTGTTATTCCGGAAGTGCGAGTTTTTAATGAAAAAGTTTCGCTTTGTAGAGAACGGGGCTGTTGCGCATTTGCATGGCGATCTCTTCGTCAAGAGGGATCTCCTTCGTCAAAGACCGTTTTTCTGGAAGTCCTTCACTCTTGAACGGATTCGAGACGCAGTAAGGCTTTACCGGTCCCGAGACCCTGTCCTGACATATGATGCCGAACCAGTTATCGAAGCCCCGACTCGGAGGTGTAAACAGAGATCCCGTAAAGGGAAAGAAATCGATGGTGGGGAAGGTTCGGAAGATCCTTCACCGTTGGGGGAAAACCCTAGTTTTGTTCCAACGGAAAAAGGCGGAGCCAGCGATTCTCCACTTCCCAACAATTTCTTTGACGGCATTCCTCCGGAATTTGTTACTGACGAGTCGCTAGAGGAAGAGAAGAGGCAATGGGTTTTTGCCGAGGATTCCCAGCGGATCAATGAGGTTTTGTTCTTTGAACTTCTTAACCGTATCCTTGATTCAGCATATATGTATGTTTATTGGTCTTGAATTTGTGCAGGGACTAAGAGTGTTTGGCAATGCGCTCGACTCAAGTTTCTGCAAGGCTAGGATTGCTAACTTCAAGACCAAGGAAGCTGAGAGAGAGCTCTTCCGATTCCGTCAAGAGGTTAAGGCGCAGAACGAAAAGCAAGCTGAGCTTCATGCTCGAGCTCTTGTTCGGGCGGAAAGGAGAGGAAGGAAGATGGTCGCAGCGGAGGTGGCGAGACGGGCGAAATCGTTCGCTTCTGAGTTTCAATGTTTTAAAGAAGCTCAGGAGTTTGTTGGCGATTTCCGCGAGTGACGGGGCTCGGTCGTAAACCTTTACAAGTCTCAGAACCCGGATTTCTCTTTTGATTCCGAGATCGCTGAGATGAAGGACTTTATGGCCGAGTGTGCTCATGCTGAGTCCTTGGTTCCTCCAGTTGAGGAAAGAGTCCGGAGACTATGGGAACCTATTGAGGTTTCCGAGGATACGGTGGAGGCCGGAGCCGATGAGAACGACGAGGGTGGTGGGAACGCTCAAGGTGTGAACGAGGATGTGGACCAGCCTGCAGGTTCATTCGGGATTTCCGCATCTGGATTTCTCGACGTTGACTTTCTTTTGCGAATCGTATGTTTCGGCCGTGTGTGGCCGTTTTTTAGGATTTTTATTCTGCGACCCTCGGAGGTCGTATTTTTATGTTTTTGGGACTGGCCGTTGGTGGCTAAGAATCCCGCCGTCTTTGCGGACTTTATGAATATGAGAATTTGCGAAATTTCGTCTTTTGTTTTGATTTATACTTTCGTCAACTGTAGAGGAAAGAATGCGAGTAGTCACTTCGTATCCTAACTCTTTTTTGTCGCTTGGTCCGTATGCTACTTTCTAGCGAGCGTTTTAGGTGTAAGCGATAAGAGACATGTTTTGGGATCTCGTATACGATACTATGTCTGTGAGATGTCAAGATCCAGCAAGACTGGGTTTAGGGCAAGACCTAGGCTTACTCTCAGCTTTAAGGCTGTGCGATGATTGATGGGCTTTCGTTTTGCCTGTTAGTGATTTCTTCCTGATTTTTTTCGTTTAAAGTCCGCGACTAGTCGCCGCTACTAGTCTCGGAGTTTATTCGAGACGCTAAACCAAAATTTTGTGTTTCTTATATAGCGCGCTATGATATCCTTTTCGGATGTAAGAGGACCTTGTAGGTCTGACTACGAGTTTGTATTTGAGTGAAACGTTTCTGAGTGCGTCCGTCGGGGCCAATCGACGGGCATAAGTTGTTTTTTTAAGTCGCAGGTGGACTGTTTTAGCGGATGATACGAGTTTTGTTATCTTTTTAAGAAGTTGCGACGTCTCGCGTTTCTTTTGAAGATATGATTTTCGTTTTTCCGAAGTGTTTGTGTTTAAGTAAGCATAAAATATATAATTTTATTTGAAAGAATTTCGAAAAGTTCGAGTACATGTGCGGATATTTCGCGTTTTTTTGGGAGTATAGGAGTGTACGTACCCAGTCCCCCCCCCCCCTTTTTGGTGAGGGGGATAGCTGAACTCGCCGGTTTTCGACGAGCTGCCTACGTACCTCTTTCGAGGATCAAGCCATCTCGTAGTTCTGATAGTTGCCGCAGACGTTTTTGCTCCCTGTGTGTTGCCGTTTCGATCGTGCTGGTCGGATCGACGGTTTGTGCAGGGGTCGAGCTCTCTGCTTTTATGGCGGTGGACTCAGAGGCTTTGTCGCTGTCTTGAATCGTTGCCTGTTTGGATGATTCTGGATCATCTTTTTTTTTAGTCTTCAGGAATGTTGTGTGATTCCTTTGCTCGCTTCGGGTTGGCCGCTGGGGCGTTCCGATCTTTTCGCAGTTTGAACTCGGCTAGGTAACAGAGCCTCGATTGTTTCTGACTACCCCAGATGGCTGCGATTCCGGTTGGAGTAGGAAATTTGATGCCGAGGTAATATGTGGATGGTACTGCCTTCATGGAGTTGATCGAAGGGGTTCCCATGATGGCGTTGTAGATGGCCGGGTTGTCGACTACTGCGAACTCGACGATTTTTGTAACTTTTTTCGCCATGACCGGGAGCTTAATTCTCCCGAGGGTCATGGAAGTGACGCCCGAAAACCCAGTCAAAGGTTTTGGCTCAGGGACGACTTCCCCAAGTGGGATCTTCATCCTGTAGAGGGTGTCGCAGAAGATAACATTGACCGTACTTCCTGTATCGACGAGGATGCGGCCCACCTCGAGATCCTGGATTACCAGGTCGATGACCAAAGGATCACAATGAGGCTTGTCGATTCCGACTGTTTCCTGTTCCTCGAAAGTGATCGTGTGGTTAGGAATATCGCTATCCGGAAACCAGTTGGAACTTGTCTCGGCTTTTCGCCCGTAGGCTTTTATTGATGAGACTGAGTCTTGGTAGAACTGTGATCCTCCGATGATCATGTTTACCCTCTGGCGACTGTTGTTGTTCCTTTGGTCGTCCTGTCTCCTTCCGCGTTTTTCACCCGACTGGTTTTCGGTCGCGCGGTCCTCGGAGACAGTTTTGTTGGTTTTTGGGCGGTCAGAGTCCAGGAGCAGGTCCTTTATACTCTTGACCTTTGATAGTTCGCCGGTGAGGAGCTTTGCGGCGAGCCGGGCGCCGAGAACCTTGAAGTTCGCCGTAGAGTGTCCTCTGGTTTCGTGGAACTCGCAGTAGGAATTATCCTTGTACTGGTTCCTGGTCCAGGTGTTTCCGGAGGTTTTGCCTTGCTCCGAGTTGATGGCGTAGTTATGCTCGCCTTGGGCATCTTCCCCTTCGTGATGGACGTACTTGTCGTTAAGAGAGGGTTTCTTCTTGGACGCGGTTTTCTGCGGTCCGTGCTTCTGCGATAGAAGCTTCATCTCTTCCTCCATGATGATGAAGTCCATTTCTTTGTGGAGAGTATCCTGGATTGTCCGCGGCTTTACCAGTAGTATCCACTTTCGGAACTTCGACTTGTACCAGAGAGTTTTCCTCAGGGCGTCGATTGCGACATTGTCGCTGATGCCCGTTACCCTGGCCATCACCAGTTTGAATCTTCGCATGAAGTCGCGGAGCGACTCGTCTTCCTTTTGAGCTAGACTCCACAGGTCCACGTCGGACGTTTCTCTGTCCATGAACATGGAGTATTGTTTGAGAAACGCCGAGGCCAGTTGGCGGAAGCTTCCGATGGAGTTCCTTTTGAGCCGGGAGAACCATTCGAGCGCAGCGCCTTTGAGGTGCTCGACGAAGAGAAGACAATGACCCGCGTCTCGTTCGCGCTCCGGGAGTTTGCACCTACCCATTGCGATCTGGAAAGACTGCAGGTGCGCCTTAGGATCCGTAGTACCGTCATAGACTGGGATTTTGATTTTCCCTGGGTCTGAGATGCGTGTTTCCGTGATCCGAGCGGTGAACGGTGTTTTCCGTGCTTCCTCGAGAAGTCTATCGATCTCGGGGGCGGAACTGGTCGCCTGATGGATTTGCGATTTCACCGCTTTCACTTCGGCCACGGTTTTCTTGAGAGATTCGCGGAGATCATGGATCTCGCTATTGCTACTGGCGTTCCTCCGATTTTGTCGGCGCTGGTTGTGATGGATCCGAGTTTGATCCTCCGCGAGTTCTTCCTGCTCAATCCAGTAGAGTTCTTCTTCCTCTTCTGTCATGGGCCTTTCGAAGGATACCGTATGCCGAGCGGACTGGCTTCGGGTCCTCCTGGGGTGGATGTCAGCGTCTTCATCGGAAGGATCCGATTGGTCGCTGATATCTAGATCGATGCACTCGACGTCGCTTTCCTTGTTTCCCGTAGCCGGGGGTGGAAGGTTCTGCGAGGTCATTTGCTGTCCTTTCGGAGCCGTTTCCTCAGGAGTGGGCTCTTTCGGGGCATCTTTTTCACGTGCTTCGGGAGATCCGAAGTCGAGTCTTCAGCCGCGGCGCGCCTTGGTGGATCCGCGCGGCAACTTGCTCCTCGCAGTTAAGGTGTCGACCTGTTTTGCGAGCGAGGTTATTAGCTTGTCCTGTTGTTCCGCCCGTTCCTGGGCGAAGGTAAACAGTTCCTTCATTTGTCTGAGCGCCTCAGTGTTTGCATCAGCAGTGATTGTGGACGCATCTCCAGCTGGAGTCTTCTCAACGTTGGCGTCGACGGGTGTTCCGTCTAGCGTTGGCTGGTCTTTGGTGACGTCAGTAGACATGATCGAGCGTGTGCAGTTGCGAGATAGATAGATCCGTAACCCACCCTCCTTCTAGCGCCAAACTGTGGGAACCGAAATTCACACCGTCAATTTCCGATAAAGATTTGTGGAGGAAAACCGAGTTAACCCGATCTTCCTTGAAGGTCCCAGATATCTGCTGGGCCACACACGATACAATCAATGGAGATTAAGTCGAAAAGTAAAAATCGTAAAGTAGAGCGAAAAGAGATCTTATTTCTGGATTCGCGTTTGAGCGTGAACAACGGGTAAGAAGTAAGCTACGAGAGCTGTCGAAAGGTCCGCTAGTCCGGCCGCCTAGATCTAACCTAGTTGAGTCGCAGCTCGCTAATGAAAACAGAAAAAGAAAGCTAAAAACGCTCAAAGTGCTAAGTGCTCTGGAAGTTTTGTCATGATTTGCTCCTCGCCCAAAGCTCTCCTTATATACTCTTCTTAAGACGGTCTATCTTCTCGCGGTCTGAATCGGGTTTTTTCCATTTTCGTCCATCTTCATGTTTATCGGGAAACTTGACATTTATCTTCGGAAAACTTGACATTTATCTTCTGGAAACTTGACATTTATCTTCTTGAAACTTGACATTTATCTCTTATGTGAGGATAAGGATAAACCGTCATAGTTATCCTTCCTTTTCGGAAAATCGTAAGTGGGCCGTTTTGGCCACGTCGGGCCGTTTAGATGTTTTTACGGTTTTTCGAAAGAACAGTCTTTGAAGGTTTCGGTTTTTCCGAAGGAACCCCAATTCCTCGTATAGTCGAGATGTTTGCTGTTTAGAATAACCGTGATCGTACCAAAACTCACGAAGATTGATCCAAACAAGCCAAGATGGGATCAGACCGAGCACGATGGGACCAAGACCAGGACGAGGGCCATCGACCGGCGCCAGGCCGGGGTGCCGCCGGCGCCAGGCCGGCTTGCGGAACGTGTGCTGCCGGTGCCAGGCCGGGGTGCCGCCGGCGCCAGGCCGGCTTGCGGAACGTGTGCCGCCGGCGCCAGGCCGGGGTGCCGCCGGCGCCAGGCCGGCCCGCGTGACGCGTGCTGTCGGCGCCAGGCCGGGGTGCCGCCAGCGCCAGGCCGGCCCGCGTGACGCGTGCCGCCGGTGCCAGGCCGGGGTGCCGCCGGCCCCAGGCCGGCCCGCATGACGCGTGCCGCTGGCGCCAGGCTGGGGTGCCGCCGGCGCCAGGCCGTCCCGCGTGACGCGTACCGCCGGCACCAGGCCGGGGTTCCGCCGGCGCCAGGCCGGCCCGTGTGACGCGTGCCGCCGGCGCCAGGCCGGGGTGCCGCCGACGCCAGGCCGGCTCGCTTGACGCGTGCCGCCGGTGCCAGGCCGTCTTGCCGTCCGTGGGTTTTCCGTTGTTCGATCTTTCCCCCGTTAGTCGTTCGTGCGGGAAATCTTTGAGTTTTGAGAGGATCTTTAGCCATAGATTTCGAGACAACCGTTTTCAAAGGTTTGAGTAATGTGGCTTCGAACTTTAGACGTTTAAAATATGAACTTTTAAACAATCGAGAAGGCTTTGCGGAAGAGTCAGTGTAGTTTGCGGACAGTCCGGACATGGGTTTAAGAGACCAAGATGCTGCCGTTGTACGAGATCACAAGACGATTTCATAGATGGGAACCAGGACTCTTGCGCCGGGGCCAGACGGGACAGGGCAAGCCTGCCGCCCGTGCCGTGTTCTTCGTCCACCGGTGCCTGCTTGCCTTCGTTGATCCCCTGGGCTCACGGTCTGTTCATGCCTTCTTGTGAGTTTTATCGAGTGACGGCCCGTTTTTTGGTTTTGATCGTCACTTAGTTTTATTTCGAGGACTTTTGGGTGACGATTTCGTCGTTGACCGATTTTGACCCCAACAAACGAAAGCCGATTTGTCATCGCAAAGCCTCAGTCCGAGAGTAAACCTAGGTCTTGCCCTAAACCCAGCCACGCTGGATCTTGACATCTCACAGACATAGTATTGTATACGAGATCCAAAAATTTGTCTCTTCACTTAAGCCTATTCGTTTCACGAAATTTTCGCGTAAATCAGTAAACCACGGAAAATCTCGCTTTATGCAAACAATAGGTACGGTGATCATCAGGGAACTAGGAATGAGACGACAACTCACACCCTCTTTCTCATACTTCGAAAAAACTGAAGTTCATAAATAATCAAAAAACGTTTCACAGATTGAGACCGCAAAAGTTCAAACAAAACCCCAAAAATCGGCAGGGATTCGAAGCCACCAACGGCCAGTCCCGGTAAATACATCATGGCCTCTTAACGGCCGAAACACATATAAAATCCCAGAAGGGATTGATAAACCTAGACACTCCCAGGAGCGTCACCTTCATCCTCACTCGCGATAGGGATAGCCTCGGCGTCGCCTCCCTCGGTCGCATCGCCACTACCCACCTCGTCGACGCCAGCCTCGCAATCCTCTCCCGTGCGCTCCTGACCTTTTGAGTCTTCGGAGGTCGGCGCAAGGGTGCATTCGGCCTGCAGGCCGGCAAGGATTGAATCGAAATCTCCCATGGTGGCCGCCCACTCTCCTTTGCAGGACGATAGTCTGGCTTCCTCCAAGTCCAAATACGGGGCCTCGTTACCTCGATGCAACTCGAGCTCGCTCAGACTCCCCTCGATCCCCGCTAAAGCCAAGTCCCTCTTGCGGACAGATATCAAGGACTCAAACAGGATGGCCATCCTCGTCAAACGACCAAAGAAGTCGTCACGAGCATCGGCAACCTCCGAGGATCTACGGGCGTTCATCTCCTCATGAGTCTGGATCTTCTGCTGAAGGCGGCGGACTTCCGAGGATTTGCTCTTCTTCTCCTTCTTCACCTTGAGTAACGAACTCGCGGTCTTCCCAAGGTCACGCTCAAGATCACTGATACGAATCTCAAGCTGGGACGTCTGGGCGGCATGGGTGTCCTCGACAGTCTGCAATGCAGCCTTGGTACGCTTCAGCGCTTCCTGCGACGACTCCAGTTCCTTCGATAGACGAATGACTTCCGACCTACACTTGCCAAGCATTCCGTCAATCAATGACATAAACTGTCCGCAAAAGAAGGGGTAAGTATCATCGTAAAAAAAAAGCGATACAAAAATTGCAGATAGATTAAAATCGAACCTTGGAACGATGACGCACCAACGGCTCTGAAAGTTCGCCCTCCTCGCTCTTTGCACCCGGCTTCCTTTTTTCTCCAGATGCCGCACCAGCCCTGGCTCTTCCCTTGGGCAACGGCGCGGCACCAGCCGCTGGCAGTCCCAAGATGAGTTCCCTCTTCGCCGGGGGGAGAGGTGTAGATTCTATCGCATCCTCTCTTCCGGAGATCACGATCGGAGCAGTCGAAGAACCCGATGGATGGACCTGAACATCAGGAATCTGTACAGGAACAGTAACCCCTTCCGCAAGCAGGAGGGCATCGGGTGGGACTTCGGGGCTAAGAATCGGAAGAACAGGCGAAGAGGCCGAAGGAGCAGGCAAAGAAATCGGAGAAACAGGCAAAGGAGTTGGAGCCGCGGAAGGAACATCGGGCGTCTCAGTCCTCGCCCGCTTCAGCCTTTCGCAGCACTGCGCCGGGATAGCTTAGCCTTGAAAGAGTCAAACCCATCAATGAGGGACGGAGTAGCGTCCTGAACGGCCGGAACCGCCGGAGCTTGGCTGGCCGGAACCGACGGAGCTTGGCTGGCCGGAACCGACGGAGCTTGGCTGGCCTCGCCCATCTCAACATCAGAATCATTCTTTTCATCTTGGGATGAAGACATTTTCTTTCTTGAGAGAGAAGAAGAGAGGATTTGAAAAGATGTGAAGAATGAGAAGGGAAGGCTGGCTATTTATAAGAAAAGGGGGGAGATGACATAGGTTTTTCGCGGAAAAGAATCCTTAGCCGAAAATTTCGATTTTCAGAAAATTCTAACTATTCGCCCGCAAAATCGTCTCCGATCTTACGAGCTGGGGGTCTAACTGTTGGGGTCAAAAACGGTTATCTCGAAATCTACGGCTAAAGATCCTTCCTAACTCAAAGATTTCCCGCACGAACGACTAACGGGAGAAAGATCGGGCAACGGAAAACCCACTGGCGGCAGAGAACCCCTGGCGTCGGCGGCATTCGTCACGCGAGCCGGCTTGGCGCCGGCGGCACCCCGGCCTGGCGCCAGCAGCACGCGTCACGCGGGCCGGCCTGGCGCCGGCGGCACCCCGGCCTGGCACCGGCGGCACACGTCACGCGGGCCGACCTGGCGCCGGCGGCACCCCGGCCTGGCGCCGGCGGCACGCGTCACGCAGGCCGGCCTGGCGCCGGCAGCACGTGTCACGCGGGCCGGCCTGGCGCCGGCGGCACGCGTCACGCGAGCCGGCCTGGCGCCGGCGGCACGCGTCCCGCAAGCCGGCCTGGCGCCGGCGGCAAGCCCCCTGACGCCGGTCGACGGCCCTCATCCTGGTCTCGGTCCCATCATGCTCGGTCTGATCCTATCTTGGCCTGTTTGGATCAATCCTCGTGAGTTTGGTACGATCACGGCTACGGAATGAACATCTCTCGATTCGGTTGGAATCGTCCTCGATGTTTTACGACAAAAACTAGAAGGATTGGATTTCTCGTGGAAGATATCGTATAAAACAAAGATCGATTAACTTGAACATCGATCCTTTAGGCTATACGGTTTATTTTACGAGAAATATAGTCTTTTCGAGAAATCGTATAAAACGTTCAACGACTTAAGACAAGTCCACGGACTTACTTACGATTTTAAGAATTCAGGCCTAATCATGCTGTGACGGTTTATCCGATTTCCCGAACATCGGATAAACATCAAGTCACCGAAAAATAGGGAAAAACTCGAGGATAATTACGAAGATCGACGAAAATGGAATACTTCCTGAAGAGATAAACTTGGGCCCAAAGGCGAGGTCCATCATCCTAAGGCAAACCGACCTGGGAGTGAGTATATAAGGAGAGCAAGAGCAGAGGAGAAGGGGATCCGAAAATTAGACTTAGAGCATTCTGCTAGCTTAGAAGAATTAGGGCTTAGGTGGTTAGACTAGCGGAGCAAAGCTTAGGACGTTTGGCTGCCTGCGACTCTATCTTTTTCTTTAATCGCAAATCTCTCTGTCTTTAGGAGAATCTTTGTACTCATATCTTTCATCTAATAAAACGCCTTTGGGCAAATATTTCAACTCTTATTTTTATCTATTGAACTTTCTCGATTTCGTGTGGCAACCCAGAGAATCCGGACCTTCAAGGAAAGTCGGGTTTACTTGGCTTTCCTCCGCAATCTTATTTATCGGAAATTGACGGTGTGAATTTCGGTTCCCACATGGACGTCCGGGTATGCTCGCACGCGAGTGGCGTCCAGTCGGGTGTGATCGGTGGGTTGATGTTCGTACGCGGGTAACTTCACCCGGGTGTCCAGGCCGCGTACGTGCTCTCTGTTCCCGCGGTCAGGCCGTGCGGGTTGTCGAGGCCGCATATGTCCGTCCGGGTGCTTCATCGTCCTGCATCTCTCCCTCGTCCCGTGCGGGTTGGTCAGGTCGAGTGTGCTGACCCGGGTTCCTTGAGATGCCTCCACTCAAATGATCATAACTCCTCCAATATGGCTTCAAATGGCTTGGAACCACTCCCATTGGAAAGCTAACTCAAAATTCTATGTCTCCACCAAATCTTAGCATAATAATAATTCTCTATGGCCATCTTTCATGCTCATCTTTCACCCTTCCTTTTTGTAACAAAGTACCCCCAAACACCTTCAATATCTCCAAAGTACACTCCAAGACCTGATAAAGACTCATGAATGCAAAATGAACCTAAATATGCCTAATGCCTAACTTATATTATCAAAATTCATAAGATATGAATGCTAAAAACATGTAAATATGCAAGGATTTTGCGACATTTAGCTGCTGTCCCGAAGCTTTGCCATAGTCCTCTATTATTTTCATAAGCTCTCTACATTGTTGTGGTTCAGCTTTCAGAAAAAAATGACTATCATCGGCAAACAAAAGGTGCGAAACCGGAGGGCTATTGCTCGCGATTTTTAAACCTGTTAATCTGCCCTCTCGTTCCGCTCCATGAATTTGAGAAATCAGCGCTTCCGTCAAGATAATGAAAAGGAATGGAGAGAGAGGATCGCTCTGCCGGATACCTCTGGATGGGATGATATTACCTCTTGGTTCGCCATTGATGAGTACATTATAAGATACCGAAGAGATACAAAGGTGTATCCAGGAGATCCAACGATCATTGAAGCTTAACTTTCTCATAAGTGCCTCCAAGAAAGACCACTCGACCCTGTCATAGGCTTTACTCATGTCTGTATTTATGGCAACAAACTTCGGCTTGCAGCTCGGGTTGGTCCGTAGGGCATGAAAAACTTCTTGTGCCACCAGGATGTTATCTGTAATCAATCTCTTAGCCACAAAGGCCGATTGGGTCTCCAAAATCAAAGTCGGGAGGAATCGTTTAAGACGGTTGCTAAGTATTTTTAAGACAATCTTATAGCTTACATTGCATAAACTTATAGGACGGAACTCTGTCATCTCGCAAGGTCGATCCGTCTTGGGGATAAGACAAATATTTGTTTGGTTCAGACTGGCGTCCAGCGTTTCAGATTGGAAGAACTCTTTGACCGTGCGGAAAATCTCCCCTGCCATAATTCCCTAGAACTTTTGATAGAACAAGCTCGTCATACCGTCAGGGCCGGGCTCCTTCTCCGGGTTAATATCGAAAATAGCTTTTTTAATCTCATCATCTGATGGAGCTCGAGTAAGTGTTTCATTAAACTGTGTAGTAACTTTCTCGGTAACATACCGGAGGGCTTCGTCGAAATTTCCGGGGCTGGAAGAGGTGAAAAGAACTTGGAAATGTTCCGCTGCTACTCTTTCGATGTCCTCTTCACTCTCAGCCCATCCTCCCCGGGGGTTTTTAAGCTTGGTAAGCCTGTTACGAGCTCGTCTCTGCTTGGTCTTGGCATGGAAAAATTTGGTATTCCTGTCTCCTTCTCTCAGCCAGTTAGCTCTACTTTTTTGCTTCCAGTACAGTTGTTCATCGCGGAACGCCGCACATAGGTTCCACTTAAGCTGCAGGATTTCGTCATTTGTGATAGCATCATCCAGCTGAGCTCTTTCGAGCTTGTCTTTAATCTCCTCGATACGAATGCTGGAGTTAGATGGGTTCATGCGCTTCCATTGCGAGATTGCCTTCCGGCAATTCTCTATTCTCTCATGTAGGTCGGGTGGGTGCAAGATCCCTCGGTCATTCCAGCTCTGTAAAATCGTTTCTCTCAGGCCATCTTTGCCTAGCCATCTTTTATCAAACTTAAAACCCTTTCTTATTTTTCCTTGCTTCGAGAGAAAGCGAACAAGGAGTGGACGATGATCAGAACCCCAGAGTCTTAAGACTCCACATTTGTGTGGGAAAAAATATGATGTCAATCCTCATTACCCACGGCTCTATCCAGTTTACATTGGATTTTGCACGAACATCTATTCCCAACCAATGAGAAAGGATTACCTTTAGATGGGAAATCAATCATTCCGCAGTTTGCCAGCATAGATTTGAAAGGTATGAATGAGGTTTCTGGTCTTCTCCTCCCACCTTTTTTCTCGTGGTTCCCTGTTATAGCATTGAAGTCTCCCCGCATCAACCAAGCACCGTTTCTGGTAAGGCTCATTTGGGAGAGTCTATCCCATACCTGTTCTCGGTATTCAACAACCGGATCTCCGTAGACAAAGGTAATAAACAACTTTTGTCCTTCTATGGAAGCCACAATATCAATCATACGATTATTGGAAAAAACTATCTGTACATCAAAAGAATCTAAATAAAACAAAGCAAGTCCACTGCTTCTACCTTCCGGCTCGACGGTGAATAATTTGTTGTAACCAAACTAAAATTGAAAGTCTTGCAAAAGGGAAAAAATTTTTTTTTCTGAAAGGAAAAGAAAAGAGGGAGTAAACAACGATGCAGCTCGCGCAGGTGCTGCTTAGTCAGGTACGCGCCAACCCCCTGACAATTCCACGCGATTGCACTCATATTCTCTTACTGGATGGTTTCTGGGACACCACTGAACCTGAAAGAGACAAAAAGTTCTTGCTTATAGCAGAAGGGAACACCTCATGACGAGGGACTTTACGAGAGGAGGGAGCAGATTTTTTACTTGTTGCTGCCCCTTGTTTCACTTTAGGAGAGTTGCGGCCGTGAGCTGCACTTAGTTTTTTCGAGGCCTTTGAGCCTTTTGAAACTGGGCTCTTCGGGATCCTTCTTTTGAGCACGCCTGAGGGTAGTGGAGGATGCTTGTGCTCCATAGTCTTTATCACCCCTTCACGAAGAGATGTTTGGTCTTTGGTTCTCGCAGTTTTCAGGCTTGATTCATTCTTCCTTGTCCTCCTGTCTGAAGTCAGCTGTTGTCCATCCTGCGGTTCCTCCTGGTACTCAGCATGTGCTGGAGATAGTTTTGATAGTGCTTCAATCTTCACTGCATCTCTTTCCGGTTCCTCTCCAAGGAGATCATCATTATCAATCATTTCAGAATCCATTTCAAGTTGTTCGAACTCCTTAACAGACTTGTCAACTTCATCAAAATCGCCTTTGGTCATAATCATTGCATTAAAGGCCTCCTCATCGGCCTTATCAATCTCCATATCACTCTGGATATCCTTATGGGCATCATTCTGGTCTTTTGTCGCAGCCACTCTAGGTGTAGATTTCAAGGAGCTGGGGGCTCGTACCTGACAATAGACGATTGGAGCCTCTCTGATGGTTCACGAATAGAGAAAGGGGTTTGGTTGGTGATTGCATTCCAAGTACGACGGTCCTTTTCTTTTGAAGTTGGGGTCTCCGAAACAATGGGTTTGCCTTTTAATCTCCTACGTTCCAGCTGTTCCGCATCTTTCCCACTCGGGATCTCTCCCTGTTCCAGCCCATTCAGTCTTTCTGAAATTGTTCTTCGAGAATCTAGACGGGAATCTGCGATACCACTTTGACCAGCGGTTCTTACATCAGAACGGCGGGGATCCCCATTATGGCGCATGGGGAGGTGGGAACGGGGTCTCCACTCGCTCCGAGCTCGGTTAGAGAAGTTACTCCTGTGGTTATCTCTATCATGTTGGCTCGAAGAGCTCTTGTGTCTTGGCATTGAACCACAGTCACGGGGTTTGTGAGATAGCTCGATCCTATTCCAGACCTCCGTACGCTGGTAGTTATTCCTACCCGATACACGGGGATGATGTTGGGCTAAGTTCTGCTGTGCATCTCCATGGTAAGACCTAGGGTAATCTTTTTTTCCATGGTGTAGTTGACGCTGACGCTTGTCTTCCCTCCAATCCTCTCTCCTTGAGATCGGGGGTTGGGTATTTTGCACTTCCCGCTCTGAGGGAGGGGATCTCGGTCGTTTACGGTTGTTTGCTTGCAGGCCTCCTGGGAACTCGAGTTGGAGCTTTCTGTCACCATTTGTGTTCATCTCAAGACGTTGTAATCTCCTTTGCTCTCGTTTTTCTACTGTCAACAAAGGACAAGATTTCTCATCATGGGAGATATACTTGCAGTTGAAGCAATACCTATGGAGACCATCATACGTAAGGGTAACCCGTCCTATGTCACCATTTGGGAAACCAACCCTCCTTTTGAATTGTAAGGGGTTATCCACGTTGATGGAGACAAGCATTTTTGCCCGTTTTGAATCCAAGGTTAACTTCTTTCCCAAGGCTCTAGCTATATCCGAGAACGTGCCATCATTCCAGAAGTGGACTGGGACTCCGGTAACGCTAATCCAGAAAGGAATTGAATTTGGGAAGTCGTCACTGGTGAAGGGTTCCCATCTCTCAAACGCGAAACTCCATTAGTTAAAATGGCAGGGTCTCTTGTTCAACACGGCCTGGAGATCCTGTTCATTGTCGAAATCGAACTGAAATCGTCCATTACCGAGATTAGTCCCACGAACCCTGCCTTCCACGTTCCAGATCCTTGGTTTAGGGAGGAGATTGATAAGGGCATCGATGCTTCTGCTCTTCAATTGGAAAACACGGCCAATAAGTGTCAGCTTGAACTGCTCCGCTGCAGCCTCAAGGTCACACGCCGGAAGTTTATTGATTTCATCCTCTTCCACGTCGAGACGGTGCGCCACCTGATTCGAGCTAGATCCTTGGATACGGTCACCCTGAGATGATGCTAGATCGTTTCGGTTCGACATGGATAAGAAAGCCTATCACGGGCTAGAGATCTATTACGTAGTATTACGGAAGAGAGAAAGTAGAAAAAGCGGCACTTAGCAAAAGCTAGAAAGGTGATGGTCGATGGTATGAAAACGTCATCGAAAAGTAACGGAACTTCTTTCAGGACTCGATGGAGGAACACCAGACAGAGAACACAAGGGATCCTTGTAAGGTAGGCCTCTGTAGCGAGAACACACGGAAGGAGCACGTCGAGCGTCTTCGAAAAACCTAGGTCTGCGAATTGACTCTCACGTCGCCTAAAACCCTAGCCACTTCCATCGTTATTTACTTTGAGGTTTAGGGTCAAATTTCAGTCACTTTTTGACAACTGATTCATATTCTCATCATGTTATAGTGGAGAATTTTAACTTTTTAAGTGGAACAGAAACAACTTTATTTTAAATATTTGACCACGACCAAAATGAATTTCTCAGTCGGATAGTAGTTCGTTTTGAGTATGTTTAACTCATCTTCACCCAGGGCCGGATCTGAAAATCTAGGAGCTTAAAACATTTTTTAAGAACTTCACAGCTATATTTATCTAAAATCCATATTATTATTTATTGTAAATAAATCAACAAATCTTGAAACATATATTTTAGTACTTTATTGTCATATCAATAGAAATATCTAGACATTTATTGTTAAAAAGGCCATATAGAATTTTTGTTGAACATTATATTCCTTACACTTATCGAGAACCCTTGCAAATAGCCGAGCATTGACAATATCCCTTAAGCTCCTTCTCACAAACAGCTCTGCCAACAGGTCCAAATAGCTTTTTACAAAAATAAACACACTGTGGATCACAAGACTTGCCTGTCTCAACTGGGACATCATACGTACACCTTGGTTTCAGTTTTTGCGCATCTGCCATCATTTCTGTAAGATGTAAAAGTCTTAAATTTTGTATGGGAGAAAATCTATAGAACTTTTTCTGAAATATAAAACTTATTTATCAACAAAAATCTGCTTAATAATTTTATTTAAAAGTATTATAAACAAAAAGTCACAGAGATTTTCTCAGTAAACAAGAAATGAGCATATGATTTGATCAAAATGTTAAATTTTTATTTTATGAAAATTTTTTTTCAGAATTGTGTTATTAATAAAAACTACATATAAATTTTTGATGTTTAAAGAAAAATTACTGTACATATTGGAAAACCATAACATAATAACTATAAAATATAAAAATTCTAATTCAAAATATTTCACTAATTTACGTAAGAACTATAGTTCATCCATATTATGAAAAATGGCTGTTAACATATTTGAGAGAGAAAGGAAAATGTAGAGAAATATATGATAAAAATGAAGATATCTAAATTTGTTTTATGATGGTATTTCTTCATCATGTATAAAGACTATACATTTATAAACTAAAAGTAGACTAAAATAGAATAAATAACTCTTAAAATACTTTAGGGATGATCCTTTTAGGTTTAACAAAAAAAAATTGAGTCAGTTTTCTATATTTTCTAGCAATCTAGGTATTTATGAATTTTACACAAAAATAGAATTTAGTACTATATTTTATATAGTAAACAAAAATTATGATATGGTGTTTATAATATATTAAATATAAAATTTTGAGGATCTAAGTATTATAATTAATTTACTATAGAAGGAATAAACGCAATATATTAAGATGTAAATACAAACCTAGTGAGAGAATGATAAACATAGTTAAGAAGGTGAACAAGAGTTGTAGGGATTTCCTCATTCTGGATTTTAGAAATGGATTGATACTGAGTTAAAAAATTAGGAAGAAGATGAAGTATTCGATTTTTCACAGCAGAAGAAGAAGTGTTCTTACATATATACATAGTAAAAATATCTACTTTAACATACTTACATTTTTATGTTCCGATTTAAATGAATCTAACTTAGAAAAATTCTAACTTTTTGGTTATATAATATGTGAAAGCTTTAGACTCGTTCGCTTTCCTATAAATAAATATAAGGATGCTTGTATTAAGAGTGGAATTAATTCTAATGTTCTCAAAAAAAGTTATTGCTATTTTGAGAATTACGAATTTAATTAAGTGAAATGTCAATAAAATACTTTCTCAAACATTATTACTTAAATATACAGTTATTAAGTGGATGGTCCACATATAGTATAATTTATAGATTATATATAAATTTATAAAAATTATACAATTTGTATGGCCATTTCACAGATATGTATAATATTTAGAGTTGTATGTATATATAATTTAAGATTTAATGTATGTTTATATATGAAAATAAGAAAAATGCATATTGTTTTATGATAATATATTTTAATTTATTAGATTAATATTAACATATTATATATAACAACATATATATTGGTAGTTCCTTTGCACATAAATATAGTTATATGCTACCAAAATTTGTAAAACCCCATTAAGTTGTAGACCATTAAAGATATTATAAACTTGTTTATACATTTGATTTAGTGATTATTCCATGTTTCGCACGGAGTTTTGTATCTTTGGCTGTTTTAAGTATATATATGTACATGGTTTGCAGTGTTTGTGTTAATATTGCATGTATGTGTATATATATGGTTAATAGAGTAGAGCTGTAGAGTTTATGTTTTGTGATGGCGGAGTTGGAAACTTGGAGATCGAGCAGTTTATAGCGATTGGGTGACTGACGTTTTGTTGTTGGTTTTTGCCATGTGTGTGGCCGGCATCTTTGGTCATCCGTGTTTTATTACATGTGTTTCATTTTTTTTTTTTCGTGTCAGTTGTCTTCATTTTGTATATGTGTATTATATATTGTTTTTATGTTGTTTTTAATGAGGATAAATTCTCCGGTGGTGGTACTGTTAATGGGAACATACGTAGTTTTTCTTTTTTGAAGGTGTTCTTTGATCACCTCTGGTTGCGTTTAACGTTTCCGATCCATTTTGTCATAGGGTAAAACGCTATATCAGTTTTAGTTTTTGGCCTTTTAAATCCGGGCCTATGTCATTTGGATTGTGCTCGAGTTGAGGGGCGTAGGCTGCTGAACTCCCAAGGCTGTTAAAAACAGCCAAATCGTTAGGAATTGTTTCGCATGTGTGATAACAAATACGGTGAGGGAACACGAGAATTGGTTAATTGGTTGATGTTGTCTTCTACATCGCAGATCCTTCCTAATTTGAAGGGCTATCTTGCCCGAAAGATCTGACTCTGTCAAGTCTAAGTTTAACTAATGATAAGTGTAGGGGGTAGATTCGACCATCCCCTCAAAGACTAAAAGATAGATGCCCAGGCTGTTTCCACGAATAGTTAGCTCGGCTCAACGGTTCGAGACGCCGAAGTCTCGGCGCAGCTCTAGAGTGCTTTTGGTCGCTCCTCAGCGACCGAATGATGCCGGCTCAACGGATGCTCGATGTACTTCGGCCCAACGAACTAAAAGCCCACTAACACGACGCGGATTAGGTCACGGAAGAACGAAGGACGGCTATAAAAGGAGAAGCAAGGACGATGTAAAGGGGATCCGAAAATAGAGACACGGAACGACTAGAATTAGGGTTTTCATCTTTCTTGTTCTCGCTGTTTTGTACCTTTTCCGACCAAAGCTCTCCGAACTCCGGTCTTCCGTTTAGTCGTTCTTTACTCTGTAACCGTTTGAACGTTCTTCCGACCATCAATAAGACGTCTTTGCTAAACCCAGATCTCGTTTCTTTTTAATACCGTTTCCCGATCAAACAGTTGGCGCCCACTGTGGGGTCTCTAGCAAAGTAACGCCGATAAGATGGCGACAAGAGATGACGGTTCCTCCTCCTCGGGGGAAGACCGCGCAACTCGCGAGCCGATCCCTACCCCAGTAACGGCGACTCCAGCGCCGCTACCACCAGCATCGATTGACACCATTATGGCACGTCTCGCGCAGCAAGATGCGGCCCAAAAAGCGGCAACCGAGAAAATCGCAGCCCTAGCTAAAATACTCGGCCCTCTAGCCGCCAACGTGGAAGCATCAACGGTCCAGATCTGACGACAGTTGTTCAACACTGACCGAACAACTGGTGCCACCCCGCAACCGCCTGGAGCTCAAGACGATAACGACGGCAACGCCGTGCAGATCCCAGGCAGTCTCGACGCGCAGAACATGAACGAGCTCGCCGCGTTGAAGCAATCGTTCATCGACATCAACTCAAGGATGCACCATGTAACGACCTCGGCACCACAGATCGACCGTGTCCTCGCCGAATCCCTCCGGACACCGTTCACGCAGAAAATAACTTGCGTCCGACTCCAGAAGATGGAAAAGTTGCGCCTTCCAACCTTCGACGGTGTCTCCGATCCCTCCGTTCACGTCACACCCTTTAACATAGCGATGCGACGTACCAATTTCTCCGACGAGGAAAAAGACCCCGGCTTTTGCCAACTGTTCGTCGAAACCCTCGAGGGCCCGGCTCTCGGCTGGTTCACCAGCCTCCAGGAAAACTCCATCAGCTGCTTCCACGATCTTTCCACTGAGTTCCTCAAGAACTATATCATGTTCGCCCGTCAGGAGACAACCGCCTCGGATCTTTGAAACCTTACCACGCTAACGGCCAAAGCCTTCGGGATTTCATGGAAAAGTTCAAAGCCGTTCTCTCGAAGGTCGACGTTCCCGACCACATCGCGGTGGAGTCACTAAAAAGCACCCTCCATCTCAAGTCACGTTTCCGAGATGACCTCTACCGCAACCCGACGAGATTTATATCGGATGCTATTGCACGGTCCCACAATTTCATCCGCATGGAAGAAGACACAAAGGCCAAAGCAGCAAAGGAAGCTGCGGGCAAACAAGCATCCGCTCGAGCGAACGATACACGACCGGAACCTCGACAACATTCTTCCGGTGGAAAGCCCAACACGAAGAAAGGGTATGTGAGCACCATCGACGAAAATGGGACCGCAGGCTCTGCAGCCGTTATGCGAGAGAAAGGATGGAACCACTGGGATCGAGACTCCGCTCCGAAACCTTCGGCTGAGTCAGAGCCAACAAGTTCAAACGCCGCCGAGCCTGACAAATACTGTTTGTATCACAAAGTCAAGTCTTACAATACGAAAGACTGCAAAGTTCTCTTCGGACGATTCCTCGAGTCCATCAGCAAAGGCGAAATCGAGATGGAACCCCCCCCCCTCAGAAGCCGAAGAATAGTAAAAGCTGGAGTAAAAACAAAGAAAAGATGACTCAGAAAGCTAAAGGCAAGGCTTCTCCGAAGGAAAGGCAGGCAAGTCCCGACGGAGCCCCCGTGAATGACATCGACCCCGACGACGACCCCACTGACGAGGAGCAGCCGCGGAACAGGCGACGGATCGACATTATCCTTTCTCACCTTAGCGACTCATCAGACGATGAATCTTGCCCACGATCCACGAACCGCGCGATAAGACAACAAACGGCAAGGAGCGCCCCCTCGCGTCACCAGTTAGTTCAAAAGATCTCTGTTTGTTCCTGAAGCGAAAACTAGACGCGATCACAGACGTCTCTACGAGCGAGACAGACCTGCGGACGATTATCACCAAATCCAGAGCCCACAAGATCCACCGAGGGACTCAGGACACGGTCCCCAACTACCAGGAAGTTGACCTCCGCGACAAGCTCAACTCAAAATTGGACGACCTACGGATCAAACTCAACCGCTCCAAGGACTCCGATCTGCGACTGCATCTCGAAGTCAGGAAACATCGAACTGCCGCACCCCCACGGATTGCAGCCGATACACAAGACCTACAAGCAAAACTGGACTCCATACGTGTGAAGCGTTCTCCACACCTCAACGTCATAATGGGAGGACCGCCCCCCTGTGGAGACTCGGTCCGGGCAGTCAAGGACTACCGGCGACAAGCAACCACCTCCCAAAAATGGCCCTTGCCCCCAACAGACGATCACAAGATCGCTTTCTCGGCTACTGACGTACACGGAATCCACATGCCGCACAACGACCCACTCCTTATCGACATTGGGATCGGGGAATGCCAAGTCACCAAGATTCTCATCGACACTGGCAGTTCGGTCGACCTCATCTTCCGGGATACCCTCGATAAGATGGGAGTCGACTTACGAGACATGAAGCCCTCGTCGCGCACTCTGACTGGTTTCAATGGGGCTTCAGAACAGATGATCGGCACAATACGCCTTCCGGTCTACGCCGGAGACATAGTTCGGACTGTAAAGTTCTCTGTCATCCGCGCCAAAGCTCCTTACAATGCCATCCTGGGCACTCTATGGTTACATTCTATGAAGGCCGTCCCGTCGACCTACCACCAGTGCATCAAATTCCCAGGAAAGGACGGATCGATCAAAAAAATCCGCGGCGACGAAAGAGCAGTGCGAGAACTGTTAATCGCCACAGTCAAGCAGCAACAGTTAACTTCCCGCATCAATTCAGTCGCGAAGCCGATCGACCGCCTGTGGAATCTACAGCAGGAAACGAGCTCCTGACCTTCATGGACGCCTTCTCAGGGTACAACCAAATCCTGATGCACCCTGACGATCGATAGAAAACAGCCTTCATCACGGACAAGGGAACATACTGCTACAAAGTAATGCCATTCGGATTAAAAAACGCGGGGGCAACCTACCCGCGTCTCGTCAACCGGATGTTCGCTGACAAACTCAGCAGCACCATGGAAGTGTACATCGACGACATGCTAGTCAAATCTCTTCATGCCGAGGATCACCTTAATCACCTACGAGACTGCTTCGCGACACTCAACAAGTATGGAATGAAGCTCAACCCGGCAAAATGCACCTTCGGCGTTACCTCGGGAGAATTCTTAGGCTAAATCGTTACCCAGCGGGGTATCGAAGTAAACCCCAAGCCGATCACAGCAATCCTCGACCTCCCAAGTCCGAAGAATAGTCGCAAAGTCCAGCGCCTCAGTGGTCGAATCGCAGCCCTAAATAGATTTATCTCGCGATCAACCGATAAATGCCTTCCGTTCTACGAGCTCCTGCAAGGGAATAAACGTTTCGTTTGGGACGAGAGATGCGAAGAAGCATTCAACCAGCTGAAGCACTACCTGACAACACCCCCAGTGCTGTCAAAACCCGAACCTGGCGACACCCTGTCCCTTTATATCGCGGTCACATCTGCCGCAGTTAGCAGCGTCCTCATTCGGGAAGATCGAGGCGAGCAAAAACAATTTTTTATATCAGCAAACGAATGACCGAGCCAGAGACGCGGTACCCGACATTCGAGAAAATGGCCCTCGCCGTCGTTACCTCGGTGAGAAAAGTCCGACCTTATTTTCAGTCACACACAATCGAAGTACTCTCCAACCAACCACTACGGACAGTCATGCAGAACACCAATCAGTCGGGAAGATTAACGAAGTGGGCAATGGAGCTCAGCGAACACGACATCGTCTACAAGAACCGCACAGCCGCCAAGTCGCAGGTCCTCGCCGACTTCCTGATAAAACTGACACTAGAGCTCGAACACGATTTAATTCTGCAAAGTCAAAACTGGATACTACACGTGGACGGTTCCTCTACAAACAAAGGCTCGGGCGCCGGGGTGCAGCTGCAGTCCCCGACTGGAGAACTCATTCGGCAGTCATTCAGTTTTGGCTTCGCCGCGTCCTACAACGAAGCCGAGTATGAATCGCTAATCGCGGGGCTTCGCCTCGCCAAAGCCGTTAAAGCCAAACAACTCAGCGCCTATTGCGACTCCCAACTCGTAGTAAGCCAATACCTCGGCGACTACGACATAAGAAACGAGCGAATGGACGCGTACCTCAGGCTCGTCCAAGAACTCACCCGAGATTTCGAATTTTTCGAACTCACCAAGGTACCCCGCGGGGAGAATGTTTGCGCCGATGCACTTGCTGCCCTCGGAAGCAAACTACAAGATCAAGTAGAACGCACGATCTCAATTCACAAGATAGACATGCCGAGTATCGATCTTCCTGCCAACCAGGCGGCACTCGTTGCAGCCGTAACAGACTCAATGGATATGGATGAAACGGTACCTCGCGCCACAGAAACCCAACCTTTCGATTGGAGACAGGAATTCATTGATTATTTAGCAGACGGAAAACTACCACCCGAGAAGTGGGAGGCACGACGACTCAAGCGACGCAGCGCACATTATGTCGTCATGGAAGGAGAGCTCCTCCGGTGGACCGCGACGAAGGTACTTCTCAAATGCATCTCCGGAGACGACACAAGACTCGTCATGGCCGAAACACACGAAGGCGCGGCAGGGAACCACTCCGGTGGGAGAGCTCTCGCATTAAAAATCAAAAACCTCGGTTTTTACTGTCCGACAATGAATACCGACTGCGAGTCCCACGTCCGGAAGTGCGAAAAATGCCAGAGGCACGCCTCGACCATCCATAGTCCAACCGAGCTACTCCATACTCTCACCGCACCATACCCATTTATGTGATGGGAATGGATATTATAGGACCAATGCCGAGCTCCCGACAAAAGAAGTACATTTTGGTCTTAACCGATTACTTCACCAAATGGGTGGAAGCGGAGGCCTACGTCTCGATAATTGACAAAGAAGTGCAGCAGTTCGTCTGGAAGAACATTATCTGTCGGCACGAACTACCTTACGAGATCATCACCGACAATGGCCCCCAATTCATCTCGCGCAACTTGAAAGGATTCTGCGAACGATGGAAAATCCGCCTCAATACGTCGATGCCGAGAAACCCGCAAAGCAACGGTCAAGCCGAGTCTACGAATAAAACTATTATCGACAGCTTAAAGAAAAGACTCGACCTCAAGAAGGGTTGCTGGGCCGACGAGTTGGACGGCGTCTTGTGGTCCCACGAACGACCCCTCGTGTCGCAACAAAAGCCACCCCCTTGTCAATGGCCTACAGAATCGAAGCAATGGCACCCGCCAAAGTAAACTTCACCATCCTACGACGCTCCAAAATGCCACTAAACTCCGAGCTCAATCACGACATGCTTCTCGACGCTTTCGATAACATCGAAGAGAAGCGCGACCAAGCGTTGCTCCGCATTCAAAACTATCAACTTCAGATCGAGAGTTACTACAACAAGCGAGTCAAATTCCGACCTCTCAAACTCGGTGACCTCGTCCTTCGGAAGGTGTTCGGAAACACCAAGGAATGAAAGGCTGGGAAACTTGGGGCTAACTGGGAGGGACCGTACAAGATCACCGAAGTGGTGAAACCTGGAGTCTACCGCCTCCAGACATCAACTGGCGACGCAGTGCCGCGAGCTTTGAACTCCAAGCACCTTCGCCTATTCTTCTCCTAAGTAAACTTACCACCGCGCAACATTCACTCGCAAAAAAAAAAAAAAAAAAAAAAAACCGAGTAGATGCACCTCACAGTCACTTCTACTCAAACCGAGTAAATGCGCTATTTCGGCCACTTTTACTCGGGCCCACAAGAACTACGGATGGCTTGATCCTCCCTCAAGGTACGTAGGCAACCCTTACGGGTGCAGCCATAACGACCAAGTGAATGCGCCTCCCAACCACTTTCACTCGGGCCCCCCCCCAGAACTACGAATGGCTTGATCCTCTTCCGAGGTACGTAGGCAGCCTTCACGGGTGCAGCTATAACCAAAACCAAGAAACTACCCTCCGAGATAATGGACTCGGAAACGAGTAAGCAGTCGCTTCTCACCACGACAGTGCGTACACTCGAAGACTCTGGTCTCTCGATTTAACGTATCGGCACTCGAACCCCATTGTCGAATATGTCCTGATCAGACCAATTCTCATGAGAATCAGGTCACACCACGATCTTAGTCGAAGCGACTGAAATGATGATTCCATCTCATGTCCAAATTCACGAAGTAAAGACTGGCCAACCAAATGCTTCGGAATACACTGAGATTCGACGAGGAACCATTGTCATTTCCATTTAAAAAGAAAACTAAATAAAAATCTTAAGTTAAACACTTCAAGATTTGATAGTTTAAGTTGAACATTTCCGGATTCGATGGTTCGAAAGTTCAAATAGCGAGTGATCGGTAACCTTGTTTTCACAAGCAACGGCGCCTCTATAAGACCAAAAAGAAATAACCTACGCGATGACCCGAATCTTAATCGAAACGACGGTCGGTCTGCGACCCAATTCGATCTATGCATACTCTCGTCAATCGTAATAAATGCCACTTAATTAATAATTCCAAAAAAAGGGTCATTCATGCCGTTGGCAAAACAGAGTACGACTGCTAAAGTACAAAGGGAAAAGTTTGGCAGCTAACCGACTCAAGAGTTCAAAGGAAAAAAGATAGACGATATAATACAAAAGATGAGAATACGGTCATTCCTCAGACGTCGGCCCGAACTTCATCCGCGTTCCCGTGTGCCTCGCCGGTCCGTGCAGCCTGATCAGTCGACAAGCCCGCCCCGCCAGCAGTCGCGTCCGAGGGATCCGCGGTGTCATCTCCCAAATCCTTCAACGGCGCGTTGTTAGCGTCTTGTCGTGGAGACTCCTCACCCTTCGCCCCGACTCCTCGACCGAACCTCCATCATCACCCACATCGGCGGCCTTATCGTTCTGATGGCTCGAGGACGAATCAGACGATAACAAGACATTCGTCTCTTCGCTAGTCGGGACGGGTTCCGCGGTCTTCTCGGCCATAGGTTCCTTGGAGATCAAATTTTCCGGTACGGGATCTCGTACTCCCAACTCCGGAGGAAGATCCTTGCTAGCAGGAGGTTCATCGTCATCTTCAGCGAAGGACGCCTCGCGGGAAGCATTCGGCGTACGGAGGACCGCGACAGCGTTAGCATCAATTAGATCAGCATTTGATCCAAACTCGTCAAGTCCCGCCATGAGTCGCTCGTCAACAAACTGAGAAGAAAGGACCAGGGGAGACAAGATCAGATCCATCTCGGGAATTTCACCGATGTCCAGCTTCAAAGCCTCCACTTCGAACTGCTTCTCTTGCGCTGCAAACACGTCAATCGTCCCTTGCGGGATGTCGCTCCCACCGGCCTTCAAAGCTTCCAGACATTTCCTTGTCCCAAACGCCTGACTCAAAAGCAATCGGGCCGTGTCGAATGGATCGCGGCGGCTCTGGTAATCCCGGATATTGTCGAAGTGACGGTTACATTTGGCGGTCATCGCCGTCTCGACTCTCACCCGCTCCTTCGTAACTTCCAGAACCCGCGACTTCCGCAGAGGGTTCAGTTCCCTCTTTTGCTTGTCGGCCCTGACCATCGCGGCTTCCCTCAGCTTAGCCATCTCCCGCTCCATGTATGTGATCTTCGAGCAAGCTGCCGCAAGGTCAGCTTCCGCTGCGTCGGCTCGTTCCTGATGAAACCTTCTCCGATCAATGGCCTGCTTTTTTGTCGGATTCCCCGGCAAGAGCACTCCCCCATTCCGCCTCCTTTGGTCGAAGAAGCTTGCTCTTTGCGACCGCTCTCTTCCGAAATTTCTCCGACTCGGCAAGTGACGCCTTCAGAGCAGTGTCATACCTCTCGATGACAGCATTCATGTCTCCATCTCCCTGCAAGAAACGTATACAAAACATTTAGCAGCTGCTACTCGAAGTCATTGACAGCAAAGAAGATCTCGATAGAATATTCACCAGGAGCCTCGTCCGTGCAGCGTTGGCATACTCCTCCCTGAAAATCAGGTCAGGCGCCAAGGGAAGAGACCTCGGCCCGCTTCTTATCTGGCTGATCAGCTCCGCGCACTTCAGCGGAGCATAAATGGGAGGGGCCGGACCGTCGTATGAAAATGAGACATGGTCTGGGAAGATAGGCCTCTTGACCTTTGACATAACCGGGACGCCGTCTTTCGCCTCATCCGGAGCCTCGGAGGCATTCTGAATCTCGGGAGGAGGGACGTCATCGCGAGCTTCTGTCTTCTTCTTCTTCTTCTTCTCCGGTTGAGAGCGAACCGGAGAAATCGCCGAATTTGGATTTTCTTTCCGAACGGGACTGGACGTAGGCACGATGTTCGGGTTATCATCGTCCATATCGCCTTCTTTCCCAGGTTCAATGGGATCATTCCCTTCCGCCTCGAGGGAGCAGGACTCATCGGTTTTCTTCTTCTTGGCCTTTCTAAACGACTCGGCTTCATCCGAGAGATTAACAACGTCGGCTTCTTCGGGAACTACCTCGCGCATCTCGCCGACCCCAGAATCGTCACGGGGACTCTTCCTGCCTTTCTTCTTCGGTAGAGGAGTAACCGTCTCCGCGACCGGTGAAGTAATCGGAAGCTCCGTAGTCTCGTCGTTTGTCTCGACGGTCCTCGTCTCTCTGGGAGGATCCATCGAGTCACGCCTCGAGATGCCGAGCTGAGAAGCAACCAACACGCTTAAGTCGGGAAAGCCCTTCATCTTTCTCCTCTCAATGATCTTCTTCTGCTCCTCTCTACCGGAAAGAGATATTCGCCTCTTCATCGTGTTCTCCGATGGAAGATAGCTTGAATTCCAGTCTCCTGAAGAAACCAAAAGGGTAAGTGTAAAGAGAAGAGAACCGAGCAAACGATAGAACGCGAGAGACTTACTCTTGGATATACGATCGATGCAGCGACGTATCCTTCCCCTCGAGATGTTACCCCAGTTCTCGGTATCGAGTCTCGCGATCGCTCGAGCGTTCTCTAGGAACTCCTCCAGGTACTCGCGTGAAGTCGGATGCTCACCTGCAAAAGTAAAAGAAAAAAGAAGAAGAAAAACAAATGTCATCAGTATAGACAAGACCCACCACGAGTAAGTGAAAATATTCTATCAAGAATTGCATTGCAAAGCACGCGATAGTCATCGCCAGGAGGGTCTTCAAAGGCAAACTCATCCGACTTAATGAAGACGTAGGCCCTCTGCCAATCCGTCGTCTTATTCGGGCTCCCGCCCAATACGTTGTAGTTGGGTCGCATCTTCATCACCCAAAGGCCCTCTGCTTAAGGATTGATAGACGTCAACTCCTCGAGGGCACGAACGGAGAAGGTGACATCGTTCTCGGCCGCCATCACCATCAAGGCAACCGCTATACGCCATGAACCATTCAGCATCTGGCTTATAGCCCCATCTCGACGTCTCGCATATGCAGTAACCATGCGAGGAATCGGGAACCAGAGATTCGTGTCGTCTTGAAAATAAGACTCATAGACGCATTGATAACCAACCGGTGGTGACCATGGTCTCTGCTCCGGCTTAGGAATGAGGAAAGTTACCCCGACTCCTTGATACTTCCTAAGGAGAATCTTCACGCTACCTACAGACGACAGCGTCGGGTTGACGTTCCCCCAAGTCTGACCCCTCACGTCGGCAGAACGAAAAAAATCGGAAGGTAGGGCCGGGAGCTCCTCGGAAATCCCTCCCGGGTAATAGCATATCGGCACAAAGTCGGCAGGGATACCGTCCCTCGCACCTCTCTGTCCGTCTCTCGGACAAGCATGTGCCCTTGTAGCTGCCTCCTGGCGATAAAGGCGCGCCGAGTCGGAATCTAGACCCGCTGAGGGAGATTCAGGCTAACAATATCCATCATCGCTTCACGATGGATCAAATCGAAATCTTCGATAGGAGTCCCGCCGGGATCCCTCGCAGGACTAGACGACGACACAGCCGCTTTCCCTTTCTGCTGGCGAGACAACCTTCCGCTTGACGACATAACACTATATAATTCTACAAACAAAACCTAGGGAGAGAAGTGGAGAAGGAGAGAGAGAATACCTGGGTATGCGAAGAAGAATGGGAAAAGCGAAGAATGACGGACTATTTATAGGAAGGGAAGGAGTGTGCTTCTCTCGAGGCGTCATCATTACCCCTAAGTGGGCCTACTTGGGCCTCAAAAGCTCACCAAGGAGACCGCGAAAACTACGCGCCGCTTCAATTCCCCTCGATAACCAGTCGAATCAATGCGACGCTTCAGCTTCCTCTCGATATCCAATTAAACCAGAGCGCTGTGTCGATTCTACTCAAAGTCCTACCAAATCCGAGCAGAGCTCGGCAACAAAGTCGGCAGGGATACCGTCCCTCGCTCCTCCCTGTCCGTCTCTCGGACAAGCCTGAACCCTTGTAGCTGCCTCCGAGCTATGGGACTCCCTCTCGCAGGAGACCTGTTACCAACCATCTATCTTTTCGAGACCACGATCTGCAAATTCATCGAACCCGACACAACGTCACTCTTCGATAAATTGGGGGGACTTACTGTAGAGGGTAGATTCGACCATCCCCTCAGGCCCAAAAGATAGATGCCCAGGCCCGTTTCCACGAATAGTTAGCTCGGCTCAACGGCTCGAGACGCCGAAGTCTCGGCGCAGCTCTAGAGTGCCTTTGATCGCTCCTCAGCGACCGAATGAAGCCGGCTCAACGGATGCTCGATGTACTTCGGCCCAACGAACCAAAAGCCCACTAACACGGCGCAGATTAGGTCACGGAAGAACAAAGGACGGCTATAAAAGGAGAAGCAAGGACGACGTAAAGGGGATCCGAAAATAGAGACACAGAACGTCTAGAATTAGGGTTTTCATCTTTCTTGTTCTCGCTGTTTTGTACCTTTTCCGACCAAAGCTCTCCGAGCTCCGGTCTTCCGTTTAGTCGTTCTTTACTCTGTAACCGTTTGAACGTTCTTCTTACCATCAATAAGACGTCTTTGCTAAACCCACATCTCGTTTCTTTTTAATACCGTTTCCCGATCAAACAATAAGCAGATAAAACCTCATCAAACTAAAAATTTCAATGGAATCGTACATCTACTTATCCTCTCCTCTGTTGTAGGGTCGATGGTGGCACAGTCCGCATGTAACCACAGCCTCGTTACTCCAGATTTTGAGCTCCCATAAAGTGTTTAACACCAGTTATTTAGAAACAGAGCGTCTAAGTTATGGGGGGAAACATTAAGCTGTAGCCTTTGAATGCTCTGCTCTGACATGGTGGACCAGAGGAGATTCTCATACTTAGCAGGGTTCGTTTAAAGCTTCTCATGAGTGGTCGCAAAAAATGCTTAATTACAAATCAGGAGACGAGCTTAACATGACTCCTTGGCCAAGAGTCCCCTTGAGAAACCGTACCACCCGCATAGCAGCCTCTAGGTGAGCTTCCCTTGGAGACTGCATAAACTGAGACAAAATGTGTATAGAGTAACTCAAATCAGGTCTTGTGTGAGAGAGATATATCAAACAACCCAAGAGACAATGGTGTTGCGTAGGATCTGTGAGAAGTGGACTCTTATCAATCGCAAGTTGGTGGTTTTGCTCGAGTGGAGTGGGAGCAGGGCGCGAACCAAGATTACCTGTGTTTGTGACAATGTCTAAAGCGTACTTACGCTGTGACAAGAAAATACCTTCAGACCCTCTACTTACTTCAATACCCATAAAATATTTGAGCTTCCCCAGATCCTTCATAGAGAAACATTTACCCAAGTACTCCTTAAACTTCTTGATCATGTGGGAATTGTTTCCAGTAATGACCAGGTCATCCACATAGATTAAAACATGAAGCTCAATATCCTAATTTTTGAAAGAAAACGAGGAGTAATCGTTGTAAGCGTGAACGAAACCGAGCTTAAGCAATGCGTCTGACAACTTTTTAAAATAGCACCACGGAGTATTTGAGGCCATAGAGAGATTTGCGAAGACGACACACTTTGTTGGGATGTGAGTGACGAAACCTGGAGGAAGTTTTATGTACACCTCCTCTTCAAGATCACCATGGAAAAAGGCACTGTTAACGTCCATGTGATAAACTTCCCATTTATTTGCTGCAACTAAATGAAGAAGTGTTCGAACTGTTGCCATTCACATCACCGGCGCAAATGTCTCGTTGTAGTCAACACAACCAACCTGCTTGTTTCCACACACCACCGCACGAGACTTCCGCCTTTCTATAGTGCTGTTAGCGTTGTACTTGTTCTTATACACCCACTGACTATCAATTGCAGTCTTACCCGCAGGAAGATCACATATGTCCCACGTGTGTTGTTCGTCCCACACTTTCACACCCACTACCTCCTTAAAGTGACGAGGTTCGAAGTCTGCAGTGACGGAAGCTAAGAAAACACGATGCTATGGAGAGAAGATAGCATCAGAGACAAAATTAGTTAAGGGATACAATGAATTAGCTTGAATTGGAACCGAAGACTCACTGGAAATAGGAAGAGGAGCGTGAGGGGTACTTAACACAGGTAACATGACCTCGCTGTTGTAAGCGACATAATCTTTCAGACGAACAGATGGAACCTGTTGGTGACCACGACCTAGTTCTTCAGTTACCTGAGTCGGAACCTGCTCAACATTCTTATCAGAGATGACCACTGTGTCAGACTGCTCTGGTTTCTCTGTTTGAACAGGCGCAGGAAGAATCTCTGTGACAGCAACCCGATGTTCTATATTTTCCGAATTCTCAACAACTTTCATAGCTACTTGCTCTGGAAAAAAAACCTGATTAGAATCAACTGGCAAGGTAGACGCATCAGTTGCCACTGGCTCAGGAGGTACCTAAACTGAAGAACTCCTCCCTGTCTACCGAAGGTATAATAATCTGCCAATCTTCATCACAACTATCAACGCCAGAATCCAATGGTGGTGAAGAAGGATACTTTTCGGTGTAAGGAAATACATCTTCTCGAAATACGTCTCGCAAGACTATGAACTCGTTTTGCTCGACATCAAAGACTTTATACCCCTTTTTCCGAAAGGATAACCAACGAAAACACACAGACGACTGCTTTCACCAAACTTATCTTTGTTCCTGGCCATCCTCTGAACATAACAAGCAGAACCAAATACCTGTAACTAAGCATAATCTGGTTTGCATCCGTGAAATATTTCATACGGAGACTTTCCTTTGTGAATCAAGCTTGGTGTCTAAGATATCCAGTGGTCAAGATCGCCTCTCCCCAGAAAATGATTGGCAACCCGGCCTGAAAAAGCAGAGCTCTAGACACGTTCAGAATGTATATGTGTTTACGTTCTACTCGCCCATTCTGCTGAGTTGTTGCCACCCAAGAAGTTTGATGGACGATACCATTCTCGCAAAAGTAGGTCAAGAGACACATAAACTCTGTCCCATTGTCACTGCGAACTGTCTTCACCGATTTACCAAACTGCTTCTTCATATAAGCCAGAAAATTCACCATAACACTTCTTACCTCCGATTTTTTCAAGAAGAAGGTAAGTCCAAACTGCTTGAGAAAAATCATTGACAATTGTTAAGAAATTGACTGCACCACAGGAAGATGGAACTCGGTATGGACCATATACGTCAACATGAATTAGTGAAAAACTGCTCAAGTGTTTTTAGCTCAAAAGCATACATCACAAGTGTGAGACCAATAGTAGAAGAAGAAAACACAGGTAAAAAGCTGAAAGAACTGGAAAACTAGGATGTCCTAAATGCTGATGCCACAGTGTCTTATCTGAAGAAACATCAACCGAGTGAATCTTTGATGTAGCCACATCCGTTAAGTAATAAACCCCATCACGCTCCTCACCGATTCCAATCAGAGTCCTCGTGAAACGGCCCTGTAAAACACAAACTGCATCAGTAAACATCGCAAAACAACCCATCTGTTTGAGAATTTTCGAAACAGAGATCAAAGTGCAATTGAGCAATGGTACGTCAAGAACACTTTGTAGCGAGATTTTGTCAGAAATGGGAAGCTTTCCCATACTCAATGCAAACGTCTTAGTACCATCCGCAAAACCAACCGAACATGGTGGTATTGAGACCACGTCATGTAAAAGAGACTGCTTCCCATTCATATGATGCGAAGCACCCGTGTCTAAGATGACATTACCAAATTTTGTCTTACCAGAAAGTATATCTGCACCTGATTTTTCCTGGATCATCTGGGACAAAATCTTCCACTGATCGTGTGTAAACTTTGGAAACGACGAAGCATTAGAGCTGGTAACAATAGCTGCATTCCCTTGTCCTCTACCGCGACAACCACGGTTTCCTCGACCACGTCCACGACTGGCTGAACCACGATCAGTGCGTTCATTCTACCACTCAGGGAAACCCACCAACTCCCAACAGTCCTTCTTCTCATGACGGGTTCGGCCACAATGGGAGCAAGACATCACATGATCCCTGTTGTGAAGTATTGATGAATCGGACTTCGAGGCACTCTGTTTGTCACTGTGAGAAGCTGCGTCTGTTTGACAAGCCACAAAACCAACAGCGTCTTGTTGTATCATCTCACGACCACGAGACACTCCCAACCTCTGCTCTTCTCTAACTACCTTCGAGTAAACTTCTCTGATATATGGCAACGGATCCAATCCAATTAGAGTAGTACACAAGGATCTGACACTCGAATCATCAAATCCCATGATGAACTGATGCACTTTATCGTTGTCACGTTCTTTGGTCAACTCACTAGAAGCTCCACACATTCACACTGGAAGAGGTCGATACACAGCAAGCTCTTCCCACAAAACACACAGATGCCCGTAGTACTCGAGAATGGTCTGACCTTCTTGCCGACACTGGGCTAGTTGAGCTTATAACTGATGGATGTGCACTTTGTTCCCAATAGAGAACCTTTGTTTCAACCCTTCCCACAACTGACTTGCATCAGAGACAAACATCACGGATGACTTCACCTTAGGGTAGATGGAAGCATGTATCCAACGTATGACCATTGAGTTTACTCCAGCCCAACTATTGTAATCAGAACTATCAACCGGCGGTGACTTCACAGTGCCGTTGATGAACCCTACTTTTCTCTTGGCTTGGAGAGCACTGAGCATCTCGTTCACCCAGTGATTGTAATTATCTCCGTTCAACATGACCAGAGTAATCATAGCTCCTGGATTATCGGAACCACGATGAGGAAAGTGACATCTCCTTAACTTTGCCAGACTTCACCAACGAACTTTTCGTTTCTTCAGTAATCTTTGAATCGTCTCCAACTATTACTATTTACGTTGTGCTCAAACGATGAACAGGACAACGAACAAAACAATTTTGTGTAAAGAATTAAGATGATCTTAGCTCTGATACCATGTAGAATAAGATATCAAACTGACTTGTTTATTTAAATTCGTGAACATTCATGACAAGCTGTATATATACAACATATGTAAGTCGGCTAAACACAATCTTAAGCCTTAACAAACCGAGATACTTCATCCTTATCACAATGAAAGAGATATCACAAATGGAGGAAAACATGTCGAATCTAACATCAGCATCAGGAGATCAAGCAAGTGTATCTTCAGGAAACATAACTGAAACTAGTGGCTCCAACTTTCAGTACAACGTTAATCCAAATCAGCAGCAACAAGAACAGTGTTTCGTCCAACAATCATCTCAAAAGAAGAAGAGAAACAAACCAGGCAATCCAGGTATTCATTTTTTGGACGTTTTCATTTCTAATAATTGGTTTGTAATCATCGATTGGTGTTCTTGAAAAAAGAATACTATTTTAACCCTTTTGAATTGTGTCCTATTTATCGTCTCTATTATTGAAATGGCAAAACTGAATATAAATCCAAACTTTAATAGCTGTTTTTGTTTAATGGAAAATAGCAAACTCAAAAAGTATACACTATATATTAAGCAAATTTCAAACAAAACCTAATTTATGTTTCGGACTTTGTTTAGTGTTTTTTCTTGACTTTTTATTCAGACCCAGAAGCAGAAGTGATAGCTTTATCATCGAAAACATTAATAGCCACAAACAGATTCATATATATATATATATCGTAAGTGTTCTGGAAAAGATAATCATCCCAGTATTAAGAAAAGGAAATTTAATTTTATAACTAGATTATTTTCGAAACAAAGCAAATTTATATGATATAAATTTTTATTTTTGATTATATATCTACGTTTAAATGTTATACATGAAGCGTTATATTTAGTGCTTTGAAACCCGACCTCGATCCGCGGTAAAACCAGAAATACCGGTGACCCTATACGTAATCCAGTTTGTTTTTTTTTTAATTGTTATTCATTTTTTATAAAATACATAAAAAACCGCTAAAACCCAGGATCTGACTATCCGTTAAACTGATGGATGACCCATTATGTAATACAATTTGACTTAAATTTTCATATTTAAAGTATTCTCGTTCATGAGTATTTAGATGGATGGTGGATATATTATGAATGTAGCTCATATTTTACAAAAGTTAACCACTACAAGAAAACACAGCTTTAGCGACGAAGATTAACGAGGAAAATAAAACCTCGTAAAATAACGTCGCCTTTACGAGTTACCTTTACGAGTTACTTACGAGGAAAATAAAAAGCAACGTCAGTTCGTCGTAAATTAACGAGGAAATCATTTCCACGTAAAAAAGACGTAAGATAATGTGGTTCTTATGAGGAAAATAATGGTCCTCGTAATGTCGACGTAAATTTCGCGTGTCCTTTACGAGGAAAACCTTTGCGTGTAAATAACGACGAAATTTTGAGTATACCAACTTTGTAGGTGTAACACGTTTTTTCGGCTACCTAACAAAATTTCGTGGTTATTTCGTAGTAAAATCTCAACTACCAGATTCGAAAAATTCCTATAAATATGAACCTTTGAAGATCATTTTAAACACACCAAAAATAAAAAAAATATAAAAAAGTGAAAGAAAAAAAATGTCGGGCTCCGGGAATATTTTCGAGTTGCGGAGATGGATGTATATGCATAGAGATGCTAACGGGAGAGTGGCGAAAGAATCCCTTGTGGGCTGGAGACATTTATGCATCAGGCAGATTCCACACCGCTGGCCCAAGAAAGCGGTAAGATGTTCTGTCCTTGTCGGAAATGCAACAATTCGAAATTGGCAAATCGTGAAAATGTTTGGAAGCATTTAATAAATAGAGGTTTCACACCAAATTACTATATCTGGTTTCAACATGGAGAAGGTTATAATTATGATGAGAATCATGAAGCTAGTGTAGTAATAGCAATTTTCAGGAAGAACAACCGGTTGATCATCATCATTTGCATAATGAACATAGTTACCATCAAGAAGAGCAGATGGTAGATTTTGATAGGGTTCATGATATGGTAGCTGATGCATTCGTAGCTCATGATGAAGATGAAGAACCTAATATAGATGCAAAAAAGTTTTATGAAATGTTAGATGCTGCGAATCAGCCACTTTACAGTGGTTGTAGAGAAGGTCTCTCTAAATTGTCGTTGGCAGCTAGAATGATGAATATTAAAACTGATCACAATCTACCTGAAAGTTGCATGAATGAATGGGCAGACTTGTTTAAAGAGTATTTGCCGGAAGACAATGTGTCTGCTGATTCTTATTATGAGATTCAGAAACTGGTTTATAGTCTTGGCTTGCCTTCGGAGATAATAGATGTTTGCATTGACAATTGCATGATCTACTAGGGAGATGATGAGAAGTTAGAAGAATGTCGATTCTGCAAGAAGCCACGATTCAAGCCGCAAGGACGGGGACGTAATAGGGTACCGTACCAAAGGATGTGGTACCTACCAATTACAGACAGATTGAAAAGATTGTACCAATCAGAGCAGACTGCTGGGAAGATGAGATGGCATGCCGAGCACACTCAGACGGGTGGTGAGATGACTCATCCATCAGATGCAAGAGTCTGGAAACATTTCAACAAAGTACATCCAGAATTCTCTACCAATAGCCGGAATGTGTATCTCGGATTATGCACAGATGGATTTAGTCCATTCGGAATGTCAGGGAGACAATATTCATTGTGCCCAGTCTTTCTTACGCTGCCACCGGAGATGTGCATGCAACGGGAGTTGCTATTCTTGACCATATTAATACCTGGTCCGAACCATCCAAAAAGGTCTCTGGATGTTTTCCTACAACCACTGATAAAAGATTTGAAAGATTTGTGGTCAACAGGGAAGAGGACGTATGACTGCTCAACGAAGACGAATTTTACGATGCGAGCGATGCTTTTGTGGACCATAAGTGACTTTCCTGCCTATGTGATGTTGTCTGGATGGACTACACATGGGAGATTAGCTTGTCCATATTGTAATGGAACGACAGATGCGTTTCAACTGTAGAATGGTAGGAAGACTAGTTGGTTCGATTGTCACCGTCGATTTTTTCCCATTGGCCATCCGTACCGAAGAAACAAGAAATTGTTTAGGCACAAAAGAGTTGTGAGAGACACTCATCCTCCATATTTAACTAGACAACAAATTGAAGCGCAACTCGATTACTATGGAGCTCTGGAAACAGTTCCTCGTGGTGGTAATTGGCATGTCCCAAGTAATATGCCTGATTTTTACGGTGTTCAGCACAATTGGCACAAGAAAAATATATTTTGGGAGTTGCCCTATTGGAAGGATCTTCTTTTGCGCCACAACCTCGATGTGATGCATATAGAGAAGAATTTCTTTGAGAACATCATGAATACAATAATTAATGTCCCAGGGAAGACAAAAGACAACATAAAATCGAGGATGGACTTGCTGGATATTTGCTCAAGAAGTGAGTTACATATAAAAAGCAATGGACAAGTTCCCGTTCCGATATTCAGATTGTCTTCAGAAAAAAAGTCGGTGTTGTTCAACTGGGTGGCATCAGAAGTGAAGTTCCCCGATGGGTATGTTTCAAATCTCTCTAGATGTGTTGAAAAGGGTCAAAAGTTCTCTGGGATGAAGAGTCATGATTGTCATGTATTTATGCAACGACTACTTCCCTTTGCATTTGCGGAGCTACTTCCAACAAACGTACATGAAGCACTTGCAGGTAATAAATTATAACCCAGTAATTTTATAATGGTTTAGTTTGCAATAATATATGACTAATGTGTTTATTTTTTTTTGGAATTAGGCATCGGAGCATTTTTCAGGGATCTGAGCACATGCACTCTTAAAGAAGAAGTTGTGGAACAGCTTCAGGAGAACATTCTCATCTTATTGTGCAACTTGGAGAAAATATTTCCTCCGGGATTTTTTGATGTCATGGAGCATCTAGCTATCCACCTCCCATATGAGGCATTGCTTCGTGGACCTGTACATTACGGATGGATGTATCAGTATGAGCGAGCCATGAAATATTTGAAGGGAAAAGCCAAAAACCTCTCAAAAGTTGAAGGTTCTATAATTGCTGGAAGTTTGACGGAAGAAACTTCTCACTTCACATCGTACTACTTTGGGTCAAAGTACGTACCCGGAAAAGAGCTCCTAGAAGATATGATGATGGTGGTGTCGCGCCAACATATGCAGTTGCTGGTGTTCCAGACATCTTTAGCCAGATTGGGCGACTCGGTGGGAAATCATAAGAGGTTTGGTGGTCGAGTGAAGAAGACGTCCATAGTGCACACACCTATATTCTACTCAATTGCGAGGATCCATTGATGCGTTATTTTGAAAGGTACATATGGACACTTCTAAACACACATAATAAATATAAATTATATAATTGTGAAATTAAGATTAATTGATATAAAATGTGATTTTACAGCTTATTTGTTTCTCAAGTCGAAGAAACATTCTCAGGTATATCCACAAGTGACGTAGACAAAAAGAAAGATCAACACTTTATTAAGTGGTTGAAGAATCAGGTATTAATTTTTACAGCTCGATCAAATTATTTTTTCATACATTATATGTACTAATATTTCAACGTTCTCTTTTTTTAAGGTTGATTATGACGACGATGCAGATTATCCTAAGTGGTTACACGAAGTAATTCAATCTCCACATGTAAAGGTCACCACATCACAGATGTATTTCACACGAGGCTATACTTTTCACACATATGAGTATGGTAGACAGCGGGCGACCAGTAACTATGGAATATGTGTGAAAGGGGAAACAGATTTCTACGGGATCTTGACGGAGATTATTGAAGTCGAATTCCCAGGGATATTGAAGCTGAAATGCGTCCTCTTCAAATGTGAATGGTTCGACCCTGTCGTCAACAGAGGTGTTCGGTTTAACAAATTTGGTGTAGTTGATGTCAATGGTCGACGAAGGTACAACAAATTTGAGCCTTTCATCTTAGCTTCACAAGCAGACCAATTTAGCTTCCTTCCATACCCTCGGATTAGAGAATCAGAAATAAATTGGTTATCCGTGATCAAAGTTACACCTCGTGGACGAATCATAAGTGGAGAAGAACCACCATTGCAAGAAGAACAGATAAATGTAGTCGAGGAACCTGAAGCTGCCACAGACGACATGCTTCTCATTGATCCGCATAATCATGAGTATGAAGATCTTACCGACGATGCGACGGACGAAGCTGTTGAAGACGATTTTAATGAAAATGATGATGTTTCTAGTGATGACGAGAATGTCGATGTATCCAATTGATGTATTTGTATTGATGTATTTCTTTTAAGTGTATGATTGATTTTCAGACTTAAGGAATTGTGGTTTTCGAATTGTGGAATGGAATAAAAATATTGAATTGTGGTTAGGGTTTGGAATATATGAAGTAGAAGATAAGGAAGATGGGGTTTGGGGTTTAGGTTTTGGATTTTAGGGATTTAAACATAAACCTCGTTATTTCCACGTAATATAACGTGGTCTTTACGACGAAAGTGAGAATTAAAAACACGGGCCTCGCGATTTCCACGTAAGCAGAATTCTTTGTAAAGATCTCGTAAGCTTACGTGGAAATAACGAGAAATATTTAATTATTAAAAAGAAAAAAAGAAACACGTTAATTCCACGTAAGCACAAATCGTAGTAAAGACCACGTTAGCTTACGTGGAAATAACGAGAAACATTTAATTATTAAAAAAAATGAAACACGTTAATTCCACGTAAGCACAACTCGTCGTAAAGACCACGTTAGCTTACGTGGAAATAACGAGGTTTATGTTTGAATACCTAAAATCCTAAACCCTAAACCCTAAACTCTAAACCCTATCTTCCTTATCTTCTACTTCATATATTCCAAACCCCAAATTCTAAACCAAAATCCTAAACCCTAAACCCTATTTTCCTTTGAGATTGATGGGTTGTATAAGAAGTAGAGGTTGAAGTTATAAAGTTATAAGAAGAAGGGGTTTGGGGTTTTGGGTTGTAAGGATTTAGAACAAATCCTCGTTATTTCCTCGTGGAAATAAGCACGGGCCTCGCGATTTCCACGTGAGTTCATGTGGAACTTACGAGGAATACGGGAAACGAAGAGACTGGCCTAGTCATTTCCTCGTTATCTCACGAGGAATTAACGAGGAAAACAACATCTATATATACCAAGACCATTTTGTCACAATTCAGAATTCATAAATATTAAAAAGAAGAAAGATTCTTTAAAAAAAAGAGAAGAAAGGTCTGGAATCACGGGTGCGAAGACACGGTCTCTTCCCACTTGTAATTCCAGTATCTTTCTTCTCTTTCTTTGAAGAATTCTTTATAAATCCTAAAATTATAATTTGGGGTTTAGGGTTTTGGATTTTAGGGATTTCAGAAAGATCCTCGTTATTTCCTCGTTACTGAGAAACACGGGACTCGCGATTTCCTCGTAAAGGAAAACACGGGCCTCGCGATTTCCTCGTAAAGGAAAACACGGGCCTCGCGATTTCCTCGTAAAAGAAAACACGGGCCTCGCGATTTCCTCGTTAACTTACGTGGTTTTTACGTGGTAATCTATCCTATATATATACCCACGAACTCTCTCACTTTCTCATTTCCTCTCCACTTCCTCTCTAGAAACATGGTAAGTCCTCTCTCTTTCCTTTGATTAGTTTAGGGTAGTTTAGGTGGTTAGTGTAGGGAATTTAGATAGGTTTATGGATTTTAGGTTAATTAGTGTTGATTAGGTGATTAATTAGGAATTTAGTCTATAAAAATTTGAAGTTTGAGTGCTAATTTTGAATGTTTTTTTTAATAGGTACGAAAGAACAAATTTACTGCCCACTACAGACAGGTGTTCGATGAGCCGGGTAGTCGTTCACAGCCCGGTTCTTCTTCTACAGCACCTAGTTCTTCGGGTCCGGATAGCGTCCCAGAGACTCAGTCTTCTCAGAGAGTCTCTCCTTCTGGTGTACAATCGGTTGCACCACCAGCTCCTCATGATCATCATGTCCCAGAGGTGCCACCTCATGTGCCTCCACCGATGGCTGCGGAGATGCCGGCTCAGATTCATCCCGATCTGATGGTGCCGCCGAGTGCTTCTCACTTGCAGTACACTGTCGAGGACATTCTCGCTCAGCCAGGCAGAGAAGGTTTACCAGTCATAGACCCCGACCGACAGAACGGAACTTTGTGGTATGTTACATTTTTTTAGATTCTTTTAAAAAAAAATTAATAACATTAGTATCTAATTTATACTTTAAATTTGTTTTTTTTAGGTTTGGGATTGACGGATGTCTCGCATCAGACGTAACCGACACGATGAAGGGTTACTTCTCCATGCCACATCCGAACTGGAAGAAGATGCCCGTCTACATCAGAAAGACGTGGTTCAAGATTTTCCCTGTAAGTTACTATTAATTTATATATATATATATATACTATTATTTTTCAATTTATATTTCAAAAAATTTTAATACTAATTATTAACTTATTTTTTTCTGTTACAACAAAAGTATCATTGGTCCTTGGGGGTCAATGAGAAGGTGAGGAAAGCGTTCAACAGTAAGGTGAAAGCTCGCCTGTTGGACACGGTCTCCAAATGGAAGGGGGACTGGATCGTGAAGGGATATGACCGTGGTAAACCCGCTGAGCTCACCACGGAGGTGTGGGATGGCCTCATCCGTTATTGGGAAACTTCTGACGCCATAAGAATCGCCCAGGCTTGCTCTGCCTCCCGTAACACGGTAGATGAGCACGGTCACGGGCCGATGCTTCACTCTACGGGCCAAAAACCCCCACGCCGCTATCCGTTTGGAGATGGTACGTAATTAAATATTGAATTTAATTAATTTATTTTATATAATATATTTATATATACTAACTCTCTAAAATGTTTTGTAGGCCAAAGAGACGGGACAGTTCCCAACTCTTATGGAACTTTACGAGAAGACCCACAAGAACAAGTCGGGTCGATTCGTAGATCTTAGGTCCGAGCAAATCTTCAATGAAGTTGCTGACCGGGTTCAAGAGCATCAGACCCAGCTGACACAGCAGTCTACCGACGGACTACCCGTCACCTTATCCACAGTTGAAGTGGATAGGATTTACGAGGAGGTAAATTTTAAAAAATTATAATTTTTAAATTATTTATTTAATTTAACTTTAAATTTTTACTAACAATAATTTTTTTTTTTTTTTTTAAGGTTGTCCCTAAGAAAAAGGGACGTACGTTGGGGATTGGTTCCGTCAACGATGTTCCGAGAGCGACATCGTCTTATGGTCAGAGACGGGAAGACGAGGTCACTCAGCTGCGTAACGAGTTGGACTCGACAACATCTGGGTTCACAGCTCGACAGGGTGTAGTCGAGGGCTTCTTGGACGTCATAGCGGCCACAAATCCGGAATGGGAGTCCTTGTTGAGGAACTGGCGACGACAAAATCCAATTCCAGGCGAGTCCACAAGCGAGCCCCATAACGAGGAAGATGTAGAGAGGAGGAGTGATGAGTTCTACCGGGCGGTGAACGAGCCTTAGTTTTTTATTTCCTTTTTATTCGTTGTAAATATAAATTCTAATTATTTATGAATAAATATATTTTTCTTTTAATTGGTCGTGTATTTTTTAATTCAAATTTTATAATTATAATTAAAATTATAAATATTTTTCTAATTATATTTTTTTAATTCTGTATATAAAAATCGAAGTAAATTCCTCGTTAAAACTCACGAGGAAATAACTTGGTAAGCCTAACGTGGTCTTTACGAGGATTAACTTTCGAGTAAATTACGTGTCTTTCACGTAGAAAGTTTACGTGGAAATGACGAGGAAAATTAACGTGGAATTTACGAGGAAATGTTTTCGTGATTTTTACGTGTAATTAACGATAAAATATTTACGTGATATTGACGAGGAAAATTTTCGTGGTCTTTACGAGGAAACAGCGAGTTCCTTACGTGGAAAGGTTACGTGATCTTTACGACGAATTATTGTACTTGGTCTTTACGACGAAAACTGTTCCTCGCTAATTGACGTGGAATTGGCGAGGAATTCGCGAGGAAATACGCGTTACGACGAACGTTTAACGACCAAACATTTTTCCTCGCTATTTCCTCGTAATGCCTCATTAACGACGAATTCACGAAGAATTCAGCCGTCGTTACTATTGTGCTTTCTTGTAGTGAACCATACTAATTTTATTCAAACTAATATAACATTTTGTTGTAAGAGTAATGGATCAGTATTGAGAGGATGCATACTAAAATAGAAATAGATTTGAGTATCAACGATTCATATACGGTTATTGCAGTTTAATGATTTAAGATTAAAATAAATATAGTTGCTTTTATTTATTTAGTTTACTTTTATTGTTCACATGCTATTAGATTTTTTCAATGTTGTTTGGTTTACTTTAAATTTTATATTAATTTCATTATTCATATGATACATTTTAATATTTATTAATTTTCATTTTGTTATATATTTTTATAATACATCTAATAATAATTTTTATTATTATATTTTGATCCATATTTAAACTGCGGAATTAATTTTTATTCAAAAACTTATTTAGATCCATACTTATTTATTGATCCATAATTCATTTATATAACCCACCTCTTATCAATCTTACTTATATTTTAAAGCTTTAAATTATAGCACAAATTTGTAAATTTTATATTTTTAAAACTTTATTTTATTATTATACCTTTTGTCAGTATTATTATATAAATTAACTATTGTCATTTAACCTGTCTCATATTTGAAAAATATACTAAACTATTATTGATATTCTAATTTAAATATATATATTAAAATATGAAATTATTTATTAGTTTATATATGTTACTGTAATTTTTGTTTTAATAAGTTGAGGTATGCTGTAAAATTCATGAATATATTTTATTCTGTTATTTTATAATTTATAAAATAGTTAATAAATGGATTAAGTTACTTTATAGTAATTTAATTATGAACTAGGTGGACCGCCCGCACGCATGTGCGGGCATTAACGATTCATAGGTCTTATGTATAAATATTATTAATATCTAATAAAATTCTTATGTACGTAAAGATCTGTGTAGTCACACTTGTTCTATATTTCTTTCTAATGAACTCCTAGGATGCTTCTCTGGATGGCTATGGATAGATCCTTGCATAAATGAATCAAAGACTCAAGTTTATCAAGGGTTGTGGATCGATTGGTGACAAAAGAGGCTGCGGAAAGGCTCCTTGATACTCCTAGGCTTAGATCGGATATGACACACCTCTCTGGAACCCTTAGACGTTGGATATTAAACACCAACAGACTGGATACTACACACCAGACACTCTCTCACGACAAGGCAAGGGAGAAGAAAACACAAAGGTTTTTAAAATGAAAGAAGGCTTGTCCATTATGGTTGCCGACTAGTACATATATAAAATGAAAGCTGGAACAGGCTCCAGGGCTTTCAAACTAAAAGGAACAAGCTCCTTTAGTTAATGTAGAAATGAAATAAAACTTAAAATAAAAAGATAGACTAAGGTTTCGAGATGTCATCTAGGTGATATGTTTAGCAAGACTAAGGCCTCATTAAAAACCTATCTTTGCAAAACCCATTGGGACAAAAACAAAGATAGGAAAAGAGCACACATAGCTTGCTAGCCTAGACAACACTCAGCTTGATGGTGAGATAGCTTGAATGGTATTAAGCGTATCTTGAGGTATCAGGCTTCCTTCAAGACATTCTTCATGTAACAAATACTTCTTGATCAGTCCTCCAATAGCTTCCTTGAGTTTCTTGGTTCTGGCTCTAGTCATGGGACCATTGGTAAGGACTAAGGCATCATCTTCCTTGGCTGGATCATCTTTAGACTTCCCATCTCCTTCAGCTAGCTTGAACTCTCCATCTTTATCAGCAAGCTGGTCCATGATCATATCATCCCCTCCCTCTTGAAAAGGATTTGTCCTCAAATCGAACTCATCTGCAATAAAAGGGATCAAATCAGAAACATTAAAGCTATAACTCACATCATACTTCCCTTGGAGATCAAGCTTGTAGGCATTGTTGCTGATCTTCTTTATGATCTTAAAAGGTCCATCAATCCTCGGCATTAGCTTGGACTTCCTCTCATTTGGAAATCTCTCTTTCCTTAGGTGAACCCAAACTTGATCACCCACAGCAAAGACCATCTCACGCCTTCCTCTGTTAGCATGCTTAACATACTGCTTGGTTTTCTCTTCAATATTAATCCTAGCTTGCTCGTGGAGTTGCTTCACCATTTCTGCCTTCTTTTTTCCATCAAAACTGATCCTTTCACACTCAGGTAAAGGTATTAGATCCAAAGGAGAGGTGGGGTTGAACCCATAAACAATTTCAAAAGGTGAAAACTTAGAAGCAGAATGCACAACATGATTATATGCAAATTCACAATGTGGCAGATGATCTTCCCAAGATTTCAGATTCTTTTTAATGAATGCACGCAAGAGGGTACCTAGAGTTCTATTAACTACTTCAGTCTGCCCATCAGTTTGTGGATGACAAGTAATGGAGAACAACAGCTTAGTACCTAGTTTAGACCAAAGAGTCTTCCAAAAATAACTAAGAAACTTAGTATCTCTATCAGAAACTATAGTCCTAGGCATGCCATGAATGCCCACAATCTATTTAAAGAACAGGTTAGCAACATATAATGCATCATCAGTTTTGTGGCATGCTATGAAATGAGCCATTTTTGAGAATCTGTCAACAACAACAAAGATAGAATCCTTTCCATTCCTAGTTCTAGGCAATCCCACAATGAAATCCATAGATATGTCATTCCAAGGATGATAAGGAATAGGGAGAGGGGTATACAAACCATGAGACTGAACCTTTGTGGGAACCGAAATTCACACCGTCAATTTTAATGAATAAGATTGCAGAGGAAAGCCAAGTTAACCCGACTTTCCTTGAAGGTCCGGATTCTCTGCGACGGCCAACGACAAGTGACCGAATAAATGCGGAAAAAGATTTGTTAAGATTTGAGACTGGACCTTAAGAAAGGCTGCCTACGTACCGCTTTCGAGGATCAAGTCGGACGTAGTTCAGTTAGAAAGAATTGAACAAGAGATCGAACCGTCTGGGCGGGTTCGTCTAGTATGAGCGTTTGTCAGAGAAACAGGCATGTCGAAGATAACGCCTAGGGTTTCTATGTGCGGAGCTCTTAAGTAAAAGAATTGTCCGATCCTTCCGAGAGGAGCGGAGATTTGCGAGCAGGAGGCGGCCAGACGTTCTAGGGCCTGGTTCGTCTAATATGAGCGTTGGTCATAGAAGCGGGCATGTCGAAGATAATGCCTAGGGTTTCTATGTGCGGAGCTCTGAGTAAAAGTATAGTTAGATCCTTCCGAGAGGAACGTGGGTCTGCGGAGAAGATAAAACTAGAACAAGAGGCGGCCAGACGTTCTGAGTCCTGCCTCGCTGGCCTAACCGCCTAAGTTCTAAGTTCTCTAAGCTAGCAGGATGCTCTAAGTCTAGATTCTAGGATTTTCGGATCCCCTTCTCTTCTGCCCTTGCTCTCCTTATATATCCACTCCAAGGTCGGTTTGCCTTAGGATGATGGACCTCGCCTTTGGGCCCAAGCTTATCTCTTCAGGAAGTATTCCATTTTCGTCGATCTTTGTAATTATCCTCGAGTTTTCGGTGACTTGATGTTTATCCGATGTTCGGGATATCGGACAAACCGTCATAGCCTGATTGGGCCTGAATTCCTAAATTCGTAAGTTAGTCCGTGGACTTGTCTTAAGTCGTTAAACGTTTTATACGATTTCTCGGAAAGACTATCTTTCTCGTAAAATAAACCGTATAACCTAAAGGATCGATGTTCAAGTTAATCGACCTTGTTTTATACGATATCTTCTACGAGAAATCCAATCCTTCTAGTTTTTGTCGTAAAACATCGAGGACGATTCCAATCGAGTCGTAGGATGTTTATTCCGTAGCCGTGATCGTCCCAAACTCATGATGATTGATCCAAACAAGCCAAGATAGGATCAGACCGAACACGATGGGACCGAGACCAGGACGAGGGTCGTCGACCGGCGCCAGGCCGGGGTGCCGCCGGCGCCAGGCAAGCCCGCGCGACGGGTGCCGCCGGCGCCAGGCCAGCCCGTGCGACGGGTGCCGCCGGCGCCAGGCCGGCCCGCGTCACGGGTGCCGCCGGCGCCAGGCCGGCCCGCGTGACGGGTGCCGCCGGCGCCAGGCCGGCCCGCGTCACGGGTGCCGCCGGCGCCAGGTCGGGTGCCGCCGGCGCCAGTCCAGCCCGCGTGACGGGTGCTGCCGGCGCCAGGCCGGGGTGCCGCCGGCGCCAGGCTGAAGATCTCGGCGAGGGCTTCGATTTGATATCTTGATCGTTTTCTGGTTCCTCACGGTTTGAGAGAACGACCTCTTCGAAGTTTCGAGGCAGATTCTTTTGTGTTTAGGGTTTTTGTGGTGATCGAATCTTGATGTCCTTGGGCGAGCGGACCGATCTTTCTGGGGACTCTCGTCCGCGCACGCCCGTAGTCTTCCGATCTCACAGAGAGTGGATATTTTAATTTGAGAAAATCTCGTATAACTTCTTTTCAAATTATTCGAGACTTTTTGTTTCAAGAAATACTTTCTAGAGACTTGCAGTCATTGATTCCGTCGTGACCAATTTTGACACCAACAGTTAGTCCCCCAGCTCGTTAGAACCTTTGTGATGTTCTTGCGAGCGATAAGACATGTCAGGTAAGATAGGCGGAATTAATGGTTGAAAGGCTCCGTTGAAAGTGGTAAGATTGGGGCTGCGCCTTTCGAAGGCTGCCTACGTACCCTTGGTGTAGGGATCAAGCCTTCCGTAGTTCGTTTTGGAGTTTAAGACCCTTGTGATCTGTTTTCCGGCGAGACTTATATGGTCTGGTTATGTGTCATGAGAGACTTTCGAGCATGATGCTGTTGATGTATTTGTTTTTTGATTATTTATGAACTTCAGTTTTTTCGAAGTATGAGAAAGAGGGTGTGAGTTGTCGTCTCATTCCTAGTTCCCTGATGATCACCGTACCTATTGTTTGCATAAAGCGAGATTTTCCGCGGTTTACCGATTTACGCGGAAAGTTCGTGAAACGAATAGGCTTAAGTGAAGAGACAAATTTTTGGATCTCGTATACCATACTATGTCTGTGAGATGTCAAGATCCAGCGTGGCTGGGTTTAGGGCAAGACCTAGGTTTACTCTCGGACTGAGGCTTTGCGATGACAAATCGGCTTTCGTTTTGCCTGTTTGCGATTTTAACCTGACTCGTACCGTTTAAAATCCGCGAATTGTTGTCGGCTTATATGATTTGTCTGGGCGTGAGTCGAGCTACTTCCTTTACGAAGAGCTAGACCAAAATTTTGGATTTCTTGTATAGCGCGCTATGTTTATCCTTGTCGGATGCAAGAGAACCTACCCCTTGAAGGGCGGCTATTTGTCTGTTTAGGACGTTAGAGTTCGTTTGTTGTGATCAGCAACAACGAAATGATGCCAGTTCAGAGGCATGTTACCGTTTAGAGGTGTGTTTGTATGTTTTGAGTTCTAGAGACGAGGATTTCGTCTGGAACATTTTGAGGAAAAGAATGTCCTTCGAGCGTTAGCGACGTCTCGCTGTGCTGAAGGTCGAGTTTCCCTTGTGCCGCATTTCGTGGTTGAAATGTTCGCGGGCTTTGGAGATGTTTTGCGAATGTTCGCAGCCAGAAACTGTTGTTTCGGTTTAGACGCAGGACCAAGAGGTCGCGTAAGTTCGACCCAGGGAGAAGCGTCTACATTCACAGTGCTTCGTGAAGTGTTGGCCTTCCGGGATTTGTTTGTATATATTAAGGATGACTCGTATAACTCTTGGAGCCTTGTCACAAGTGTTTCTTTTCATGCAGTGTTTACGGGGCGTATAGAACTTAATCGATTGACGATGAGTTTGAATCTTCCGTTAACCATATGGTTGTTAGGACTGAGTTTTGGTATGGAGAGTTTATCGTATGATTTCTGATTCTGGGTTATGCGACAAATTGCTTGCGTAATAGTCACTTGGCGTTCTATGAACAAATCGTGGATTGTTGTTTTTAGCCGTTAAGTGATTGGAGCGGTGGTCGCTCAGTAGCTTTGGATTGGCATGGAGGCTAGATTCAGCCGTATCGCCAAGGAAGTTGTTTGGTAAACGATCAGACCATGACCCTTATTAAGGTCATGTTAGTTTACGATTGTTTTTAATGCGGATGCCGAATTCAGGTCCGGGCTTTACGGAAGGGCGTAGTTGGCCGAGGGCCAAATAGCGTTTGCCGAGATAGACATGCCAAGCATAGCGGAGTTTTCTGAATTATTGCTGATGGCTTTTAGAAACGATCTTCCACTTTAGGCCTCAGTTATACGATGAATGGTTCGTATAAATTTTTTTTTTGTTGCATGAAAATCGTTTCATTTTATCCGAGGGGGACAAAGTTTAAGGGATCGACGCAGGAAACGTGCGGGTTCGTCTGCGTGATTAGTTCCTGCTCGGACGTAACCGCGGGGAGTGAAAGCAGGAGCCAGAAACCTTGTGGAGCGAAAACTGTCTATGTCAGTTACCCGTTGGACCCATTATGTTTATTTTACGAAAGTTGCTTTGTATGAATTGACTCGACCATACAGAGGATTTTTCGTAAAAGTGATGTAAGGGGGTTTTCGCAAAGGTAACCGGAGAGCGTTTCTCACAAATTACTTGCGATATTCGCGACCACGGATTATGTTTTCCTCATTCACTTTTGCGTACTGCGAAATCGTTTTGCATGAGACCGATCATGTTTTTTCCCTAGGCTGTTTTGTTTTAAAACGTTCTTGTTATACGAAAGTAATGGATGACCGGTTTCATGCAGATAGAAAATCGCAGATTGTTAAAGTAGCGATGTTTCCGCGGATTACACGGGAGATGTTTCCGCTATGATTTCGACCTTTGGACGAAAGCTGCTTCGAACTACTCGTGGATTTTTACCGAAGGTTATTTCGTTATTTTCGTAGTTCACCGTCGTGCTATTAGTCTGACGTCGGTACACGTTTTTAGTTGCGAGTTTGCGACGAGAGGTGACATAGAGTTTTCAGGACTATGTTTGTAACGGTTGGGCTATGCCGCTAGCGTTCTTAAGATGAATCTTATTGCTGCGAGAGTTTTCTTTGTCAAAAGCGTTGTCTTGATGCTGAAGCAAAAAGTTTTCGAAGATGGGATTATACGGATATAGTATACGTACCTACTTTCCTTTTCTTTTTACGAAAGAAAACGGGTTAGCCGTTCTTCCGAAGGCTTGTGTACGTTTTTTCTTTCTTTTAGGAAGCGGGATGAGTATGCTTTTAGAACGTGTGGCGATCGTTTCTCGGTTTTTCGAGAGACTAGATCGGTTTGCATGTTCTGCCTGGACAATCAAGGAACGATGGAACAAGACTGGAAATTTTGCCTAAGACTTAGCTTGCTAGACTATCCACCTAAATCCTAAGTTCCCTAAATTCTACGGCAGGTTTTCAAGACGTTTTTGTTCCTGTCCTACAAAGAATTAAAACCCTTACAAAATTTTTCGAGAAAATAGTCTTTTGAAGGTTTCGGCATTTCCGAAGGAATCCCATTTCCTCGTATAGTCGAGACGATTGGTGTTTAGAATAACCGTGATCGTACCAAACTCACAAAGATTGATCTAAACAAGCCAAGATTGATCGACGGGTGCCGCCGGCGCCAGGCCGGGTGCCGCCGGCGCCAGGCCAGCCCGCACGACGGGTGCCGCCGGCGCCAGGCCGGGTGCCGCCGGCGCCAGGCCAGCCCTTGCGACGGGTGCAACCGGCGCCAGGCCGGCCCGCGTCACGGGTGCCGCTGGCGCCAGGTCGGGTGCTGCCGGCGCCAGGCCAGCCCGCGTGACGGGTGCCGCCGGCGCCAGGCCGGCCCGTGTCACGGGTGCCGCCGGCGCCAGGCCAGCCCGCGTCACGGGTGCCGCCGGCGCCAGGTCGGGTGCTGCCGGCGCCAGTCCAGCCCGCGTGACGGGTGCCGCCGGCGCCAGGCTGAAGATCTCGGCGAGGGCTTCGATTTGATATCTTGATTGTTTTCTGGTTCCTCACGGTTTGAGAGAACGACCTCTTCGAAGTTTCGAGGCAGATTCTTTTGTGTTTAGGGTTTTTGTGGTGATCGAATCTTGATGTCCTTGGGCGAGCGGACCGATCTTTCCGGTGACTCTCGTCCGCGCACGCCCGTAGTCTTCCGATCTCACAGAGAGTGGATATTCTAATTTGAGAAAATCTCGTATAACTTCTTTTCAAATTATTCGAGACTTTTTGTTTCAAGAAATACTTTCTAGAGACTTTCAGTCATTGATTCCGTCGTGACCGATTTTGACACCAACAACCTTAGACTTAGCTTGCTTACAAGTTGTACATCTCTCACAAAGTTTCTCTACATCTCTCTTCATCCGAGGCCAAAAGAAGTGATATCTTCATCCGAGGCCAAAAGAAGTGATCCTGCAAGGTTTTAAGAGTCTTTGCAACACCAAAATGACCCATGAGACTTCCTCCATGAGATTCCCTAACAAACAACTCTCTCAAAGAACAGTTAGGCACACACAAACGATTATCATAGAAAAGAAATCCATCATGCCTAAAATAATGCCCAGTAGCAACTTTTTCACAAGAGATATAAGTATCTTTAAATTCAGGATCAGTCTCATACATACCTTTTATTTGCTCAAAACCCAATAGTTTAACATCAAGAGTGTTCAAGAGACCATACCTTCTGGATAATGCATCAGCAACTATATTTTCCTTACCCTGTTTGTATTTGATCACATAAGGAAAGGTTTCAATGAATTCCACCCATCTGGCGTGCCTCTTACTGAGCTTGTTCTGGCTTTTAAGGTACTTGAGAGACTCATGATCAGTGTGAATGACAAACTCCTTGGGCCATAAGTATTGTTTCCAAGTCTGCAAGGCCCTCACCAAGGCATAGAGTTCCTTATCATAAGTTGCATAGTTGAGAGTGGCTCCTCCAAGCTTCTCACTAAAGTATGCTATTGGTCTTTTCTCCTGCATAAGAACAGCACCAATACCAATTCCTGAGGCATCACATTCAATTTCAAATGTTTTATTAAAATCAGGGAGTATAAGTAGAGGGGCGTGAGTAAGCTTCTCTTTAAGGCATTGGAAAGCAGTTTCTTGTGCTTCTCCCCACTTGAATCCAACATCTCTCTTACAAATCGCCTATAGAAGCCAGCAAGTCCATGGAAGCTCCTCACTTCACCCACTGTCTTAGGACTCGGCCATTCTTGTATAGCTTTCACCTTCTCTGGATCCACTTTCACTCCATCTGTACTCACAATAAAACCTAGGAAGACCAAGTTATCCGTACAGAAAGTGCATTTCTTAAGATTAGCAAAAAGCTTTTCTTTTCTCAAAACATCAAGGACAGCCCTAAGATGATCTATATGCTCTTCTAGACTCTGGCTGTAGACTAGGATATCATCAAAGTAAACCACCACAAACAAGCCTATAAAAGACCTAAGCACATGGTTCATCAATCTCATAAAAGTACTAGGAGCATTGGTTAATCCAAAAGGCATAACTAACCATTCATATAGACCATGCTTAGTTTTAAAGGCAGTTTTCCTTTCATCTCCCTCTTTCATCCTAATTTGATGATATCTACTCTTAAGATCTATCTTAGAAAAGATGCTAGAGCCATGTAATTCATCAAGGATATCATCTAATCTAGGAATAGGGTGGCGATACTTCACTCAATCAACACACATGCGCCAACTACCATCTTTCTTGGGTACAAGAAGCACTGGAACAGCACAAGGGCTCATGCTTTCACGGATATGGCCTTTCTTCATCAGTTCCTCAACTTGACTCTGCAACTCCTTGGTTTCAACCGGATTAGTTCTGTAGGCTGGCCTGTTAGGAAGAGTAGATCCTGGTATAAAGTCTATCTGATGCTCAATCCCACGCATAGGTGGCAAACCAGTGGGGTTATTTTCTGGAAAGACATCCTGATATTCCTGTAAAAGAGCTAACATCTCACTCGGATACACCGGTGTACAATCAGTTAGATTCAAAAGAGATTCTTTAAAAACAAATAAGAGAACTGATTGTTTAGAGTAAAGAGATCTCTTGATGTCACCAGCTTTGGCATAGAAGTTATGCTGCTTGTTTGGCTCTGGCTTGAGATCTATTTCTTTCTTCTTCTGAAGCTGTAACTGGTCTTGATGCACTTCTTTAGGAGTTAGACGCACTAGAGTAGTCTTCTTGCCGTTGAACTCAAAAGAATGCTTGTTAGTAAAGCCATCATGTGTAACTTTTCTATCAAACTGCCATGGCCTCCCAAGTAATATATGACTTGCTTCCATTGGTATCACATCACATAGTATTTCATCTTCATATATTCCAATGGATAAAGGAACAGAAACCTGTGTAGATACTCTCATTTCTCCATCCTCATTGAGCCATTGCAATCGATATGGCTTAAGATGCTTCTGAGTTTTCAAGCCAAGCTTCTTCACCATTGTCTCACTAGCAACATTGACACAACTTCCACCATCAATGATCAGGCTGCAGACCTTTCCTTGCACCATACAACGAGTGTAGAACAGGTTCTCTCTTTGTTCTAGCTCTAAGGTTTTGTTTTGCAAACTGAGAGTCCTCCTTGCAACCAACAATTTACCACAAACAGGTGCTTCTTCATACTCTGCCTCTGAAGTCTCTAGATCAGTCTCGGGCTTCTCATCTTCAGATTCAAACTCTCCATTCTCCAAAAGAATCATAACCCTCTTGTTGGTACACTCATTGGCATAGTGTCCACGCCCTTGACACTTAAAGTATTTAACATCTCTTGCACGCGAGCTTGTAGCTTCCATTTTACCCTTGTCTTTGCTGTAAATGCTACTAGACTTGGGCTCTTCCTTTGGCTGTGGCTTTCTCTCCTTCTGATAGCTTGGTTTATCTTCCTTAGGGGTCTGGTATCTACTGGAACCATAGCTGCCACGCGCATGACTTCTTCTCTTAACTTGTTGCTCCACCAAGATAGCTTTGTGTAGCATCTCCTCTATCTCCAAGTAGTGTTGCATCTCCACTCTGTCTTGTATCTCACGGTTGAGTCCACCAAGAAACCGTGCCATAGTAGCTTCACTGTCCTCAGATACACAAGCTCTCAGCGTAAGCAATTCCATCTCTTGAAAGTATTCCTCTACAGACTTTGATCCTTGTGTGAGCAGTCTCAGCTTTTGATGAAGATCACGATGATAATGACTTGGTACAAACCTCTTGCGCATCACAGCTTTCATCTCTGCCCATGTTTCAATGGGAAACTCACCATTGCGCCTCTTGTTTGTAACCAACTGATCCCACCAGCTCAAAGCATAATCATTGAACTCAGTAGCAGCCACTTGAATCTTCTTAGTTTCTGAGTAATGCTGACAGTTGAAAACGAGTTCTATCTTCTTTTCCCACTCAAGATAGGCATCTGGATCAGCTTTACCATGGAAAGGAGGGATCTTAAGCTTCAATCCTGATAGCTCATTGCGTCTATGCCTTCGGCCATCATGATCATGTCGAGATCTTCTACTGCTATGTCTCGAACCGGAGCTATGGCTACTTCTCTCATAGAAGTTATCAGTTTCTTCTGATCCAGTGTGCTCACGCTGACCATGTCTGTTCCTTCTTGGCTCACGCCTCTGATCAGTTGCTTGCTCTTGTCCATTATTGGGTCTCTGATCATACCTCTCTTCCAGCAACTTCACCATCGCATCCATTACTTGTTTGGTGATTGCTTCTTGTAACATTTTGTTCCTTCTCATAAAAGTTTCATCATTCTCCTCGGATCCCATTGCTTCCTGAAACACACAAGACTTGAACCAGTAAGTAGTTCAAAGGAATCGAAACACAAAAAGGATTCAAATAAGGAAACAAGAAGATTTAAAGAAGGCGGCAATCGATACTTGAGCAACACGCGACGATTTGAATTCTTTATCACTCACTAAATGGAAAAAACACAGATCAGATTCAACAGATGATGAAATGAGATTAAACAAATCCTGATCTATGATTCTAATAACAGATCAAGTCACACAAACACACGAAACTTTCGGATCCAGCAAACCAATAACGTAATCGACAAGAATGTGAAAGGTTTTGTTTAAAACTTAATCAAAATTCTTAGATCTATCAATATTGAACCACGAAACAATAGATCTATCAATCCTATCAATGATAACAATCAGATCGAGTGAGAAACAACAAGCCAAACCCGAATGATCAATGATATAAAACGATGAAGAACAGATCTTATGAAAACACAAAAGAGAAATCGAAACTCCCCTTCCAAAGTGCTCTGATACCACTTAATGAACTCCTAGGATGCTTCTCTGGATGGCTATGGATAGATCCTTGCATAAACGAATCAAAGACTCAAGTTTATCAAGGGTTGTGGATCGATTGGTGACACAAGAGGCTGCGGAAAGGTTGATACTCCTAGGCTTAGATCGGATATGACACACCTCTCTAGAACCCTTAGACGTTGGATATTACACACCAACAGACTGGATACTACACACCAGACACTCTCTCACGACAAGGCAAGGGAGAAGAAAACACAAAGGTTTTTAAAATGAAAGAAGGCTTGTCCATTAGGGTTGCCGACTAGTACATATATATAATGAAAGCTGGAACAGGCTCCAGGGCTTTCAAACTAAAAGGAACAAGCTCCTTTAGTTAATGTAGAAATGAAATAAAACTTAAAATAAAAAGATAGACTAAGGTTTCGAGATGTCATCTAGGTGATATGTTTAGCAAGACTAAGGCCTCATTAAAAATCTATCTTTGCAAAACCCATTGGGACAAAAACAAAGATAGGAAAAGAGCACACATAGCTTGCTAGCCTAGACAACACTCAGCTTGATGGTGAGATAGCTTGAATGGTATTAAGCGTATCTTGAGGTATCAGGCTTCCTTCAAGACATTCTTCATGTAACAAATACTTCTTGATCAGTCCTCCAATAGCTTCCTTGAGTTTCTTGGTTCTGGCTCTAGTCATGGGACCATTGGTAAGGACTAAGGCATCATCTTCCTTGGCTGGATCATCTTTAGACTTCCCATCTCCTTCAGCTAGCTTGAACTCTCCATCTTTATCAGCAAGCTGGTCCATGATCATATCACTTTCTTTTCATCTTACTTTCGAACTCATTTTGTCTATCTCTCTATGTTTCTCTCTCTTTCTCAGATTTTATCAGTGTTGATGAGTGTTTAAAAAATTAAGATTAATATTTTATCATATTTTTATTTTAAACATATGAATTGTATTAATGCCCGCATGCATGTGCGAGCATCAATACAATTCATATGTTTTATGTATATATATTATTAATATCTAATCAAATTATTATGTGCGTAAAGATTTGTGTAATCACACTTACTCTATCTTTTTTTCTTTGCATCTCACTCTCGAACTCATTTTATCTATCTCTCTATGTCTCTCTCTCTCAGATTTTGTCAGTGTTGATGAGTGTTTAAAAAATTAAGATTGAAATTTTAACGTATTTTATTTTAAACATATGAATCGTATTAATACCTGCACGCATGTGCGGGCATTTATACGATTCATATGTTTTATGTATAAATATTATTAATATCTAATCAAATGTTTTATGTCTTATTAAAACAAAATTTGTTCTTCAAATGTTTTATGTATTATTCAAATACGATTCATATGTTTATGTATTATTAAAACCAAATTTGTACTTCATATGTTTTATGTATTATTCATATAAATATGTATTATGTATTATTCATATACATAAGTATTATTCATATTTTTATTTTAAACATATGAATCGTATTAATGCCCGCACGCATGTGTGGGCATTAATACGGTTCATATGTTTTATGTATAAATATTATTTATTATTAAATAAATTAGATAATATTTATCCAAAAATTTGTATTGTTAAAACATAAATTAGATATGTTTTATGTATTATTAAAACTAAATTTGTTCTTCATACGATTCATATGTTTTATGTATTATTAAAATTAAATTTGTTATTCAATATCTAATTTCTCTTTCTTTAGTTTCTCTCTATTTCAATTGTTTCATCTATTTTTTTATCTCTCCGTCTTCCTCTCTCTCTATCATAATCTTTAATTTCCCTCAATTTCACCTCTATATATATCTTAGTTTTTTTTTCTGTCTCCCTCCCTCTCTGTCTAAAAATATCATTTCTCTCCATACCTCTCCCTATCAATCTCTTTTTGTCTCTCCCTTAAAAAATAACACAATCATTAAAATAATATTTTCTTTTTTATTGTGAAATATACACAAACTACATTCATTAATTTTTAAAATCACTCAAACGAAAGTATTTCAATAAAAATATTTCAGATTTTAAACTTATGGCTTTGATCGATAAAATAAATATCTAAAAATATTATTTCATAATGCGTGATTCCTTAGAATTTTTCAATATCTAATCCCTCTCTCTCTCTCTCTTTCTCTCTCATCGTAAACCTTTTATTTTTTGAAACAGATTAAAAGATAAATCTTTTTTAATTACCAATTATCTTATTACTACCAGTATTTTGACTTATATGAGAATATTTCATAATTTAATATTATATCATAAGTTTTTCTTAGGTTAACCAATTAATAATAGTTTCCTGGTTCATATTCAGTTTTTTTTTTTCTAAAAAGAAAACAAAATAATAAGAATTTGTATTATGTAATCATGTGGCAAGATGAGAAAGTCCATTCCGTAAAGCAACCTACAAAAGAATTGTCCAAAATCACTCTCTTTAGCATATTTAAAATCATTCAATCAAGGAAAACATGTTTGTTTGTATTACCTTGATCAAGTCATATATGGCTTCAATAAATTATTTGCATTTATAATAGTTCATCTGCATATGTTACAAATTCTAAATCAGTAAACCGAGGAAAATATATATAAGCTTAGCATTCAAAACATAATTGATTCAAAACAATATAGAGCTATTAAGAACACGAAGGTGTTCGTTAGTGCCGCTCTTTTTGAACTTTGAGAAAATACTTTTGTACGTGATTACGTATCTGCCAAAACCCCATTAAGAAAACATCTATATTCATCTCGTTGTTCTACAAAGAGAATATGTTATAGATAATTTGAGACAGTAAAAACATGTTTCTCAAACATGAACGTAACATCTATGATCTATATGACCCTCTTTGGAATACGTCATAATAATACAGAGAAGATATGAGACAAAACAGAACTCACTCCTCAAACATGAACATAACATGTATATGATCCACCAGAGAACATGTTATAGATTATAAGATTACCTAAACAACAGTCTTTGATCCAACAAATACTTCGATTTTCTTCCAATCTCGATCGAACATGTAACATCAACTGATCGTTAGGAGCTAAGAGAGAAGAGAATTGACGATTAGAGCTATTAAATCAAAAACATTTCACAGCATAAAAAATCAATGGCTTCGTTTTTTTGTTGAGAATGTCTTATTTATATAGTAAATTAGTAGACGTTTTCAAATGATCTAGCTTCTATGGGAAGCTATAAAATAGAATATTCTCTAATAAATATTATGCTTATAAAGTAAGATTATTTTTGGAATATCTTGTTAGTGAAGGTGAATTTGAATAAGAAAAAGAGAATATATTTCGGGAATAACTTGCACCAGAATTTTAATTGACAAATCTTGATATATATATATTTAAATATTAAATGCATGATATTAGAAAAAAATATCTCGTCAGTTGATTCCAACCGATTTTTGATTAGACAAATCCCACTATAAAGATTTAAATATTAAATAATAGATAATAAGGAAAGATAAATATCATGAGTAGTTGTAACAACTTTTTGATTAACAAATACTACTATATATATTTAATTTTAATTAAAGAAGACCATATAAATATGTAAAAATATTATTTTCTAATTTTATAATACATACTTACACATATCATATCATATAAAAATGTTACACATATCATATTCTAATTTTGAATTCTATACATACTTTATTATTTGATAAATTGTATAAAGTTATATCTTATAGTTGACATAGAACTATATAGTTTATATAAATATGAAATTTATAAAATATAGATTTTATAATATGATAAAATTGTATAAAATCATATTTTAGTACAAAATTGTTTGTTAATAATGTTATAAGAGTATTGATAAGATTGTATATAATAGTGACCTAGTGATTTGACTATTTTATAGTATATGATTAATATATTGGATTGTCTACGAAAGTGGGTTAGTTTTAGTGGGCTTTTATTTAAATGTTTTTAAATCAAAGCATTTTTTCTAATCACTTTTCAAATCAGCCTGTTTAATGATTAGCCAATGAGATAAATAGGGATTAAAAAAATCATTAATTAAAGCCTGAAGACGAATGGATAAAAGACACATCAGTATTTCTAAGTAGTTAGCTTCACATACATCAGATACTTAAAAATATCTTTTTAGATATCTTAAAATAGTTGGTTAGATGTAATATATATTTAATAATAACTATGATAGTTGTTGGAGAAAATAATAGAAAACTAAATACAGTAGAACCTCTATAAATTAATACTCGATAAATTAATAATCTCTATAAATTAATAAATTTATTCGGTTCCGAATTGGGACGGTTCAAATAGACACAAATCGATAAAATAATAAGATAATGATTTTTTAGAAAAAATCTATGTAAATCTATGATCCCACTAAAATCATAAATTAATAATATATCTATATATACATTTCATATAAGTATAAACTAAACTTTATATTGTTGGTTTTATATTCATAATGAAAATACCTCTATTTTCTCTTAACATTTCAATATATTTTCATAATATTTAGTAAAATTATATCGAACAACCACATATAAGTAATATGGATCATTAAAAGATAAACCAAGTAATATAACAAAAACAATATGAAATTCAAATTTCTAAAATTTTATAAATGTACATACTGTAAAATCAATTATATATTTATTTTATAAATAAAAATAGAAAAAGAAAAGAAAAAGATCTAAAAAGATTTTTTTATAAATTAATATCTCTTTATATTATTAAAATTTCAAAGTCCCACTATTATTAATTTATAGAGGTTTTAGTGTAAATATAATGGTCAAACCTATACTATTTACTCATATAACCGTATTATATAAACTACGAATAACTGAATATTGTAAAGAATAAAATTGATAAAACTATATCAAATATTAAGAAAAGGATGATACAACTGAAGAGGCGAGATATTATCTCTTTCCTTACCTCAAAATACGTCCCGTAATGCGACGGTTCGATAACGTAATGAGTTCCAGGATACAACTGTAAAAATCTTCTGATTCGCGTCAATTCAACCAGAAGCCTGACGAAACTAGTTTTGTGTGTACTCTCAAACTCAAAAAGGAAAAAAAGAAAAGACACAGAAAATAGAATCAAATATTCAAGTGAAGGATTTTTCTGCTATACTTGTTCGTATGTTTCTTTTCAGTGCAAAAAAAAAAAAAGAATCTACATCGATGTTTCTCTTCCCTTTATAAAGAGATGAAACACTAGTAATTATGGAGCATATGGGTGGGACGGATCGGATATCCAGGGAATTTCGAGGTATCCGGATCCTTATCCGGCGGATCCATGATTTTACTATCCTTATCCGGATCCGGGGTTCTCGGATATCCGGGTGTCAGATATCCTTCTAAAAATTGTAATATCCAGCGGATATCCGGATCCGGATTTGGAACCTTAAAATAAATAAAATAATAATATTAAAATATATAAAATATTAACAATAATTTAAAAATAAAAATGTATACAATGTTTTAATTATTTTTATATATGCTATTACAAATTTTATATAAAAGCTATATATACTAATATAAAAATGAAAATATAATAAATAAAACTAGTTTTATATATAGATATTACTATTTTAAAAATAGTTATTAATAAAAATTACGGATCCGGATATCCGGACTAAAAAATTTAGATATTCGGATCCGGATCCGGTTTTGACGGATCCAACATTTTACTATCCGGATCCGGATTCGGCCCCTGCGGATATCCGGATTTTCAGAGCGGATCCGGATCGGATCTTGGATCGAATCCGGATCTCGGATAATAATTCTAGGCCTAATGGAGCACCAACGTATCAAATCTTTAATGGAATAAATGTGATTCAATTTTCATGACCCATGACTTGAATACATTTTCTTTTTCTAGTCATAATATGGTTTGACCAAATCAAAACCATCAATATGCTTTCATTGGGTTTACTAGAGTCTTTGTCCGCGCTACGCGCGGAAAATGAGTTTAATTATATTGTGTCTAGGATTGAGATCTTTTAATAAATCTATTAATTTTTATTATTATGTGAATTTTTTTTGGTTGAGTTTATTTTTATAATTTTTAATAAATAATTTTCTTCGTTTTGGTTTTATTTTTTTATCTTTAGGGTAATACAATAGGTTTAAAATTCTCAAAACAGAAAAATGAGTAGCATGCTAACATTCAAAATGTGAAAATTACTCTGATGTGATTTTTTCATCTAATTCATTAATTTTCATTGACGGCATATTATAATATTTTGTAATTTTGGTTAATTCATATTTTAAAATTTTGAGTAATATTTATGGATTTATTAAAGTAAAATCTTATTACTGGTATTTAGGTTATTACTGATTTTTACATTGTTTTAAATTAATTATTAAACCATATCAGATATGGTTAATTATTGTTGGTTCTTAATCCTAATATATTTTAGGAAAATAAATTTATGAAAGTATTTTTTTTTCATCCTATATAGTCACCCGCACATATGTGACCTACAATAATTTTTTTTATTAAGTCTCATTTTTGGTTGAATATTTTCTATTGCATATATTAGTACAGTAGAAACTCTGTAAATTAATAATCGAAAAATTAATAAACATCATAATAAAAAAATTTGGTTTCGAGCTTGAATTGATTTAAAATATGACATAAATTGATAAATTAATTGAGAAAATTTGATTTTTTTTTAAATATATAGTTCCATTAAAATCATAAGTCAGTAATTTATATACATACAATTCATAGAAGTATAAATAAAAAATGTATTATTTGTTTTATATTGAAAATATAATTCATCTTTATTTTCTTAACACTTCTATATATTTTGATAATATTTAATAAAATTTAAGCTAAACTACAATTACATTCTATGAAACATATTTCATATACATCAAAGAAATTTAATTAATGTATATAAGGTAAAATCAATTAGTTTTCTTATTTTATACAAAACACATATGGTAAAACAGAAAATCATAAAATGAAACTTATACAAAATTAGTAACTCTATAAGCTAATAAAATACAATATTTTCATTGTATAAGCATAACTCTATCTTCATTTATATCTGTCTGTTTTTGAGTTTTATTCCTTACATGATGTGTATTTTACCTTTTATATGTTTTCAATCGTTTTTCTATATGGTTAATAATATTCAAGTTTTTGTTATTGTTGCATTTTTTTCTATTTATCTGTTTTCTTTTCTCTGGTCTTTATTTATTTTTGTTAGATACTTTTGAGATGGAAATTTTCTGGTGAAATTGTATTGTAACTCTTTTTATATGTAAAGAGTAGTGTGTCAATTTTTGTATTATCATTGGATCTAATTGTTTATAATGTTGATCAATAAAAAAATTATTTTCATCATCTATTCTTCCTACAAAAAAAAACTTTTTTACTTTGTGTCAAAAAATATTAGAGATATTCTAATTTTATTCTGTTTCTTTTCTTCTATTGCAGTTCTTTTTTTATCTTTGTTGATTAAGCGGATGATCGAGATTAGTGGTCTGATTTAATATGTGTTTTCTTTTCTCTTCTCCCCAAAGCTGCTGTAAAGATTTTAATAGCTCCTCCTAGTTGATCTCTTTGTATTTCTGCTGATTTAGGGATTGGTGGGAGTCTACTTGATTCGAAAGTAGCTATCTTTTTTCGAATCACCGTCAATGTTAATGCAACAAATGTTTTTTCGAATCAATGTTAATGCAACAAATGTTTTTTCGAATCATCGTACATCCACCGTCGCAACAAAGATAGATATGTCAAAGTTATAGTTTTTTTCTCCGTTCAAATGTTGCTATCTTACACATCAGATTTCCTATTTATTTAGAGCTTGGTGTGATTTAATATGACATGGTTATTTAAAAGAAAGAAGTGGGCCTCAGACCAGCAAACGTTGTGGCTTATATTTTTTTGCGATGTGGATGTAATGTATTTAAGCTTAAACTAAACCAGACTTTTGTTGTAACAAATTACAACGGGTTCCCTTTATTAATTTTGCCAAATTACTATGTTCCCACTGGAAGCTTGATCGAAGGTAACCAAAGTAAAAAAAAAAAAAAAAAAAACTTGAAACATAGGAAAACAGTAGTGTTCTGTAGTTGTATCCCGAGCTAGTAAAATAAGGAAGAGATCTAAGTGGGAACATTGGTTTGCTGAACTTGCTAGGATAACACACGTGGGCATTTGCAGCTCTTCTCTCCGGCTCCAAAGTTTAGTGGTATTGGTGGATCAACTTCCCTATGTTTGGAGGCTCATCACCGGATTGCATGCAGGGAAGCAGGTGGTTCCTTAGATGGAGATCCAGCTGTGGCGGGTTAACGCTTCTTTCACCCTGAAACAAAGTTGAGCACGTGGGTCATTTTTATTGAACCCGGGTTACAATGTATTCATAACTCATATAGCCTACCTCTGAATGAGGCTTAGGAACAATATCATCACTGATTGCAGACACTGTGAAGGTCCGGTTTCTGGGAGTGAAATTGTAGGGCGTTAGCCATATATGGAAAAGGTACTGCTGCCCATCAAGATCCGCAAGGCAGCTTGAAATCTCATACCCTCCGCTGCTATTAACCCGTTGCAGTTGTAATATTAGTTTTTAAATGATATTAACTAAACATTGAGAAGCAGGAGATTAAATAAGTGTAACTGTGGAAGTTAACCTTCTCAAGTGCGCCTCTGGCTGCAACCTTTTTCCTTCTCTTGGAGACAAAGACAACAAATGTAGCACTAGCCGTGTTTGACTAACAACATCTGAAAATCGATGAATAGGTTGACGATTTAGTGCTTAGTATAAATATATGGTCCTAGCGCTTTAATATGCAAAGAAAATATTTAAAGCTTACGTTCTGAGTTTGTGTTAGCAAGAGTTTAGAGATGGTCGAACTTCCGAAGCTTGGGGGTTTCCGGATGGTCCGTTGTACATATTAGTGCATCTCCAACTGTATCTCCAACTGAACGCTAAAAACGCAAGGGATAATCACCTTTTTTCTAAACGCTTGACTAATTTGAGCCGTAGCAAAGAGAAGTTATCTCCAAGTGTAATAATGGAAACTGATGAGGAAAAGAACTCAGGGAAGAAAGATGTTCGGAGACAATCATAAAGTGGGAAATACTTACCCATATATCTAACCAGGCGGTCCAGATCTTAGTTTCTGGAGCAGTGATCCCATACTCTCGCATCCATAAAAGGAGGAGTCACCAGACAACCTGTTCGACCAAGATGTAGATTATCAAAGGTAATATAGGTAGCTGAGGTTAAGATCTTATTAAGCTTGTAAGCAACAGAGGTTGCTCTGAGAAATAGATACTGCAATTTCGTATAGGACATGATCATGATCTAATTGCTTCTTTTAATAGCATCATGTACCATACCCGTCTCTATTAACTATTATACCTACTATGTGTCAACCTTCTTGTTGTTGTCATATCTGAACGAAGTTGCCAATGTCACCAGCAACTGTGCATTCTTGTATCAGACTTGAGCTTCTTATGAGACAGCTAGAAGACAAAAAAACACATTTTAATATCGTAAATGTATGAGAAGAAAAACCTTGGCGAAGGGAAACATTATAAGAATAGATTGACCTTGCATCCTAGATAGACGTTTCTTCACTTTTCCTTCACAGCCTCTACAGTGACAGTGAAGAGACACTCTAAGAACAGCCACCTGCTTTTCCAAAACAAACAGACAACAAAATCAACCCTCAAGTCTCTCTTTGTTTTACATTCAAGCTCTACTTTACTTTACTTTACTTTACTTTCCTAGTGGTCTGAACCAGAACAAATCTTCTTTTTCTCTTCCACGGCAGCGTTAAACCCTCTTCTCGCCTTAGAAAATTCACATTCCTTCGCTACAACCATACCTTTGCCCAAAGACTCGGATAAAGAAACCGAATCGGTTCCAGTTTCTTGTGAAGGATTCCGGCAAGGCCTCAGACACACTTAGACACACAGTCATGTCCCTGCGTTGTTGGAAAGTGGTTATTTTGAAAATTGGTAGTAGTTGTGTTAAGACTAACGAGGCAGCAACCTGAAAACTCAGTTGGGATAGGGACATCAAATATAGGAAAATCAAACTCTCACCTCTCTACTTTGCGTCTGTTAAATTTGGATTTTAAAGCTGATGATGACTCGGAACATCTGTATTGCTTCATCTTCCCCAAATTTCTACAAAGATATCAATAATTAAGCTCTGTTATAATATCCATTGTGTGGATGGATCATAACCAAGTACTTAACCAAATACTAGATAAGTCCAACAAGTAGAAGTCCAAGGAGGTTTACATCCGATCCGACTATCCGGTCCGTCTACACCCGTCTCCGGTGCGTCTACATTCGTCCAAGACATAGTCAAGATGAAGACTCATTCAACCGGAGCATTTATGAGCTTTGACCAAGACTTGATATTGTAATGAATGTAGTCAATAGTAATTAATGTGTAGATTTACTTCCTTGTAAAGCACTTGTAAACCCTTGTATCAAACCACTATATAAAGTGGTGTTGGCTAATGAGAAATACACACAACACATTCTCACAAATCTTCTCTCAAATCATAACACGTTATCAGCAAGAATTGTGCTCTCCACCTGAGAAGTCTCTCTCCACCTGAGCTCTCTTTTCCGGCCATCTCTTTCGGTCAGAAAATCTTAAATTCAGGCGCAACTTTAAACCACCGTATCTCTCAAACCCTGTGGAGCCAGACGACGATCCACCTATCAATCTGAAGCCCAAGACGAGAGGAATCCATTGCCGCAGACGGCTTGTCGATCCGATCTCAGACGGGTCCTCAATCTCATATACAATCCGCGCCGCCGATCCTCTCCGGCCAGCTCATCCGCGGATCAGCCTTCTCTCATGGTGGTCCATTCAGATCAATGTGGTAAAAAGGTAAACAAATCAAAACCTGAAAATCTAAGATCATCATTATATCTGAATCGGAATCTAGGATCTATATGAATCCAAAACTTATAAACAATCTATGGATTCAAAATATTAATCTTGTTTCTATGATCCATATGATTCATATGAAACTTGATTCTAAAATTATTTGAGTCCATAAACTTATAATTCTCTAAAGGTTCTAAGTATCTCTAAATTATTAAAACATCTAAAGATCTATATGAATCTTGTTTCTAAGAATTCTTGAAAATCAGTCAACCAAAATAAAATCAAAATTAAATCCAATCAATGCATATCTTTTCCTATTAATATTTGTTTTGTAACTGTCAAAGTTTTAAAAATCTTTTATGATTTTTATAAATGCATATTCGATTTTATAAATGCTTGTTTGATTTTATTGAATGCATATCTTTGACTGAAAATTATTTCTAAAGTTTTATAAGCCATAGTATCATTTTATATTGATATGTCATAAGATAGAATAAAATCAATTGAGGCAAATGTCACAAAGACAAATGAGTTCAGAGAAGCCTTTAAACAATGGCATGAAAGGCTCGGCCATCCTGGTCTAACCATGATGCGCAAGATAATCTTGAACTCAACTGGCCATCCCTTGAAAGAAAGTAATATTATCCCTATGGGCATTACATGTATTCCATACTCACAAGGGAAATTAATAATAAGGCCATCACCTGTAAAGGTAGTTAAAGAAACATTGAACTTTCTGGAAAGAATACAAGGTGATATATGTGGACCAATACACCCACCTTGTGGAACATTTCGATATTTTATGGTCCTCATTGACGCATCGACCAGATGGTCGCATGTTTGTCTATTATCATCTCGGAACTTGGCATTGGCAAGATTATTGGCTCAGATCATAAGACTGCGAGCCCACTTTCCAGATTTTCCATTAAAGACTATACGTCTTGACAATGCAAGTTAATTCAGTTCCCAAGCTTTTAATGATTACTGTATGTCCATGGGGGTAAGTGTGGAACACTTCGTGGCACATGTACATACACAGAACGGATTGGCCGAATCCTTCATTAAAAGAATCATGTTGATTGCTCGACCATTACTCATGAGGTCGAAGCTACCAGTATCAGCTTGGGGACATGCAGTATTACATGCTTATTCAAATAAATTGCTTAGGTCCAATGCTCAGGACAGAACATACATCCGACTAGTTCTTGATCCATGCATTTACCCTTAGACCATTATGATTGATTTTCATCCATATTGCTTGATCTCAATTAAATGATGACTGATCCTTATTCAAATTCTAAAGGGCTTTAATACCCTATATATATATAATCAATCCAAATTTGAATTATGATTAAAAGGGATCACTAGATGCAATGATCAATTGATCATTGTCATACTAGAAATACTTAATGCAAAAAGATTATATGATTTGGGGGAAGCATTATTGAAAATTTGTTTGCATATATTCTTTATGCTTGAAAGCAATGTTAAATATTCAGATGTTGAAAATCGTCTTGAAATCTAAATCTTGGTGACTGTATCTAAATATCTCACTTTTGAGATAGATACAAGTCGATTTCTCTTAATCATACGCCATTCCTAAGGTACCAACCAATGGGTCTCGGGACGCCGAGCCTCATGGTACTGAGAGTTCTAATGATGAGATCTCCATCCAAAAGTCTCATAGATTGTCCAGACAAGGCCGACATGGCCATTCCTAAGGTACCAACCAATGGATCTCGGGACGCCGAGCCTCATGGTACTGAGGGTTCAAATGATGAGATCTCCATTAATTATCTTATGTCTGGGACAAGATGGAGGAACCTAAAGATCCAAGACTATAAGTCTGTGGATGAGTTTAACTCGGCTCTTTTCATGATAATCTCAAAGTTGAAACTATGTGGAGAGACTATCACATATGCTGACATGTTAGAGAAGAAATTCTCTACATTCCACAAGCAATGTTTTGCTTCAGCAATAATACCAAGAAAAGGATTCCTCCACATATGCAAATTTAATCTCTTGTTTGTTGCTTGCTAAGCAAAACAATGAGTTAATCATGAAGAATAGTAAGATGAGGCCTCCTGGATTTATGCATTGCCTAAGGCACATGCTGCCACAGAGCCATATGAAAGAGTCAAACCATGGCCATGTGAAAGGCCATGGAGGATGGCAAGGATGTGCGTGGATATCACCCACAGTCACTCCATAGTCGATACCAAGGCTAAGGTTATCAACCGAGCCATGGGTGTAAGTCCGATATCAAAAACCATGCCTCGACCAAATCTGCTTGCCATCAGTGTGGGATGAACAACCATTGGTCCAACCAATATAGAACTCCCAAACACCTTATTAAACTCTACCAGGAGAGCATAAAAGGATAGAACCCTATGGCCCATTGGGTCCTTCACGATGGTGCGAATGATTTCGACCATGAGTATGATGATCATCTTGGATATGAGACTTCATATTGCCTTAAAGAGGCCAATTAGATTTCGACATCATTCTACTTTGTCTTTGGTCTCTATAGTGGATTAAGCCACACTATATTAAGAGACAAAAGATACTTTATTCAAGGCCACGGCCAGGCCAACCTCATGATGCCTAAAGGCACGCATCTAGAAATCTATGATGCATTATATTCCCCTAAATCAAAGTGGAATTCGTTAGGTTTCAAAGACATTCGTATGAATGGTCTACATATTGAAACTATGGGCAAAAGAAAGAAAGAATTCCTTCTTATTTATGAAAATTCCCAAGGCCAAAGGAAAGTCCTAGAGACTATACCTACTATATCTATAGGCCTTCATTGGGCCAAGATAAATATGATTGAGGATTAATATCTCAACTCACTTTTCAAAGAGTTCAAAGAAGCCTTTAACAAATGGCACGACTTGCTCGGCCATCAAGGCTTAGTTATGATGCATAAAATACTCTTTACGCATTCCTTGAAAGAAAGGAAAAAGAAGCTCGACCATGGCATTGCCTAAAAGGCATTATATTCACCCTATAAGGTCCACTGAATTAAGAAGAGAAAATGGTTTCCAACAATGGACAAAAGGGAATAAGAGTACCTAAATTAAAATCGCCTAAATGGTCGTGACTACATTCTCTATTGATCTAGAGATCAATATGATATTAGGCATAAGCCAGGGCAATCATGTTTGATTGACCCACGAAATTTATCACTTACATGGCATTACCATACATAGCCATCCAGATTATGATGCAAAGATTTAAAAGGGCACAAAAGCTATCCCATAAGATCTCACGTTTGTGCAATATGTATCTATGCACAAGGGAATTTATTGTCCCAGCACCACGAATTAGAGTATGTTCATGAGGGGAAGTGAGGACAAATCCTATGATACATGACCATACTAAAATCCGTGAAATATGGTCCACAACCATAATTACATATTGGTTGAATTATAAAAGATTAACTTGCATCAGGCCATTGATATTATATCAGGCCATATAAGTGATCACAGATATTCCCACCTCAGACTAATACGGGTCATGAGTCCAGACATATATCATCTTAAGATATTGAGAATGAATCCACCACAAATATATGTGCCATCTAAGATCATATGACCTTAGAATCTCATAAGGAGGATTGGGAATATATGTTGGGTATATATATATATGAATATATTTTCTCCATAAGTTTAAAAGAAACCTTGAGCTAAAATGGGTGATTTAAGTATAGGCCAAGGAACAAGGATTACGTAAGGTTTATGAATCCGAATATCCAACATTTGAAAGGAGAAAAGTAATAAGCTGGTAAAGAATGGTATCTACCATCTGGTTTCAACCATCAATGTCTTGGCAAAGATCCTCAGACTAGAAAATAAATTATAGACGTCCATATGCTACAATGATAGCAAAATAAAATGCCAGACACATTGACCCGAGAAAAGAATGACTATGTCATCCCAGCTTAGCACCACACGGTTTTGATGTCTTAAAGACTCAACCAAGTTGCTACAGAGTCTAATATAAGACCAAACAAAGTTCCAAATAAAGTTCCATAATTCAAAGGAACCTCGGAAAGAAAGAAAGGTGCATGAGATAAATTCCGAGTTTTATAAAGGAAACCATTCCAGACATCGAGATATAAGGCTGGCCAGCTGAACGGCTAGGTACCATACCATATAGCTTGGGACGCCAAGTTATAAGGTTACAAAGGTCCTAGATAATGAGAATCTCAAAATCGATTTTATACCAAGTCTGGAATTAAAAGGAACCATATATATAAGTGTGTCGACACATACATTCATAGAAAAGCGCAAGTATGTAGCACATGAATAATGAAACGAGGATCATGAACCCACGCAAGAGTACTCATAATTAATAATGAAAGAAACGTGGGGTTTCTAAAAGTGATATATAATAGGCGTGTGGTATTGGCCATAAATATGTAAACGCCATAAGATGTCCAGTGAATAGATAAATCCTGAAAGAAGGATAAAATCGTGAGACAGACCAAGAGAGGTCTATATAATCCAAAGTGGTGGATACTACTACATATGTCACTACATATAATATCTGGAAGAAATTCAAAAGATGTAGTATGTTTTATATGACTCACTGGATGATGATAATATTATTGGTACCTAAAAGGTTTACCAAAATGTATTGAGCTCAGAATCATAAGATGAGAAAAGAAGTTCTCATGAACAGCATTTTTCTAAAGTTGTCCATGGACTGAATTAAATTGCTACATGTAAGCAAATGAAGAGTTCTATAAGAACAATTCAAATCAGTCCATAGAGGAATTTTTAATTCCTTGTGTTTTTATACTAACCAGCCTAAGATAGGTTAAATGGTTATTCATTAAACCTTATAAAGGTTATAGATCATCACCACAAATTAGCCAAATTTTTGGTAATACTTATGGTTGGTTAAATTCTCAGCATGAACCAACCAAGCTGTGGTATGAATGAATAAGCTATCATAAAGATAAGCTATAAGATCAAAGTTTATCTTTGAACAAAAGGTGTAGGACCGCATTATGCGTCCATATGCGACCCAACGGGTCCGACCATATTGTAAGATTTGGTCCATGATAAAGCTGTAGATCATAGATGCCATTAGACATGAGTTTGATGATATATTAGATCAGTTCTATGTCAAGGCCATGTCCGGCCTAGATCTGTCCAATCGCCCATATATATATATATGTGTGCACGAACTGCCGACATATTAAGACTGAAAATGTCTTAGATTGATCATAGATAAACTGTGGACATATGTAAACAAGGATCATGATCTAACCGATATGACCTATGTATAAAAGTTGTCTATGGCAAAAGAATATTATAATCATAAAGCTGAGGCATGTCCATAAGTCCTAAAGAGCTAAAGTATCTCATACTTGATACAATGATGATCCATATCATATAAAGGATCTAAAATACTAGCCGGCCAATATGTATGGAAAGGCATATAAGAATGATTTGGTCAAAGACCATGATCAGATGACCAGAGTATAAAATAGTACATTTTATCTAAAGTACTAAAAGTGGTCGATATCAAAGTGGTACATTTTCTAAGTACCATCAGGATTCTAAGAGACATGATATGTCCGAACAATACGAGATTGTTCAAGTAAGAATTCATGAACATCTATTCAGCAAGTGATGTTCAAATCAGGGGAAGTAGTATGTGTTGTAGTCTTTTTCCTTTCCTTGGTTTCCCTTTTTACCACATTGGGTTTTGGGTTTTCCAGGAGAGGTTTTAATGAGGCAACATTAAGCATATTACTAACTCATATGGTTATGACCATCCAAGGGGAAGTGTTATAATATCCATTGTGTGGATGGATCATAACCAAGTACTTAACCAAGTACTAGATAAGTCCAACAAGTAGAAGTCCAAGGAGGTTTACATCCGATCCGACTATCCGGTCCGTCTACACCCGTCTCCGGTGCGTCTACATTCGTCCAAGACATAGTCAAGATGAAGACTCATTCAACCGGAGCATTTATGAGCTTTGACCAAGACTTGATATTGTAATGAATGTAGTCAATAGTAATTAATGTGTAGATTTACTTCCTTGTGAAGCACTTGTAAACCCTTGTATCAAACTACTATATAAAGTGGTGTTGGCTAATGAGAAATACACACAACACATTCTCACAAATCTTCTCTCAAATCATAACAAGCTCTGTATTATGATACTGAAACACATAAATCAAAAAAATAAAGATACAAAAGTCTTATCTAAGGTTTCAGTATCTATGTTATAGAAAAGGATTCAATATCTAGACCAAAGTCAGATATTTTTACTCTCTCAATCTTGTTCCAGTAAAATTAAAATACAGAAAAATCAAATCTGGTTGAAAGCGAACAGATAATCTGAGTAGAAGGCGACCATTTGTTGGTGGTATTGAGAGAACGGCTCCTTTGATGGAGATATAAGTTAGGAAAAGAGATTTATAAATAGAAAAACAGAAGACAGAGGAAGGCGAAAAGAAGCCATAAATGAGATTCTGGGAGGATTCATTGCTCAGAGATGGAGTGGTGTATCCATTGATGCGTTGAAGAAGTTGAAACGATGAAGATGGAAGATCATCGAAAAAGATTCAACGACAACGTGATACGGTTTGTGTTCGATTGGGCTTTAGCCAACCAATTCTAATTACTGACCAATAAGCGCCTTAAGGTGGCTCAATGGACAGAATCTCACAGACCAAAAAACAGATAAGCCAAGCCCCGTTTGACGTGGATAAATGAAATGTTCCTATTGGAGAATTTTCCAGTCCTAGCTGGACACCCTAAACGATCAGGATATTGTGCTTTTAGTTATTGTTAGATATTTTTTATTTTAACAAATATAAAAGATGATCATAAATATGATCTAAACCATAAGTTATTAAACACAGAGTCTATCTAACAAATGTAAATTCCAAATATAAACCTCAACATCCAATGTGTGCATTTTGCTAGTTTTTACACTTAGCCAAATTTAAAGTTTTACAAACTTTGTAAGTCACACACGTTGGAACTCTATTTCTCATTTACACACATTTTGACCAACAAATACACTATCTCATAGTGTTCACGGTGATAATTACATCGTGCCCAAATTCCGGTCATTCTGACAGATGTCTCCGTCAAAAAAACCATCGGAAAAATAGTCAGCACCACTTTGTCAAAAACGAGTTCCAAAAATCCCCCGCATGAATAGAAATGACTCTAGACACATGACTCAAAAAGGACTTTTGAGAGTACGAGCGAAAAATCCACTGCATGATAAGTTGGTAGCAATTTTTCAGCCTTGAACCAGTCATTGTTAATAACTATTGGATTTACTCGAACAGGAAGTGGCCATGATGTCTTGAACCCCACGGACTTTGGAGTAAACCGAAAAAATAGCTATAACACAGCTTCATTCTCTCACAAAACTAATTTCTCTATTGTGTTCATTTTGGCCGTGAACATTCCTGGTAATCATGAGTGAACTTGGAGAATATAACCTTTCCTTCATTCTCCTAGAAACAGCCTCATTTCACACTCACAAGGTGATTTGCCATTAGATTTGTTTAGAGGAGTATCATGTACTACTCCATTCATATCTCAAAACAATGGACACAAATCATTAAAAGCTAATGCTTATCCTATATTCCTTACATGTAGCAATGTTTAATCATCATAGGAACTGAGTATAGACCGAAGTCTTATAGTTCTTTGGGTAGATTTAGTTTGACTTAGTTGTCTCCTTGAACCTATTTCTTGGGATCTTCAGTCATTTAGGTAGAGTTACCGCCAAACCTCATCTTAATTCACAGGCTTACCCATTCCTCTTGATGATATAGCAATTTGATCTCATGACACACCTTTGATATAAGGATCCTAGGTTATCATCATAATGAACATAATCTTTTGAGATTAGCCAAGATCAATTGTCTAATGAACAAAACTCAGTGTATGACACTAGTTTTTTTGTCACTTTTTTTTTTAAATATCATATTTTAATAACAATCTCTAAGTTCATTTGACATCTTGCCAACAACTTTATATGGTAAGCAAAGCTTCCTCCACATTTCTTGAGATAGTTCAAAAACATGCATTTTTACATTTAACATCTCTTAAGAGTTTAGAAAGTTAATCTACATCTCTTTTAGATTTAAATAATAATTTTTTTTTGAAAATTATTACAATTTTCTTTAAAATGTATTTCCTTCTCAGAATCACATTTTAGATAGAACTATTAGTTCTCTCAAGTTGATTTATAAATCCAACTTGTATATGTTTTGATTTTTCCAAAACATATTTTTTTGCTTTTTTAGCAAATATACATATATTTACAAGATATTGTTTATGGCATCAAAATCACCATTATATATGTTTATTCTCAAAAATAATGACTTTAGAAACTACAAAACACATGTCAGTTTCAGTCATATTGGTCTGAAAATTTTCATTGTTTTTCATAGTCAATCTTTTAACGACTCATGTTTAAGCATTGACGAAATATAAATGTTTTGATCAAATATCAACAAACATTTTATTTCATATGGCAAACGGATATATATATATATATATATATATATATATATATATATATATATCAATTAGAAATATCCATCGGAGCCGATCCGATTCCACACCTTAAAAATATCAATTAACCTGTTCTTATAAAAAAAACTTTTACGATAATCAATCGGTTTGTGCAAAGCAATAAACGGATATTTTGAGTTAAGACTGATAGAACCGTATTATATAAACTACGGATAACTGAATATTGTAAAGAATAAAATTGATAAAACTATATCAAATATTAAGAAAGAATGATACAACTGCAGAGGCGAGATATTATCTCTTTTTTTAACTCAAAATACGTCCTATAGTGCAACAGTTCGATAACGTAATGAGTCCCATGATACAACTGCAAAAATCTTCTGATTCGCGTCACTCTATCAGAAGCCTGGCGAAACTAGTTTTGTGTATACTGTCAGACTCGAAAAAGGAAAAAAGAGAAGATACAGAAAATATAATCAAATATTTAAGTGGAGGATTTTTCTGCTATACTTGTTTGTTCGTATGTTTCTTTTCAGTGCAAAAACAAAATGAATCTACATCGATGTTTCTCTTCCTTTTATAAAGAGATGAAACACTAGTAATTACGGAGCACCAACGTATCAAATCTTTAATGGAATAAATGTGATTTAATTTCCATGACCCATGACTTGAATACGTTTTCTTTTTCTAGTCATAATATGGTTTGACCAAATCAAAACCATGAATATGCTTTCATTGGGTTTATATTTTATATTTAAACAAATATAAAAGATGATCATAAATATGATTTAAACCATAAGTTATTAAACATAAAGTCTATCTAACAAATGTAAATTCCAAATATAAACCTCAACATCCAATGTGTGTATTTGCTAGTTTTTACACAGCCAAATTTAAAGTTTTACAAACTTCGTAAATCACACATTTTGGAATTCCATTTCTCATTCAAACACAACTCCGATTTTGACCAACAAATACACTATCTCATAGTACTTTCGGTGACGATTACATCGTGCCCAAATTCCGGTTCTTCCGACAGACATCTCCGTCGAAAAACCCATCAAAAAAATATTCCACACCACTTTGTCAAAAATGAGTTCCAGCATTTACAAGTAGATAAATATTATTTTTATTTTAATAGTATTGATTTTGTTTCATGGTCGTCTTTTTTTTGAGCAACGGTAAGAGGACTCTCTACGTAGTTGTGATCCATGGTCAAAGTGAAGTCAACATATTTATTTGTAACACATTTCGGAGTGAAGTCTCGGCACGTTAGGAAATTTATCTATAATAACCACACAAATGATTATATATTTGATCATACTAGCTGAAAACTAGGCCTGAGACTTATTATCCGGGATTCAGATTCGATCCAAGATCCGCTCTGGATCCGCTCTGAAAATAGGATATCTGGGGCGTCCGGATCCAAATCCGGATAGTAAAATCAAGGATCCGTCAAAATCGAATCCGGATCCGGATATCTTAATTTTTTAATCCGGATCCGTACTTTTAAAATATATTAATTTTTTAATTTTATTATTAATTATATTTGATAAATTAATATTTATTCATAAAATAGTTTTATAATACTATATTTTAATTTTTTAAATATTATATTCATATTTATATTTATAAATCTTGTATAAATATTTAATTATGTATATTTTAGAATTTTAATATTTTTTAAAATATTATTTTTTATTTTATTAATTATTTTTACGGATCCGAATCCGGATCCGGGTATCTGCGGATAGTATGATAACTAGACGGATATCCGGAATCCGGATATCCGGAAGCCCCAAATCCGGATCCGGTGAATCCGGATCCGGATACCCCAAATTTTCCGGATATCCGGATCCGTCCAACAAAACTCCGTCGCCGTTTAGATGATATTTGATTATAATTGGAAAGCTTTGTTTCTGTTCACTAAAACAAACATAATTAACTTTGTTGAAAATGCATATATAATTAAGGCTTTGATTGGTGACATAAATTACAATTGATTAAGTTTGGTAGAAGCATAACTCAAAAATATTACCAATCATGAATTAATTTTATTTTCTTGAGTTAATGTTTGAATTATGATGTATTATACTTGATTTATAATTTTGAGTTACATCAACTTATAACTTTTATCGTAATTCAACTCTAATACAACATGTCACCAGTCGGAACCTAAGCTTTTTCATTAGAATTTTCTATTTCATTTATCACTTAACAAAAGTTATCAAATATTATTTAACTGCTTAAGCATCATAGATTTTCAATTCAAAAACCGATCAACAAATTGTTAATTAATTTATATCTCATATTTATTTTTTTTATAATTCGATTAGCCCTGATATGGGATTCCTAACGATCACTTTAGAACTCTACTAATTTATGAACTAGTGAATAACAACAAACATCCAATTTTGTTGATGTTCCTTTTAAATTGAATATAAAACGGTGTAAACTTCTTTATAAGAAAAAACTTTAGCACAACAATTACATTTAGTTATTTCAAAGTAGATAAAAAACTACATTTTTCTGTTCGTAGTTGGTCGGAGAATATTAATCTTTAGCACAACAGCAAATGTTGCCATGACCCCTAGGACTAGCTTGGCATAAGCCAATGGTCTCCGGTGGAAACTCAGGCGGTCCACACTGACTCTTACAGTCTCGGTTGCTCACACACGGACCTTTGTAGACACACTGTGAAGGATGATCAGCATTCTCTCTTACATCTATAAGTTCACCAACATATAAATAATAATTTCAGAAAAATAGAAAGAGAAATTTCGAAATATATAATTCTTGATGATTTTATAAATTACAAACGTATCACCTTTTGACTGGCAAGTAACAAGGAGAGAACATAAGACGAAGATGACTACAAATTGAAGCTTTGATAATGCCATTTTATAGGTATAATGTAAATTTCAGTTTTCAGTTTTTTTTTTGCTTTGTTCGTAATGAAAAAGTAAAGAGCAAGAATATGTGTATTAATACGAGGGAGACAGAGTAACTGATCAGGTCTATCTATATTCTTTATTGTGTTAGAGATATATTGAGATTTCTGTTTAAGTGGATGAAATCTTTGAAAAGGTAATACAAATCTTCCTTTTCAAAAGAAAATATTGTATATATGGTCAATTTGCAAGGAAACTTATTTAATTGATTTGATATATTAGTAACTTTTCTTTAAACGGAAAATTAATGTTATAAAAATAAGACCTGATCTAAGATTTATTCAGTCTTACAAAATCCAGATTACATGACGTTTGAGAGATTCAAATATAATATAAAGAAATTAACAATGTAGGAAGTGCGCCAATTCAATATGTTAAAACCTAATCATACCAACCGAACCAAACCACAATAAACAATATGGTTTAGTTTTGGCATATACCATATAAACCAAATAGATATGATTTTATAATAACCGTAGGATTTGAATATGATTTGGTTTATATCGACTAAACCAAATAAACCAAACAAAGTTAATCAAAATTAAAAACATGTAACTATGTATATATTTTATAACGACACATGAAAATCTATTTGTTATATAAGTTAATTTTTTTAAATAACTACTATCATATTTTTATAGTAATAAAAAACCCTAATTTGAAAAATACTTGAAATATAATTAAATATCACAACCGTTCTTCTTTTATTTTACTAACCAAAAAACCGAAAAAAAAAACTGAACTAAAATCGAATCGGTAACCGAATTGAACAGCATAGTAGGAAATAACCAAATGCATTCACAAATAACAATGACATAGCTTTTTTATTTTTAGGGTCAAATATTATCATTGAGAAACAAGCTCTCAAACTACAGAATATAAAAACCATTCTTACACATAAAAAAACAAGATTTTTATGTAACAGTTTAAACTGTACGAACATAAGTTTGTTATTGCATAATAGCAAACTTTTAACAAGATCAAATGATCAATGACTCAATGTCCCACTCAAAAAGTAAACTTACTGGTAGTAGTTAGTGTTGTTTTTGTTGGTTTCTAACACCAACTTTATACATTTCAATGACACACAAAGATGTTATTAGTTTCATTACTGGTACTCTAAACTTCCACTTTGGGTTGAAACATAAGAGGTTAAGGAAAAGATGATCATTACAGACCCGCGCTTGGGTCACCGGAGTTTGCTGCTACGACTCCTCCTTGGCCGGAGCTTGCTTCTTCTTCTTCTCCCAGGAAAGCAACAGTGTTGCCATTTAAGCCGTCAACAATCTCGTCAATCTTTTTGAACTGGTATGGCCACTTGCTGTTATACAGAAACTGCCTCAGATCAAATCTGTTGTCCTCTGGAGAGTAACTCTGCAACAAAAATCACAATGAGTTCTCTCTCGAGACAGATTTTTAACATGATCACAAACAGTAGGAGTACCTCAGCGTGGTAAGATGGTGTAAGGACAGTCATCTTGTGTCGATTGATCGAATAGTACTTGAAGAAGTATTTCACTTTCTCAGCAACTTCTGCTGGGCTTAGTTTTGTTCCCCACTTGTAACATAGATTCTGCAGAATCACTCAGACAAATGTCAGTTTCAGTGCATCATGATTTAGTACATTTGTCTGAAGATCAGAACTCACACCTTGAACATGGAAACTGGGCCACACCGGAATATCTTCCTCATTCTTCCGTAGACTGAAAGCTCTTCATATGTCATTCCCATGTCAACTTCATCAAGCTGTTTTCACAACTCAAGATGTTTTAATAGATACTTAGTTGGCTTTAGCTATAGGCTCGCAAACAGTTTTGTTATTTACCTGAGTATAGTCAGAACGAATGGGCTCAAGCTCGGCTGTTGGTGGAGCAGCTTCTATGTCTGCCAGGGATTGATAACCGAGATTTATTGCAGCCCATCTTAAGAACAACCTCAGATCCTGTTTACTGATACTTCCTATTGGGTTTATGTCCGCTGAGCTACAATCATACTGTTTCATCCAAGAGAAATATTAATAATCTAAAGGGAGAATTGAGATGTAGCTTTTAGAACGAGTTAAGTTACATCACCTTTGTTAGGTAACCACGAAGTCCTTCATCAACGTTGGAGCTCCCTAGAACAAGGTAAAAGCCTGACTTGCTATGAACCCAAGGCAAGAGAGACGCTAACATAAACGCTAACACCATTCTCATCCGTGCTTGTATGTTCTGCAATCCGAGGTTCTCAGCGTTTGATCCTCCATCAACCTACACACAAAACCAACAAACCATTGAACAAATTGCTCTTCTTCATTTTTTTCCAAGATGATCATATTGTGGTTGGTCCAACTGTTTCTATATCCCTACGTTACCTTATACCGAGGACGCTTGCCTGTAACCGTTTGAAATAAAGACAGAACCGCAGAGACAACGCCATCTATGCAAACATCAAGATGCCACGCACCGATCTCGTCTGCCAGCTGCTTTGCACGCATTTTTGTCTCCTTAGAACTGCACATTTGAGATTTCGACATGGGAAAAAGTTGATGCTTGCTGCAAAAATCCTACGAGTCACATCCTTATTTCTACGAGTCATTGATTTTACCTGTTTTCGGACCCCATAAAGACAGTGTAAAATATTCGTTTGGCAAACTCTTTGCTATCAGTAGGAAACTGTCCATCAGCATAATTCCCAATTCGTTTCGCATCAGTTTTTACTTGCTCATCTCCATTTGCAATCTCTACACGAGAAGAAGATATCAACAAACATCTTGGAAGTCGCTTTTAAGTTATTCACGTGGTTGTCCAACAAGACAAACATACCTTTGACAACAAGTTGGCACATGCAGCCAACAATAGCCGCCACAGACGAGCTATCTGCTCCACCAGAAAGGGGAAGCAAAAACCCTGAAGCTCCACTTCTTCTCAAATAGTCCCATAGCCAGCAAGCAGGACCAAAGGCTATTTCTTCTTGTGGAAAGTGGTACATTATCTACATACGAACAAATATTAGATTTGTAAACTTTTTAAACGTTCACTTAAGTTCAAAGATATGGGAAGCTGGAGGAGGAGGAGGATCTAAAACCTTCTTAGGACTGCTTAGTGTCATTTTCAGGTTGAAGGACTGTGTCAGCTTACAGGGCACATATACTGAAGATACTTTAACCTTGCAGCTTGCTTGTTCCTGAAAACTGCTTATGGATCCACGAAGACTAGCAACCTTTCTCAACCAAAGAAAGAAAAAATGGTTTGAACAAATTTGTCGTATATTATATTGTCAAAGAAAGTAAAACCAGAGGATAACTGTAGGGATACCGCATCTAGATCCACTTGGGAAATGATGACCTCAACGTCCTTCAATGAAAACTGTGAGCCCTGAGCTACAACATGCCCGTTTACAACAATGCATGCACATCCATCTACACTTGGTAGAATAAACAACCAAGATGGTCAATCACGAAAAAAGTAGATAAGAACCAGTCAAATTAACAATTTCAATCCTCCAAGGTTCTTTGAACATACCGTAGTATAAGCGGCCACCATCGCATCCCTGTTGATTACTGTACATATATACCCCACCACGAGCGTTAGTAGCCCCCATGAAAGCATTCACGCGAATATCTAGCTTTCTTAGTTGGTGATGACTCCCACTTGCATTCATAAACACCTCCACACCGTTCAATGCAAGCTCAGCATGAGGAGGGACTGGACTAAACAGCTCCTCACAGACTTCAACCGCAACAGCTCTGATAAGGAAATATAATGGTTTAGAATAACAGAAACATCATTTACACCATTAAGTAAGCATTATATCCAGACTTACGTATCGATAAACTGGATATAACCATAGCCAAAAGGGACTGATTTCTGTGACAATGCCTCTGAAACTTCAATAGGGAGCTGGAACTCCTCGAGCTCTCCTCTCTGCTTCCAAGCAGTGAACCACCTAAGCTCCCTATAGTTCCCATCGTTTGCGAGCCACATTTTTGGTCGAATCATGATGATTCTTCTGTTCATACAGAGAACCTGACAGTTATACCGCTCTGCTCCTTTAATCACAGGCATTCCTATGCTACACAATATCCCATCTGTCCAATCACCAAGCAGCAATTCCTTCAAACACTCCCACCTGAAAAAGAGCATATTCACAAGCATGATTCAAGAACTGATTCCATCATTTAATGGGAACTAACAAAAAGAGAATCATACGCGTGAGTGACGGTGTCTAGCTCCAAAAAGTGATCCTCGCAGCCATAGCCAGTGACCTCAAGCTCGGGTCCAAGCCTGATGACAGCACCGGCAGCCTTTGCCTCGGAAATCGAAGCCTTGATGTTCTTCATGTTGCATTCGAATTCCATGGCCCATTGATTCAAGTTACACGTGGCGACCTTCAAGAGCCTCATCTTCGTCGCTCAAGTAGTGTAATGTGCTCTATGTACAGTAAAATGTATGAGTCTGTCATTTTAAAATAGACATTGAGCATCTACCCTTTTATGTTTTCATACTGAGAACTTAGGGAACACATTAATGGGTATCAAAAATTAAAAGCCTAGAAATCACCTTACAAAACAATATGCAGAATAGCAAACGAAAGAGTAAAAAGATAGATGAACAGTCAATACTCAACGCAAGGAGAGTCTCTGAGACCTGATTTAAAAAGCCTTTTTCTTGTAGGGTCAAGTTTGGCCTCTCCGGAGTTAGTAATATGGCAATGAGCTTAAAGATATGAAAAGCTTCCACGTTTATGTTGATTGTTGCCCTTCCAGCAACGTTAAGAACACTGTGTAAATCACTGAAGCTTAGCAGCCACATAAGAACAAGGGACCCTGGAACAATGCATTCAACACTCATCAATAGCTATAAAGGATATTTTCACATACATATCCACTTCCAATTTACAAGGTGCCACTTCCATAAAATTCAAGACAAAGTGTCCAATAAGAATATATAAAAAAAAAAGATTCTACGAATTTGTATCATTCCCAAGGGCCTTATATACAAAGTTTAATCAATCTCATGAAGCTGACTGCGACCACTCAATTGAGATAAGCTTATCAATGAGAGACGTAGAGTGTGATTCAAACCAATTTCATAATCAAACAGACGAATCGAAAGAGTATGAATGCGCATACCTATCCGGGAACCAAATTTCATGTATTTGGTACGGAAATTTAAAAGTATAAAATTTGTCAAAACAGAATCGCCTAATTATGAAGGCAGAGGTGGATTGAGTTGTAAAGGAATCTGAGAAACTTGATACATACCTTGGGAAAATCGAATAGGCCAATGGTTCTGTTAAGTTCGTAGTTGTCTTCTTCCTCACTTAACTCTCTCTCACTTGTATGTAATCACTCAAGAACAGAATCAATAAGAAAATACTCGATTATAACTTCGGAGAGATCCAAATCCTGAATTACAAATGAAACTGAGAAAGCTATGATCTCATAACGATCATAGAGAAGGTCTCATGACGACACTTCACAACAATACTCAGCATGCCCTCTGAATCTACAACAGACTTGATATTTATTCAAAAGTGTAGAAAGCAAATCGTAACTGCAAAGCCTCTCCCTCAACTCGCGGCTTTGCTCTTCTTATTTATTCCGAACCTTCTCAATCCTTCAGAGGTTCTCCCAACTCTGTTTCTCCTTTCTCATTTCCCTCCACTTCTTCTGTCACCTTCTTCCCTCTCTTCCTGAAGTAAACCCTCTGCAACGTATCATTACCCCTCCCCACGAGACGAAGCTTGTCCTCAAGCGGAAAAGACGGAAACTGCCTCACAAACTCCCAAGCCAATATCCACGACGACTCATGGTTGGGCAGACTCTCCCATTTCACCAATACCTCAAGATAACCATCACACGTATAGCGAGTCTCCAGTACTGTCTCCGGAACCAACACAAATTCACCCTGGTCCGAGAAAGTAGTAGGAAGCGGAGTGAACTGATGCGTAGAACCCACCACTGGTTTCAGTTGTGAAACGTGGAAAACAGGGTGAATCCGAGAACCCTCCGGTAAACGTAAGCGATACGCCACCTTCCCTACGCGTTCCATCACTTCAAAAGGACCATAGAACTTGGCGGCGAGCTTCTGACAAGTGCGACGCATCACCGAGTGCTGACGATAAGGTCTCAGTTTCAAGAACACTGAGTCACCGACTTGAAAAGAAACCTCACGCCTGTGTTTATCTGCAGAGCATTTCATTGCTGCTTGAACTCTCTCCAAAAAGACCCTCAACTGTCGTAACATATGATCACGTTCCAACAACATATTCTCCAGCTCAAAGTTCTTAGTGGAACCAGATTCATATCGTAGGAGAGAGGGAGGCTCACGTCCATAGACTACCTTGAAAGGAGTCGTATGAATAGCAGTATGGTAGCATGTGTTATACCAAAATTCGGCCCACGATAAGAAACGAAACCACGTCTTGGGATGAGCTGATACAAAACAGCGGAGATACGTTTCGAGACAACGGTTCACCACCTCTGTTTGACCGTCAGTTTGAGGGTGAAACGCCGTGCTAAACTTCAGCTGTGTCCCTGACAACTTGAAGCAATCTTTCCAAAAGGCACTGAGAAAAACCTTATCTCTGTCGGAGACGATAGAAGAAGGAAACCCGTGTAGCTTCACTACTTCAGAGATGAACTTAGCAGCGACATCACCAGCAGTGTAAGGATGCTTTAGGACAAAGAAATGGCCGTATTTGCTGAGACGGTCCACGATCACGAAAATCACAGTGAATCCACATGAAGCTGGTAATCCATCTATGAAGTCCATGCTAATGTCTTGCCAAATCTGAGAAGGAATAGGCAGAGGTTGTAAAAGACCACCAGGTGTTAGTGTGGATGTCTTATGAGTTTGACAAATCGCACACTGAGCCACGTAGTCTTGAATCATCGTCTGCATTCCTTTCCAATGGAACGATTGTTGCACACGCTTCAAAGTCTTAAGAACACCCGAATGACCTCCATAAAGACCATCATGAAATTCCTGCATAATCAATGCAATGAAACGAGAAGTGGGTGGAATCACCAATCGTTTCTTGAACCACAGCTTGCCATCGACAACAGAGAAACCTTTCTTCACAGGTTCTCCGGCTAGAATCCGTTGCTTAAGAGTCCTAATGTCATCCGAGAGCTCAATCTCTTCATAGATATCTTGTAATTGGATGACACTAGGGACAACTAAGGACAACAGAGACGAGCTAGTCCCCACGACAGAGTCCTGCATCTGTCGAGAAAGACCATCAGCAGCTTTGTTTTCAATACCTGGCTTGTACACAATATCAAACTGAAACCCCAACAGGCGTGTAAGCCAACGTTGATACTCCATCGAGACCTCGCGTTGCTCCAAAAGGAATTTCAGACTCTTCTGATCAGTGTGTACAATGAAACGTCTGCCAAGTAGATAACGTTTCCATTTCAGCACAGCAAACACAATAGCCATCAATTCTCGTTCATAGATGGGTTTAAGACGTTCACGAGGTGTTAAGCTGTAGCTGAAATAGGCGATAGGACGCTTCTTCTGCATCAAGACAGCACCCAAACCGAAACCAGATGCATCAGTTTCGACGATGAAGGGTTCAGAGAAATCAGGTAATGCTAAGACCGGAGCCATAGACATTGCTTTCTTTAGGCGATCAAAGGCTGCTTGAGCCGTAGACGACCATAAGAAAGCCTCCTTACGCAGTAAATCAGTAAGAGGTTTAGCAAAACACCCATAGCTCTGAACGAAACGTCGATAATATCCTGTCAATCCCAAGAATCCCCGGAGACCTTTGACAGAGCGAGGTGTCGGCCATTTCATCATAGCATCAGTTTTAGCTTTATCCGTTGCCACGCCCTGTGCAGAGATGATATGGCCCAAGTATTCCACCTGAGGCTGAGCAAATACACACTTCTTCTGATTCGCAAAGAGTTGTTGATCCTTGAGAATCTGTAACACAATGCGTAGGTGTTCAACGTGTTCTTCCTCTGAGGCACTGAAAACCAGAATGTCATCGAAAAACACCAAGACAAACCGACGCAGATAAGGACGGAATATCTCGTTCATCAGACTTTGAAAGGTTGCAGGAGCGTTCATGAGGCCAAACGGCATCACCAGAAATTCGTAGTGACCCTCATGAGTACGAAAAGCCGTTTTCTCAATGTTAGCTTCCTTCATACGAATCTGATGGTACCCCGAGCGAAGATCTAACTTGGAAAACACTGCAGCTCCGTGCAACTCATCGAGTAATTGGTCAATCATTGGAATAGGATACTTGTCTGCTATAGTCACTCGATTGAGAGCACGATAGTCAACACAAAAACGCCAAGAACCATCCTTCTTCCTGACCAATAACACAGGGCTCGAAAAAGGACTGCAACTAGGACGTATGATTCCACTCTTTATCATATCCGCAACCATGATTTCCATCGCTTCTTTACTGGCATGTGGATAACGGTACGGACGAACAGAGATTGAAGTTACTCCAGGGTTGAGGTGAATAGCATGTTCTCTGCCTCGCACCGGTGGTAGAGTAGTAGGTAGCGCAAACACCTCAGGGAACTGATCAAGAAGCGGTTGCACTGAAGTCGGCACAACAGCAGAGGATTCCGTAGTAGCTCTCAACTCTAACACCTCCACAATATCAACCACACGCATTGACTTACACTCAGGAGCACTCTTCTGTAGAGAAGAATCTCCACGCAAGGTGATCGTTAAGCCATCCTTTTTGAAAGACATCTCATGCGTATCCCAGTTTGTCAAGCACGGGCCTAACGTCCGGAGCCACGAAATGCCGAGTATCACATCCACACCACCCAATTCCAACGCCACAAAGTCACCAGTAAAGGAAGCTTCTTGTAAGGAGAAAGGAACGCGACAACAGACCCCCATAGCCTCCACTGTCACGCCAGTTCCCAACAACACTTGAAAACGCTTCTCAGTGTACAAGGGCAACTTTGCTTTGGTAACTACGTGTGGAGCCACAAAGTTGTGCGTCGCGCCACTGTCTATCATCACGACAAACTCTTGAAATCCGAACACACCTTTGAGCTTTGTTGTAGTAGGTGTGTCCACTCCAAGAAAAGCATTGAGAGACAATTCAATCTGTCGATTATCAGTGATGATATCAGCTGAAAACAACTCTACCCCCACATCCTGTAGCACCTCCACCTCAAAACCATTAACCACCATCAACACTTGCAACTCCTTCATAGGACAGGTATGAGGTTTCACATAAGGTCCCTTACATTTAAAACAAATTCCATCACGCCTCATCTGATCCAACTCGGCGTCAGTATGACGTTGACGTAGGCGAACAGGACCAGACGACGATCCTTTGTCACCACTCTGCTGTGTACGCGTAGTACCAGAGGAAGACGACCAAGTCTTACCCGTAGACACAGCATCGGACTTCTTAGACCCCATATCCTTCACCGCTAAACTCAATGATTTGCAGAAAGCACTATCCTCCATTCCCACCACCGCCGTAATATGATCAGTTAAGCCGTGTGGTTCCTTCATCTTAATCACTTCCTGCATTTTAGGCTTCAAACCGTTGTAAAATACATCCACCAAATTCTTCTCGTCAATACCAGTTACAACGGAACGCAAGGCTTCAAACTCATTCACGTAATCCATCACAGGTCCAGTTTGGCGCAGAGCGTACAAGCGTTTACCAGGTTCATCTTCCAAACGCTTGCGAAAGCGTTGCACAAGTCTCCTCTTGAACTGCAACCAGTCTGTAAACGGAGCCGTATCCATCTCTGCGTTAAACCAATTCAGAACCGGTCCCTCCAAACTCATCGAGACGAACTGTAACCTCTCACGTCCATGAAAGTTTCCAATCCGAAATTAACGTTCCACACGAGCCAACCAATCAAACGGATTATCTCCTGAAAACACCGGCATCTCAACCTTCTTCAGCAAGCTTTCACGATTCTCAAAGACCGCCGGTGGTAACTAGTATCCATAACCAACGTTGTCAGGAGCAGGACGAGAAGACGAAGATATCTCCGGTGAAGGCGAGGTAACGCGCTTCCCTTGAGCCTTCTCTGATTGTTGATCCAACAGGAGCTGCGTCAAACGATCAAAGCGTTTATCCAACGAATCGAAACGAGAGTCATAGTTCTCCAATTTCGTTTCGATTGAACGGAAGTGCTCTGTTGCTACCTCCGCCTTGATCTGCAATCGCTCACACTCGGAATGGAGAAACGACAGCTCGTAGTTCGTCGTCGCTTTCGGATCATCGTACGCCACAGAAACGTCATCGCGATCACCCAACGTCGCCATCGTCAGCTCGATCAGTCACAAACGCACCAATTTGTTAAGTTCGTAGTTGTCTTCTTCCTCACTTAACTCTCTCTCACTTGTATGTAATCACTCAAGAACAGAATTAATAAGAAAATACTCGATTATAACTTCTGAGAGATCCAAATCCTGAATTACAAATGAAACTGAGAAAGCTATGATCTCATAACGATCATAGAGAAGGTCTCATGACGACACTTCACAACAATACTCAGCATGCCCCCTGAATCTACAACAGACTCGATATTTATTCAAAAGTGTAGAAAGCAAATCGTAACTGCAAAGCCTCTCCCTCAACTCGCGGCTTTGCTCTTCTTACTTATTCCGAACCTTCTCAATCCTCCAGAGGTTCTCCCAACTCTGTTTCTCCATTCTCATTTCCCTCCACTTCCTCTGTCACCTTCTTCCCTCTCTTCCTGAAGTAAACCCTCTGCAACGTATCAGGTTCTTCCGCTTGCCTCGAGAGAGTAAAAGATTCTTTTACTGATCCATAATCGTTGGTTGGTTTCCACACAAAACAAACCAAAAACAAGAGATAGGAAAGGACATTAACTCAATATGCCCCTGTCACTCTTGAAAAATTCTAATTTATCCCATCCATTTAAAATATTCTTTTATTTATTTATTTTTAAATACAAAACCGAGTTAAATACATCTCTACCCTTAAGGAAATGGCAATATTACATTGATCCAACCTAACTACCCGACGACCCGGACCTAACCGTGGGTCAAACCAAGATTTTTAACCTAAACTCTAAACGGTGCATATTACATTTGACTCTCATTTCTCTCACTCTCGACGATAGGAAAGGCTACGGCGAGCGAAGAAGACAAAGCCCTTGAAGATCTCCTTGAGTATCAGCTGAAAGACCAAAGAGAATCACTTTCAGAGTTTCATCTACTGAAAAAGCCCTTGCCTCTGACCCATCTAATCCAGAACCCCTCTCGGTAAGTTTTCTTCTCCAAATCAGATCTCAAGTTTTTTTGGAAACTAGATTATTAATCCCTTGGTCGAATACTGTTTCGTTTCTTTTACTTGATAATCGTTAATTGCAAACAATGATCTCAGCTTTGGTCATGATAAAGTTGAGGAGTCTATCTTATGTAGAGTAGGTAGTCTTAATGTTCATTATTGATATTTATGTATGTGTTAAAAGGTACATGAAGAACTTGTTGGAGCAATCAAGGATGCAGAGGAAGGTCTTTTCTAGTTAAAACGTGCTTGATTGTTGCAGGAAGCTGACATTGTTCTGCATGGGCTGAATAATAATGCTGCTGGTGTCAAAGCTGATCCTGCAAATGAGTTGGAGCCAGAGAAAAAGGATTTGGATGGATCAAAATGTAGATTCCGGCACACTGATGGCCGTTGGTATAATGGTTGCATTTTTGGGTTTGAAGGCTCTGATTCTGCAAAGATCTTTTTCCTCACACCCACTTTCTTACATCGGTAAGGTTGATTTTTTTGTACGCTGAGCTAGGCTGTCCGGATTTGGATTTCCTGTGCCGGACGGCGATGGTCACGGCCTGCGCGAGATGCGGGGATGTGGGTTTCGCTAGGAAGTTGTTTGAGGAGATGCCGGAGAAAGACCCGGTTACTTGGAACGCTATGATCTCTGGCTATGCGCAGGTCGGAGAATCAAGGGAAGCTCTGGACTTGTTTCATTTATGCAGTTGGAAGGCATGAGGTGTTACTCCAAATGCTGTCACGTTCGTCTCTGTTCTTAGAGGTTGCAGTGTGGTTGGTTTGGTAGATGAAGGGCAGAGGCATTTCGGTTCCATGAGGAGTGAGTTTGGAATTGAGCCTCAGCTTTATCACTACGGCTGCTTGGTTTATTCTCGGGCACGCCGCTTAGAAGACCCAATCTGTATCATCCAGCAAATGCCCTATGAAGCCTCACGCTGCTGTTTGGAGTTCTGTGCTCCACGCATCTAGAATGTACAAGAACCTTGAACTCGGTGTACTCGGTGTGCTGGCATCTAAAAAAATGCTCGAGCTAGAGACGATAAATCACGGGGCTTTTGGTGAAACTTGTTTTGATATTCTATGTTTAATTCATCGGAATGTTTTGTACTTTCGATAAATTTAAGATTACAAGAGATACATCTTGAATTGTACCAAGAAGAACCGGAGTTCTTATAGAATATATTAGTTTGACCCGGAATTCCCTAATCACAAACCGTAATAATGTCAAACTATAGGTAAAATGCATAATCTTGTTGAAAACGTTTTATCAGGTATGATTACATTTCATCATGTGTTTGAACTGTGAATTTATTTGATACATTTAACTTGAATTGAGATAGTTAAAAGTATTTAACAAAATTCTTATAGAATATATTAGCTTTTAATATTATGGGTTACCATTTCGGGTATCGGTTCGTATATTTCGGGTTACGGATAGTTAGGGTAGTGTGAGGGATTAAACTCACTCAAAGGTTTTAGATCAGGTCAAATTTAAGGGAAAGATAACGTGGGCTGAATCCCGTTAGAACTTATAGAATGAATGTGATTGTATTAATGATTCAGACGAAAAGATGATTACAAAAGGTGATATTCTTGTGATTACAAAAGATAAAAAGTACGCTCTCCCTGGCGTCTTAGGGTTCTTCTTCTTTAAATAACTTCAGGCTTCGCTTGATCGTTGCTAACTTGGTTCCGAGATATCTTCCGTAAAATTAAGGGATCCGCACCAGCTTTCTTTTGACTGGGTCCTTCGCTTCCTCCTTTATATCGCGAGCTACCTCTTTCTCGTGGCCTCTTTTGTGATTATTCCCTCAGCTCAGCCTTCGGCTCAGTTTTAGCTTCGCGATGGGCCTATCGCGGCCCATCGTTAGCTCCCGTCTATTAGTATCTAGCTAGCGGGCCATATTCGGGCCCAACAGTTGCCCCCAGCTTTCGAGGGAAAGTTCTTTGTCTCGGAAGCTAAACCTAGCCGCCTGAACTCAATCTTTTGGTTGAGATAATGATTACGAGTTATCTCTTTTTGAAGATATTATTCGCCTAATCGGACGGCTATTGTTGTACTTAATGGGATCAACGGTTCAGATAGGGAGAATTCGAAAAGTTCTCTCCGAATCTCGAGGTTTGATGGGATATAAAGCTGCGAGCATTAACTACTACGCTCTCCATCTTCCCCACGTCTCGATTCGGTTTCCTAGGTAACTTCCCTTCTCCCCCTTTATTTTACTGCGTCTCTTTTTTTTTTTATATTGTTTTCGATTGCTTCTCAAAATCCTTGCTTTCAAAGATTTCGCTCTGCTAGTTAGATTTCTTTCTTCTACCTTTCGATTTTCTTTACTTCTCCTCATTATGAGTCACCTAAAGGAAGGTTCTGGAGAAATCGGAATCACTCCTTCCGGAGCTAAATTGCTGAAGGTTAAGCAAGAAATTGGGGAAAAGATGAAGCGAGAGAAGAAAAAAGCCAAGGAGACGATCTGATGCACCCTTGAGTAGCGAACCAGATAAAACCGACATGCATGACTTGATCATAGGAAGCAGTAATGATACGTGTTCATTGTTTGACTCATATCTTCCAAACCACGAGGATTCTACGCATGAAATCACTTGGAGAATGTGCTCAACTCAATTACGGATCCACTCGAAGAAGAATCAGATCAAACGGAGTTCAGATGTGGGAGTTATGAATTTTACAAATCATGTGATCTTCAGTCCTCGCGAATTTGGGCCGTGTGGATCATCCGGTCCACGTCCAGATCCTTACTTCGATAGGCCAGAACGACCAGATTGAACCTGGACATTATTTGAAGAGTCATCTTTGACCAATCTGCATGGAAGGCTGAGTATTTGACTCATTAATTTAGATCTGGTCAAGATTAAATTTCCTATGCATTGTTTTCCTCACAAATGTATTTATTTCTTTGACTACAAAGTACTATAAATATGTAGTCCTATCTATGAATAAAATCACACAATTCTTTTTTTGGTTTTATTTTAGTTTTCTTTTCTCTGAGTGAGAGAGAGAGAGTTCTTAGCTAGTTCATCGGTTTGAACCGGCTTGTTGATTTGGTGGTTAGCCAATCATCTTTGTGTGTTCCTTGGTGGTTAGCCAACACACAATCATCCTTTCTTAGGTGGTTAGCCTTAAGGACGTGGTATATCAAGAGCCATTCCGCATCTCTTGACGATCCATTCATTCCATTCCAGTTCCGGAAGTGCCAATTGCCTTCTCGGTTCATATCAAACACCCGGCCAAAGCCTTCATCCCGTTTTGGGTGCATCACGATCGCTACGAGAGTCTCTAAGCGGGCGAAGAAGACAGGTGGCTCCAGTGGGGGCGTCCCTTCCGGATCTCATTCGCCTTCTTTGCTACTGAATCAGGAGGTTGTTAACCTGATGGTCCAGGCTCATGGTCGTAAAGAGTTTTCCAGGGCCTGTAAACCCGAGGAGACCCCGGAAACTGCTCCGAAGGGTTGGTTCTGTGTCCACGAGAAGTACATCTCTAAATGTCATCTGAGATTTCCACTTCCGACCCTCCTGTTGGATCTCCTCGATCACTACCAACTAGCCCTCTCCCAGCTTTGCCCTTCGGTTATCCGGGTGATAAACGGTTTTATCACCAGGTCCAAGGAGGAGGGTATTACCGTTGGACTCACCGATCTGATGAGCCTCTTTTCGATAAAAGAGAGTTCTTCGAAGGAAGGTGGTAGCGGAACCTACTGTCTTCATGGTCGCCCTAGGTTGTGTATTTTCAAATTCTCTGGTAGCGACGATGATTGGAGGAAGAAGTATTTCTATGTCAAAATTGATCCTTTGACGGTTCCCGTGGGTCGGGACCTCAAAGCTACTTGGTCCGATGCCTCTGGTTAGGATTTTTAGGGATGTGCTTATCGTTATTATTTTTGTTGCGATCTATTAACTCTTTGGCTCTGCTTGCAGTTATTGAGGATCCTCCGAAACTCTCCGGCAAACTTACCAGAGCTCTGTTCCGGAGACTACAGCAGAATCCTTGTACATGGGGAGCTTATACTACCTCGCGGATAGGTTCAGCTAGATTCCCGGATCGCTACAACGCTTCCTTTTTAGATCCAGTGTCTGTCGCAGATCTAGAAGGTAATCTCTTTCCTCTGACTCGAGTTTGGTTTTTAAGATCTGCGAGCTTTGATGATTTTCTGTTTACTTAGTTTCTGAAGGTAACTCGGTGGTATCAATCTCGACCGGGGCTAGCACTTCCGAAACCGAAAGGACTCAAACGAACAAGATGCCTCTTCAACCGTCACTCCGTACCAGAGGTAGACCGGCTAAAGCAGTTAGCACCTCACGTGGGAGTGAGAAGAATCAGGGAGGATCCTTCCTCAGTTCCGTGAAGGAGGTCCTTGACGACGGAACTTCCATGCCCGCTAGAGATGTCAGCCCCGCCGACCCAAGAGCTCAGGACGCTGTTCCTCATTCTGAGGTCCCAGTACCGGAGGCTGTTTTCCAAGTATCCAAGGGTACTCCTGAGATTGAGCTCCCGAGAACTAAAAGACCCAGGACCGATCTGGGCGACAGGCCTTCCAGGTCCTCCTCCTCGTCTTCCAGAGGAGGAACTGTTGGCTGGAATTTCACCCACTCGAAACCTGGATCGGTCTTGGATGATACTTGGGGCCTGGCGACGATGATGAGGCATATGAAGAGAACAGGATGCTCCCTCCCTTCAATCAACGACCTGACCAACAAAGATGAGTATCTCGAGATAGCTCATTACCTGGGTCAGGTATTATGTAAGACCCGATCCTGGCTAATAAGCCCCAACATGGACCCGCGGCCTCACTTAGCTAGATCATAGGGTGATTGATCATATTTCTAAGGTTCCATATTCATCTAAGCCATTTTCAATCAACTGAGGTTCATTCAATCCAACCCTAAGACTAGACAATAAGAGAAATAGTATCTTTATTAATAATAACATGTGATCCATACAATGTAGTCATATCATTCTGTTTGCACAATAGGCTATCATAAGTTCATACAATACTAACACAACCCACACATCCATACACGGCTTGGTCCTCATGGCTCCTTGGCCTTGCCACGGTCCTGGTCAGATCCTGAAACCAACACACACACAACACAAGAACATAAGTAATCCGATAGCCTAACATACACAAGTTCTATTGCATGGTTCGGTTCACCTATCTAAGTTCACTAAGCTATCCAATCAGTTAGCAAGGCACACGGCCACACTCAGGACATCAACTAAGACACCCTGAACACCCATATAACACACGGCCTGACTGATCCACTGTGATCTAACCCATCAATCACACTTAGACCACAAGCGGCCATGATCATATCCCAAATCTGACCTACTTAAAACAATCTCTAAAAACTAATTAAAATTCATGACAATTACTGATAATTCCCCACTAAGAAGAATCCACCATCAGATCAATCAGAACCGGCCTAATCCCCATTGAATTTAGCCAAAACCCACCAAACCGGCCATAACTGAGCACCATCAAACCGGCCTGATAAATCCAAGCAAACCACATGATAAATCATGATAAATCCTCACTAAGAGGAATCCATGGTCGGATCCCATCAATTCCATCCAGAACCATGAGATCCGGACTTAGCTGCCCAACCAAGGCCATGGAGAGTTTCAGTGGAACAGCCAAGGCCATGGTCGGCCACACTGGGTTGGAATCATCCAACACATCCAGAACAAAGTAGAACACAAGTAGATCATGAAAGGAAAGGGAGGAGATGGGTTTGGTCCAGCCGTTCCAACCACAGCCAACACGGAATCTCACCGCGGCCGTAGCAGGACCGTCCGGCCGTCCCACTCACCTTGGGCGTGCGCTCAGGAGTGCTCAAGCCCTTGTCCACATCCTTCTCCTTGCCTCTGGTACTCATCATCACACGATCTCCACACCACACAAGCCAACTCCTGGTCGGAATCACCCACACACTCACACAACCAAGTCCTTGGCCGATCTCTCTATCTCTTTCTCTGTTCTCTCTCTGTCACGAGTTTGGCAGAGTTTTCCTTAGGGAAAAATTGTGGCAAATCTCGACCCCAAGGCCTGTATTTATAGGGGGAGGGGTTGGCCAACTGCCTGGGCGAACAGGTGCCACCTTCTGGCCGAACAGGTGCAACCTGTTCTTCCCACCCTTTTGCACAAACCGCCTGGTAACTGCCCCTTCTTCCCTTGGGCTGATCGAACACAAGCCCATACTGCAAGCCCACACGCCTGGCCCCTCTTGTCCAAGCCACAAACCCACCGGACCTCCATGTCCAGCAAGGCCAGACCCATGGCCGCCCATGGACTGAGCCCCATGGTCAAGACTCCAACACTCCACCTAGCTGAGATGAGCTGGCCACTAGCTGTTCCAGCTGAGTGAGCTAACTATCCAGCTACTGGAGCTGATCCTTCCTAGTGTGAGCTGTCCTGAGCTTGTCCCAGCTGGTCCAGCTTCTTCCTTGGGTTGTCCAGCTCCCAAATCACTTGTCCAGCTCTCATTTCCTTGTCTCCATCCGTTCCTGATCAAGTCTCATCATTTGATGAACTTAACCATCCGTTCCAGGTTAAGGTTCAGCATTCCTGAACTCCTTAACCTTTCTATCCAGCCATGGCACGCTTGTCCTGAGGTCCTAAGACCAGACTGTGCGTCTCCTCGTACCATGGCTGTGCCCGAAGGCTTAGTCAGAATCAGGGACATGACAAGTCTCCCCCACTTGAGATGGATTCGTCCTCGAATCCAATCCTGGACTTGTCTCCTCCACAAACTGACCATACCACTCTGGGTAATCAGCCTTCATCCTTGGTTCTGTTTCCCAAGTGACTTGCTCATGACCACTGCACTCCCATACTACCTTGACCATTTGAATGGTCTGGTTCCTCATTGCTTTTTCCATCCTGTCTACAATCCGAACTGGCCTTGTTTCCAAGGTGAGGTTCGTGCCTAGATCAGATGGAATCTCAGGTAGGATGATGTCTTGATCAGTAAGACATTTCCTTAATTGAGACACATGGAACACATTGTGGAAAGCATCCATCTCGGTTGGCAGGTTCAGCTTGTAAGCCACAGCACCAACTCTTTCTATGATCCGGAATGGACCCAAGTACCTTGGATCCAACTTCCTGCGACCAGACACTCTCTTCTGGCCTCTGAAAGTGATCATCTTGAGGTAGACCATGTCGTCCACCTCAAACTCCACATGCTTCCTCCTTCTATCAGCATAGCTTTTGTGGCGATCCTGTGCCTCTTTCATCTTGTCCCTTATGAACTTGATTTTCTCGGTTGTCTCCTCAACAATCTCAGGCCCTATCATGCTGCGCTCCCCCACTTGGGTCCAGCACAATGGTGTCCTGCAAGACCTCCCATATAGAGCTTCATATGGAGACATACCAATGCTTGTGTGAAAGCTATTGTTGTAGGCAAACTCTACCAAAGGTAAGTGCCTTTCCCAGGACTCCTTCCAGTCCAAGACACAAGCTCTCAACATGTCCTCCAACGTTTGGATTGTCCTTTCAGACTGTCCATCCGTTTGTGGATGATAAGCCGTGCTCATGTTCACTCTTGTTCCCAAGGCCTTTTGAAAAGCCTTCCAGAAGTAAGAGGTGAAACGTGGGTCTCTATCAGAGACTATACTGGCTGGTACACCATGTAGACGTACTATCTCATTCATGTAGATCTGCACCAAGGGCTCCACACCATCAGTCTTCTTGATTGGTATGAAATGAGCTGACTTGGTCAATCGATCCACCACTACCCAGACTGAGTCCTTCCTGTTCCTGGTCGTGGGGAACCCAGACACAAAGTCCATGGTGATGTGGTCCCACTTCCACTCCGGAATAGGTAAGTTCTGCAGTAGCCCACTGGGTACTTGATGTTCAGCTTTGACAAGCTGGCAGGTTGGGCACTTGGCCACCCACTCGGCCACATCCGTTTTCATACGGATCCAATGGTAGTACCTCTTGATGTCCTTATACATCTTGTTCAAGCCAGGATGCACAGAGAACTTAGACTTATGAGACTGTCTCATAATCTCTTCCTTGAGTTCCTTATCATTAGGAACACTGACTCTTCCATGGACCAAGATGGTACCATCCTGTGCAATCTGGTACTCTGTCTTATCATTCAGAGCAACCTTCTGAAGGTTCTCATCCAAGCTTTGTGCTTGTCTAATCCTGGTGAGAAGATCAGCCTGATTCACTGCCTCCAAACCCAATGGCTCGTCCTCACTGGCCATTGTGTTCAGATGCAAGGACCTGACCATTCCCTCCAGTGTTTCTGCTTCCTTCTCAGCTGATACCTCAGCTCTCCTGCGGCTCAAGGCATGAGCCACCAGGTTTGCCTTCCCTGGGTGGTAAGCAATGTCAAGATCATAATCGGCCACAAACTCCATCCACCTCCTTTGTCTCAAATTCAACTCAGGTTGAGTGAATATATACTTGAGGCTCTTGTGGTCGGTTAAGATCTGAACCTTGGCACCATACAGGTATGAACGCCATATCTTGAGAGCAAACACCACTGCGGCCATCTCCAGGTCGTGTGTTGGGTAGTTTCCCTCATGCTTCCTCAATTGTCTAGAGGCGTAGGCAATCACCTTCCCATGTTGAGTCAATACACATCCCAATCCAGTAATGGATGCATCAGTGTATACCACATAGGGTTGGTCAGCCTCTGGCAGCACTAGAATAGGTGCTCTGGTCAACATGTCCTTTAGTGCAGAGAAGCACTTCTCACAAGCCTCAGACCATACAAACTTCACCTCCTTTCCAGTCAGTTGTGTCATTGGTTGAGCCAAGCTAGCAAACCCTTTGACAAACTTCCTGTAGTACCCGGCCAGACCTAGAAAACTCCTGACCTCAGTTGCATTCTTAGGTCTTGGCCACTCCTGTATGGCCTTGATCTTCTCTGGATCCACAGACACTCCCTGGTCTGATACAATGTGACCCAGGAACCCAACACTCCTTTGCCAAAAACTGCACTTGCTTAATTTAGCAAAGAGTTGTTGTTCCCTCAGCCGTCCTAACACTGCCCTTAGATGCTTCTCATGATCCTCCTTGGTTTTGGAGTAGACCAGGATATCATCAATAAAGATGATCACAAATTCATCTAAGAAATCTCTGAAGATGCTGTTCATCATCTTCATGAAAGCTGCTGGTGCATTGGTTAATCCGAATGGCATGACCACAAACTCATAGTGGCCATACCTTGTCCGGAAAGCTGTCTTCCTAACATCATTTGGTTCAATGGGAATCTGATGATACCCTGAAGCCAAATCTATTTTGGAAAACCACTTTGCACCCTTGAGCTGATCCAATAGCTCATCTATCCGAGGCAATGGGTACTTGTTCTTCACAGTCACCCTGTTCAACCCTCGATAGTCAATACACAGCCTGAAGCTACCATCCTTCTTCTTCACAAAGAGGACTGGTGCTCCCCAGGGTGACACACTTGGCCGTATGAAACCCTTATCCAGCAACTCCTCGAGTTGCTTCTTAAGCTCAGCCATCTCAGCAGGAGCCATTCTATAGGGACTTTTGGATAATGGGGCCGTCCCTGGTTCGAGTTCTATTATGAATGGGTCTGACCTATCAGGGGGAATGCCCTGAAGCGCCCTAAACACATCCTGGAACTCACCAACCAGCGGTATTCCCTCCGGGTCACCACCCCCTACGACCTCCTTAGTGGCGATTGTGGCCAGATAAGCCTCACAACCCTTCCTCAGCATCCTTTCCACATGGATAGCTGACACCACCAAGCATCCAGAGATCGGACGTATACCTTGGAACTTGATCGGAGTCCCACACCCACTCTCAAACAGCACACGACCCCGGTGGCAGTCAAGAGTGGCCCGATACTTTCCAAGCCAGTCCATACCTAAGATCACTTCATGATTCTTTAGGTGGACTACCACAAGATCCACAGGCATGACCCTGTCCTGGATCATCACTGGGACGTCCTGAATCACCCCTAGAGAATGCATCACTTGGCCTCCGGCCGCATTCACTACCCCAGGACAATCCCCCGTTCCCAACTGGAACAACCCCTTTCCGAGCATCCCTGGACTCACAAAACTATGTGTAGCTCCAGTATCGAAAAGTACGTGTGTTTCCACACCACCAATACTTAGGGTCCCTACACATGACCCAAACTAAGTATCTAACCATCCTAGGTTCCATACCATGCAATTCTACTGAATTGAAAAGAATAAGATCAGACATAATACCAGTGATCGCGAGGAATGGTCCAGCCTTGTCCTCTTCCTTGGACAACTCATAGATGCGGGGTGCTGATGTCTGTCCATGGCTCTGGCCCGTCTTGCTGGCCTCTCCACGTCCCTTGCTAGACCCAGCTGCTAACTTAGGACAATCCTTGCGGAGATGTCCCCTCTTTCCACAGTAGTGGCAAGTCCTGGTATCACCACTGGCCCCTTGCTCCTGTCTAGGACAGTCACGAGCTGAGTGATCCATCTTACCACATCGGAGACAAGCTCCCATTGCCCTCCAGCATTCACCTCCATGATGTCTGCCACACTTAGGACACACTGGCCTACCACCTGAGGTTTTACCCTCATCAGCCTGGTCCCTCTTCCTCTTCCGGTCACCACTCTGGCCCGAAGCCACCACCATACTCTTAAGCTTCTGCTTGTTCTCATCTGCAAGATTGACCTCCAGCAAGGCCATCCTCTCCACCAGCTCGGACACAGTGGGGAAGGTGCGGACAGAACAGTAAGTCCTGAGTTCAGCCCGAAGGCCTCGGATGAACCTTCGAACCTGCACTGCCTCATCCTCCAACTCTCTTCCCACATAGCGCCTAAGTCGGTTGAACTCTTCCTCGTACTCCCGAACCGTCCTGCGCCCCTGAACCAAGTCCAAGAACTGAGCCTCCAGACGATCCCATGCCTCAGCTGGGAAGTACTTGTGATTGAACTCAACCTCAAAGTCTGAGAAGCGTTCAATGGTGTAGTTGGTACGCTTGTCCAGAGCCAACCACCAGTTGTGTGCATCTCCCTCCAGGAAATGAACAGCAATGTCTTTCTGGTAGTCCTTTGGACAACGGCTTGAGCTGAAGTTACGGACCAACCTGGTCTTCCATTCATCAGCCTCTATGGGATCAACACTTCCAGCAAAGTGTTTGGTCCCCATGCGGGTTATGTGCTCCAGAACCTTCAGATAATCTACCTTCTTAGTGGACCCAGCTGGGGGATCAATCTCAATCACCTCAGCCACCTGTTCCACTTGCACTGGAGCCACTTCCCCAGCTGCCTGAGCTGCTGCTGTCCGGCCAGCCTGATGATTCCCAATGGGGATGGCTGTCTGGATCGGTATGGCCTGACCCAGGGGTGTGAACGCCTGAGTCAAAGCCAATATCTGAGCTCCCATAGCCTTCATGACCTCCAAGACCTCATGCATGGTTGGTTCCACAGCCTGGTCCAGCTGACCAGCTGTCCTACTACCCGCGGCCACGTTCTGGTCACCAAGGCGTCCGGTGTGTGAGGACTCACCCTCACCCTCCAGCTCCCCACCTTGCAGCCGTCCAGCTCCACCAGCTCCATCAGCCTGTCCTGACCCATGTTCCAGCTGAACATCAGTCCCATCCACACGAACCTCAGTAGGATTGAGCTGGACAGTAGTCAATCCAGTCCCAGCATTGACCACATCCGTTTGGATTGGCAATGCTGCGGCCAGATGCACATCATCTGCACCCACATGACCGGATGCTCCAGCAGCCTCCTTACTCTTTCGAGACTTAGTCTTGCTTTTTCCACCCTAAGGATTCAAACCAGTCAGCAAATCAAGTTAGTCCACAAGACTTAACAATTATCTGCAAACAATCCCTAAGGCTAAGCAAGCTGACCAGACCTTACCATGAGACCCAGCCGGATGTGTGGTGACAAACCCAACCCAAACCAATCCTAGAATCAACTCCGCTCTGATACCAACTTGTAAGACCCGATCCTGGCTAATAAGCCCCAACATGGACCCGCGGCCTCACTTAGCTAGATCATAGGGTGATTGATCATATTTCTAAGGTTCCATATTCATCTAAGCCATTTTCAATCAACTGAGGTTCATTCAATCCAACCCTAAGACTAGACAATAAGAGAAATAGTATCTTTATTAATAATAACATGTGATCCATACAATGTAGTCATATCATTCTGTTTGCACAATAGGCTATCATAAGTTCATACAATACTAACACAACCCACACATCCATACACGGCTTGGTCCTCATGGCTCCTTGGCCTTGCCACGGTCCTGGTCAGATCCTGAAACCAACACACACACAACACAAGAACATAAGTAATCCGATAGCCTAACATACACAAGTTCTATTGCATGGTTCGGTTCACCTATCTAAGTTCACTAAGCTATCCAATCAGTTAGCAAGGCACACGGCCACACTCAGGACATCAACTAAGACACCCTGAACACCCATATAACACACGGCCTGACTGATCCACTGTGATCTAACCCATCAATCACACTTAGACCACAAGCGGCCATGATCATATCCCAAATCTGACCTACTTAAAACAATCTCTAAAAACTAATTAAAATTCATGACAATTACTGATAATTCCCCACTAAGAAGAATCCACCATCAGATCAATCAGAACCGGCCTAATCCCCATTGAATTTAGCCAAAACCCACCAAACCGGCCATAACTGAGCACCATCAAACCGGCCTGATAAATCCAAGCAAACCACATGATAAATCATGATAAATCCTCACTAAGAGGAATCCATGGTCGGATCCCATCAATTCCATCCAGAACCATGAGATCCGGACTTAGCTGCCCAACCAAGGCCATGGAGAGTTTCAGTGGAACAGCCAAGGCCATGGTCGGCCACACTGGGTTGGAATCATCCAACACATCCAGAACAAAGTAGAACACAAGTAGATCATGAAAGGAAAGGGAGGAGATGGGTTTGGTCCAGCCGTTCCAACCACAGCCAACACGGAATCTCACCGCGGCCGTAGCAGGACCGTCCGGCCGTCCCACTCACCTTGGGCGTGCGCTCAGGAGTGCTCAAGCCCTTGTCCACATCCTTCTCCTTGCCTCTGGTACTCATCATCACACGATCTCCACACCACACAAGCCAACTCCTGGTCGGAATCACCCACACACTCACACAACCAAGTCCTTGGCCGATCTCTCTATCTCTTTCTCTGTTCTCTCTCTGTCACGAGTTTGGCAGAGTTTTCCTTAGGGAAAAATTGTGGCAAATCTCGACCCCAAGGCCTGTATTTATAGGGGAAGGGGTTGGCCAACTGCCTGGGCGAACAGGTGCCACCTTCTGGCCGAACAGGTGCAACCTGTTCTTCCCACCCTTTTGCACAAACCGCCTGGTAACTGCCCCTTCTTCCCTTGGGCTGATCGAACACAAGCCCATACTGCAAGCCCACACGCCTGGCCCCTCTTGTCCAAGCCACAAACCCACCGGACCTCCATGTCCAGCAAGGCCAGACCCATGGCCGCCCATGGACTGAGCCCCATGGTCAAGACTCCAACACTCCACCTAGCTGAGATGAGCTGGCCACTAGCTGTTCCAGCTGAGTGAGCTAACTATCCAGCTACTGGAGCTGATCCTTCCTAGTGTGAGCTGTCCTGAGCTTGTCCCAGCTGGTCCAGCTTCTTCCTTGGGTTGTCCAGCTCCCAAATCACTTGTCCAGCTCTCATTTCCTTGTCTCCATCCGTTCCTGATCAAGTCTCATCATTTGATGAACTTAACCATCCGTTCCAGGTTAAGGTTCAGCATTCCTGAACTCCTTAACCTTTCTATCCAGCCATGGCACGCTTGTCCTGAGGTCCTAAGACCAGACTGTGCGTCTCCTCGTACCATGGCTGTGCCCGAAGGCTTAGTCAGAATCAGGGACATGACATATTATATTTTCAATTTTTTCCTGGTTTACTTTTCTTAGGAAGACTTTTAACATTTTGTTATATTTTTGCAGTTGGCTGGAGCTGTTAACAGGGCTCAACTTAAGTTTGAGAATGCTTTGCACAATGCTCCTGGTGCTGGGGAGCTAGCTCAGGCCACTGAGCTAGTCAAGGCTACCAAAGCAGAGCTCGATCAGGCTCGAGTCCAAGTCTCCGAACTCCAAGCCGAAGTCAGTAGACTTGGTTCTAAAGCCGATACCCAGCAAGGAAAGATTGAGAGTCAAGCGATCGATATCCAGGTGAAGAGCAGGAGGATTAATGAGTTGGAGGCTGCCCGGAAGATAGCCGAGCAGCAGGTTCGGGACCTGATCGTTTCGTCTCAAGATAGCCAGAAGAATAAGGAGGCTGAGATTAAGCTAGCCGTTAGGAGAGGGAAGAAGGAGGTTGCCGATGCTTATAACAAGATCCTAGCCTCTGTTAAGGAGAAGTTCTCTAGGAAGAAATACGTGGTCGACTCTTTAGTTTACGCTCAGGAGCTTCAGGCTAATACCGAGCTTCTGAAGGATATGCTGAATAATGAGATCGCAAATGCGGAGGAAGAGTACAATCGCCTGATGGCTCTGATCCCAGAGGCAACCGTTGCGTATGAGAAAGCTCAGGTCTCTGACTTCTCAGTTAGCAAGCTTCCCCTTCCACAGCTTTCGGAGAGCTCAGGTACTTTTGAGATTAATATGTTTAATCCGTCCTTTTCCAGAGAGTACGGTTCTAACTTAGGCTTGGTGGATCCTGTCTTAGCTCTTGTCGAGATGACTCTGGGAGGTGACGACCAGGGGACGGAAGAAGGAGTCCCAGTCAAAGAGAACGAGCCGGTCGAGGGAGATAAGGATGCCGAGAGGGGCTCTGGCGACAAAGAAGATTAAGAGCTGAGGCTCTTTTAAATTATGTTCTTGTGCTTTTAAGACTTCTGCCCAAGTGGCTTTATTGCGTTTGTTTTCGTGACTTATAGCCTGAGGAGGCTTTTAAACCTTCGTTTGTGTTAAGATCTTTTGAACCTTAAGCGGCCTGTGGAGGCTTTTAAACCTTTGCTTGTGTTTCAGTGTTGATTTGGTCCTTTCTCTAAATCACTCGGCTTGTTTTAATCCACTTTTGGATAGGGTTGAACTTCTGTTAGAACACGTATCGTGATCATTAGATGCGAGATCTAGTACTTGTCGGGATCGGGTCTCGGGTCCTGTAACTAACAGGTCTCAAGAACTCCGAATATTTTTGGTGATGAGGACCTTAGAAAGGAATTCCTGATACATCGGGATTAGCTCAAGGTACTTGAGGACCTGAGTTCTATTCGAAGGGTTCTAAGACCTTTTGAATTTTGTTAAGGATTTGAAGACCTTTGTAATTGCTAAGGTTTTTAGGATTTTAGGTTTAGGTTCGTAGGAACCTAAATTTTTGAAGGATTTTAAGACCTTCGAGATTACTAAGGGTTTTAGGACCTTAGGTTCAGATTTGTGATAAGATAAATTTGTTTGAAGGATTTCAAGACCTTCGAGGTTATTAAGGATTTTAAGACCTTGGGTTTAGGTTCGTGGAGACCTAAGTTTGTGCGAAGGATTTTAAGACCTTAGGTTCAGGTTCGTGGAGACCTGAACCAATTCGAAGGATTTTAAGACCTTAGGTTCAGGTTCGCGGAGACCTGAATTTATTCGAAGGATTTTAAGACCTTTGATGTTGAAACTTGAGATGTCAAGGGTAGTTGTTTTATTGATAATGTTTACAGAATACATGGTATTGTAATAGTAACACGATTGTTGATTGGGCTAAATGCTCTTGATCAAACATATGCCCCCTCTGGCTATGGTGAAAAGAGTGCTGAAATGAGGTTGGGGCTGCACTCATAACGGAGTTGCCTACGTACCCAGTCAAGGGATCAAGCCTAACTTAGTTCAAGGAATTTAGGTACCTAATGATAGTATCTCTTGAGATTCGTGGTGTTCCACGATCGGATTTCAGGTACCCCGGTTCGTACCTTTAGGAGCTTGTAGACGCCAGGTCGTACCACGTGGATGATCCGATAGGGACCTTCCGAATTGGTTCCCAATTTCCCGGCATCTGGCTCTTTGGTCCCTTCGAAAACTCTCCTAAGTACTAGGTCTCCTACAGCGAACTGTCGGGGTCTGACTTTGGAGTTGTAATGTCGGGCCATTGCCTGTTGATAGTTCTGAATGCGAAGCAAGGCTTGGTCTCGTCGTTCCTCGATTAAATTGAGGGTGTATGATAAGAGCTGGTTATTAGCTTCAGGATCAGACGTACAGAGCTCTCGGCGGAGACTCCCGGTGATGGTCTCGGCTGGGACGACAGCCTCCATCCCGTAGGCTAAGGAGAAGGGGGTTTCTTCTGTAGCCTTTCGTGGGGTGGTGCGGCATGCCCAGAGGACTTCCTGTAATTTGTCAGACCAAGATTGTTTATTGGTTCCGAGGCGCTTCTTGAGGTTTGCTAATATTGATTTGTTAGCAGCCTCTGCCTGACCGTTTCTCTGAGGACGTCGGGGTGTTGAAAAGGTGAGACGGATGTTCAATTTGTCACAAAATGCTTTGAAGTCACGTGATATGAATTGGCCTCCATTGTTTGTTACGATTTCGTATGGGACGCCGTGTCGGCAAACAATGTCTCTCCATACGAATCGTTCGACTTCGAATCTAGTTACCTGTTGGAAAGCTTCAGCCTCTATCCATTTCGTGAAGTAGTCTGTTAAGACTAAAAGGAAACGTAGCTTCTTTCTTCCACTTCCCGATGCTACTAGTGGTCCTACGATGTCCATGGACCACCTCATGAACGGGTACGAGGTGGATATCGAGGATAATTTTTCCGCGGGCTGGTGTATGATCGGTGCATGCCTCTGGCATTTGTCACACGAGGAGGAGTAGGCTTCGCAGTCAGCGATAATGGTAGGCCAGAAATAGCCTTGTCTTTTAATTCGGATAGCTAGAGCTCTGCCCCCGGCGTGGTTTCCGCAGGAGCCGTCATGCATTTCTTTCATGAGTTTGATGGCATCGAGGCCATGGACACATTTTAGGTAAGGTCCAGAAATGCTTCGTTTATGAAGGACATAGATAATTATGCAGTATCTTGCGCTTAATGATTTGAGCTTTCGAGCCTCCCATTTATGGGGTGGGGTCTCACCCTCCAAAATGTACTGCATAATTGGTATTCTCCAGTCCTCCCTCTCAACGATTTTGTCATGAAGAGACGAGGGGGGTTCCTGTTCTTGTTTGGGGCAAGGTTTTCGGGCTTTATTGTGACTGGACGTCGTAGTGCCCCCGGAGATATTTGTTGGATTAGGCTCCAGAGGGTCCGAGTTCCGGGGAATATCTTCAGTTTTGTCTTTGTTCGGAGTCTGGGTCGTGCCCCCGGGTGTATTTTCAAGGGCGGAACGACTTCTGGTTCTGGCTGCGTAGACATATGAGTCCGGAGTCAGGATCGTGCCCATGGAGATATGTTTTTTGAAGCTACCCGTTTTGGTTTTCGGGAACCAGAATGTTGTGAGAACTTTGGTTGCTACCGTCTGATGGTGGTCAACCTCTGTTTGCTCTTTTGGTTTGCTGTCGATCTCAGCTTTAGTAGCAATGTCGATACTTGGCTTTTCGATTCCCTCTACGGGTATGATCCGTTTTACGAGGGGGTCTGATGTGGAGGCTAAAGCAGCCAGCGCATCTGCTGAGGAGTTCTCTCCTCGTGGGATCCTTGTTAGCTCGAACTTGTTGAACTGCTTAGTGAGGTTCTGGACAACTTCGAGGTATGCCCCCATTCTTTCGTCCCTTGTCTCGTATTCTCCGTGGAATTGACTAGCTACTAGCTGTGAATCGCTATAGGCATTTAACTCCCGAATTCCGAGGCTTAGGGTGAGTTTTAACCCTGCGATTAGCGCTTCATACTCGGCCTCGTTATTAGAAGTGCTGAATCCGAGCCTGTAGGATTGTTCGATGGTCTCTCCAGCTGAAGAGGTCAGCCTTAGGCCGATACCGGAACCTTGCTTCGATGAGGCTCCGTCGACGTGTAGGCTCCACTTTGGAGCTTCAGTTTCTAAATCTAGGTGCTCGGATGCCAGCTCCATGACGAAATCGGCGAGGACCTGAGCCTTTGCTGCAGCTCGAGGTCTGTACTCGATGTCGTCTTCGCTGAGTTCTATGGCCCATTTAGCTAATCGTCCCGATTGGCTAGGACTATGCAAGATCGTTCGTAATGGATATGAGGTCATTACGATGATCGAGTGCGATTGGAAATAGGGTCGTAGTTTCTTTGCAGCCGTTACGACTGCTAGGGCTAATTTTTCCATAGTAGGGTACCTCGTTTCGGCGTCTATCAGACTTTTGCTGACGTAATAGACAGGTCTCTGTTCGTTTTGTTCCTCTCGTACCAGCACACCGCTAACCGCTGCGGTTGACACAGCGAGGTACATGTATAGTGGTTCTCCTACTACTGGTTTGGACAGGATTGGGGGTTCGGAGAGGTAGGCTTTCAATTTCTTGAAGGCTTCCTCGCACTTCTCGTCCCATAGGAATTTCTTGTTATTTTTTAGAAGTTTATAGAACGGGAGGTACTTATCGGTGGACCTGGATATGAATCGGTTCAATGCTGCGATTCGTCCAGTCAATCTTTGTACTTCTCTGGTTGTTTTAGGTGAAGGAATTTCCAGGAAGGTTGCTATCTGTTTTGGGTTGGCTTCGATGCCTCTTTCGGTTAGCGGGGTTGAGCTTCATATCGTAGTTGTTAAGGATGTCGAAGCATTCCTTCAAGTGGGAAATATGATTTTCTCCGGTTGAGGATTTGACTAACATATCGTCGATATAGACCTCCATAGTTTTTCCGAGTTGTCCGGCGAACATCTTATTCACTAACCTCTGATAAGTAGCTCATGCGTTCTTCAGACCGAATGGCATAACCTTGTAGCAATAGGTTCCACGTTCGGTTATAAATGCGGTTTTTTCTTGATCCTCAGGATCCATCATGATTTGGTTATATCCTGAAAAGGCGTCCATGAAGGACAAAAGTTGATGGCCAGCCGTAGCTTCGACCAGACGATCGATGTGAGGTAACGGGAAACTATCTTTGGGGCAAGACTTGTTTAGATCGGTGAAATCTACGCAGATCCTCCATTTCCCGTTTTTCTTTTTTACTACTACCGGATTAGCCAACCAGTCAGGGTAGAGTACTTCTCGAATGGACCCGGCTTTCGTTAGTCGGTCAACCTCGTCGTTAACAGCTTGAGCCTTTTCTAGGCCCAGCTTGCGACGCTTTTGTTTGATCGGTTTGAAAGTGGGGTCTACGTTAAGCTTATGGGTGGTGACATTCGCATCGATGCCTTTTACGTCACTGGTGGTCTATGCGAATGTTCCAATGTTGCTTTTTAGGAAATCGATGAGTTCCTTTTTGGTTTTGAGAGGTAGCTCGGATCCGATGCGTACCTGTTTTTCAGGATTCGAGTCGTCGATGCTAACTTGTTCGGTGAGGTTTCTAGGGGGACCTCGAATGTTTTGCTGCATCTCACGACTTTCCTGGATCTGTAATTGCTATTGGGACGATTCTTTGAGAATTTCAAATCCTCCTAGGTAACAGACCCTGGAGATCTTTTGGCTACCATGCAAGGTAGCTATCCCTTCGGGTGTTGGGAATTTCACGCATTGGTGATAAGTCGAAGCTACTGCTTTCATCTTATGGATCCAGGATCTTCCCAGGATCGCATGGAACGGGGAAGGTCTGTCGATGACTACGAAATTGGTCATCTTCATGATTCTGCCAGCTATGATTGGGAGTTTGATAGTTCCCAAGGAGGTAGCTGTTTCTCCGGAAAAGCCTATGAGACTGGCTTTCTGGTCGATAATTTCGTAGTCATCTATCTCCATCCCTTTCAGGGCATTGTAGAAAATTAAGTCGACAGAACTTCCGGTATCTATCATAAGTTTAGGCACCTCGTACCCTGCAATATTCAGAGTGACGACTAGGGCATCGTCATGGGGCCTGTCGAGGTCTGACGTCTCGCTTTCCCAAAAGGAAATCTTAGTGTTGGACTCGGGGTTAGGAGGCTTAGGTTGAGTGTTGGACGCGGCCTTCCGTACGTGATTTTTAATAGAATTAACGGAGTCCTGACATATATCGGACCCTCCGAGGATATAATCCACCCTTGAGCTGGGGCTCGATGGAGGTAGTGGTTTGCTCAGAAGGGCCTCAATCTGCAGGCTTTTTCCCTGAGGGAATTTTCCAAGAACCATATCGACTCTTTTCTTGGGAGCTGGGGGTGGCGAATCCGTCTCCTTCTCAGGTGATCTTTCGCGTTTCGGAGAGGTGTCTCTGGGACCTCTTTTCTGATATGGCTGTGGCTTCTTGAGGTCCACGCCTTTTATTTCTCCAGCTGCGAATTTGGCTGCCAGTTGTCGTTGGAGGTCCCAGCATTCCTCGGTTGAATGCCCTTTCCGATCGTGATAAGAGCAGTGTTTGCTCTCGTCGTAGCTTTTTGACCAGGGGGCTTTATTTGTCGTGGCGACAGGTTTCTCCTCCTTATCTTCCTCGACTACGTAAGAATGTTCTCCCTGGGTCTGATTATTTCGGAAGTTTCCCTTTTTGTGAGGTCCTTTCGCTTCCGCGGCTTCGCCTTTCGGGTGATTTTGGGGTTTCTTGTGGAGTTTATCCAACGCTGCTGTTTCCTCCTCTAGGGTAACATATCTAGAGGCTTTATGAAGGGCGTCATCGATGGTTGGAGGAGGGTTGAGCGTTAACTCCGACCAGAACTCTGATCTATACCAGAGACCTCTTCTAAGGGCTTCGATGGCAACTTCGGAGTTGGGGTTTGAGAGCTTGGTTCTTACTGCTCTGAATTTTTCGATATAGGCTCGTAGCGAGTCTCCAATCCCTTGTTTAACTTTCCAGAGGTCATCGAGTATTGCTTCATGAAGGCATTAGTTAACTGATCGAAATTATCTATCGAATTTGGCTCAAGGCCGGAGAACCATTCGAGGGCTGTTCCGACCAGGTTTTCGGCGAATGTCCTGCAGTATCCTGCCTCGCACTCTTCTTTCGTGAAATGAGCCTTTACGATAGCCAATCGGAAAGCTCTCAAATAGGCCTTCGGGTCTGAGGTCCCATCGTATTCGGGAATCCTAATTTTTCGAGTGTCTCTTATGTAAGAACTGGCGATTCTGTCAGTAAATGGAGTCCCACGGGTTTCCTCGATCAAACTCTCGATTTCGGGAGCTGAACTAGTTGCCTTATGGACTTGAGCATTTAGCTTTTGGAGAGCTGCGTTAGTCTGCGCGATGCATCTGCGAATGGCCTCGGGTCCCTCTAGAGGAAGGACAGTCGGGTCACTATCGGATACCTGATGGGCAGGTTCCGGGCGGAACCGGGTTCGGTCATTTTCCCAGGCAGTAGGTGGGCTACGTCGTTCACTGGCTCTCGGATTATTTTGGTGAGCAGGATCAGTGGGATGAAACGTAGGATTGGCATCCGTCCTTTGGTGTTCGTCCGGATTCAGGGTGAGATTTCTGGTTTGATAACCCGAGGCTGATGTTCTGCCCCCGGACGGGGTGGATGTTCCTTCTCCTGACCTGGAAATAGGCGGTGGAGGTGGCAAGCGAGTGCTCCGGTCAGTAGCTTGATCGGGCACGGAGCTAGTCGATGCTATATTGCTTCCCATAGCACCAGCGATAGGTGGATTAAACGCGGGAGCTGTTCTAGCACGAGGTGTTTGGAATACAGGTCCCTGTTCTCCTGGAGTGGTGCTATCAGGGGAGAAGTCTAGACGTCCTCGAGGGAACGAGGGGTCAGTTAACCGATCTCGGAAGGTGCCTCCTGGATCCTGACGTGATGGTGGTCGGGTTGTTGCGGTTAGAGATCTAGTAACCTCTTCGAATCGTTGCTGCCGATCGGCTAGCTGTTGCACTGTCCGCTCATTCATTTGAGCTTTGTCTACTAACTGCATCATCATCTGGCGCATCTCAGAAAGTTGAGTCTCCGTTCGATTTGGAGCGGGTTGATGCTGAGGATTATCGGGGGTTGGAAGCCCAGAGTGGATCTCACTGGAGGATATTTGGTTACTTACCCAGTGGTAGTTTGGTTCGGTGAGCTATCGCTCTGGATCGGGAGATCGGAGTTAGATGGATTCGTCGTCTGATCAATTGGATTCATCCTCAAGTTTTTAGAGTAAGGGATTTGATTATCTTGGTCCCCACAGTCGGCGCCAATTGTGAGAGATTAAACTCACTCAAAGATTTTAGATCAGGTCAAATTTAAGGGAAAGATAACGTGGGCTGAATCCCGTTAGAACTTATAGAATGAATGTGATTGTATTAATGATTCAGACGAAAAGATGATTACAAAAGGTGATATTCTTGTGATTACAAAAGATAAAAAGTACGCTCTCCCTGGCGTCTTAGGGTTCTTCTTCTTTAAATAGCTTCAGGATTCGCTTGATCGTTGCTAACTTGGTTCCGAGATATCTTCCGTAAATTAAGGGATCTGCACCAGCTTTCTTTTGACTGGGTCCTTCGCTTCCTTCTTTATATCGCGAGCTACCTCTTTCTCGTGGCCTCTTTTGTGATTATTCCCTGAGCTCAGCCTTCGGCTCAGTTTTAGCTTCGCGATGGGCCTATCGCGGCCCATCGTTAGCTCCCGTCTATTAGTATCTAGCTAGCGGGCCATATTCGGGCCCAACAGGTAGGGGGTTAGAGGATCCATTTACTACTTGACCTATTTTTAGTTCAGGTCGAATAGTTTTGTGTTTAGTTCGGTTCGGATAGTAAAATTAGGAACAGATAAATTACCCGAAAATTTTGGTTCTCATTTGGTTCCAGTTCTGATTTGGATAATTCTAGTAGTTTGGATAGTTAAGCTAAAATATCGGTTATTTAGGATAAAATATTTAGAATAAAATATCAAATAATTAATATTTTAATTACACTTAGTAATTCTTGGTAATCTTCAAGGTAATAGTAATACTACCTTACACATAGTAATATTTTGGCAAATTTTAAGTTTTATTAGTAAAACCATGTCCAAATAAAATATTTTGTAGTAAAACCAATGATTTTATACGATAAATATCATCAAGGAAGAGTATTATATAAACAGCTTACAAGAAATAAGTATTTTTATAGATTCATCTTACCATAGCCTTAAGATTCACACAACAACCATGAAAGTTAAGGAATCATTTCAGGAAAATGATAAATATTTCTAAAATTATAGAAAATAATCATCTAAATAGTTTTAATAGTCTTATTTACTATATACATATTCTACAGATATATAATATATGGGTTCTTATGTTAAATATACGTACTATTTGTAATATATAGAAGTTTTAAATTACACATAATAAAATCAAGTAATCCTAGTAATTCGAATTACACATAGTAAACCCAGTAATCCTATTACACACAATAAACCCAGTAATCCTAATAGTTTAATTACACCTAATAAATCAAGTAATCATAGTGTTCCTCTTTGAACAATTTTCACATTTGAACCATTAGTACATACATCTTCTTCTAGCTCTCCGTCTTCCTCTGGCTATATCTCTTCTTCCTCTTCCAAACGATTCTCCATTTTCCAATCTTGCTTGTTGTGGTTTTCTTTATTCGTTTGAAAAATAGAAAGAAAGATTTTAGTAACTGGATAGTAGTGTGATGAACAGAATCATGAGCAATCACAATAAGTCACAAGCCATATCTATATATCTCTTAGTATATCCCTAAACATTATTTGTGAAATAATTTTCTTATATATTATCACCATATTTATATGTAACGTGTAGTGTATATATATATACACATATATATAAAATTAGTATCAAAATAAACTGATTTTACCCTTTTATGATAATTGATTTTTAAAATATTATTTAAGTAATCTGATTTACTATTTTAATATTTATAAAATTAATATCAAAATACAATAAAAAATTGAAAAAACAGAATATATAAAAATAGATATTTTTTACTAATTTTGAACTTGTGTTAAATATACGGGTAATACCTTCTTTTAGTAATAAAATATTTTGATAATAGAATTATGTGGATAATATTAAATTTTCACAATATTTTTTATGTCAGACTCAGAATATTTAAATTTAAATATAAATTTATACATCATTATTATATAATATTATATTATACATATAATTACTAAGATCTCCTTTCATTAATATATTTATCAATAATATAATGAACAAATAACAAAACATTTCATACAATATTAGCATAAAACAAAATAAAATGATTTCTAAATTATATAATTTAATGCTATTATATGACATAAAATTTTAATAATGAAAAAATATCATCATAAAATATGAAAATAAAATATAAATAACAATAATTTAAGAAAAAGGAATGGAATCTATAAATAGTTTAAATATACAGGTAACACCTTCTTTTAGTAATATAATATTTTTGATAATATAATTATGTGGATGATATTAAACTTTCACAATATTTTATGTCAGGCTCAGAATATTTAAATTTAAATATAAATTTATACATTATTATTATATAATATTATATTATACATTTAACTACAAGATCTATTTTCATTAATATATTTATCAATAATATAATGAACAAAAAACAAAATATTTCATACAATATTAGAATAAAAAATATAAATTTATTTCTAAATTATATAATTTAATGCTATTATATGATATGAATAATTAATAATAAAAAGATCATCATAAAATATGAAAATAAAATATAATAACAATAATTTAAGAAAAGGAAATAGAATCTAAAAATAGTTTACTGATAGTTATATCTTTATAAAATAATGTAATAATTTAATTTATTAGATGAAATTTAAAATAATAAGAAATTGTTGCAAAAATGAGAAAAATAAAAGAAGAAAGAATAACAAAAAGTGAAATAGAAGAAAAGGGACCCACATATATAACTGTCACAGTGGGACCTGTCGCAAGGGAAAAAAAATAAAATAAAAAAAGAAAAGAAAAGGATAGCAATTGGAAGCAAATTATATGAGGGGTAGTGAAAATAAGTAGAAGGCAAGGAGAATAGTTTTTTTGCCAGAAGGGCATATTGAGTTAATGTCCGATAGGAAAAGATGACGAAGAAGAAGAAGAAGAAGAATCATTAGTTGGGCTTGGGCTTTTTTTATTTGAACCCATACTTATTGTTAATTATATGACGTCGTTTTAACTCAATCCAAGGATTTTTATATAAAAGCAGGTAAGAGAATACGTTTGAAATCCTTCCTCCCTCTCTCTCATCTTCTTTGCCGACGACGGCGACTACTGAGCTCTGATGGGAGGGGAATGGATCAGTACTTATCGGGAGGCAATTGGTCGATGATCCCCAATGTTCAGGCGCAGGGTAACTTTGGTACACCCACCAATCAAGAAGACCATCTATTCCTCCTCCTCCAGCAACAACAACCACAGATGCAGCAATTCCATCAACAGCAACACTTACTTGTCTGTTACATTCTCCTCCTCCTCAGCAACAATCGTCTTTTACAACCCCCTCAGCCGCCGCATACGGTGGTTCATACGCCGCAATTGATGACGATGCATACACAGCAGATGCATTCAGATGCATTTGGGTCTAATTTTCTGGTATTCGTATTTGGTGGAGAAACTAATCAGATGCGGCAGAAACAGGAACACGAGATCAAAACTCTGATGCTCTCTGTGTTTGTACCAAGAACGGTTCGGAGTAAGGAAAATAGAGATGTGGGACGAACAAAGACGTTCTTTTATCAGATCTGAACTGGAGATTACAAAGAGGAAAGTAAAGGGACAAACTAGCCGGTGCTCGAAGAGCTAGCCGGAGAAGCACCAAGCGGCGAGTATCTATGCAAATATGGAAACCCTAGATCTAGCCGCCTAGTAAGTATGTCGAAGTCTGGATGCCCTTCTTGCTGTCGCCTCCCCCCTCTCTTATAGGCCTTGTCTCGCTGTTCGCCCTAGTTTATCCGCGCCCTGCTGGGCCTCTTTCCTAGATGGGCCTGGTTAGGAGATCTAGTAAAGATGCATCTCTGCCGACCCCTTTCGAAGCGTGTTTAGTTGAATCGCTAGAAACGCTGCGTAGTTGAGCCGTCCTTATGTTCCTTGGAGGCCAAGTAGGTCGTAATGTCAGACTGGGCTTCTTCATTTGATGGGCCTTGTGGAGGGGTACAACCCATCCCCTACAATAAGTCGCCCTAGTTCTCTTGTGAGCAACATAGTGCTCTAAGGGAATTTCACGGGCCAGGTCTGTTCGAATGATGAAGTCCAGCGTGAATGTATCGGGCATGCCCGACTGGTGAGGACCTCAACAAAGACGGCCATCGGAGGCGTGTTTATTCGATCGGCTCTTCAGGTCTCGGCTGGGCTAGCGCGTGGCCGTTTGTTGCCGTCGGGCGCACTTCAAATCGCCTGGTTGGGATACGCTTCTAGTCGACCGACTAGAGTGTTATAGTGACGCATTAGTCGGCTGCCGCGGTAGGGTTGCGGGATCGCCGTGCTTCATTGGCTAAGGAGGGTACGCGTGCATAGTCGCCGCAGTAGGTCGTCTTATCTCGCGTAGCGTGTTTGCCCGCTACCGAACGGATGTCCCCACGAACATATATCTGAATAATCTTCATCTCGACCCGAATGGATTACTGGTCTGGCACTTTCATGGTGGTTTGATTTCCTGGTCTTGATTGGTTAAGATTGGTTTTGCGATAACTGGATGCTGGTTTAGCCGGGAAGATGAACCGTTGCGAGTAATTTAAGCCCAATTAGGCCTTTTTAGGCGTAATTAATGCGATGGGAAGTGTGCCCTATTCTTTGCTACAAATAGATAACCTCCCATCGCTTTTGTCATTCTTCTCTGCAACTCAGGTATCTTCTCTCCCTTCTCTCTTCTTTCTCTCTCTAGATTTGCGGTAGGATAGTCCGAATTCTTAGGTATTTGGTTGGTCGCCTTGCGGGTCATGTCTCCAAAGAATCGGTTGTCCCGAGAAGAGAAAGGGAAGGCCGTTGTGGTGCCTTCTAGCCCGGCTGAGGATGTCACAGCTCGTGGGAGTCCGTTAGACGACTTCAACCTGATTCATCGGGACGCGATGCGAGATACCGTGAGTCTCGACATGTCGCAGCACCTCCTAGTCGCCGACGCGCATAGGTTGATCCGAGAAGAAAGGTCGGCTATTGACAAAGAGAACGATGGAGACGAGGACGATTCTAGCGGGGCGGGTAATAGGTCTGATGGAGAGGACGACGAGGGCGGTTTTAGCGGGGCGGGTGACCGGTCTAATGTTGACGATGAAGATTCCGATCGGGACGAAAAAAGCGACGATTCTGATTCGTCTATCCCAAATCAAGAAGAGTTGTGGGAGAGGCACCGGCATGTCCGTTTTGATCAGATCGACTGCAGACCTATTGTATATCATCCCAGTGGGATCTCCAAGGAACTAGCCTCGCTCCCTCCAAGACTTTTGCGGGACCCGTGGATCGAGGGTCAACGTTGGGGGAACGTTTTTGGGACTTGTTCCACCCACAGTTCCGTGAGAGGTGTGCTGAGACGTTACAGGGGAGCTGGTGTAACGTACATAATTCCTTCTGCCGAGCAAAGACCTTGGTCCCCCCCGATCGGCTATCAATTTTTGTACGAGTCATACTTCGAGGAAGACGCGAAGTTATGGTTCCCAATTTCCCGGTTGATTACATCGTACGTGAGGAGATGTGGGATCGAGATCAGCCAACTGAAGACTGGTTCGATCCGTAACGCGGTTATGCTGATGGTGATGGCGGCGGATATCGACATCTCGATGACCGTGAGAGTATTTAAAGAGTTGACGACTACCAAGGCAGAACTGAACTGCTTATTCTCGGTGAAGATGCGTCCGAGCTATAATGTTCTGACCGGCCATCCTAAAAAGACGAAGAATTGGCAACGCTCGTATTTCTATGTCAAGGCGGACGAGAATGCCTTCGAAGAATCGCTTGAGGACGACTTTCCTGTCCTTTGGAATAAGAAGATTGGTAGATAATAACAGTCGTCGACTCATTAGCGTTGCCATCTTCTAACCCTTTTGCTTGGTTTTGGCAGGTCGTCATCCGAATACGATTGCATATCCGGAGAAGTTCTTCGAGAGTGCTCAGGCGATAGCTACGCATAGTCACCTCCGTTGGCCAGATTTGAGTCGAGAGTGGATACGTCGTCGGCAAGCCTGGATCGCAAGAGGTATCGATCGCGTGTTAACCTTTAGACCCGTTTTTTTTTTGAACTGACACGTCGCATTTGTCTGTGCAGTTGATTGGGAGTCCAGGCTTCCGCTAATCGTTGGTTCCCGCAAATCTCGCTTGTCTCTCATTACCAGGAAACAGCAGAAACTACTCAAGAAGGCGCGTGAGATGTCAGGGACTCCGGATTTGAGTGCTCTTCTTAAGGGAAGGCTTCAGCTACTGAAGAAATCGGCTACTAAGGGTTCACCGACTAGGCCGGACGAAGCTGTTGCTTCTCTGAAAGATCGCTCCGAACCGCTCGACCAAGCTGTCAGTGAGGATCCTCCGGCTGCCGAACCAGCGAAGAAGAAGTCTCAAAAGAAAGGTGGGAAAAAGAGAGTTCCCTCAGCGGGAGAGGCGGATCCCGAGGGAGAGACCAATCCTGGCGAAGGATCCTCGGAGGGTTCACTGGTGAAGAAGAAGAAGAAGAAGAAGAGGTCGCGTGAAGATCACGGTGATAGAGAGGGTCGCGACGGTCTGGCCGAGGACTCTGCTATGGAAGGTTTTGAAAACGAGGCGTCGGAGGAGCATCCGAGAAAGAAAGCAAAGAAAAAGGGGGCTCCCAAGAAGATGCGACAATCTCCTGTTTCTGGATCTACTCCTGCGCATTCTCACGATTCTCCTCGTGCGGGTAACGAGGTTGGAGTTCGTAGCCCGTCGGCAAAACTACCCCCCGGGGATGTTCAGGTAAGAGCAGAGTCCTCTGGTGGGCCTCAGGCTCTTCCGATTCAAAGCCCAGGGAGCGTTCCTCGTCGTGCCAGCCTATCTGAAGGCTCTCTCGGGAAGAGGCCGAGGATTGATTTCTCCGATCACGTGGAGTTTCTGTACAACGAAGAGACTCCCTTGGTGTGTAATCCGGGTCAGTGCGCAGAGCTCTCCCGTCAGATCCGAGGCGGTCCTAGGGAGATGCCGCCGATTGGTGATCTCGTCTTCAAGGACGACTACATTGAAGCCTCATTGGCGAACAGACGGGTATACTCTCAATTCATATCTCTTGGTAGTTTTAGTCGTCCAACCTTCTTTTTAAAGGTTGACGTTATAACTCTGTGTTTTGGTTGTTAGGCTGACGGGAGCATGAACGTCCTCGTCGAAAAGTACGACACCGCGCTGAAGCAGACGATGACTGAGCTAGGCGCCTCAGTGAAGCTTGCCAGAGTGAGGCTCGGAGTTATCGAGAGGCTTAGAGCCGATCAGGAGCGGATCAGCAAGAAGACCCTCGAGGAGAAGGAGGCTCTCCGAGTAAAATTCGAAGGACTGGAGGCAACGCTCAAGGCTGACCATGCGGCTAAGAAGGAGCTTGCGCGTGAGAAGGCGGTCCTCGAGAAAGCGAACGTCAAGTTGGAAAAGGAGAAGGCTGAGCTTCAGGCAGAGATGGACACCGTTGCTCAAAAACTGATTGAAGAGAGACAGAGGCTTCGGGATTCGCGCGGCCAGGAGGTCTCTCGTGAGAGGGTTCGGGTTCAGTCGGCGATGACTGACAAGCTTAGCCGCCGCATTGATCGCGTCCTAACCTATCTGGCTCAACGCGATCTTTTCGAGAGGGAAAAGAACTTGCTTGGGCAGGCTTCTGGGACAAAAAATGTCTCGAGATGATCCGAGAGGAGAAGCTGGAGATCACACAGGATCTCATCGATGTCTTCGTTCAGCAAGAGGCGGAGCACCAGGCTGAAGTTGCTAAGCTCGATGTTGGACCGCTACCTGAAGAAGACTTAGATCTCTCTCCGCTTGTTCTTCGATCTCGGTTTGTAAACGAGGAGTTCATGGCCACTCTTGACCCGTACGGGTCGAACGACGATCTGGTTGGTTCGGAGTCGGCTTCGCAGCTCCGTACGCCCCGCATTGCTGTTGGTGTCAAAATCGGTCACGACGGAATCAATGACTGAAAGTCTCTAGAAAGTATTTCTTGAAACAAAAAGTCTCGGATAATTTGAAAAGAAGTTATACGAGATTTTCTCAAATTAGAATATCCACTCTCTGTGAGATCGGAAGACTACGGGCGTGCGCGGACGAGAGTCCCCGGAAAGATCGGTCCGCTCGCCCAAGGACATCAAGATTTGATCACCACAACATCCCTAAACACAAAAGAATCTGCCTCGAAACTTCGAAGAGGTCGTTCTCTCAAACCGTGAGGAACCAGAAAACGTTCAAGATATCAAATCAAAGCCCTCGCCGAGATCTTCAGCCTAGCGCCGGCGGCACCCCAGCCTGGCGCCGGCGGCACGCGCCACGCGGGCCGGCCTGGCGCCGGCGGCATCCCGGCCTGGCGCCGGCGGCACCCGTGACGCGGGCCGGCCTGGCACCGGCGGCACCCGTGACGCGGGCTGGCCTGGCGCCGGCGGCACCCGTGACGCGGGCCGGCCTGGCGCCGGCGGCACCCGGCCTGGCGCCGGCGGCACCCCGGCCTGGCGCCGGTAGACGGCCCTCGTCCTGGTCTCGGTCCCATCGTGTTCGGTCTGATCCCATCTTGACTTGTTTGGATCAATCATCGTGAGTTTGGGACGATCACGGCTACGGAATAAACATCCTTCGACTCGATTGGAATCATCCTCGATGTTTTACGACAAAAACTAGAAGGATTGGTTTTCTCGTAGAAGATATCGCATAAAACAAGGTCGATTAACTTGAACATCGATCCTTTAGGCTATACGGTTTATTTTACGAGAAAGATAGTCTTTCCGAGAAATCGTATAAAACGTTCAACGACTTAAGACGAGTCCACGGACTTATTTACGATTTTAAGAATTCAAGCGCAATCAGGCTATGACGGTTTATCCGATTTCCTGAACATCGGATAAACATCAAGTCACCGAAAACTCGAGGATAATTACGAAGATCGACGAAAACGGAATATTTCCTGAAGAGATAAACTTGGGCCCAAAGGCGAGGTCCATCATCCTAAGGCAAACCGACCTAGGAGTGAGTATATAAGGAGAGCAAGAGCAGAAGAGAAGGAGACCCGAAAATCCTAGATTGGAGACCTAGATAGCTCCTGTTAGCTGATAGAACTTAGAATATAGGCGGTTAGACTAGCAAGGCAGGCCCTAGAACGTCTGGCCGCCTCCTGCTCGCAAATCTCCGCTCCTCTCGGGAGGATCGGACGATTCTTTTACTTCAGAGCTCCGCGCATAGAAACTCTAGGCGTTATCTTCGACATGCCTGTTTCTATGACAAACGCTCATACTAGACGAACCCGCCCAGACGGTTCGATCTCTTGTTCAATTCTTTCTAAACTGAACTACGTCCGACTTGATCCTCGAAAGGGGTACGTAGGCAGCCTTTCTTAAGGTCCAGTCCCAAATCTTAACAAAACCTTTTCCGCATTTATTCGGTCACTTGTCGTTGGCTGTCGCAGAGAATCCGGACCTTCAGGGAAAGTCGGGTTAACTTGGCTTTCCTCCGCAATCTTATTCATTAAAATTGACGGTGTGAATTTCGGTTCCCACAGTTTGGCGCTAGAAGGAGGGGGGGACGGATTACTCTTACTCATACGGCCGCAAAGCGCTTGATCGAACCGATGTCCGGAAATATGAAAGAAAAAGTTGCAGTTTGCGTCAACGATGGTAAAACAACTCCAGCAGCGACTGTTCCTATGGCCAACGCTTACGCAAACGCCACGGTGCTCGAGCAAATAAAAAACCTAGCTGCGGCTTTCCGCCACAGGAAGGTTTCTACGAAAAACGTTTCTTTCGAGAACCTCTCGGAAAAATAAAGCTTATTCTCCTCGAAATCTTGGGGAAACCCTATATTACTCGCAGAACAGAAGCACGGCAAATCGGTTCACCGATTCCCACTGCCATACTTCTTACAAACAACTCTCGAGGAATAAACGGGAAAACGAAAGGAGGTCGGAGCTTAATCTTACTAGGACGACTTGCCATAGGGTAAGATCAGTCTTCCCAGTCCGCCTTAGTAAGAGCCCACTTTGTTCTCCTTTGTGTCTAGGTCAAAATGGCTTTCGTTTCATCTCAATCGGAGTTTCCGTTGAGATTTTACGAAGAGAACAAAGTCACTGTCCCGGCCACCTCGCCGTGGGTAAGGACAAACATTACCGAGGTCACCTCACCCTCCGACATGGCTACCTCGCCACAGGGCGAACTCAGCTTCGTTATCCATTGAGTCTAGATCAAAGTGGCTTTCGTTTCGTCTCAATCGGAGTTTCCGTTGAGATTTTACGAAGGGAACAAAATCACTCTCCCGGCTACCTCGCCCGTGGACGAGAATAACCATCACCAAGGTCACCTCGCCCATGGCCACCTCGCCTGTGGAAACCTCACTTTTCTCTCCTTTGAGTCTAGGTCAAGATGGTTTTCGTTTCATCTCAATCGGAGCTTCCGTTGAGATTTTACAAAGAAAACAATATCGCTGTCTCGACCACCTCGCCCATGAGAAGGATCTCTCTGTCCCGTCATGGGACGAGACCGGTCCTGTCTCAGTACCATGCATCTTTTCCTGAGTTTTCGTAACTCGATCTTTGAGTCCGTGGAGCCCCGGGGATCGACGAAGGCGAGAAACAGCAGCATCGGCGGACGCGGGACACGGCACGGGCGGCAAGCCGGCCTGGCGCCGGCGGCACGCGTCACGCGAGCCAGCCTGGCGCCGGCGGCACCCCGGCCTGGGGCCAGCGGCACCCCGGCCTGGCGCCGGCGGCACCCCGGCCTGGCGCCGGCGGCACGCGACACACGGGCGGGCCTGGCGCCGGCGGCACGCGACACACGGGCCGGCCTGGCGCCGGCGGCACCCCGGCCTGGGGCCGGCGGCACGCGACACGCAGGCCGGCCTGGCACCGGTGGCAAGGGTCCTGGCGCCCATCCGTGCAGTCGTCTCGTGATCTCGGGCAACGGCAACATCTTGGTCCCTTAAACCCATGTTCGGATTGTTCGAGAAACACGACGATTCTTCCGCAAAGCCTTCTCGATTGTTAACAAAGCTCATATTCTAGAATCTAAGTTCGAAGCCTCATTACTCAAACCCTCGAAGACGGAAAGTCTACAAATCCAAATCCATCTCAATCCCGATACTCGAGGAGTCTCGTTGGATTAGAAACGATTATCTCGAAATCTACGGCTAAAGATCTTCCCAAACTCAAAGATTTCCCGCAAACGACTAACGGGGGAAAGATCGAACAACGAAAAACCCATAGACGGCAAGATGGCCTGGCACCGGCGGCACGCGTCACGCGGGCCGGCCTGGTGCCGGCGGCACCCGTCACGCGGGCCGGCCTGGCGCCGGCGGCCCGCGGGACTCGGGCGGCACCCCGGCCTGGTGCCGGCGGCACCCTTCACGCGGGCCGGCCTGGCGCCGGCGGCACCCCGGCCTGGCGCCGGCGGCACCCGTCACGCGGGCCGGCGGCACCCGTCACGCGGGCCGGCCTGGCGCCGGCGGCACCCCTCACGCGGGCCGGCCTGGCGCCTGCGGCACCCCGGCCTGGCGCCGGTCCACGGCCCTCGTCCTGGTCTCGGTCCTATCGTGCCCGGTCCGATCCCATCTTGGCTTGTTCGGATCAATCTTCGTAAGTTTGGTACGATCACGTTTATTCTAAACACCAATCGTCTCGACTATACGAGGAAATGGTATTCCTTCGGAAATGCCGAAACCTTCAAAAGACTATTTTCTCGAAAAATTTTGTAAAGGTTTTAATTCTTTGTAGGACAGGAACAAAAACGTCTTGAAAAACTGCCGTAGAATTTAGGGAACTTAGGACCTAGGTGGATAGTCTAGCAAGCTAAGTCTTAGGCAAAATTTCCAGTCTTGTTCCATCGTTCCTTGATTGTCCAGGCAGAACATGCAAACCGATCTAGTCTCTCGAAAAACCGAGAAACGATCGCCACGCGTTCTAAAAGCATACTCATCCCGCTTCCTAAAAAGAAAGAAAAAACGTACACAAGCCTTCGGAAGAACGGCTAACCCGTTTTCTTTCATAAAAAGAAAAGGGAAGTAGGTACGTATACTATACCCGTATAATCCCATCTTCAAAAACTTTTTGCTTTAGCATCAAGACAACGCTTTTGACAAAGCAAACTCTCGCAGCAATAAGATTCGTCTAAAAAACGCTAACGGCATAGCCCAACTGTTACGAAAATAGTCTTGAAAACTCTACGTCGTCTCTCGTCGCAAACTCGCGACTAGAAACGTGTACCAACGTCAGACTAATAGCATGACAGTAAACTACGAAAATAACGAAATAACCTTCGGTAAAACTCCATAAGTAGTTCGAAGCAGCTTTCGTCCAAGGGTCGAAATCATAGCGGAAACATCTCCCGTGTAATCCGCGGAAACATCACTACTTTAACAATCTGCGATTTTCTATCTCCATGAAACCGGTCATCCATTACTTTCGTATAACAAGAACATTTTAAAACAAAACAGCCTATGGAAAAAACATGATCGGTCTCATGCAAAACGATTTCGCAGTACGCAAAAGTGAATGAGGAAAACATAATCCGTGGTCGCGAATATCGCAAGTAATTTGTGAGAAACGCTCTCCGGTTACCTTTGCGAAAACCCCCTTACATCACTTTTACGAAAAATCCTCTGTATGGTCGAGTCAATTCATACAAAGCAACTTTCGTAAAATAAACATAATGGGTCCAATGGGTAACTGACAGTTTTCGCTCCACAAGGTTTCTGGCTCCTGCTTTCACTCCCTGCGGTTACGTCCGAGCAGGGAATAATCACGCAGACGAACCCGCACGTGTCCTGCGTCGATCCCTTAAACTTTGTCCCCCTCGGATAAAATGAAACAATTTTCATGCAACAAAAAAAATTTTATACGAACCATTCATCGTATAACTGAGACCTAAAGTGGAAGATCGTTTCTAAAAGCCATCAGCCATAACTCAGAAAACTCCGCTATGCTTGGCATGTCTATCTCGGCAAACGCTATTTGGCCCTCGGCCAACTACGCCCTTCCGTAAAGCCCGGACCTGAATTCGGCATCCCCATTAAGGACAATCGTAAACTAACATGAACTTAATAAGGGTCATGGTCTGATCGTTTACCAAACAACTTCCTTGGTGATACGGCTGAATCTAGCCTCCATGCCAATCCAAAGCTACTGAGCGACCACCGCTACAATCGCTTAACGGCTAAAAACAACAATCCACGATTTGTTCATAGAACGCCAAGTGACTATTACGCAAGCAATTTGTCGCATGACCCAGAATTGGAAATCATACGATAAACTCTCCATACCAAAACTCAGTCCTAACAAATGGTTAACGGAAGATTTAAACTCATCGTCAATCGATTAAGTTCATTACGCCCCGTAAACACGGCATGAAAAGAAACACTCGTGACAAGGCTCCAAGAGTTATACGAGTCATCCTTAATATATACAAACAAATCCCGGAAGGCCAACACTTCACGAAGCACTGTGAAGGTAGACGCTTCTCCCTGGGTCGAACTTACGCGACCTCTTGGTCCTGCGTCTAAACCGAAACAACAGTTTCTGGCTGCGAACATTCGCAAAACATCTCCAAAGCCCGCGAACATTTCAACCACGAAATGCGGCACAAGGGAAACTCGACCTTCAGCACTGCGAGACGTCGCTAACGCTCGAAGGACATTCTTTTCCTCAAAACGTTCCAGACGAAATCCTCGTCTCTAGAACTCAAAACATACAAACACACCTCTAAACGGTAACATGCCTCTAAACTGGCATCATTTCGTTGTTGCTGATCACAACAAACGAACTCTAACGTCCTAAACAGACAAATAGCCGCCCTTCAAGGGGTAGGCTCTCTTGCATCCGACAAGGATAAACATAGCGCGCTATACAAGAAATCCAAATTTTGGTTTAGCTCTTCGTAAAGGAAGTAGCTCGACTCACGCCCAGACAAATCATATAAGCCGACAACAATTCGCGGATTTTAAACGGTACGAGTCAGGTTAAAATCGCAAACAGGCAAAACGAAAGCCGATTTGTCATCGCAAAGCCTCAGTCCGAGAGTAAACCTAGGTCTTGCCCTAAACCCAGCCACGCTGGATCTTGACATCTCACAGACATAGTATGGTATACGAGATCCAAAAATTTGTCTCTTCACTTAAGCCTATTCGTTTCACGAACTTTTCGCGTAAATCGGTAAACCGCGGAAAATCTCGCTTTATGCAAACAATAGGTACGGTGATCATCAGGGAACTAGGAATGAGACGACAACTCACACCCTCTTTCTCATACTTCGAAAAAACTGAAGTTCATAAATAATCGAAAAACAAATACATCAACAGCATCATGCTCGAAAGTCTCTCATGACACATAACCAGACCATATAAGTCTCGCCGGAAAACAGATCACAAGGGTCTTAAACTCCAAAACGAACTACGGAAGGCTTGATCCCTACAACATGGGTACGTAGGCAGCCTTCGAAAGGCGCAGCCCCAATCTTACCACTTCCAACGGAGCCTTTCAACCATTAATTCCGCCTATCTTACCTGACATGTCTTATCGCTCGCAAGAACATCACAAAGGTTCTAACGAGCTGGGGGGCTAACTGTTGGTGTCAAAAGCGGTCACGACGGAATCAATGACTGAAAGTCTCTAGAAAGTATTTCTTGAAACAAAAAGTCTCGGATAATTTGAAAAGAAGTTATACGAGATTTTCTCAAATTAGAATATCCACTCTCTGTGAGATCGGAAGACTACGGGCGTGCGCGGACGAGAGTCCCCGGAAAGATCGGTCCGCTCGCCCAAGGACATCAAGATTCGATCACCACAAAATCCCTAAACACAAAAGAATCTGCCTCGAAACTTCGAAGAGGTCGTTCTCTCAAACCGTGAGGAACCAGAAAACGCTCAAGATATCAAATCAAAGCCCTCGCCGAGATCTTCAGCCTGGCGCCGGCGGCACCCCAGCCTGGCGCCGGCGGCACGCGCCACGCGGGCCGGCCTGGCGCCGGCGGCATCCCGGCCTGGCGCCGGCGGCACCCGTGATGCGGGCCGGCCTGGCGCCGGCGGCACCCGTGACGCGGGCCGGCCTGGCGCCGGCGGCACCCGTGACGCGGGCTGGCCTGGCGCCGGCGGTACCCGACCTGGCGCCGGCGGCACCCGTCACGCGGGCTGGCCTGGCGCCGGCGGCACCCGTGACGCGGGCCGGCCTGGCGCCGGCGGCACCCGGCCTGGCGCCGGCGGCACCCCGGCCTAGCGCCGGTAGACGGCCCTCGTCCTGGTCTCGGTCCCATCGTGTTCGGTCTGATCCCATCTTGACTTGTTTGGATCAATCATCGTGAGTTTGGGACGATCACGGCTACGGAATAAACATCCTTCGACTCGATTGGAATCATCCTCGATGTTTTACGACAAAAACTAGAAGGATTGGTTTTCTCGTAGAAGATATCGCATAAAACAAGGTCGATTAACTTGAACATCGATCCTTTAGGCTATACGGTTTATTTTACGAGAAAGATAGTCTTTCCGAGAAATCGTATAAAACGTTCAACGACTTAAGACGAGTCCACGGACTTATTTACGATTTTAAGAATTCAAGCGCAATCAGGCTATGACGGTTTATCCGATTTCCTGAACATCGGATAAACATCAAGTCACCGAAAACTCGAGGATAATTACGAAGATCGACGAAAACGGAATATTTCCTGAAGAGATAAACTTGGGCCCAAAGGCGAGGTCCATCATCCTAAGGCAAACCGACCTAGGAGTGAGTATATAAGGAGAGCAAGAGCAGAAGAGAAGGAGATCCGAAAATCCTAGATTGGAGACCTAGATAGCTCCTGTTAGCTGATAGAACTTAGAATATAGGCGGTTAGACTAGCAAGGCAGGCCCTAGAACGTCTGGCCGCCTCCTGCTCGCAAGTCTCCGCTCCTCTCGGGAGGATCGGACGATTCTTTTACTTCAGAGCTCCGCGCATAGAAACTCTAGGCGTTATCTTCGACATGCCTGTTTCTATGACAAACGCTCATACTAGACGAACCCGCCCAGACGGTTCGATCTCTTGTTCAATTCTTTCTAAACTGAACTACGTCCGACTTGATCCTCGAAAGGGGTACGTAGGCAGCCTTTCTTAAGGTCCAGTCTCAAATCTTAACAAAACCTTTTCCGCATTTATTCGGTCACTTGTCGTTGGCTGTCGCAGAGAATCCGGACCTTCAGGGAAAGTCGGGTTAACTTGGCTTTCCTCCGCAATCTTATTCATTAAATTGACGGTGTGAATTTCGGTTCCCACAATTGCTCTCGGGGGCGTATCGGCCGGTCAATCAGGTGAGAATCTGGCCGATTTGGCTCCCTCTTGTAAGAAGTCGGATCTGCATGTCGGTGACAAGACTATCGAGGAGGGTGATTCCTTGGTTCGGGAGGATCTTCCGAAGGGTGCTGATTCGACGAAGGTCGTCGAGGTTCAGGATTCTTCTCCCGATGAAGAGTAGGAGAACGACGATGAAGAAGAGTCGCCATCCCCTATCCTTGTCGAGCCCAGAGAGCCGCCACGAGAGCAGGAGAAGTCGGGACTCGCCGAGAAGTCGTCTTCACCGGTGTCCATCGGGCAAGAGGAGTCTCGTGAAGAGAACGAGGGGGAGGAACAGGTGGTCTTGACTAACGCTCTGGACCCGGAGGCTGGCCTGCCAACTACTCCCGTTGAAGACCCTTCTGCTCCGAAGGAGCTTCCCGCATGATTGCTCTCATTTGTTGTATTGCTATTTAGGGTCTTCCTTTGTTTTGTACTTTTTGTTTCTGTGGTCTTGCTAGACCCTTTATTGTTGTAAGCTAGATAGAACTTCATCGGTTGGCCGTCGTTTGGACGTACTTGTAAGCGGAATGTGACGATTTTCTTTTTCCTTTGCTCAAATGTCAAACAATCTCGAAGTCTTACTTTACGAATGGATCGTTTTATGCCAGTTCCTCGTCACGTTCTTGTGAAGATAGCATTTAGATTCATCGAGGTGAGGTTTTTTTTTTTTTGCTTTTTTTAGAGGAGAAAGGTTCCAGAGTCGTTCTTTAGCAGATCGAGTTCTTGGTCGGCCAAACCCGTACTCGATGCCAGAAGAAGGTTCAAGAATTCGCTCTAGTAGTTTGTCGATGCCGAGTGCGTTGGTGACGCGCGGCTATCGGGTCCCCCGGCTAAGTGTCTGATCAGGACATGGCCGACTAGTGGGTGCGTATATCCGCATGCCGTCGGTCTTACCGGGGACGGGAGTCGCATGAGACGATAGTCATCCCTTGACGGGTAGGCACGTATCGTTAGAGATTGGGCCAAAATTTAGACTGTTGTGTTGTTATAGCTGGATCGGTTAAGGCTGCCTACGTACCCGGGATGGGATCAAGCCATTCATAATTCGTTTTTACCGAGTAAAACTGGCTTTTTGAAAGCCCATTTACTCGGACGAGTAGAAGTGACAACAAGGGTGCATCTACTCGGTTTTTTTTTTTTTTTTTAGGTCTAGTAGAAGTGACACTGGGTCATCTATTCAACCGAAAAGAAAAAACGAGGGGGTTTGAAGGTTTGCTCCCGACAAGAGGGTCGAGTAAAAGTGATTCTTGAGCGTTTTTATTCGGCCGAGAGACTGGTGTCCTATGAGTAGTACCGGCGTAAGTGCATGGAGTTCCATGCCCTCGGAACATCTTCACCGTGGGATGTTTGGAGTCGATAGACGCTGAGCTTGACGACCTTGGTGATTTTGTATGGACCTTCCCACCTCGCGCCTAGTTTACCGGCATTAAGCTCCTTGGTGTTCTCGAACACCTTGCGCATGACGAGGTCACCGAGTTCCAAAGGTCTTGCTTTGACCTTCTTGTTGTAGTATCCCTCGATTCGGTGTTGGTAGTTCTGGATTCGGAGCAAAGCTTGATCTCCGCGTTCTTCGAGCTCGTCTAGGGCGTCTAGGAGCATTGCTTCGTTGATCTCGATGTTCCGCGGCATCATGGATCGTCGGAGGCTAGCAACATTTACTTCGGCTGGAGCCATGGCTTCGACTCCGTACGCCATAGAGAATGGTGTAGTTTTAGTCGCTCCCCGGGGTGATGTGCGATGGTTCCAGAGGACTCCGTCGAGTTCATCAGCCCAATGGCCCTTCTTCAGGTCTAGACGTTTCTTAGTGTCGTCCATAATCAGTTTGTTGGACGACTCAGCCTGTCCATTGCCTTGCGGGTATCTGGGGGTGGAGGGACTTAAACATATGTTCCACTTGCTGCAGAACTCCTTGAAGCCGCCGGACATGAACTGCGAACTGTTTTCGGTTACGATCTCGTATGGGAGACCGTAGCGACAAATGATGTTTTTCCACACGAAACTTCGAACCTCCTTGTCGGTTACTTGCGCGAAGGCCTCGGCTTCAATCCACTTGGTGAAGTAGTCTGTCAGTACTAGGACAAAGTGACGTTGGCGAGAAGAGACCATGGGGCCGATTATATCCATGGCCCAGCGCATGAAAGGGTATGGTGCGGTAGACGTTTGTAGCAGCTCCGTTGGGCAATGGATAGTCGGTGCGCGGCACTGGCACTTGTCGCATCGTCGTGCGTAAGACTCACAGTCGACATTCAAGGTTGGCCAGAAGAAGCCTTGGCGTCTTACCTTGAGCGCAAGTGCTCGTCCGCCAGAGTGGTTACCACCGGCGCCTTCGTGTGTTTCGGCCAGAACGCGTCGGATTTCGTCGCCATTAATGCATCGGAGGGCAACTTTACTTGCGTTGTAGCGAAAGAGTTCTCCTTCAATGAGTGCGTAGTAGGCGGCGCGTCTCTTTAGTCGTCTAGCCTCCCACTTCTCGCTTGGCAAAGCACCGTTAGTAAGGTAATTGATGACTTCCAGCCGCCAATCATCTGACTGCGGATCGGCTGGCGTCATGGCGTCGTCAATTGAGGTGACTAAGGAGGTTTGGTTGACTAACATGTTGATACTTGGCTCCTCGATGCGATGGATCGGTATGGTCCGCTGAACTTGGTCGTGTAGCTTGCTACCCAGTGCTGTGAGGGCGTCTGCGCAAGTGTTGTCGCCTCGTGAGACCATCGTAAGTTCGAAGAATTCGAACTCCTTTGCGAGGTCTTGCACGATGCGGAGGTAAGCGTCCATCCGATCGTTACGTGCGTCGTAGTCACCTTTGAACTGACTGGGAACCTGCTGTGAGTCGCAGTAGGCGCTCAATCGTTTGGCTTTTACTGCTCTTGCTAGGCGAAGGCCGGCTATCAGCGACTCATATTCTGCCTCATTGTTCGACGCCTGGAAGCCGAAGCTGAATGACTGGCGTATTAACTCGCCGGTCGGGGATTGGAGCTGGACTCCGGCGCCGGAACCCCTGTTTGTTGAGGACCCGTCGACATGCAGGATCCAGTTTTGGCCCGGAAGTTGGAGGACTTGCTCGAGCTCGGGTGCCAACTCGATGAGGAAGTCGGCCAGGACTTGAGCCTTCGCTGTGGTACGGTTCTTGTAGGTGATATCAAGCTCTCCGAGTTCCACGTCCCACTTTGTTAGTCGGCCAGCTCGGTTTGTATTCTGGAGGACTGTTCGGAGAGGCTGGTCGGTTAATACCTCAACTGAGTGTGACTGGAAATACGGTCGCAGCTTTCTAGCCGCCTCAACCACGGCGACTGCCATCTTTTCGAGAGTTGGGTAACAAGTTTCTGGTCCGGTCATGCGCCGACTTGTGTAGAAGATAGGGTTCTGCTCACCTCGGTCTTCTTTGATGAGGACGCTGCTAACCGCGGCGCGAGAGACGGCGACGTAGAGCGATAGTACGTCTCCTTCTTCGGGCTTTGCCAAAACGGGTGGGGTTGTGAGGTACTTTTTCAGCTGGGAGAAGGCCTCCTCGCACGCCTCGTCCCAGATAAACTTCTTGTTTCCTCGCAGAAGGTCATAGAAAGGAAGGTACTTGTCAGTTGACCGCGAGATAAATCGATTCAAAGCAGCGATACGCCCTGTGAGCCGTTGGACCTCGCGACTGTTCTTCGGACTTGGAAGGTCGAGTACTGCTGATATCTGCTTCGGGTTGGCTTCTATCCCTCTCTGGGTAACAATGTATCCGAGAAACTCTCCCGAGGAGACCCCGAAGGTGCATTTCGCCGGATTCAGTTTCATCCCGTACTTATTTAGTATCTCGAAACAGTCACGCAGATGGCTTAGGTGATCTTTGGCGTGCACATCTTGACGATCATGTCGTCAATATAAACCTCCATGGTTTTACCGAGTTTATCGGCAAACATGCGGTTGATTAGTCGCTGGTAGGTAGCACCGGCATTCTTCAGCCCAAACGGCATGACTTTGTAGCAGTAAGTCCCTCGGTCAGTGATGAAAGCTGTCTTCTCGCGATCGTCAGGGTGCATCATGATTTGGTTGTACCCGGAAAAGCATCCATGAAGGAGAGCATTTCGTTTCCTGCGGTTGATTCGACGAGGCGATCGATGCTTGGCAACAGGTAGCTGTCCTTCGGACAGGCCTTGTTGAGATCTGTGAAGTCGACGCAGACGCGCGACTTTCCGTTCTTCTTTTTTACGACTACGGGGTTTGCCAGCCATTCTGGAGACCTCGGTAACCGATCCTGCGCCAAGTAGTTGATCGACTTCCTCATTTACTGCTTTCGTCCTATCTGGTCCCAGCTTGCGCCGCTTCTGGCGAATCGGTTTGAACGTTGGATCGACATTGAGCTCGTGGGTAGTTACCGCTGGGTCAATTCCCTTCATGTCTGACACGGACCAAGCGAAAGTGGACGCATTTTCCTTGAGGAATGCGAGTATCGCCTGTTGTACATCGTCGGCGAGATACGCACCAACGTGCACTGTCCTACTCGGTTCGGAGTCGTCTAAGGGCATTTCGAGGACTTCATCCTTCTGAGGACGTGCTTTGGCTATTGACGGAGAGACTGAATTGACGATAGACGAAGAACGTTGTCACTTGACTGTTGCGATCAAAAGGTCTCGGGCGGCTTGCTGGTCCCCTCGTACAGTCTTTATAGTACCATCTGCTCCAGGAAACTTGACACACTGGTGATAAGTAGATGGGACCGCCTGCATTGAATGTATCCACGGAGTTCCGAGGATGACGTGGTAGGGCGCTTTGGTGCTAAACACAGCGAACTTAACAGTTCGAGTGACTCCGCTCGCGCGAACTGGGAGGCGAATTGTGCCGAGGATCGTTTCGGATGAGCCATTGAAACCGGTCAGAGTCCTTGATGATGGCTTGACGTTGGCGAGGTCGATGCCCATCTTCTCCAGTGTGGCATGAAAGATTAGGTCTACTGAGCTGCCCATGTCGATGAGTACTTTGGTGACGTCGTACTCTCCGATCTCGAGAACAACCAGTAAGGGATCGTTGTAAGGAACATAAATCCCGTGCAAATCGTCGGGCAAAAAACTGATTGGGGCGTGGCTTGGCGACTTGGCGGGCCATTGCTGCGATGTTGTGGCCCGACGCCGGTATTCTTTGACGGAGCGGACAGAGTCGCCACAGGGAGGTGATCCACCTAGGATGACGTTCAATCGTGGTCTCGCGATTGCGCGTTTGACATCCAAGAACATTCGAAGATCTGTGGGGGCATTTTTGTCTTCCGGCTTCAATGGCTCCGCGTTCCTGGCTGGCGCTAGTCGCTCTAGCAGTCATCCCAGGTCGGTTGGTTTGGAGCGGTTTAGCTGCACGGCGTAGGTCGTCCGAGTTGGCGTTGAGTTTCTCCCTTAGATCGGTGACAGGTTTGCCGAGCGACAAGGGAGCCTCCATTATCCGATCAGTCGCCATCAGGTGTCGTGATTGGTTGACGTTGAGCTTGATACGGAGAATATCACAATCAAAGTCGTCGATTGTTGCAGCCTTCCGTTTGAGGAGGCTCCTCAGGTCGACTGGTGGTGGTGTGCCATCGTCTTCGTCGTCGGACGATGTTGGTTGCTGAGAACGTATGACCTCTATATGCTGGCGATTCGTCGGTTGTTCCTCGTCTGCGAAGGAAGCTTCGTTGTCGGCGTTGTCGGAAGGTTTGCTGTCCCCTCGGCGCTGTTCACCGATTTTTCCGTTTGATTTGCGATGCGCTCGCTTTCCTTGTTCTTGGACCAGCTTTTGTTGGATTTTGGCTTTGGCTTGGGAGGCTGAACTTTGAAGTCGCCGTTTTTGACTCACGAGAGGAATTGAGCGAACAGTGTCTTACACTCGGAGGTGTCGTGACCTTTGACGTTGTTGGGGTCAAAAACGGTTATCTCGAAATCAACGGCTAAGATCATTTCCTGTCTACGGATTTTCCGCAAAAAGGATCAACAAAGGTTGGATCAGAAAAGAACAGGCGTGACCAAGGTCCCGGGCGCCGGCTCGCCCGTGCTGGCCTTGGGCGCCGGCTCGCCCGTGCTGGCCCCGGGCGCCGGCTCGCCCATGCTGGCGCTGGGCGCCGGGCGCCGGCTCGCCCGTGCTGGCACCGGGCACCGGGCGCCGGCTCTCCCGTGCTGGCCCCGGGCACCGGCTAGCCCGTGCTGGCCCCGGGTGCAGGGCGCCAGCTCGCCCGTGCTGGCCCCAGGCGCTGGGCGCCGCCTCGCCCGTGCTGGCCCCGGACGCCGGGCGCCGGCTCGCCCGTGCTGGCCCCGGGCGCCGGTACATCCAGTCTGTTCCCAGCTCGTCCGATTTAGATCGCACCTCGTGGTTTCCGTGAAGTCATAGCACCTTAGCTATGGACCTAACGTTCCTCGGTTCAACTCGATTGGAGTTATCCTCGAAGTTTTACAACTAGAGCTAGGAAGGATGGTTCTTCCGCAAAATGTATCGTGTAAAACAAGGACGATCAACTCGAACATCGATTCTTTTGGCTATACGATTTATTTTGCGGAAAAGATAATTTTCCGAGAAATCGTACGAACGTTCGAGGGCTTGAGGTTTGTCCACGGGCTCACTAACAATTTTGGAGACCCAAGCCCAATAAGAGCTATGACAATTTATCCTAACTTATTAAAGTAGGATAAATGTTAAGTTTCCGCAGATAAATGTCAATGCTCGAGGATAACTACGAAGATCGATGGAAAATGGAATATTTCCAAAAGATATAAACTTGGGCCCAAAGGCGAAAGGTTAAACGGGCCACCGACCTAAAGTGACTATATAAGGAGGGCTGGGGCAGAAGAGAAGAGGATCCGAGATTTTAGACTTAGAGAACTCCTGCTAGCTTAGAGAACTTAGGACTTAGGTTGTTAGACTAGTACGGCAAGGCTTAGGACGTCTTGGCCGCCTCTTGTTCTGTTGTTCCGATAGTTAGCATATCTCTACTCCTCACGGAGAAATTTTGTACTCATACTTTTTAACTAATAAAACGCCTCTGAGCGACCATTCATTCTTATCTTGCTACTTATCTTTTATCGATCCTAAAGTAATTACGCAGAGAATTCGGAACTTCAAGGAAGATCGGGTTAACTCGGTTTTCCTCCATATTTGTTCATCGAAAATTGACAGTGCGAATTTCGGTTCCCACAGTTTGGCGCTAGAAGGACGGGGGGATGAATTCTCTAACTCGAAAGTCACTAAGCAATAAAAGATATAGGATGTCCGCTCCAGTAGCCAGCGATGTTGTTTCCTTCAAGTATCGGGCAACGGCCGACCAGGCCAAACCCCACAACGATCTCCTTGTAATCGAACTGACGATCCAGGACATCGACGTAGCAAGAGTGTTAGTCGACACCGGATGCTCGGCCAACATTATCTACAAGAGTACCCTCGAGAGAATGGAGGTCGACCTGTGCTCCTTCACGGAAGAACCTAGCCCGATATTCGGACTCTCGGGAGATGCTACTATGACTCTCGGCTCGATCAGCCTCTTGGTTAAAGCCGGGAGCATCGCCAAAATCACGGAATTCTTAGTCATCGACCGTCCAACATCGTATAACGCGATCATCGGTACTCCATGGCTGAATTCCATGCGAGCGATTCCCTCGACATTCCATCTATGTCTAAAGTTTCCAACCCCTCGCGGAATCGAAACTATACAAGGAAATCGCAGGATGGCGCAAGTATGTTTCGCTGCCGAGCTGAAAATAAAAAACTCAGCAGTTGAAGCCTCCCGAAGCAAAAAAGTAAAGCCTACTCCCGATAAGAACGCCCCAGAACAAGACTCGAACGTCTTCTGGCAATCTCAGAGGATCGAAGCCCTAGACGGGAAGCGCGAACCAACTTGCGAACCGGTAATCTCGGTATGCCTAGACGAATCGTTCCCAGAACGATGCGTCGAGATCGGAGCCAACCTCCGCGAACCTTTGAGAATAGAGCTCATAGCCTGTCTCAAAAGCAACCTCAGCACATTCGCTTGGGCCGCGGAGGATATGCCAGGGATCGACATCGGCATAACTTGCCATGAGCTCAACATTGACCCGACCTACAAACCCGTCAAGCAAAAGAAGCGGAAACTAGGACCAGAGCGTGCCACCGCGGTAAACGAGAAAGTTGAAAAACTCCTTAAAGTGGGGTCAATAACGGAAGTCAGGTACCCAGACTGGTTCACTAACCCAGTCGTGGTCAAAAAGAAAAACGGTAAATGGCGAGTCTGCGTCGATTTCACCGACCTCAACAAGGCTTGTCCAAAAGATTGCTTTCCACTCCCGCATATCGACCGACTTGTCGAAGCAACAGCCGAAAACAAACTTTTATCATTTATGGACGCCTTCTCCGGGTGCAATCAAATTATAATGAACCCGGATGATCGCGAGAAGACCGCATTCATCACTGACCGCGGGGAGTATTGCTACAAAGTAATGCCTTTTGACCTCAAGAACACAGGCGCTACTTAGCAGCGACTCGTCAACCGAATGTTTTCCGAGCAGCTCGGAAAAACTATGGAGGTATACATCGATGACATGCTTGTAAAATCCCTTGACGAACACGACCACGTTGCCCATCTGGAAGAGTGTTTCGCAAGGTTGAATTTGCACAACATGAAATTGAACCCGGCTAAATGTAGATTCGCCGTGGCATCGGGAGACTTTCTCGGCTACCTAGTCACGTGTCGCGGGATCGAGGCTAACCCCAAACAAATAAACGCGTTAATAGAAATGGTCTCGCCCAAAACAAAAAGGGAAGTCCAAAGGCTAACAGGGAGAGTCGCCGCCTTAAACCATTTTATCTCGCGCTCAACGGACAAATGCCTTCCTTTCTACGACACATTGAAAGGGAACAAGAAGTTTGAATGGACAGAGGAATGCGAAAAAGCTTTCCAACAGCTAAAGCATTACCTGGCCACTCCTCCCATCCTCGCGAAACCAGTAGAGGGAGAACCCTTGTTCCTGTACATCACAGTATCCACAACAGCGGTAAGCGGCATTTTGATTAAAGAAGAACGCGGTGAGCAGAAACCAATCTTCTACATAAGCAAAACGTTGCTAGACGCTGAGACCCGATATCCCCTGATTGAGAAGCTAGCATTTGCGGTTGTAACGTCGGCAAGAAAACTCTGGCCGTATTTTCAGTCGCATACCATTGTAATCCTCACCACCTTCCCCTTGCGAACGATTTTGCACAGTCCGAGTCAGTCAGGACGACTCGCAAAATGGGCAATCGAACTAAGCGAGTACGACATAGAGTACCGTCCAAGAACCTGCGCAAAGTCTCAAGTATTGGCGGACTTCTTGGTGGAATTGCCCATAGGAGATATGACGAACACAGAACCGAACTCAACTTGGGTCCTTCACGTCGACGGATCATCGTCCAAACAAGGATCCGGGATCGGAATCCGGCTCACGTCTCCGACTGGCAAAATCTTGGAGCAGTCGTTCCGATTGGAGTTCCATACGTCAAACAACGAGGCCGAATATTGGGCACTCATTGCGGGCTTACGGCTAGCCCGAGGGCTGAAGATCCGCAACATTGACGCTTACTGTGACTCTCAGTTAGTCGCAAATCAGTACAGCGGGGAATATGAAGCAATGGACGAAAGAATGGACGCATATCTTAAACTCATCCAAGATCTCTCCCGAAACTTCGACCACTTCGCCCTCACTAGGATTTCTCGCTCGGAAAACACTCAGGCAGATGCCTTGGCCGCACTCGCGTCAAGTTCAGACCCTGGACTAAGTCGGGTAATCCCCATCGAGTTCATTGAACATCCAAGCATCGGGCCGCCAGTGATCGCCAATCTTATTCGAGCACAAATCGAAAACGCGGAAGAAATGGTTGACCCACCGGAAGAAAACATGGATCAGTCGGAATACGGCAGCCCGCAAAATCAAGACTCAAGCCGCATGATACGTAACGGTAGAAGGAAAAATCTACAAATGGAGATTCTCCGGCCCACTCATGACCTGAGCTGAAGGCGAAAAAGCGAGAAGAGTAATGGAGGAGGTCCATTCCGGGTCGTGCGGAAACAATTCCGGCGGAAGATCTCTCGCAGTCAAAATAAAACACCACGGTTATTACCGGCCAACTATGATCAAAGACTGCGAGAAGTTTGCTCGAAAGTGCGAAAAATGCCAAAGGCACGCACCGACGATCCATCAGCCCGCGGAAGTCCTCTCGTCCATCTCATCTCTGTATCCCTTTATGCGATGGTCCATGGACATCGTCGGGCCATTGCATAACTCGAAGCAGAAACGTTTCCTCCTGGTCCTCACGGATTTCTTATCAAAATGGGTGGAGGCAGATTCCTACGCAAGTATCAAAGACGTACAAGTCGAGAACTTCGTATGGAAGAACATAATCACCAGACACGGGGTCCCTTACGAAATCGTGACAGACAACGGGTCTCAGTTCATCTCTACCCAATTCGAGGCGTTCTGCGAGAAGTGGAAGATACGACTTACCAAGTCAACTCCCAGATATCCGCAATTCAACGACCAGGCAGAAACCATCAACAAGACCGTCTTTGACGGACTGAAAAAGCGCTTAGAAGCCAAAAAGGGGCGATGGGCAGAGGAGCTCGAAGGAGTCCTTTGGTCGCATCGTACAACCCCGAGACGGGCTACGGGTGAAACCCCATTCGCCCTCGTTTACGGAACAGAATGCATGATCCCCGCGGAAGTAGAATTCCCCGGAGTGAGAAGATTCCTCCCCGAACGAGAAGATTTAAACAACGCTATGATGCTGGACAATCTCGATCCTATCAATGAACGCTGCGACCAGGCGCTCATTCGAATTCAAAATTACCAGCACGCTGCCGCAAGGTACTACAACTCAAACGTACGCCATCGTAGGTTCAGAGAAGGCGATTTAGTCTTACGCAAAGTCTTCCAAAACACTGCAGAACGAAACGCAGGAAAACTGGGAGCAAACTTGGAAGGACCATACAAAGTCATAAAAGTGGTCCGACCAGGTTCGTACCAAATCGCGAACATGCAAGACGTAAAAATCCCAAGAACTTGGAACGCGATGCATCTTAAAAAATACTATCACTAACAACGACGTGGTACAAAGAACTATGAGATGGCTTGATCCCCGAAAAGGGTACGTAGGCAACTCGCTAACCGGCGGGTTCAGCTATCCCCCCCCCCCCCCCCCCGATTAAAAGGGGGGGGGGAGTGGGGTGCGTATATTCGTATACTCCCACGAATTTCGAAAATTCTGAAACTTTCGAAACTCTTTATAGACAACTGATATACCATGGATTTTACCCGTTTTTACCCATGGTATATGAGTGTTTTTACTACTATTATCTATGTTTTGGAGTCTATTAGGTATGTTTTCAGGTTCAGAAGCATTTTGGAGAAAAGTAATGTTTTAGGTGTCTTTTTGGAGCTTAAAGAAGAGTTCACCCGAGATCAAGACCAGAGGTCGACACCAGAGTTACACATCGATCGATGCACACTCTGTGCAATTGATCGACACACATTAGCCGAAGAACGATACATCGAGACCATAATCGATCGATGTACACCCTGTACTATCGATCGATACTGAGGCGGCTGAAAGACAAGTTGGACCTGGCCGAACTTGAAGCCCAAGATATCACATTTTACAAGAATGCCCCTGACGAGTTTTTTAACCTAATGAACTCATATTTATATGTGCCTAAGTGTTTTGGCAAAGGGATAGTTTTTAAGAGTTGTTTAAGTTCTAAAAGAGTTTCTTCTTCTTCTACTCATTTTCTTTTACTGTTTTCATTACTTTGCAAGTTCTCAATAAAGTTCTATTCAGTTCTTTAATTGTTAACAAAGGTTATAGAATTCTAGACTTAGAGGAGAGATCCAAAGATATTTGTGATTGGAACCTAAGTGTTCACCCTCTAATAAGTCTATGAACTTCTATTATTACCTGGTTGCTATGAACTACTTAGCCATGTCTGAATAGATTCATTTGTTAGATTTAGGGTTTAGATAGGATATGAGGGATTAGCCCCAGCCTATAATTGCTATAGTTGTGATATTTATTGTTAGGATTGTTCACTAATGCTTTTTCTAGCTTAGCTACCTAGAACATGAACTTGGATTGCATTGTTCATTACATGCAATACCTGACAACATCCTAAACATGCTTTGACCCTCTTGAGATATGCGAAAGCTGATCTAAGATCATGGTGAGCATTGTATCAACTCGCGCATAAAGCTTGCTTAGAGCCGTATCGATCGATACTCCTATAGAGTAATCGATCGATGTAGCTAGAGGTGTATCGGTCGATATTCCTATCGAATTATCGAGCGATACCATCGGCAGAGTAGCCGACCGCAACACCATTTAGCATCTGACATATCATGCAAGCAACTTGTTAGCCTTTATAGCATTTATAATCCTGAATTCCTGAATACTCACCCTGAATCTAACTACTTTTATTTACTGTTTTAAAAACCAAATCCTTTCAACTGAGTAATCTTATCCCTACTCAGCAAACCTGCACTTTACTTTAAACTATTTTCAACCTAGCATAGTCATTAAGATTGCATCTTATTTGTACACTAGCTCTCTGTGGATTCGATCCCTAAGTACTACAACTGAACCTCTTATTTGAGAGAGTAAAGTCACTCCTTAGGGTAATTTGAGTGATATCAAATTTGGCGCCGTTGCCGGGGAGCTTTGATACAATAGGATCTAATCTGATTAGGTCTAGGTTATTTCTATTTTTAGTTTTAATTTGTTTTCTGACAAAAAAATTTTTCTTGTCATTTCAGGTACATACTCAGCAGCACCAGAAGCAACAAGGAATCCCAACTTTTGTTCTCAGAAGACCCTGCCAACTTGGAACGTTCAATCCGCAAGGAAATCCGTTCCACATCGATCGACGCCATCAACTGCCTGTCGACCGATACCGACGCACCCCTACCGACCGAGACACCGTCTTCGTCGACCGACACTCGCACCTTCACGTCGACCGACACTACTTCACCGTTGACCGACATCTTTCATCCGATATCGATCGATACCCCTAATCGTATATCGATCGATACTACTTCGCGAGTCATGGTTGCGCCTATTATTCTCACACGAGATGAGAATGGAGACTTGCGTGACCAAGAAGGTCACCTTCGTAATGAAGCAGGTCAGAAACTCAACACTCAGAATGAAGTAATCCCTGAGCCAGAAGCTGCACCTACAGGAGCTGTTCAACCTGTAGAAGAGGCTGCTCGAACAGTAGCTGACTACAACCGTCCAGATCAGTTCTACACCAACAGATCAGCCATTCGTCCCCCTGCTATTCAGAGAGGCGATTTCGAGCTCAAGCCGCAGTACTACACCCTTGTGGGACAGATACCTTACTATGGGCTGTTCAGTGAGCATCCCATGGACCATCTGGAGAGGTTCGAAGATCTCATATCTGCTATCAAAGCCAATGGAGTCCCTGTGGACTACCTTCTCTGTAAGCTCTTCAAACACTCTTTATCTGGAGAAGCTTTGCAGTGGCTTAAGCAGCTACCACCAGGATCTCTTACATCCTGGAGCGACATCAAAAACGCATTTTTGCGTAACTTCTTTGATGATGCGCGCGCTGAAGACTTAAGGAGGAAAATTGCCACATTCAATCAGGAGCCTAGAGAGTCATTCAAGGATACCTGGATCAGATTCAAGTCTTACCAGCGAGACTGCCCACACCATGGATTCAACAAAGTGCAGCTGCTCTGCACTTTCTTCAGAGGCATCGCACTGAAATATCAGATGGCTCTAGACACTGCGAGTGAAGGCAACTTCACCACAAGGAATCTTGAAGATGCTGTGAAGCTAATAGACAACCTAGCATCCAGCAACAGCACAAAGAACATTGTAAGAGCAAGATCTGCAGCGTTCCTTGGAAAGGAACAGATAAATGAGGTACAAGCTACACTTGACAATGTTCAGAAACTGCTAAAAAAGCAAATCTGCTCAGTGGAGGATGCAGAAGCTGATGAAGAAGATGACTACACAGAAGCAGAAGTCAACTGGATCAGTGGAACCGGATTTCAGAGGTCTGGAAACCAAGGAAACAAAAACTTCGCAGGACAGAGAGGAAACTTCAACAGCAGCAACCCCAACAACAACAGGAGTTATGAAAACTCATCTTACATGAAGCCACCCACACCAACCCTAGAAGGGAAGCTAGAAGACATGCTCAGCAAAGTTCTTGAAAGCCAGCAGCAGTTAGAGGTGAACTTCAATAGAAAGATCGACGCTGTCTACACCACTTTGAACACAAATCTTGATGCTTTGAGTACCCATGTGAAGAAACTAGAGACTCAAGTGATTCAGACAGGAGAAGCTGTTAAGAAGCAGGAAGCTTTAGGAAAAGGGACTGGAGAAGAAACAACAGGCCACAACGTCAGTGCTATCATAGAGGATGATTTTTGGAGAGTGGTAAAGCAAGAGAAGCTGCAAGAGGGAGACTTCCAGATCGGAAGAATTGGCGACAACCACTGGAATCGATCAATGTCAGGATCACCACGTCGATCGATGTACGCCAACACCAATCGATCGATGCAACAAAACGAGCATCGACCGATGGATCTTGAAGGATCCACCAACGAGTGCAATACCGTGAAGATACTTACTCACGAGGAGTTCGCAGCAAAGCACCCACATCCGCCCAGCCCTTATCACATCGACCGACAGGACAGACGCCCCATCGATCGACCGATTGATAAAGAAATTGATCGACACACTCCAGAAGTTTTCGATCGATATTCAGTTATCACACGCCGAGTGCAACTTCCCAAGATAGATGTTGCACGACTTAATGCACTCCGGGAGCAATCTAAGCCTTCCAGAAACCCACCAACCGCCATAATGAAGAAACCCACATATATTATTGATCCAATGGAGATAGAAAAGAAAAAAGATGGCAGAGTTCTCAGAAAAAGGAAAGAGAAGGTTCTTAATTACCTTAAAAGAGGAGTTAATGAGAAAGAGTTGGCAAGTTTCAGAAAGAGAGTTCTAAGGATACCTTTAGAGAAACCCTTTGAAGAAGCCTACTTTTCACACAGATTGTAGATGTTTTTCAGAGAAACTAAGGAGACAGAAGAAGACATCAAGAGGATGTTCAACCAAGTCAGAGAAAGTATGAAGAAGAGGATCAAACTAGAGAAGAAGGGTGATCCAGGAAAGTTTGTTGTTCCTTGCTCAGTACAGGGGATCAACTTCCCACGTGCCCTATGTGACACAGGATCTGGAGTTAGCATCTTATCCAAGGTGATAGCAGACCATCTAGGTCTGAAGATAGAGCCTACTGAAGAATCGTTCATCTTTATGGATTGTTCTCAGCAGAACTCTGGAGGAATTGTGAGAAACCTTGAGGTCACCATAGGAGAAGCCCTAATTCCAGTAGACTTCCATGTCTTGGACGTCAAGATAACCCTACCTACTTCTTTGCTACTTGGAAGAGCCTTCCTAGCCACAGTTGGAGCAGTCTGCAACCTTCAGACAAACACACTGTGCCTAACCCTGATCAACCCTACGGTCTACTATGATCCAGTACGAGTCATCAAGGTCCCTAAGAAGATCCAAGACGGCTTAGACCTTGTAGTTGTTTGCTATTGTGGAGATGAATACGGCTCACAAGGCGAATACGAGACAGAGACCGCAGAATCGATCGATAGAAGCACTGTCTCATCGATCATCTCTGGTAAATCGACATCGATCGAAAGCCACACATGGCCATCGATCGATTAACTATTCAATCAGATCGAGGAGGAGTTTCCAGAAGGTGATTTCGATGTAAACACGTGGGAGAATGACTACTACATCCCACCATATGCTGCATATACTACTCATATTGAGGAGTATACTGATGATTACGAGGAGGAGAGAGCTATAGAGTGTCACAACCTTCCAGAAGATGAAGATCGACTTCTCCACCACAACCTCGGAATCACAACATCGATCGACAGGGGCTTCTCCCCATCGATCGATACTACTTGCCTCGCATCATTCGACAACACAGTCAACAAAAGCGAGACGGAGACTACTCAATCGGGAGCTGGGCAAGCGACTACCAGTACGAAAGCTTCGCGGTCGAGACCGCCACACCAACACACATCACCCAACCCGAAGAAATCTCATCGATCGACACGGAACGAGTTCAATCGACCGATAGGCCTGAACAACCATCGACCGATTCAGAACCTGTGCCATCGACCAATACATACACCCAACCATCCCAGGTAACAAATTCAAATGTACTTAATTTCGGTAATCTAATCCCGGATGAGTTTGGTATTTTCAGGGATTCACAAGGCTTTGCACGCTCAATGGATGGACGAACACTTCACATATCCAAAGAAGACATTGCAGACGTCCTACAGTTAGCCAATGGATCCCACAACCTATTCCAGCAACAACGCTACGGACCAGACCACCATTATCAGCACCAGGAGGCAGACACAACAACCGAACCAAAGGAAGCTGATGATAACCATCTCAACAGGAAGGATCCATATCTTCAACAAAAATCGATCGATACAGAGTGTGTTGCATCGATCGATAAGCGTCCCGAATTCAGAAAGAGAGCCTTTCGATATGGATTTCAAAAATTCTTTTGGGAGCAGAGAGATGAGTATGGGGTCTACAGAGACGAGAATGGCTTTGCTAGAGGAATAGATGGTGACGTCATCAGGATTTCTAAAGACGACATCAAGAAACTGCTCCAAAGAACTTCAATGGACGAGCGCTCCTACATCTGTCTACCAGAGCACGCTAGTTCATTTACAAGAAGAGAATTGGTGCAAGAAACCTACACCAAAGACGAGATCAACGAGATGTTCACCGGTTTACTTGGAGAACGCAAATGGGAAAAGCTCTCCATGGAAAAGAGTTTAGAAGAGGCCACAGACAAGCTTCGCAGTGAGATGAACTGGATGTTCAGTGCAGACCAAGGATTACTCAAGAAGGTTCAACGTCTTGAGCTGGAACTTGAAGATCTTCGCAACGGACAAAACCATAGCCAGAAAAGATCAATATCGATCGACGGAGTAACATCCGCATCGATCGATACGGAGCCCACACCATCGACCACTTACTCAAAACATGAGGTTGATGAGTCCCTTGGAGATATATGGAAAGAATTGAAGGAAGCAGAAGCTCGTCTCAGCAGCAAACTCACCAAAACCTATCTTCCACAACCTAGGGGATCTAAGCATCTGCACAGAAGAGATAAAGAGATCTATCCGCCTTATCAATGAAGCACATGCATATATGAACCCCGCTGCACCTTGCAATCCTGTTGGAGGATTGACTCGTCTGAAAGTAGTTGAGAGGAAAATTGCTGATATACGCTTCTTAGTAGACAAAGAAGTGGAGGAACTCGCACTACGAATAGACACCATACAGCAGGAGGCTGAGAAGTTCCAACCTCAACTTGATTATCAAGCTGCATCGATTGCATCGATCGACGAGCTCAACCTCACATCGATCGATAGGCGATTGACTGAAATCGACGGCCAGATGAAGCTCTTTGCAGAGAAGCTTCACGAGAATCTGCAGAAGCAAAAATCGACCGATAAGCAACCTATTGCATCGATCGATATACAGACTTCAGAGATCTGTACCAGAGCCGATTTGGATAAATTAGCTGATGATGTCTACACAGCAATAACAAGCGTGGATGATTCACAAGATAGATGTCTAGACCAAACGTATTTCCCGCTTGTTAACGAGGTTGGATGCATGGAATCTAGCATAGAAGGGATGCAGAAAGAAATTAAAGCTATTCAAAGACAGCTTGCGAGCAGACCTGCACCCTTAGAATCGATCGACCGAGCAACCAGCGCATCGATCGATGGACTCAACAGCCATCGACCAATATTTCAACAAAGGAATCGATCGATACCAGCTCCATCCAAGACAAAATGATCCAACGCCTTGATTCAATGCAAGCGGAGCTTAGTGATCTTTTAGAATATGCCTACAAGAAGTTAGGATGGCACGAGTTCAGCATTGAAAGTCATGAAGAAAGGATTCAAAGGATCACTGATGAGTTGATTGAGATAAAGAAGAAACGAACCAGAGAATATGAAGCCACAAGAAGCCTATTTGACGCATGGTTCGGTGAGAAGAAAGATACAGAGGATACTTGTTTCTCAACAAGTACCTGGACTTCATCTCAGTAGCTCATTCCATCAAAAGTCAAGCTAGATGACTATAATCAAAGCGATGAGTGGGAGGCAACCCACTGTTAGGTAGTTTTTCATTTTATTTTTATCTTTAGGATTTTATTTTTCGTATTTGTTTTTCTTTGCAGTTACAATTAGACGATTGCCATAGAAAACGACCGACATGACACTGTCGATATCGATCGACATGAACCACACAGAAGCGATCGACGAATGCGACTCAACATCAATCGATACGCATCGCGGTCAGGTATATCGTTCTAAACTTTTGATATCAGTGTACTCTATTATTGTCTATGCCTTCGCTGGACTGGTTATACACTGGGGACAGTGTATGATTTAAGTCTGGGGGGATGTTTACTGATGCTGTTTACCTTTTGATTTCATCCAAAAATGTTTTCAAAATGGTTTTTATTGAGTCAAGAAAGGGATAATGATAAATTAAATTTTCATTTTTTATCTATCCAATCTTTTAGGCACCATTCTTAGATTTGTTGATGCAGAATGTACTATAGATGCTAAAGTTGATCACCTGTCAGCTATGACAACACTTTCATTGATTGTCTGGAGGAACCAAAGCTGATTTCCAACCTAACCTGACAATTCTTTGCTTGTCTTGGGGCTTGGTATACATGGGATCGGATGCTTCAAACAAGTCTGGAAGGTAAAAGCCTTGTGTAGATAGTTTTATCACCCTCTCTCTCTCATTTTCGAAATTAGATTTAATTTTTATTCAGTTCTAAAAAAAAAAAAAATCGAAAATTATCTTAAATTTATGTTCTAGGATTAGTTAGTTATTAACTAGGAAAGAATTTGAACAGGGCTTGGCGGTTACCCCTCTCAAGACTTGATTCATAAGAATTCTATAGGTAAAGGGTTCGAACAGGGCTTGGTGGTTACCCCCTTCAAGACTTGCTTCGCAATGAATCCTAGGATATAGGTCAAAAAGAAGTGAACATGACTTGGTGGCTGCAACCATTAAGGCTTGATTCATGGAAGCCTGTCCAATCTTGGTCAATGTCTTGCAAATGAAGCAGACTTGACTAGGAGAGAAATAGTAGAGAGAGAGGATATGAACTAATTTTTACCTGCAGGTCCAGATACTTGTTTGAGCAACCTTGCATCCTGTGATCGATACTCCCAAGGTAAAGCCTGCACTTTTATTTTTATGTACAGAAATGAAATCAGTAGAGGGGTTAGTCAGACATGATTGCTAAGTTGTTGGCTAGATGATCAAGGTTGTTCAATTAGGATATTGCATAATGTGCTTCTGTGATTGATAGACTCTTAGGTGTGGGTTGCAACAAAGTATAGGTTATGATTCTAAGTTTGGATTTGATTTAGTTCCTGCTTTTCAAAACCTCTTTCATAAAGACTGCCTGTGTGTTTGCTTGAGGACAAGCAAAAGGTTAAGTCTGGGGAAGTTGATATACCATGGATTTTACCCGTTTTTACCCATGGTATATGAGTGTTTTTACTACTATTATCTATGTTTTGGAGTCTATTAGGTATGTTTTCAGGTTCAGAAGCATTTTGGAGAAAAGTGATGTTTTAGGTGCCTTTTTGGAGCTTAAAGAAGAGTTCACCCGAGATCAAAACCAGACGTCGACACCAGAGTTACACATCGATCGATGCACACTCTGTGCAATCGATCGACACACATTAGCCGAAGAACGATACATCGAGACCATAATCGATCGATGTACACCCTGTACTATCGATCGATACTGAGGCGGCTGAAAGACAAGTTGGACCTGGCTGAACTTGAAGCCCAAGATATCACATTTTACAAGAATGCCCCTAACGAGTTTTTTAACCTAATGAACTCATATTTATATGTGCCTAAGTGTTTTGGCAAAGGGATAGTTTTTAAGAGTTGTTTAAGTTCTAAAAGAGTTTCTTCTTCTTCTACTCATTTTCTTTTACTGTTTTCATTACTTTGCAAGTTCTCAATAAAATTCTATTCAGTTCTTTAATTGTTAACAAAGGTTATAGAATTCTAGACGTAGAGGAGAGATCCAAATATATTTTTGATTGGAACCTAAGTGTTCACCCTCTAATAAGTCTATGAACTTCTATTATAACCTTGTTGCTATTAACTACTTAGCCATGTCTGAGTAGATTCATTTGTTAGATTTAGGGTTTAAATAGGATGAGGGATTAGCCCCAGCCTATAATTGCTATAGTTGTGATATTTATTGTTATGATTGTTCACTAATGCTTTTTCTAGCTTAGCTACCTAGAACATGAACTTGGATTGCATTGTTCATTACATGCAATACCTGACAACATCCTAAACATTCTATGACCCTCTTGAGATATGCGAAAGCTGATCTAAGATCATGGTGAACATTGTATCAACTCGCGCATAAAGCTTGCTTAGAGCCGTATCGATCAATACTCCTATAGAGTAATCGATCGACGTAGCTAGAGGTGTATCAGTCGATATTCTTATCGAACTATCGAGCGATACCATCGGCAGAGTAGCCGACCGCAACACCATTTAGCATCTAACTAATAGATGGTCTAAATAATGCGAGAGCTGATGGATTCATTTAATAAGTGTTGAGCTCTGACATATCATGCAAGCAACTTGTTAGCCTTTATAGTATTTATAATCCTGAATTCCTGAATACTCACCCTGAATCTAACTACTTTTCTTTATTGTTTTAAAAACCAAATCCTTTCAACTGAGTAATCTTATCCCTACTCAGCAAACCTGCACTTTACTTTAAACTATTTTCAACCAAGCATAGTCATTAAGATTGCATCTTAGTTGTACACTAGCTCTCTGTGGATTCGATCCCTAAGTACTACAACTGAACCTCTTATTTGAGAGAGTAAAGTCACTCCTTAGGGTAATTTGAGTGATATCAACAACACATTTCGTCAACTACTAAACGACAACGACAACGGATTTAGTATCCACTAAGCGATTATCACATCCAAAAAACAGATCCCAGAAGGCCAACACTTCACGAAGCACAGTGAATGTAGACGTTTCCCCCTGGGTCAAATTTACGCGACCCCTTGGTCCTGCGTCCAAACCGAAATAACAGTTTTCTGGCTGCGAACATTCGCAAAACATCTCCAAGCCCGCAAACATTTCAACCACGAAATGCGGCACAAGGAAAACTCGACCTTCAGCACTGTGAGACGTCGCTAACGCTTGAAGTACATTCTTTTCCTCAAAACATTCCAGACGAAATCCTCGTCTCTGGAACTCAAAACATACAAACACATCTCAAAACGGTATCATTTCGTTGTTGCTGATCACAACAAACGAACTCTAACGTCCTAAACAGACAATAAGCCACCCCCTAAGGTAGGCTCTCTTACATCCGACAAGGATAACATAGCGCGCTATACAAGAAGTCCAAAATTTTGGTTAGCTCTTATAAACGGAAGTAGCTCGATTCGCACCTAAACAAATCGTATAAGCCGATAAAAATTCGCGGATTTTAAAACGGTACGAGTCAGGTTAAAATCACAAACAGGCAAAACGAAAGCAGACTTGTCATCGCAAAGCCTCAGTCCGAGAGTAAACCTAGGTCTTGCCCTAAACCCAGCCACGATGGATCTTGACGTCTCATAGACATAGTATCAGTACCCGATACGAGATCCCAAAACTTGTCTCTTCGCTTAAGTCTATTCGTTTCACGAACCTTCGCGTATATCAGTAAACCGTGAAAAATCTCGCTTTGTACAATCGATGGATACGGTGATCATCTGAGAGGCAGGAATGAGACGACAATTCACACCATGTCCCTCTAACTTCGATAAACAGAAGTTCATTTAAACGTCATAAAAACCAAAATATTTTAGATTGAGCCGCGAGTTCAACAAACGCCCTAAAAAGGGCAGGGATTCAAAGCCACCAACGGCCAGTCCCGAAAAATACATCATGACCTCATAGCGGCCGCAACACAAACAAAATAAAAATCCCTCAAGGGATTGGTAAACCTAGACGCACCTCAGAGCATCACCTTCATCCTCAAACTCACCCGCAGCGGGAACGGTCTTGCCATCGACTCCCTCGATCACACCTCCACTGCCTGCCTCATCCGCGCCAGCCTCACGATCCTCTGCTGCCTGAACCTGATCCTCCGAGCCCTCCGAATCCGGTACAAGGGTGCACTCGGACCTCAGACCAGCGAGAATCGAGTCAAAGTCCCCTTCGGAAGCCGCCAACTCTCCCTTGCAAGAAAGCAGCCTGGCTTCCTCGGAATCAAGAGTTAGGGCCTCGTCGCCCCTAAGCAGCCGAAGCTTGCTCAAGCTCCCTTCGATTCCCGCCAAAGCTAAGTCCCTCTCACGGACAGCTATCAGAGACTCGAACAAACTGGCCATCCTCGTCAAACGAGCGAAGAAGTCGCCGTGGGGATCGACGGTCTCTGTCGACTTGTGAGCGCTCATCTCTTCGTAATCCTGGATCTTTTGTGTGAGACGACGGATTTCCGAGGATTTGTGTCTCTTCTCTTTCTTCACTCTGAGCAACGAACTCGCGGTCTTCCCGAGATCGCGTTCGAGGATGCCGATTCGAACTTCGAGCTGAGACGTTTGGGCGGCATGAGCATTTTTGATGGTCTGCAATGCGGCCTCGGTACGCTTCGACGCTTCTTGCGACGACTCCAACTCCTTCGACAGACACGCAACCTCCGATCCGCAGTCACCAAGCATCCCATCAATCAGCGAAACAAACTGTCCGTAAAGAGAAAGGGTAAGGATCATCGCAAAAGAAAAGAAAAGAAGAATTGCGGATAAATCAAAATCAAACCTTGGAACGATGTTGCGAAAACAATCCCGAAGGCTCGCCCGCTTCGCTCTTAGCGCACCTCTTCCTCTTCGCCCCAGTTGTGGCACCGGCCCTCGAACGCCCCTTAGGCAACGGTGCAGCACTAGGTGCTTGGAGTCCCAAAACAATCTTCGAAGCCGGAGGCGTGGACTCTACCACGTCATCCCGACCAGAAATTATGATCGGAGCGGCAGAGGAGCCTGAAGGACGATCCTGAACGTTGGGGATCTGCTCGGGAACGACTGCCCCTCCCGCGGGCAAGGGAGAATCAGACGGAACCTCGGAGCGAGGGGCTGGGGACGAAGGCACAGGCGAAGGAGGAACGCTGGGTGCTTCGGTTCTCGCCCGGGTCGAGTCTTTCGCAGCGCTGCGACGCGACAATCTTTCCTTGAAAGAGTCGAACCCAGCAATGAAAGACTGAGTGGCTTCATGAACAGCCAAGACCGGCGGAGCCTGACTGGCCTCACCCATCTCGACGTCGGAATCTTTCTTTTCAACTTGAGAGGAAGACATCTTCTTTGTTAGAGCAAAAAAGGAAGAAGTTGAGAAAAGGGGGAGTGTGTGAAGAATGAGAAGTAATGAGCTACTACTTATATGGATATGAGGATTTTCGCAATAAAATATTCTTAGCCAAAAATTTCGATTTTCAAACTCAAGTCACTTGCCCGCAAAATCGTCTCCGAGTCTTACGGGCTAGGGGGCTAACTGTTGGGGTCGAAAACGGTTATCTCGAAATCAACGGCTAAGATCATTTCCTGTCCACGGACTTTCCGCAAAAAGGATCAACAAAGGTTGGATCGGAAAAGAACACGCGCGACCAAGGTCCCGGGCGCCGGGCGCCGGCTCGCCCGTGCTGGCCCCGGGAGCTGGGCGCCGGCTCGCCCATGCTGGCACCGGGCGCCGGCTTCCCCGTGCTGGAAAGTCTACGAATCCAAGTCCATCTCGATCCCGATACTCGAGGAATCTCGGAAGATCTTAAAAGGTTCGAACGATGAATGGATCTCAATTCATCGTATAAAACGATCACGGTTATTCTAAACACCAAACATCTCGACTATACGAGGAATTGGGGTTCCTTCGGAAATGCCGAAACCTTCAAAGACTATTCTTTCGAAAAACCGTAAAAACGTCTAAGTAGCTCGACATGACCAAAACGGCCCACTTACGATTTTCCGAAAAGGAAAGATAACTATGACGGTTTATCCTTATCCTCACATAAGAGATAAATGTCAAGTTTCCAGAAGATAAATGTCAAGTTTCCAGAAGATAAATGTCAAGTTTTCCGAAGATAAATGTCAAGTTTCCCGATAAACACGAAGATGGACGAAAATGGAAAAAGCCCGATTAAGCCCGAAGGAGGATAGACCGTCTTAAGAGGAGTATATAAGGAGAGCTTTGGACGAGGAGCAAATAATCACAAAACTTCCAGAGCACTTAGCACTTAGAGCGATTTAGCATTCTTTTCTGTTTTCACTAGCGAGCTGCGACTCAACTAGGATAGACTTAGGCGGCCGGACTAGTGGACTTTTCGACAGCTCTTGTAGCCGATTTCTTTGCTTGTTGTACACGCTCAAACGAGAATTCAGAAATAAGATCTCTTTCGCTCTATTCTTACGATTTTTATTTTTACAACTTTAATCTCCATCGATTGTATCGTGTGTGGCCCAGCAGATATCCGGGACCTTCAAGGAAGATCCGGTTAACTCGGTTTTCCTCCACAAATCGTTTATCAGAAATTGACGGTGTGAATTTCGGTTCCCACAGTTTGGCGCTAGAAGGAGGGGGGGTTACGGATCTATCTATCTCGCAACTGCACACGCTCGATCATGTCTACTGACGTCACCAAAGACCAGCCAACGCTAGACGGAACACCCGTCGACGCCAACGTTGAGAAGACTCCAACAGTTGATACGTCCACAGTCACTGCTGATGCAAACACTGAGGCGCTCAGACAGATGAAGGAACTGTTCACCTCCGCCCAGGAACGGGCAGAACAACAGGACAAGCTGATAACCTCGCTCGCAAAACAGGTCGACACCTTAACTGCGAGGAGCAAGTTGCTGCGCGGATTCACCAAGGCACGGCACGGCAGAAGACTCGACTTCGGATCTCCCGTAGAATGAGAAAAAGATGCCTCGAAAGAGCCCACTCCCGAGGAAACGGCTCCAAAAGGACAGCAAACGACCTCGCAGAACCTTCCACCCCCGGCTACGGGAAACAAGGAAAGCGACGTCGAGCGCATCAATCTGGATATCAGCGACCAATCGGATCCTTCCGATGAAGACGCTGACATCCACCCTAGGAGGACCCGAAGCCAGTCCGCTCGGCAGACGGTATCCTTCGAGAGGCCCATGACAGAAGAGGAGGAAGAACTCTACTGGATTGAGCAGGAAGAACTCGCGGAGGATCAAACTCGGATCCATCACGACCAGCGCCGACAAAATCGGAGGAACGCCGGTAGCAACAGCGAGATCCATGATCTCAGCGAATCTCTCAAAAAGACCGTGGCCGAAGTGAAAGCGGTGAAATCGCAAATCCACCAAGCAACCAGTTCCGCCCCCGAGATCGATAGACTTCTCGAGGAAGCACGGAAAACGCCGTTCACCGCTCGGATCACGGGAACACATATCTTGGACCCAGGGAAAATCAAAATCCCGGTCTTTGACGGTACGACGGATCCTAAGTCGCACCTACAGTCCTTCCAGATCGCAATGGGTAGGTGCAAACTCCCGGAGCGCGAACGAGACGCGGGTCATTGTCTTCTCTTCGTCGAGCACCTCAAAGGCGCTGCGCTCGAATGGTTCTCCCGGCTCAAAAGGAACTCCATCGGAACCTTCCGCCAACTGGCCTCGGCTTTTCTCAAACAATACTCCATGTTCATGGACAGAGAAACGTCCGACGTGGACCTATGGAGCCTAGCTCAGAAGGAAGACGAGCCGCTCTGCGACTTCATGCGAAGGTTCAAACTGGTGATGGCCAGGGTAACGGGCATTAGCGACAATGTCGCAATCGACGCCCTGAGGAAAACTCTCTGGTACAAGTCAAAGTTCCGAAAGTGGATACTACTGGAAAAGCCGCGGACAATCCAGGATACTCTCCACAAAGAAACGGACTTCATCATCATGGAGGAAGAGATGAAACTTCTATCGCAGAAGCACGGACCACAGAAAACGTCCTCAAAGAAGAAACCCTCTCGTAACGACAAGAACGTCCATCACGAAGGGGAAGACGCCCAAGGCAAGCATAACTACGGCATCAACTCGGAGCAAGGCAAGACCTCCGGAAACACCTGGACCAGGAACCAGTACAAAGATAATTCCTACTGCGAGTTCCACGAAACCAGAGGTCAATCCACTGTGAACTGCAAGGTTCTCAGCGCCCGGCTCGCCGCAAAGATCCTCACCGGAGAACTATCAAAGGTCAAGAGTATAAAGGACTTGCTCCTGGACTCCGACCGCCCAAAGACCAACAAAACTGTCTCCGAGGACCACGCGACCGAAAATCAATCGGGTGAAAAGCGCGGAAGGAGACAGGACGACCAATGGAACAACAGCAGTCGCCAGAGGGTAAACATGATCATCGGAGGATCGCAGTTCTACCAAGACTCTGTCTCGTCGATAAAAGCCTACGGGCGAAAAGCCGAGACGAGTTCCAACTGGTTTCCGGATAGCGATATTCCTAACCACACGATCGTTTTCGAGGAACAGGAAACTGTCGGAATCGACAAACCTCATTGTGATTCTTTGGTTATCGATCTGGTAATCCAGGATCTCGAAGTTGGCCGCATCCTCGTCGATACAGGAAGTACGGTCAACTTCATCTTCCGCGACACCCTCTACAGGATGAAGATCCCACTTGGGGAAGTCGTCCCTGAGCCAAAACCTTTGACTGGGTTTTCGGGCGTCACCTCCATGACCCTCGGGAGAATTAAGCTCTCGGTCATGGCGAAAGAAGTCACAAAGATCGTCGAGTTCGCAGTAGTCGACAACCCGGCCATCTACAATGCCATCATGGGAACCCCTTGGATCAACTCCATGAAGGCAGTACCATCCACATATCACCTCGGCATCAAATTTCCGACTCCAACCGGAACCGCAGTCATCTGGGGTAGTCAGAATCAATCGAGACTCTGTTACCTAGCCGAGTTCAAACTGCGAAAAGATCGGAACGCCCCTGCGGCCAACCTGAAACGAGCAAAGGAATCACACAACATTCCTGAAGACTCGAAAAAAGATGATCCAGAATCATCCGAACAGGCAACGATTCAAGACAGCGACAAAGCCCCTGAGTCCACCGCCGTAAAAGCAGACAGCTCGACCCCCGCACAAACCACCGATCCGACCAGCACAATCGGAACGGCAACGCACGGGGAGTAAAAACGTCAGCGGCAACCATCAGAACTACGAGGTGGCTTGATCCTCGAAAGAGGTACGTAGGCAGCTCGTCGAAACCCGGCGAGTTCAGCTATCCCCCTCACCAAAAGGGGGGGGGGGGGGGGGGACTGGGTACGTATACTCCTATACTCCCACAAAAACGCGAAATATCCGCACATGTACTCGAACTTTTCGAAATTCTTTCAATAAAATTCTATCTTTTATGCTCACTTAACGCATAAACACTTCAAAAAAACGAAAATCATATCTTCAAAAGAAACGCGAGACGTCGCAACTTCTGAAAGAGATAACAAAAACTCGTATCATCCGCTAAAACAGTCCACCTGCGACTTAAATAACTTACGCCCGTCGATTGGCCCCGACGGACGCACACAGAAACGTTTCACTCAATACAAACTCGTAGTCAGACCTACAAGGTCCTCTTACATCCGACAAGGATATCATAGCGCGCTATACAAGAAACCCAAAATTTTGGTTTAGCGTCTCGGATAAACTCCGAAGATAGCTCGATTCTTTTAACACAAGTCATATAAACCGGCGACTAGTCGCGGACTTTAAACGAAAAGAATCAGGAAGAAATCACTAACAGGCAAACTATGGTGAGGAACTTTTGGAGTAGAAAAAAAAAAAGAAAGTGTTTCTCTGTTTGGTCTGATCTAAGTTGTGCTTTTGCTTATGGGAAATGACCGTTGTGTGTTTTTGATAGACTGTTGATGGAAAGAAAAGAAAGAAAGTGAGAGCTATTGCTTCAACAAAGAAGGTAAAGCATTGCAAAATTGTCACATGATGATCCTCAGTTTTATCTTCTTAAAATCTTTGGTTAGGGACTTCATTGTGGAGTATAGGAAATCTGTTGAAGACCCTTGTCATGATAGAGTGTTAGTTCTATATTTTTTTGTCCAAATATGTTTAGGATTTTCAATTACTTGGCAGTTTTAAGTTGCTAATAGAGACCAACAACTTTAATCAATAATCTGTCTTTAATAATCTAATTAAAATATTACAAGAGATCTCAAAGTCATCTTGTGTCGTGTCTACATCAAACACTTTGAGACAAAATTAATAATCTCTGTCTTTAAACATACAAGACCCACTTCTATACTATTAACACAAAAAAGAGATCCAACTGGCCTCTCTTTTGTATTGTTGGAAACAGTTTCTGTTGAAGATAAGCTTGATGAAAATGAACCAACACTTCTGCTTACTCTTTTTTTTTTGGTAATCATGTTAAATTCATACCATTTTCAAAGAGTTTACATGTTTCTTAGCAACTTATTACAGGGGGAACACACAAAGACAACCCAAAACAGTAGTAAAAACACAAGAACAGAGCCAAAAAGAGAGAATCAACCGGGAGAACCTCAAGGAGGCCTTGTGCAGGCGAAGAAGAACTGCAGGAGAGACGGTTGGAAGGAAAGAGAGGGCTTGATGAAGGGGAGCCGGTCCCTGATTTGCCTGTCAACCGCAGCACGCACTGAGTGTGGTGGAGAAACCTGAGAAGTAAAGATCATCTTGTTCCTTTCTTTCCATATTAGGTAGATGGAAGATTGAAAAATGAGCTTGATGATACACCTAACTTGAGGTGACGCCGATCTATTCAAGGTAGTCCAGGCTGCCGCAGAGTGGAGATCTTGAGGCGGGTTAGGCCAGACCTTGCTAGCGAAATAGTTCCATACTTCCATAGAGAAGCTGCATTCAAAGAAAAGATGGTGATTAGTCTCTGCAGCAGCAGAGCAAAGAACACATTCTTGCGGCACTGTCATCCCCCATCTTCCAGTCTATCTCTGTAAGGAAGACGCCGGAGCAGTGCAATCCAAGAGATGAAGGAGTTACTGGGTATATGTTGTTTAAACCAGATGACTTCAGACCAAGGCTGATCCGGGGATGTTTGCCTTATACTTTCCTAAGTGACTCGGAATGAGAAAGAGGATCCAAACGTCCTGTTTTCCTGAATTCATAAGTACTTATCATCTCCTGATGCCTGAGAAGGAGGTCTTAGCGTTGTCAGGTGAACTTGGAGAGCTTCCACCTGAGGAGATCTTGCCTATGGAAGGTGCCATTCTCCATTCGTGGTAACATCTACCACCACCGCTGTTTGCCTTAATCTCAACTGACGAGGTCCCGACACTCCAACAAAGTTGATTAAAGGACCCTGGTCAATCCAAGAATCATACCAGATAAGAGCAGTCTGGCCATTTCTCACTTCACATTTCAGAAACTCAAGCAGCATGTCTTTTGTTTGGATCATACTCCTAACTGCTCTAGATAGTCTTGGAGAATCTTCCACGAGCCAGAAAGGCTTTATGTGGAATACATTTCCTTTAAGCCAGCTTACCCAAAGAGATCGCGGGTTTGAGAACAAGTTCCACACATGTTTCAGCCGAAATACCATTTCAAACTCTTCAAGGAGTCTAATACCCAGTCCTCCTTCTTTCTTAGGTCTGCAGATGTCCTTCCAGGAAACCCTTGCCCCTCTTGAAGATGAAGATTTGTTCTTCCATAAGAAAGCGGAGCAGAGGGAGTCGATCTTGGCGTAAAAAGACTTAGGGAGGTTGAAGACAGAGCTCCAAAAATTCACCTTTCCATAGATCACCAAGGTGATCATTCTAATCTTTCCAGCAAATGACAAAAACTTCGTTGTCCAAGAATGGAGCTTCGAGGTGATTTGTTCAAGGAATGGTTGCAAGGTTGCCTGCGTGATGCGCCCTGGTTTCAGAGGCAAGCCCAGATATTTAGTTGGGAACAACCCCAACTTGATTCCAAAGAGATCACTCGACACTGATTTCTCAATCTCTAGAAGACCTCCAAAGAAGAGCTCTGATTTTGATGGATTCATGTCAAGCCCACTGAAGAGTTTAAACTGATGCAGGGCCTTCTTAACGCCAGTCAAAGAATGACGGGATCCATCACAGAAAACTAGAAGGTCATCAGCAAACAGAAGATGAGATACCAGGGGTTCAGAGCACATAGGATGAACTCTAATCTGTCCTTAATGAACCGCTTGCTCAAGAAGCTTTGAGAGAACCACCATAGCCATTATGAAAAGATATGATGATATGGAGTCGCCCTGTCTCAGGCCATTTGAGCTCCCAAAAAACCCTGCTAATTCTCCATTTACCGCAACTGAGAAGCGTGGAGAGGAGATACATTCCTTGATCCAAGTTCGGAAGAGAGGTGGGAACCCCTGAACTTCAAGAATATTATAAAAATAAATTCCCAAGAAATAGTATCGAAAGCCTTTCTGATATCAAACTTTAACATGGAGCTCCTCGGACATGACAGTTTTTCGTAGTCCATGATAAGATCATAAGCAAGAAGTACATTCTCTCCAAGACTGTGACCTTTTAAGAAAGCAGATTGGTTCCTACTGATGCATTCCCTTAGGACTGGCTTCATGCGGTTTGCAATGATCTTAGATATTATTTTGTAGACCACATCAATACCAACATTGTGCTGTTTAGATCCTTCAACAATCTGTCGTTACAGAAGAACTCCTTAACTGCTTTAATCACATCTCCACCAAGAATGCTCCATGAAGCTGTAAAGAATTCAATATTATAGCCATCTGGATCAGAGCACTTATTTTTGGGCATTGAGAAGACACTTCTCGTAATTTCCTCATCAAGCACAGGTTTTTGCAAGGCTTCTGCCTAATTTGGAGAGCACCGGAAGGGGAGCAAATTTTTAAGTTCGCTGAGAGAGAAAGCTGAATCCAGAGCTGAACCTCCCAATATCCCAGAAAAGTAATCTGCAGAATGAGCCTTCAAATCATCCATTCCACAGACCAGTCTTCCATCCGGCTTAAGCAGATAATGAATATGATTTCGAGATGCTCGCTGATCAACCGTTTTATGATAAAAAGCCGTATTCATGTCTCCTAAGTCGTACCACTGAACTCTAGAGCGTTGGTGATAGAATTTCGTGATGAGCCCTTGGGTAGCGCACCGGGCAAAACAGACATGCATGGCTTGATCATGAGAAGCAGTAAAGATACATGTTCATTGTTTGACTTATATCTTCCAAACCACGAGGCTTCTACGCATGAAATCACTTGGAGAATGTGCTCAACTCAATTACAGAGCTCCTCGAAGAAGAATCAGATCAAATGGAGTTTAGATGTGGGAATTAAGCCCTTTGCAAACCAGGTGATCTTCAGTTACTGGGCGAAATGGGGCTTTTTCGGCCCAAGGAAAAATTCATAACAAATTCAATTTGGGTCAGTTGTACACCAAATTCGACCAGGCTTTTTCTGATAGTCTTCTGCCCATTTGAATTAAGAAATATCAACAAAAAGAGTCAAAGTCGTGGTCAGCCCAAGGGACATTCAACAACACACTTATTTCTAGTCAGAAGTCTTAGTCTTTGTTTGTGTTTTCTAAGTTTCTAATTTTCTACAATTTCTTTATGTCTTTCTTTGACCATTGCTACTATAAATATGTAATCTCATTCTATGAATAAGATAATGATTTTTCCCCTTTTTCATGATTTTATATCTTTATTCTTTGTTTAGAACACCTTTTTGTTTCTTGTTGAGGTTATCTCCAAGTGAACAGCCTCTAATCCGTTGGACCGGTGCGTCACATCCGACAACTATTAGAGTTCGGGAAAATCATCAGCCTTACGCAACTGTTGTGCGATCCTTCATTCCACCAGTTCTCCCTTTGGAGTTCATATCAACACCTTACCGGTCGAGTGATCCTTATTTAGGGCGTATCAAAGTGGTATCAGAGCTACTCTACCGGTATTGTCTATCCATCTTCCCATCTTTCATTTCTAAACACTTCTTCTTCTTCTTCTTCTTCTTCTTTTTTAATCTTAAATCCGGGCCACTACCCTACCTAAGCCATCTTACAAAAAAAAAAACATAAACAAAAGATAAAGAAAATTCAAAAGAAAAGAAAAGAAAAGAAATATCTGTCAAAAAAAAAAGAAATCGAGTTTGATTTATTTGGCTAGGTGGTGGAAGAGAAATCCTACTGGCTGAGGAGAAATCCAGCCTTGGAGTGGTTAATACTGATTTAAAAATCAAATTCTCTTATCTCTCTCTCTTGTGTTTCATCCTTTGTTTGCTTGGAGAAATCCATTGGGTTACTTGATTTGTTCTCTTAGAACTTTGAGAGGAAACTCTTGAGTGACCACTAAAATCCAAGAGAAACACTTGTGTGGGTGAGATCAAACACTTGAGAGTGTGAGGATTATTTTTAGGGAAGTTTACTCAGCTATCATATATTTTAGGACAAATGACCAGAACCATACAAATCTTTTTTTATTACTGCCATTTTTTATACCAAGCGTGCCTTTTTTTCATGTTACGAGAAAAAACATATTTACGAGAATGTCATTACTTTTTCATGCCACGTAAGCAAAAACCCGGCGCCACATAGGAATTCGGTTCTGTGTTTTCATTAACTCAGCCGTCAAGCGCTACATATTTAGTTATAGCTGAGTTAGTTCTACGTAGCGGCTGAATTAAACAACGCGGCGGACTTAAGAGAAATCGGCTGACTTCATAACATAACTCAGCCTGCTGTAGTGGCTGATTTAAAGAAATCTGGCTGAGTTATGTGATAACGGCTGACTTACATATAGTAGTTACGGCTGACTTGTACATCGGCTGTTTGATTTCTGGAAAATTTGGCTGAGTTGTAGTTAAGACACGGCTGAGTTATGTCTCTCCGGCTGAGTTATAAAATATCGACTGGCTGAGTTTCTAAATCTACGGCTGACTTATGTGAGATTGTTACGGCTGAGTTATATTTAATCAGTCGTAACGAGCTGGATTAACAGTAAACTCAGCTTAATTACGGCTGACTTATTAGCGAAAGATTAATTACTAGAATAGCATTCCTTTGACGGCTGATTTATTTGACGATACAGCTGACTTATGGATTTTCGTCTTTTATACGGCTGATTTATTAGCAAAAGATTAATTACTGAAATACTTCTTTTGTGAGTCTGTTTCATGTAGGTATCTTTTGCTGAATGAAAAGTTTGTATCAGCAGAAAGAAAATGAAAAGAATATATGTGTTGAAAAACGTACTTATAAACTTTGGTTATATAGAATAGAAATAATTAATAATGAATAGGTAGATTTTTCGACTCATGGTAACAGTATTACTGTAACGGTATAGTTGGAGAAATATATGGTAAGACCTTAATAGTTAGAGATAATTGGGAAAATATAAGGTAAGACTAAAAAAATAATGAATTAAATAAAATGGTGCAGTAACCTTGAAAAAAACATTTATTGTGATATAGTTAGAGAAATATAATGAAAGACCAAAAAAACGTTAGTCTAATGAAAGAGTCCAAACAACCTTTTTAAGTAGATTTATTAAAACTCCTTCTCTTTTAATAGTGTTGATATATGAGACAATACAATCTCACATGAACAAACTTCTTCTTAGTCTTGGGCTTGGACCGGTTCATTTCTTTTGGCAGATTTGACACTCCTTACTGAAACTTGAATATCTTGATGACCGTAGGACAAAGTGACTTCAAACCACTTAGAAATCGAAGCTAACATTCATGGCTAACTTCAGGCATTGGTATAACTCTGGTAAGATGGGAATATCGAGCAATATTTGGGATACCAGTCGAAATTAGGTATTCATATATAGCTCATACATGTTCCACGAAAACAGCCATATCTCAAATTCTATTATCTGTAATGAATTGGTTCAAATTGGAGACGAAAATAGACTCAAAGATCTTTCTTTGGACACCAAGTACATATTTTAGTTCCATTTAGAAGGTCTCTTTTGGTTGGAAAACTTTCGACCTTCGATTCTGTCTTACGAATGGAATGTATCCTTGATTCTTTTTCAAGTATGATTGATCTTGATCATTCTCTCATATTTCTTTCAGTCTCAAAAATACAATGAAATATTGATAGATCTTCATCACTCAAGTGATAACATTCATCTTTAAGTATCTATCAATTGTGTGTTCTTTGTTGCCTCGTTAAAACCTTAACATGGAAAAACCCAATGAGACAAAAAACATGATAAGGAAAAAGAGTACAACCACACATATCATCATATTCTCCCCCTGGAAGCATCATATTGGGGAGATGTATTCTTATCATACATATCATCTTTTTAAGAACTGATATAATCATTTTCTTAATGAATAAACTCGTTTGATTGTCAAATAATCTCTTAGACCATTGGACTTCTTGTCCATAATTTCACATAAAAGTTCATATCTTGGTCTGGAATCCATGTCCAAATTTCCTTTAAAGACAATATTTTACACTCACAAACGATTTATTCCCCTTTTCTTATGAAATCTACTAGTATGACCATTCTTCTTGTCATACAAAATCATATCTTTCAGTATTGAAAGAGATTAGTAAAATTTCCAATATTCTGATACTTCATGACCAAGAATTGCTTCCTTTATAGGTTCAATATACTCGCGCGGTAATGTTCTCGAGAACTAGCACTTACTGCTTCTAGCAGCCGGAATCCTTATGGGGTTTAGTTCTTATTACAGTTTATATCCTTTTGGATCATTGACATAATGTCAGTGGCTTTCAATTCTTGTCAGACTAAAGAAACTTGAAAGTTGATGCTTCCACCACATGATGTGTTTCTTATAAAAATTTCAGGTCTTTGTGAGAACTCTTGTGCAACTACTCTTTTACATCTCACAACTTTCCATAATCTCTTCCATTCTTCACATAAAGATCCATTTATGTGTCACTGGTTTACACCTTCAGGTGTATGGACTACTTGTCCAAATACTCTCTTTTCAAGAGATTTAATTCCACATCTATTGCTTATTCCATTTTTGGCCAATCATTTCTTCGTGTACACTTTTCAATAGATGGTTCATGATCCTCATTCTCATCAACTGCTACATTGCATGCATAAGTATTCACGACGTCGATTTGATATTGGTTCTATATTGTTCTAGACATGACATAGCTATTTGAAATTTCTTTATTCTCAGGTACCTGAATTTTTTTCTTGTCATGTTTTCTATCTCTTTTCGAGATCCTTAATATTTCATTCCTCGATTCCGCCATTTTCATCCATGCTCCTTTTCTTTTCGAGGATTATTATATTTAGAACCGATAGGTCTAACACGCTTCAGGCGCTGTTTAGACTCATCAGCAGTTTGATATTGTCCTTCTTGGACATCCATTTTAACTGGAACATTTACAGCTGGCCCTTATGACTTAATCACTCTCTTAGGGTCAGAAAATGAGTCTGGCAACTCATATATTAATCTTTGTAATAGAATTATCTTCGTACATTCATTTTGAGCTTATAATCACGTGTTTTAGTCCGAGGATCAATGATAATTCATTTGAACTCATTCATTTCCCAGCTGTTTATTTTCTCCCCCTAATGTTGGATAGACTAACTTTGAGTATTTCTATACATCTTATAAAATCTTCTAGATTTTATCATAAATGGAGATAATATCTAACATATTCATAACCTCATTTGAGGTCCCATCTTTTAGCGTTGTGGTGGAGCAACTACAACTTATCCAAATTTAATCGATGGAGATCTTTGGTTCCTGACCACAAACCAATTTGATGGGGAGAGTTCTTAATTACTCTTTGGCATTATGCGAATCAATGCTGCTACATAATATATATCATCAAAGGCTTACTAATTCACCAGTATTACCGATTAGTCTCGCAAACATCAAGTTGCGGATCTATGACAAGGTTACATGCGACCTTCTTGTCGATGTACTAATTATAAATATATGGTGGATGATCAGTCCACCTGTGGGTGATCAAGCCCACAAATATCTCCTTGTATAAATAGATTTCAAATCTATTTGACTGGTGAAACCGTATTCTTATATTGCATTGTAAGCAAGCAGCATATAGCAGATCATTCGTAAGAATTTTCTGGTTCTTCAACGAATGTCCATATGATATATATATATATATATATATATATATATATATATATATATATATATATATATATATATATATATATATTGTGTCATTACTAAACCGGGATGGCATAACCGGTTTGCCAAACATTACACTTTCAGTAAACTTCTGGTTTACTATTACATTTATCTCTATTTTCTAATCATTGTGTAGTACAATACAATATTGCCTTGAGTGATACTTTTGACTGAAGGTATTCAACATTTCCCTTTACTTATTGTCTCAACATTATTAGGTTCCAAATCCCCTGGTTTATTATAAATGACTCATTAAGTCTAATTCCAATGTGAACAGACTTCTGGATGTTCCACTTACTAGGGATGTGAGATTCTCTAATTCTCCCCCTCGAGATGATAACACTGCTTTTTGTCAATCTCGAATTGAATCTCAACTAAAAGTCAATAACATACCCAACTTAAGGTCATGTTTATATCTTAGATCCTTTTGATCTTTGAGACTTGGAAAAGTATAACTATAGTTCCCATAGGCATACATGTATCTGCTCTTCTAGAGCTTCAAATAATGTAGATACTACAATATATTGTACTCACAATAATTTTCTTTCATCTTTAGATGTAAAACACTTAATGAACTTTAGATAATTACATTCAGGTGATTATACTTTTCTTTGAATTATTCTCCAAATCTTATGGATCTTTTAAGGTCAGATCTTAACTTAAAACTCTCATATATGAAATGGTAATAAACTATAATATATATATATATATATATCAAAAAATATATAAATATATGTATTATAATAAATATTGTATTATATTAAGAAATAAATAATAATCCTATATTATGTTTCTCATCATTAACTTTTACTATCATATGATTAGCCATCTCTATATTGACTAGTTTTAAACTAATAATTCAAATAAAAATCAGATGATAAATAAATTAATTCACATAATCAAATTTTAGTTGACTATGAATCTATATCAAACATGATAAATAATACTTATCTGAAAGGAGGAGTGGCTTGAAGAGTAGAGCTCTTCCATGGTGATGGAAGCATACTTCTTGTAAAATCTATCTTATTATAAATAATCAAAATTTTGCTCATAGAATATGGCATTTTCGTTAGTAAACATCATTATAAAATCTGATGCATCAACTATAAGACTATAAACCATACATGTGTATTACGTCTAACATATATTATTGTTTTCATATATAAAACATGGTGAGCGTAAAAACAAATGGTCGATTAAACCGACTTAAAATAATACCAAATCAATAATGGGTTAAACCTACTTAAAACACTTCATTCTCGTATATACAATAGTAATGAAATATAATCATCAAATATATATATATGTCACATGGACATCTTAATTTAACTAATCAAAGTTCAATTGACCATGTATAATGTAAAGCATGCAAAAATAATACTTATCTCGATAAGTAAGATGTGCAACAGATATTAGAAATCCAAGCCTTCATGTTTCCCAGTTGGAAATAATGAGTTCTTCTCGAATAAAAAAAACCTGAAATACTTTAAATATGGCTTTTTAAAGTATATGCTCATAGAAATACGGCTTTTTGTTAGCAAATATTAGTGATATGAAACTTATTTATAATAAAGTTATAATACACTAAATAAAAATTCATGAAAATAAATGATTGAATAAGAAACCATAATGTTTTAGTTGTCGTTTGCAATAATCTAATCTATTAATTCAGGGATTGGTTTTTATCTACTATTTGAAGTTGTCATTTAAATTTTGACCTCTTTCATAAATGTTACTAGAATATACCTACTTAAATCTAACTAAATATTAACTAACTTAGATTAGTTAAACTTAACCAATATCATATTTAAATTATTTTTGGTTATCTCTTAGTATAATTAAATTTTACGTATCTGAACCAGTCTTATTTGATGAACCTATCATTTTATGTTCTTCCTCGACACATCTTTAGCATTTGTCTTATGTGTTTCAATATCACATGAAGCTGACTTTTTTGCTCTACTGTTCAAATCTCAGCATCCATTACAGATTTATACTCCTTCAACTAATATTAAACTCCTTCGATAATGTAAAACTAACTTTGGGGAATTTTGTTGAAGCTGTCGATTGATGTTCTTCTCTACACATGGTTTTGGAAGAAACATGATTTATTTGTACCAACATGCACATGGTGAACGTATCTTTTAAAAGTATTTTAAAAATATTTTACATTCTGCAAAACTACGTGTATTGCAAACAAATAATCCTAACAAAACAAGATATTTTTTAACTTTACCTAAATCTTTTTTTTTAAACATAGATGGATATTCTCGAACAAATTTCAATATATTCTCATCTCAATAATTATCACATCCCCAACGATATAGGAGTTACGTATCTATTATTCAATTCATAGTAAAAGTAGATTTGATCAAATTTACGTTAAGTATCCTAAATAAAAAATTTCGTTGGAGCAAAACAAATTACACATTATTTCTAGCTACTTCACAAACACATTTTTATCTCATATCTTAACAAAACAGTTCAACTGATTCAACAAACTACTCAAAATCAGAATATGCCTAGAATCTCTTCATTATACTTACACGTAAATATGATTACTATAAATATGCATTCAGTTCCTACTACTTTCTTCACCTCAAAATCGATAGAGAGCTCGTAAATATGATTACTATAAATATGCATTCAGTTCCTACTACTTTCTTCACCTCAAAAACGATTTTTGAACTATAAGAGATTAGGTTAACTGTAAGAGTTAGGTTAAAAATTATAACTTTTACTTTTCCTCCGATCAAATAGCAAAGATCATGCATGTCTTTGTTAATTTAAAAAAAAACGGATTGTATTCATAAAGAACACACATAAAGACCTTAGCTTGTGCAGAGCCAGTGACGCATAGAAACTCACCGGAAGTGGGACTCCAGCTCAAGCTCCGAACTTGGTGACCTTCAGATGGTTCGATCTACCTAAAGGATTGAAGCCTGGAGTTCATCCCTTGGAAATCGTGCATACGAACAGTCTAGTGATAGCTACCAGAGAGAAACAAAGTTTTTGTTGAAGATGAATTTTTTTTTAGATTGTTTTGGTTCAAAAAACCCATTGATCGGAGGAAGAAGAGATAGAGAAACGATAAATTTGAATTAGATTTGTATATTATTCACAGCGACAGAAATAAAATATTATTTGATCTCAGAAGTTGTTGACTCTACGCAAGATTTTTTTTTCCTGGACAAAAAGTAGTTACACATTAGGGTTTAGATATTGATGAGAGTTTAATAAAATTTTATATATATATCAAATATATATATATTACACAATATATATAATATTATATACACATATAATTTATAACATAAATTAAAATTAAAATTTGACAAATCAATTTCCGCTCTTTAGGGCGGGTCATAATCTAGTAATGATTTAATTCAAACCCATGATTATCTAAATTAGTTAGAAACCAAGTAGGACATAAGTTTGATCCTAATCAATCGTCTATAGTGGAACGAACAAATAACAAAACAATACACATGAATTGATCTAATGTTTTAAGAACATGTTTTCTTTATCTATCATATCATATGTGTTAATCAGTTTAGACTACGGTAAAGAAAATCAAAGCAATCTGATTGCATGGATACACGTAAGTGTCAGTTCAAATTGACACAATCACTAATAATATTTTAATAACAATAAAGTATATGTGAACAAACTAATACATCAAGTATATACGATAATGTAGACTTTATACGCAAAGATTGTTCATTCAACAGATTTATTCAGTTTATCAATATTTGTAATCGATTTATGCGAAAGTCTTTTTTTTTTTTTTTTTTGTAACTCATTTATGCGAAAGTCTATATTTAGTTTATAAAAGCACAAACACATACTATATGTATATTATATACGAAGATTCGAGTTAACCAAATAAAAATCGACAAATCATTAAGCTTGTGTAAAACAATAATGATAAATCTCATTGACAATATGTATTTGGTCATTATGAATTATAATGCCTAAGGCTCACGTTTTATCGATTTTTATTTGGTTAACTCGAATCTTTATTTGGAATATTTAAAGCGTGAGCCTTAGGCATTATAAAAAAAAATCATGAATACTTATCTCGAAGGTGTTGCCTCCACCATGATTGAAGATGAGTTCTGACAGAAACGTCCTTGGTTCGATGGAAACATGCAATCTTTTTCGTTTGGTTTAATAATAACATTAAATTTACAGTAGCAGAATCATAATATTAAAAGTAGAACTTATCTCGTCATAACAATGACCAAAATAAAGCGATCTGAAATAATATCGGAAGAGGCAAGCTTTGTTGGTTAATGATTTGTTTTGAAAGAAGCTAGAGTTTAACTCAGCGGTTAGGGTTTCGTGCTGATAACGTGTTGTAAATCAAGAAAGAGAGAGGGAAACGATCGTTCTTCTTATTCCATAGATAATGATACATATATATACTGATACAAATCTAGGGTTTTAGAACTTTCTAGAACATGGATTTATAGATCTAATGAACATCCACCTAATTAGTTCATAACAAGCTATACTTTTTATAACAAGCTATACTTTTTATAGTATTTCATAAAATTGCCTGTGACTTCACTTTTTATAGTATTTCATAAAATTGCCTGTGACTTCACTGAAACATCAAAAATATAAAAAGACCTCCAAATGAATAAAATTTAGAAATATTTATCACCAACAGGTTTAGCAGAGAAAAATAGGTCAGAAAAGTGATTACCTCATACGGATGCATTTGACAAAATAAGACACTTGAAACCGATTGAGAACATTTGGCAGAACACTGAAACGACATCTTCTTGTTCGCACTTCTTTCCAGTAATAATTCAGATATATCAGTGTATGTAGAGCTAAAAGAAGTTGAAGGTCGTGGTCTAAAGAAAAAAAAAGAAATTAAAAGAATGGGGAATGATTTTACAAAAGAAAAATCTGAAAAGTATTTCCTTTAAAAATGCATTTAAGATCGTGTGAAACTAATAGATAATGGAGAATATTTTTACAAAAAAGAAGAAGTTATTTTCATTAAAAATATATAATAAAAAAAATGACACATGTCACTTCTAAAATTGTCAAATGATTTCTGATTTATAGGATAAAAGATATATATATTTTTTTATTTTTGGTGTAATTATCATTTTCATGAATTATAATATTAATAAGTTATATATATAAAAAATGAGAAAGTTGTGAAATTAACTAACATTGTTATTTGATTAACCAAACTTACAGTCTAATTTAAGTGCTTAAAATTAGTTTTTTTAAGTTCAGTAAAAAAATTTAGATTTTGTTGCCTAGTCTAAACAAAACACGTATATTGATTTTTAGAACCTTGTAATCTTTGTTTAAAAGTTTATTTGATTAGAAGAGCATTCAATCCATCTTTGCACCAAAAGAGGATGCTTCTTTGATTAGAAGAGCATTCAATCATACAATTTCAAGATTATACGATGACATCTGCAGAACAACCATAAGGTTAATTAGTCTGAGCTAAGGGTGTCAAAGCGGACTACCCGACCCGTTTACATCCACGTCCATATATGTCCAAATCCGTTTAATAGATGTCCATTTAAAATCCGTTTAAACTAAACCCATTTAAAACCCATTTATATAAGCCCATTTAACATCAAACCCATTTCAAACCCGTTAAAAGCCCGTTTACTTTTTAAAAAATGAACATAACCTATCTGCATCATAAAATGAACAAAACCTGAAACCTGTCATATAAAACATAATTGAAACATGAAACCTGTCAAACTACATTGTTTTGTTTCAGCTAAAAACTACATTGTTTTGTTCAGGTAAAAACTCAAAGTTTACAAATCACAACATAACTCAAATATAAAATTCTACTTCAAGCATATCATTTTTTTGATGTTGAAGACTCCACTCCAGAACTACTTGCTTTCTTCTTATCATCTTCATTTTCATCAAAAAGGTCTTCAATGGCACCTACAAATCATTATATGAATTAGTTATAAGAAAAATATTAGTCATAAAATGGCTTTTAAACTTTACCTTTGTATTCAGCTAAACCGCGCAACCAATTCCTAGTGCAAAGAAGAGCTTGGACATTTTTAGGCAAGAGACGGTTTCGGTAAGGAGTTAAAACCCGGGATCCAATGCTAAAAGCAGACTCAGAAGCTACGGTGGTGATCGGAATATTGAGGATGTCACGCGCCATAGATGCTAAATCTCCAAATCGGTGTTGGTTCTCTTTCCAATAGTTCAAGACATCCAATTTCTTGTTAACCCTTCTATCTAGCCTTGGCTCTCCCAAATAGATATCCAAATGTGTCTTTGGGTCGCTAGCTCCACCTCCAATCTCTTTTCCAACTCAAAGAAATCCTTCATTATGAAAACTTATATCAGATAAACAATTTCAAGATAATGAATGACTGAGATTATCTAAAATTATATTAATTTACTTACATTAACATAGTCATCTTCAAGTGTAGATTCTGTGACTATCTCTTGTGGAGTTGGAGTAAGTGAAACACCTGGAGAACTTGGCTGAGACCGTTTCTGATAGCTGATAGTCTCTGTCGAGTGAAGACAAAATTTTCTTAAGTTCTTCAATCTTTGAACTTGAAGTAGAAGGATCCAATTCATTATAAGCAGCTTCAAGCATCTCAATCTTTATTCTTGGATCTAAAACTGCTCCCATAGCCAAGATTACAATGTAACTTTTCCAGTATTTATCAAACTTAACTTGCATGTCTCTAGCCATCTCTCTCACTCCATCATCATCACAAACTGCATATGTCTTCAATAACAACTGTATCCTCCATACTTGGGTGAAGTAGACATTAGAAGTAGGATATTTTGAATCCGAAAAGTAAGTTGTAATAGCACTAAATGGCTTCAGAAAGTCACAGATTATTTCCCCCCGTTTCCACTCATCTTCTGTAGGCTACGTCTTATACTTCGGATCATACAACTCCAAACTAGCAAATGCAGCTTTAAACAAGAGAGCTCTGAAAAGCATCTCATATGTAGAGTTCCAACGAGTAGGAACATCAAGTGATAACCCCAATCCACTTTTATTTTTTACTCTCTCTACACATGCTGCAAATGCTTCACTTCTCTGTGGGGATGATTTCACATATCTTACACTCTCTCTGATCTTATGCAAAAGATTGTTCGCTAATTCTAAGCCACTCTTGACAATGAGATTTAGAATGTGAGCGCAACATGTCACATGTATGTGTTTACCATCACACATCAAACCCCCGTTGCTTCCACCAATCATCTGAAGCTTGCTCTTGAGGATTCTCAACATACTGTTGTTGTTGGTGGCGTTGTCCAACGTCATCGAGAAGACCTTCTTCTCCAAACTCCATCCCTTCAAGGATTCAAAGATCTTATTAGCGATTTCCTCACCAGTATGTGAAGACTTCATCTCACAAAATTTCAAGATCTTGCTGTTCAATCTCCAATCATCATCAACGTAATGACAAGTTAAGCAGATATATCCCAGGTTTTGAGGACGAGCAACCCATAAATCAGAGTCCGACTCTGAGCTTATAATTTCAAGATGGGATATGATGAATGCTCTTGGACGTATATAGATGAGAAAATGCCATTCAGAAAAAAGAGATTTTTTTTGGGCTTAGAAATACAAAAAAACAACATTGAATAGTTGATCATCAGAACAATATTTTTCATGCACGTCAAGGGACCCCCTTTTTAAAGAAATGACAATCTCTATAACTGTGTTAAACTTAAACACCGCAAACAAAAATCACTTAACTAAACCAAAACCGCATCTTCTCTAAAGCCCTGCAACGTATCAACCAAATGGTTTGCCTTGGAGACTAACATCCCATGATTGCAATGCATAACAGCATCTAACAACGTTATAATGAAAACAGGATAATAAGATGACTGCAAAGAGTAGAACATCTGCGAACACAGGTAGATAAACCAGTTCTCAACTAGAAAGTACAAACATTCAAAGGGATGGCCAGAGATAAAGTCATACTCAATCCATCAATGACACCAAAAACAGAAAACAAAAAATACGGTAGAAATAAGAGAGTGATCAGAGTTGAGATAAAGAGAGGTGGTCTTGTTTGGCTGCTTACAGCTTATCTTCGAAGTCAGACAGTGGAGTCATCTGTTCCTTCATACCCTTCCTCTTCCTGATGTCAGCCACTAGCGTTGAAGCCTGCGATCCTGACTCCAGAGGGTCAGACGACATCATCTCCCAATGATCAAACACACACTGTGGGAACGCCTGTCCTGAGGTTGCTGCCCTAAGCTGACTCGAGAATCCAAAAGATTCGACGACTGGCAAGTAAGCCTTGATGTTGTAAAGTGGTGTTCCTGGTCTCTGCATCTCCTCAAACACATGTCCACGCTTCTGATTCAGCACACTGTAGATTCCACCGAGAGCTCCCTCCGGTGCTTGGATCTCCACCATGTACACTGGCTCCAACAGTCTGGGCTTAGCAGTAAGCTGCGAGGCGTAGATAACCCTCCTCGCTGTTGGAATAACCTGACCACCACCTCTGTGAATTGCATCAGAATGGAGCACCACATCACACACCTCAAAGCAGATTCCTCTCATGTTCTCATCACAGAGAGGACCTTCCTTGGAAGCCCACTGGAACCCAGCAACAACTGAATCCTTGATTTCATTAAGGTATTGAACTCCCTTACACATATCGACAACCATGTTGGGCCCTGTGGTTTCAGGTCCAAAGGCCCAGATCTTCTTTGCAAGATCCTTGTCCCAACCAAACTCCTCTGCCAAGATCTTGGAACGGATCTTGGGATCATCTCTTGGACCAATACGGCCTTCATCAATTGCCTCCGCAAGACCTTCCTCCAAGGGCCTAGCTTCCATGTAAAGACGATTATGCTTGTTGGGGGATTTGCTCATCACAGTACGGACAGATCGCTCCAAAACAGTCTCACGGAATGAGACAACAGGGTCTGACTTGACGATCTCAGCACCACCCATGAAATCATCCTGAAGATCCTTCAGACAAATCTCAAGATGAAGTTCTCCAGCACCAGCAACAATGTGCTCACCTGACTCCTCCATTGTGCACACAACCATAGGGTCGGACTTGGCCAGCCTCTTAAGTCCCTCAACAAGCTTGGGAAGATCAGAAGCGACCTTGCACTGAACAGCAACACGGACAACAGGGGACACAGAAAACTTCATTGCACGAATAGGATGGGCGTCAACTTCTTTCTCATTCGTCAACGTAGCATTCTTGGTGATGAACTGATCAAGACCAACCATAGCGACAGTGTTACCACAGGGAACATCCTCAACAGTCTCTTGCCTCTTTCCCATCCAGATGACAGTTCTCTGGACACTCTTGACGTACAGGTCTTTCTTCTCCCCGGGAACAAAGTTGGGACCCATGATCCTGACTTTCATACCAGTGGACACCTTCCCAGAGAAGACACGACCAAAAGCAAAGAATCTACCCTTGTCCGAGGCTGGAATCATCTTAGAAACGTAGAGCATGAGAGGGCCATTTGGATCACAGTTCCTGATGGCAGTGGCATACTGATCATCAAGGGGACCTTCATACAAGTTCTCAACACGGTACCTCTGAGCAGTGTGGGGAGACGGAAGGTGAAAGATCATCATCTCAAGAAGTGCAGTACTTGCAGGGAGCCACGTTTGCATAACACGCTTCATCAAAGGTTTACCCATGAGCTCCTTCTCATCAGACTTCATCTGAACACCAAGCTTCTGCAACATAGGCCACAACTTGTCCTTCTGGTCATTCATGCAAGTGGCAATGATTTGCTTGATGGGTTCATAACAGAACTGGACAAACCCACGCTTGCAGGTAGCAGAACCAGTGTTCTTGCTGCTCCATTTTCTGGTGGCAGGGTCAAAGAAGTTCTCACCCCACAGCCTCTCCATCATTTTAGTCTCATCAACACCGAATTTGGAGGCGTACATCTTGGCAAAGTTGGTCAGAGTGAAAGCCCATCCGTGGAGACCAGCAGAGAAGGCAACGGTTCCTTTCTCTGGGTAGACCTGAACATCACCAAGTAGAGGGTCCTCGTATGTAGCCATGATGACATTAGCATTCTCAATAACTCGCTGGAAAGTCTGATAAGCCTCCTCACCGTCAACCTGAAGCTCAAGGAAACACCTGTCCATCTTGTTCACAGTCAGTACGGGCCTAATCCTCTCACCAAGGGCCTGACGGAGCACAGTTTCGGTCTGGACACAGACACCTTCAATGCAGTCAACGACAACAAGAGCACCATCGGTAATACGGAGAGCAGCAGTGACCTCAGAGGAAAAGTCAACGTGGCCAGGAGAGTCGATGAGATTGATGAGGTACTCGTTTCCATCTCTGGCACCAGTGAAACTCTTCAAGGAAGCATCAGTCATCTCATAGTAGAGAGAGATACCAGTGGACTTGATAGTGATACCACGTTCAGCCTCATCAGCACGGGTATCAGTCATACGGACATCACCAGCAACCTCCTGAGCAATGATACCAGCAGCAGCAACCAGAGAGTCAGTGAGGGTGGATTTACCTGTCGATCAAGATATGAAATATATTAAGTTAGTAATAGCATAACAGAAAAGAAGACGAGTAGTAAATAATTAAGGTTGAAAGAGCATGGTTAGGAACTGAAAAAAGAAAGAGAAAGAGAAGAAGAGAGTACCATGGTCGACATGGGCAATAACAGACATATTACGGATGTTATGTTTGTAGTCCATAATCCTACGAAGCTCATCAGCTGTGAACTTCACCTACAAGTTGATAAAACAAATGTATTTAGCCTAGAATCAAGAAGGCAAGTAAAGATATAACATAAACGAAACAAGAAGGTCTTACCATTTTGAGTAACTTTTATTTGTCACCTAAGAAATCTCTGCAATTGCAAACACAGAAATACGAATTAGTCAACTGAAATGAAACGATTAAACATACTTTAATACCAAAATAGATCGTAATCATCTGAACTTGAGCTTTTTCAAACAGAGAGGTATAATGAAAATTTGTGTTCAATCCTAGACAATATCATATTTGCATCAAAATATCAAAAACAAAAAAACGAACGGAGCAGTAGAGAGTATTTTTTTATAAGATATATACAAATAAACATGCGATCCACTCAAGTAAAATAGCAAGAACCAAATTAGATAAAGGTCAAACACGAAGAACAGCTCACAATCAAATAGTGCCTTTTTGATCTTTATACGAGTCTCATCTTTAAACGATTTCTATTATCAGATCTTAATAAATGAGACAGAGTGATTGACAACAACAAAGAATCAATGGATTGGTGTAATCACAGACGATAAACAAACATTGAGTATTGCTTATCAAAAGCTAAAAACTATGCAGATCAGGAAAAAAGACACAACGAACATCGTCAGAGGATAACGAAGAAACGGACTAGACCTTGGAGGAGGGGAACGAGAGAGGATGAGAGAAATCAGGTGAAGGAATGAGAGATGCCTAGTATATGCTTAATCTCTTCTAGGGTTTTTGATGAGACTTAGTGGGCCGATAAATTAAGACCCAATAGGTTGTGGATCCATAGCTTAAATTTTTGTTTAATAGGGTTACAAGAAAAGCCTATTTTTGTGTGAACATTATTTTTTGTCGTCAACGTGTGAACATTATTTACTCTTACGTTTTAACTCAAGATCAGCACGTCCATGCGGATATATTTTTTAATTTTATAAATATATATTTTAGATATTAAAATCAAGTAGTGGTAATTTAATTGTAATCTTTTGGAGTTTAGTATGTATCGACATCAGTTTGGATTCGATTCCTCCTGAAAATCAAATTATCATTATGTGATCAGTTTAGACTTGGAATTCGAGCCAAGTAATTATTACGATGGCTGTAACAGATGATATATCCACTCTTTGGCAGTAATTGGAATGCATTTCGAATTCGGGTTAGACAGATGTGGTAGTCAATCTACTCAGTAACGCTAAGTGCATTCCCGATGACTGATCGGATTAGCTGATAAGATGTATCAAAAATTATATTTTAAATATTATCGTAAAATTTTTAAATATATAATTTACAGTTTAGTGTTACATATTATATAATTCATAGTCTTATTGTTTAGATTTTTATTTGATATTATTAATATATAATGATTTGTTTATACATTTTACTTTGTTATTAATTATTACTACATATTAATATACTTTCAAATACGATACAATAAATCATATATTAAAAGTTATTAATTGTTACCACATAATATGTTTTCTTTGTGCTTCATTATAAAAAGCTTCTTTGTGACGGACATTCCACCGGAGAAGAAGTCATCGGACGTTATTGACGATATTCCGACGACATACCGACGAATATCAAAAACAAAAAGTCGTCGGAATGTCGTCGGAAAATTCTGATGACTTTCCAAGAAAAATGTGTCCGTCGGAATATACTGACGGAATTCCGACGACATTCCGATATTATATTATCCGTTGTGGTCGTCGAAATTCCGCCACTATATACCGACGAACTTCCGACGACATCCCGGTCATATATATAACCGTTGTGTTCGTCGGAATTTCGTCGGTATATAGTGACGAAATTCCGATGAACTTTATGACCGTTGCCGACAAATAGATATGACCGTTTTATAGCCGTTTGAGATTGGAAAATACCGACGGAATTCCGACGAATATGACTGTTGGTCGTTGGAATTCCGTCGGAATGTCGTCGGATTGCCAGAACCAATTTCCTATAAATGCAACCTCTCCTCATTCAACTCATTCACTCCTCATTCTCTCTTTACTCTCTCTAATCACAATAATTCCGAGAAAATCATGTCTTCGGGAGTTTATTATCGTTCATGGATGGATAAACCTCATATGGATCCCAACACCAATTTGCTTACCGATGAATACGTTCAAGGGATTGGAGAATTCATGAGGCTTGTTCAACAGCAACCGAATGCAAAAACCGGTATGTTAAGATGTCCCTGCTCTACTTGCAATAATAATAGAGTTATAAAAGAATTTGATGTTTGGTCTCATTTGTATATGAGAGGGTTTTCACGTAATTATAAAGTTTGGTATCATCATGGGGAAACTGGTTATGAATATGGTAGTACTAGCAAACCTCAGCCTGTTAGCGAACCTCAGCCTGATATTAGGTTAGAAGAACCTAGAACGGATATAGATTATGGTGTAGGTAATGAGCAGATGGTACATGATCATTATAGAGGGAAAGAACCAAATCTCGAATCTAGGAGATTTTTTGACATGTTGGATGCATGAAAACAGCCTTTGTATAAAGGTTGTAGAGATGGTCATTCACGCTTATCATCTGCAACTAGATTGATGGGTATTAAGACAGACTATAATTTGACTGAAGAATGTGTGGACGCGATTACTGATTTTGTCAAAGGTATTCTACCTGAGGATAATCTTGCACTGGGTTCATACTACGAGGTTCAGAAACTTGTTGCGGGTCTTCAACTACCGTACGAAGTAATAGATGTATGTATTGACAACTGCATGATCTACTGGGGAGCTGATAAGGAACGGGATAAATGCAAATTTTTTAGGAAACCTCGTTATCAGGAGACGAGGGGAAGAGTTCCGGTCCCGTTCAAAAGGATGTGGTATTTGCCTTTGACGGAAAGATTGAAGAGGTTGTATCAGTGTAAGCGCACAACAAAAGCAATGAGATGGCATGCAGAGCATTCCACAAATGGTGAGATTAGACATCCTTCAGATGCGAAGGCTTGGAAACATTTCCAGTCAACATATCCAGAATTTGCGGAAGAGAGAAGAAATGTTTATCTTGGATTATGTACTGATGGTTTCAGCCCATTTGGAAAGCATGGAAGACAGTATTCTCTATGGCCAATTATTGTGACACCGTACAACTTACTGCCGAGCTTGTGCATGCGACGAGAGTTTTTGTTCTTCTTAATTCTCGTCCCTGGGCCAGAGCATCCTAAGAGATCACTAGATGTGTTTCTTCAACCACTGATATATGAGTTGCGATAACTATGGGCGCATGGTTTTGAGACATACGATGTTTCGTGCAAAGAAAACTTTCATATGCGGGCAGTACTTATGTGGACAATAAGTGACTTTCCAGCATATGGTATGTTATCCGGATGGATAACACATGGGAGGCTATCATGTCCATATTGTTAAGATGACACAGATGCTTTCCAACTAAAGCACGGAAGGAAAACGTGTTGGTTTGACTGTCACAGAAGATTTCTACCACCTGATCATCCATACCGTAGGAGTAAGACTTTGTTTACGAAGAACAAGCAGATGTTTGATGGTCCACTTGAGGAAGTTAGTGGGGAAGATTTATGGAAGCAGTTGAGGGATTTTGGTGCAGATAGGACGCCAGACGTAGGTGGACATGAAAACATTCGAGTCGATGCGGTTGGAGAGCTACATAACTGGCACAAAAAGAGTATTTTCTGGGATCTGCCATATTGGAAGGATCATCTATTGCGGCATAATTTAGATGTCATGCATATCGAGAAGAACTTTTTCGACAATCTGATGAACACAATCCTTAACATCCAAGGTAAAACGAAGGATAATTTGAAGTCAAAGTTGGATTTAGTCGATATCTGTGATCGTTCTGAACTTCACGTTGATGAGAACGGTATGGCCCCTTTTTCCCATTTATCGGCTGGATGGTGCTGCAAAAGAAGAGTTCTTTGATTGGATTACAGATAGAGTGCAATTTCCAGACGGTTATGCATCAAATTTGCGGAACTGCGTTGATAGAAGCGAAGGAAAGTTTATTGGCTTGAAGAGTCATGATTGTCATGTAATTATGCAGCGCCTCCTTCCGTTTGCTTTTTCCGCACTATTGCCACGTAATGTTCATGAAGCAATTGCAGGTATCTTATATTTTTACATTTTAAGTGATTTTTATATTTTATGCTTATATAAACCTAATACTTATGAAAATTTTGTCTTTTATCTATGTAGGGATAAGTGTTTTCTTCCGCGATTTATGCACCAGAGCAGTGACTGCAGAGGGTATTAGTAATCTGAAGGCAAAAATACCAGTCAGCATGTGCAACCTCGAGAAGATATTTCCTCCGTCATTCTTTGATGTAATGGAACATCTTGCTATTCATCTCGCAAGAGAATTGGAACTCGGTGGTCCTGTGCAGTACCGATGGATGTATCTTTTTGAGCGTTATATGCATCATCTGAAGAAGAAGGTGGGAAATTTAAGCAAGGTGGAAGGATCTATAGTCGCACAGGTGATCAATGAAGAAACTGCAATCTTTGCTGAAAACTATTTTCCATCAGAAGTGCATACAAAAAACCGAAGACCTGCTCGGCATGATGATAGAGGGGAGAGAGCAACATATCATGTTACTATCCCAAGCATGTTCAGGGAATTAGGACGACTTAGTGGAAAACCCACGAAGCGGAGACTTGCGGAGACTGAGCACGCTCATTTGCAAACGTATTTACTCACCAACTGTGAAGAAGTTCTACAATATGAGAGGTAAAAATATTTATTCATTTAAATAGTTAAATTAATATATATTCAATAAGTTTGATTCATATTGACAATATCTTCTTATATAGTGTTTATATGGCAGAGTTGCGTATGACTCACAGGCATGCGACAGAAGATGAGCTTCAACAACTCGGACATAACGGATTTGCTGCATGGTTTCTTAGTTATGTGAGTCATATATCATATTATCCTATGCAAATGATTAGTTTGTATTAAATATATGTCTTTAATTTATAGGTGAATGATGGTTTGACCAGAGGTTTTGTGTTCGATGATTGGATACGCGAAATTGTGCGGGGACCTAACTTTGTGGTCAGATCATATCCAAAATATTATACGCGAGGATATGCATTCACAAGAAAAGGTCATTCGAGGTCAACATATGATGCTGGTGTTTCGTCTTCTTCCGGTGATGATGTATACTACGGCAACATAGAAGAAATATTGGAAATCCAGTTTTCTGGTATGGTTGGATTGCGATGTGTAGTATTCTATTGTGATTGGTATGACACCACCCCAGATAGAGGAGTGAAGACTGATGCGTTTGGTGTTACATCAGTTCATTCGCGGCATAAACTTCAATATTATGATCCCTTCATTCTAGCTTCGCAAGCTGATCAGGTATGTCAATTTATTCATAATTTTTAACAACATAATTAATGATTTATATTTTACTAATACCTTGTATAATTGATAGGTGTGTTACATAAGTTACCCTCGGGTGACGTACAGAGACGATCCATGGGTCACTATAACACAAATTAACCCAAGAGGACGAGTGGATGGAACTTCTGATAATGAGCCATTACAACCAGACTCTACCAGCAACGTGAGTGCAGTTGAAGATTTGGCAGATGTTGGACTCGTTGAGAATTTCTCGGAGTTTGGACTTGATGTTGTTGTACATTCGGAGTCAGAAGCTGAGGTTGGGGAGTTTGATGACGATTCTGAAGATTCTGATTAGGAATTCTTATTATTTGACTTGTATTTATTAGTTGTATAACATCTTACTTAAGTTGTTTTTTTAGAGTCTGTCGGTATGTCGTCGGTATATAGCGACGACATAGCGACGGAATGTGGTTTATTCAAGATTGACATAAGTCGTCGGAAATTCCTCGGAATATACCGACGACATTCCGACGAATTTGACAGGTTCGTCGGTATATAGCGACGACATAGCGATGGAAAGTGGTTTATTCAAGATTGACATAAGTCGTCGGAAATTCCTCGGAATATACCGACGACATTCCGACGAACTTGACAGGTTTGTCGGAATGTCATCGGTATATTCCGAGGAATTTCCGACGACTTATGTTTTTAATATTTTTCACATCAAAAAATATATATATTTGGATACAAAACTATGTAAATAACACATATTAAGTGTTTAGTATAGTATTAGATCATAACCGTTCAAATTAAAGAACTTATTAAAATATTTTTGTATGTGTATCATTGTTTTCATAACATCTTCCTAACACTCATATACTTATACTCATAACATCTTTATAACACTCATAAAATATTTTTGTATGTGTAAAATCGTGTTATGAATTTTTTTTAAAGTTAAATCCTTAGGCAAATACTATATATATTATCAAAGATTTAGATTCTACATTTAGAAACTTGTGTTCAATCCCTAAATACTAATCCGTCGGAATGTCGTCAGAAATGACTGACTACATTCCCTACTTCCGTCGGAATATCATATTACCCGGGAGAAGGAAACCGTGTGAAATTTTCGTGGAACCGCCAATTATTATTTTATTAATATATTTTTATATTCTGATGGAATTCCGACGGACCCGTGTCCGTCGGAATCTCTAAATATAAAAATCCTCCCTTCTTCTTCCTCGTCATTTCCGCCGCTCTCTCCCTAATCTCTCCGACTTCTCTCCCTTCTCCGGCGATTCCGACGCTCAAACCCCACTCTTCCTCCTCCTTACCTCGAATCTCTTCCCCCACACCAAAAAATCATGTAAGTTTCTCAAATCCCCCAAAGCTATTTCATTTTCTAGGGTTTATGAAGTTAGATATTAGGATTTGAGATTGTTTGGTTAGTTATTTAGGATCAAATGGATTTGAGATTGTTTGATTAGTTGTTTAGGATTGGATTGTTGTTTGAATTTTGTTTTTGGAATTATATTGTGTGTTTGTTTGATTAGTTGTTTTGGATTGTTTGTTAAAATTTTGTTTAGGATTGGATTGTTGTTTCTAAAATGTTTTTTATTTTATTTTTAAAAACGTTTTTGGAGTTTCCAGTAATATATTATATATAGTAAAACGTTTTTAAATTTTTAAAAATATATTTAAAAACCTTTTTCTATATTTATAAACATTTTTTAAAATATTGGTAATTTTTAAAACATTTTTTATAATTATAAACATTTTTAAACATTTATAAATATTTATAAACATTTATAAAAATATTTATAATTTTTTATACATACATATATATATATAAATCAATTTTAGATGTACAAATCATTTTTAGATGTAAAAATATTAATTTTTTAAATATATTTATAAACAATTTTTATAATATTTTAAAATATTATAATTTTTAAAATATTTTTTATAATTTTAAACAGTTTTAAACATTTATAAATATTTATAAACATTTTTTAAAAATATTTATAATATTTTAGATGTAAAAATCATTTTTACATTTAAATATATAGATGAAAACATTTTAAATAGAAAATCTTTGAAAAGGTTTGTGATGTATTAAATTTTTTTTAGGTCTGAGGATGCATGCCGTTTCACCGCACGTCAGTCATCACCCCGTGGCGGCCGAGGTAGTTCGGTGAGTAGTTCCCCTGCATCGGGATCGTCTCACGAGCAAAACTCGGTTCCCGCATATGTTCCCGCTCCAGCTGCCGATCCCGCTCCTGCTCAGCAGGCTCCGGGGGTCATGTCGGTTGAACTATTGGTTCAACAAGCAGGTCGAGAGCATCTCCCGGTTCTCCATCCCAACCCACGACCGGGACATACAACTTGGTTAGTATTTTTATTTTATTTGTAGAATTATGTTTTTTCCATTAATTAACTTTCTAACATACATTTTTTTAAAGGTTCAACAAGTCCAGCAATGGCATTAGCAAGAGTATCAACCAGAATGTATTCCATGCTCCATACCGGATATCCGAAGTGGAGTGTGATCCCTTCCGAGGAGCGGGAGTTGTGGTTTCGTCAGTTTGCGGTAACTTTTCGGTTTTTTAAAGCATTTTTTTATTTTTTTAAAACATTTTTCAATTTATTTTAATATATCTACTAATTAAAATTATGTGTGTTTTGTAGCAAGAATTCACTTGGGAGTCCGGACTGACGGAAACAGTCCGTAAAAAATTCAACGAAAAGGCCATGGACTCTTATACGAAGCAGATCAACTCGTGGAAGACAGTTTGGCAGAAGAACAAGAGGCCACAGTTCATCAACGGAACGGTGTGGGAGCAGTTGATAGTCCATTGGGAGAAGGACGACACTGCAGCGACGTCTCGTAAGAACTCCAAGAACCGGAAGAGTGATCGTGGCGGGAAAGGTATTTATGTGCACAACCTCGGCGCTTGCTCTATGTCCTCTAAGGAGGATCAACTTGTAAGTTCTATTCTTTATATATTTATTTATCTTTACATTTATTTAAATATTTTTTTTATATATTCCTTAACTAATGCTTTTTTTAGATCGAAGCAAACGGCGGTAATCCCGTAGATCGTCTCGAGCTCATTAAAGAGGCTCACACTAACAAGACGACCGGACAAGTTCAGGATCCCCTGATCAGAGAGGTCGTTGAGTTGGTGGAATCTCAAAAAGAAGCTTATCTAGCTTCTCAGCCTCTCTCTGATGACGATGATTCTACGGGTGCTTCAACCACCATGTCCCGACTGCAAATAAACGAGATGGTCGAAAAGGTAATTTTTTAATTAATATATTTCTTTTATAATATTGTTTACTAACTTTAAATATTTTTGTAAGCGGTTCCTAAAAGGAAAGGAGGCTATTTAGTTGGGTTGGCCCGCCGTGCTTCTTCGTATCCGACTTCTTCTTCGCAAGTTCCATATGCCGATCCCATGATTCTGGAGCAGTTACACAGCAGAGATAAACGGATTGTGGCATTGGAGGAGCAGAATGCCACAATTCTTGCTGAGTTAGCGGATTCAAGGAAGACCAACGCCTAGATAATGGAGAAGTTAGATCGTTTGTTTCCTTCCAGTTCCTAGTTTTTTTTTTGTGAATTTTAATACTTTCTGAATGTTTTTTTTCCTATTTCAGTTTGTATGAATTTTTAAATTCTATAATATTATTAATCTTAAATTTCGGATTTTATTTATTTATTAATATTTAATATTAAAAAATAAAATAAAAATGAAAATTGTAATATATTTAAAAAATGCACTATTCTGACGAACTAGGGTTCGTCGGAATATACTGACGACCTTGGTTCGTCGGAATATTCCGACGAACTAAAGTCGTCGGAATATGCCGACGGCTAAGCATCCGTCGGAATCTAGTGTTTCCAATGAACTCTGTCCTCAGAAGTTGTTGTCGGACTTTCATCGGAAGTTCGTCAGAATGTGGTTTCTCGGTACTCGTGAGAATGTCGTCGGAAGCTCTGACGAAATTCCGACGATTTTTTTTTTCCGACGAAATAATACCGAAGACCGTTTTCGTCAGAATATGCCTATTCCGACGACATTCTGACGAATTCGTCCGTCGGTATCCTCCTGTTTTCTTGTAGTGTAGTCTTCACCATCAATGATTCGATGCTTTTGCTTAAAGGGTTTGACTCTGTTTCTCATACTTTGTCTCTGCTTTCGAGTAATCTAGACAATGATCTCCAGGTGTACTATTGAACATCCATTGATATGATCTGAAATCAGGATTGTTCATTCTTCCATGATTGATGATACACTGCGTTTTGTAAACTCAGAGAGTTCGAGAATTAACTAGCCACCCACATTTTCTGAGATACTCTACTCCAGTCTCAAAGAAGATGAAGAGAAAAAAGAAGAAAATGAAGAGTGTAAAGGGAAGAAGAGGAAAGACGAGTCTGATGCAGAGCTTATAGAAGAATCGTCGGTTGGAGATAAGAAAAACTAAAAGAGACTAAAATCATGAACATGGCTACAAATGTTAATCATCAGTCTTAAAAATCTCCATTTTTTACCTTTCCTATAGATTGGAGATTTAGTTAGAGACTTATCAATCAACAATACCAAAAATTCATTTTAAGGAGCACTGTAAAAAAGACAGAAGTAAAGACGAACATTTCTTGAGTATACCACTGTTAGACCCGATACACCTCCAATCTTGGATCTTTAGATTTTTGACAAGAAATTCATCGAGAAGTCCTTGCATTAGGAAACAAACACCTCTTATGTTTAAAATGACATTGCCATAGAATTGGTTAGATATCAAAACTTAACAACCTCTTAGACAAGAGGAACGATCATGAACGTCCAAAGATCTCATGTGATTTTGGTTAATCCAGATCCTAGAAATAATGTTCCATGCGTTTACATTACAAGAATGATAAGCAAAACGGTTGTCCAGAAACATGCTCTTTCAAAATTTAGAAAAACAAAAACCAGTGATATTTGTTTTTATGATTTATTAAACTCATGCTACAAAAATAAGAATTAAGTATGTCATATTTTTTTGTATTTAAGTGACAAAGCTGACGCTCTGAGAAACTGATAAGAAACAAAATATTCGAACCAAAATCAATGAATATTACATAATCAAAACAAATATTTAGAATCAGTTAGAAAATAAAATATAAAATATATAGAAATAAAAAATTAAAAATAAGTTAAAGTACATATAATTTAAAATACACATTTTAAAAAATATATATATATATATATATATATATATATATATATATATATATATATATATATATTTCATAAAACAAAAAAAGGAATCCATTTATTAAGTAATGTATCTCTTGGGTTTTTCTCCTTTGAATGGTCATAAAACTCAAGTTAAGAAAAATCATTAAGAAAATTCTTGAAAATCACAACAAAATTTAATACATAGTTAAAACTAAAATTTCAAAAATAATTGTACAAAAATTAAAAACACATTATGCGAAGCGTAGATATTTTTCAAAGCACAACTATAAATTTATTGAATTCAATCAAATATTTAAAACCTATCCACTTTCAGTTCAACGAAGACAACCTCTATCAAACCTCATATATTACTAATATCTTTAAAATAAAACTGAATAGAAAACTACATAAAGAGAGTGTAAATCAAATGTAAAATACTTTAAGAAAATACAAAAATATATTGTATATACTCATTTCAACTTTCTGTTGCGGAAAATGGTCAATCAAATAAAACGATGAGGTTGTGCTTCCGTTAATTAAATAAACACAGCGCTAATAAATTACAATAACTAAAATAAAACAATGTGAGAACAAATGTTTGACAAAAAAAATAAAAACAAATCACAACCATATTTAAACAATTATCAAACAATAAAACTAAAAACAACAAATTCCGCGTTCAATGTTTTTCTTCAGGATGTAATCAAAGGAGTCGATCAAGACAATGTAAGCTTTGCCTCTTGACATGTTTTTCACTTATGTTTGTCTCATCAAGCTGTTATGGTTATCCAAATTGCAGGGATTGACTTTTGAGTATGGAGAATTTGTTGCGATGATGCAAAAGAGAAATGCTGGTGTCAGGAGACATCAATGATAAATAGCCTAAACATCAACATGAGACATGTGTAGGCACATTCACAATACCAAATCAGCGTCTTTGGAACCTTTATTGGCGAGGTTGTCAATGTATGGAATCTTGAACGACAGAGAAGGCTGCAAGTGAAACGGGATTCATAGGTGCAGGAAGGCAGTTGAATCCCTAGAAGGTTTAAATAAATGTAAAAGAAAAACCAGTGTCTCATCGTTAGTTATTATCTAAGTTTTTTTTTCATCAAACGGCTTAGTTGTTATCTAAGTTATGTGACCATAATACATATTTTCATATTTTACTTTCTGTAATTTCACGACAACGAGTCTATAAGAAACTAATGTTCTTCAAGTAGAGGCCAATCTTTTATATTGTTACAGCAGAATCCACCAAACATAAACATGTCTGTATGCATATATGAAAAGAGCAATAACAAAATGATATGAAATGTGGAATACAATAAGCTAATGAGTCTTAGTCATGTAATCAAATTTATGTTTTGGGACCGAAGTTCAGGTTGTTCGAACAGATCAATAAGGACCCAACGTGGTACATCGGAACATGACGTCGACTGAGAAACCATTGTGCTCCCAGTGCTTAATAATCTATTATAGGCCATATAATACTCCAAACAGTTTACGAAACATGCATCGAGTTATTCTTACGTTGCTTTTTTGAAACTCTTACGTCACCTTTCATTAGTGAGTGTTGAAATGCAACGGATCCATTGATTGACATTTTTGTTATTCCGCGAGTTTAAACCATCTTTTTTTTTTCATTTTGATGATGTTCTTTGTTAAATACAGATTTTCACATAGTTAAAAAAATACAGATTTTCGCTTTAATAAATTCGTCATTTTCATACGTATGTCTTCTTCCATTTTCTTCAAATATTTTATTCAACTCATTTTATTTGTGTCCTCTCCAAAAATAATCTCATTTTTAATATTTGTTAAATTGAATGTTTAAAATGTTTCTATATGCTAAACCCTAAATTTAACTCTTAATGTTTTATATTTCTATTATAATCCTTATTATTGATCAAATTTTAATAAACTTATATATTTATAAATAATAAAATGTACATTCAAATGTATTACAGGAAATATTTGCATTATATCATAATAAACAAAAATACATGTTAAAATGTTACATGAACAAGATAATCACAAAAACAAACACAAGCGTTTAATTTTTTTTCTGGAACATCGACTTTACTTTATGCTTAAATTTTAACTAAATTAATTTTGTTATGATTATCAGATTTTGTTTATATTTCATTAAAATAATCAGTCACAATCGCTTATGCTATTCCACTTTGATCTAAACAACTTCAAAACAAAGTAATACACTACGGTCGCTAAACATTATCAAATTGATCAGAAAAATATCATTCTCTTTCAACATATTTTCCTTTTCATACTTTTGAACTTTTTTTTTACTAAGATCATAAAACAAATTGTAAATCGTTTAAGAACAAAACATACGAACCCGGCGCGTAGCACCAGAATACCACTAGTAAATAAATAAAATAAAGCATTTCTTAAATAATTATTGCTCAATCACTTTTTCTCTTCGTCAATGAGAAAATCGGCAAGGTTAAGGTGAGTGGCATCACCAAAATCAAAGTCATCCGCTCCACCTTCGTACACCATATTTGTTTCCACATTCTTTCCTTTTTGTTTTACTGATTGTTGATAAAGATCAACAAGGTTCTTTGGTGTACGGCACGTACGATCCCAGTGGTCTTTACTTCCACATCAGGGACATGCATTCACTGGTTTGTTACCATCTTTGTTTTCCCACTTCTGGTGAGAGTTAGAGTTCTTAAAAAATCCCTCGGGCTCGAACTTGACCATATCGTTCACGTGTATATCCACGACCATGTCCACGGCCACGACCGCGACCACTAGTGTAGCCATTTCTGCGGCCAGTGTTGTTCTGTTCAGTCACATTTACTTCAGGGAATGGAGCAGAACTAGTTGGACGTAGTCCATGGTTTTTCATCAAAAGCTCATTGTTTTGCTCAGCCACAAGGAGACAAGATATAAGTTGGGAATACTTTTGGAATCCCTTTTCACGGTACTGTGTCCGCAAGACAACATTATTGGCATGAAAAGTAGAGAATGCCTTCTCTAACTTATTAGCTTCCGTGATTTTCTCCCCCACATAACTCCAATTTGGAGGTAATTTTGAACAAGGCTGAGTTGTACTCACTTACAGACTTAAAGTCTTGTAACCTCAGATGTGTCCACTCATAACGAGCTTTAGGTAAGATCACAGTTTTCTAGTGGTCATACCTTTCTTTTAAGTTGTTCCAGAGAACTTGTGGATCTTTCACAGTCAGGTACTCATTCTTGAGACCTCTATGGAGGTGATGATGAAGGAATATCATAGCCTTTACTTTATCTTTGGCTTTGAGCTTGATTCTCTTTTAGGATTGTATCTTCAAGCCTCTTTGCACTTAGAGAAAACTCGGCATCTAATACCCAAGCCAAGTAGTTGTCTCCAGTGATATCAAGAACTTCAAATTCAAGAATCGTAAAATTCGACATAGTTCACTGAAATAATAAAATAATAATCAAATTTCTTAAATAAAATATGGAAAATACAATCATCCTTACTAAAAAGTAACCATACTATATGCATATGTTTGTGTAGAAAACTTATAAGAAATATTAATATCTATGAGATGCAGCCATGAAAACAATATTAATAAAAGTATGGGATGCAGCCGTAAAGTTAAAGCTATGAAATATTAATTTATACGCAAGAACGAATGCTATTAATGAACACAGTCAATAGAAGCCAACTTAATTAATTTATGGAAGTCATAATACTATATGCAAACGTGATAATAATATGCAGCCGTATACATATAACATGTATATAAATATGTGACAGTTGTTAGCTAAACATGCGTACAAACTTAAGAAGGAGAAAATGCCCCTACTTTCATGGCGACGTGGAGGGCTGTGTGCATCACACAAACCAACTTTATATATATATTTTGCACCAAAAAAAAAAAAAACTATATATATATATACTAGGGTAAACCCGTTCTACGGGTGAATAAGCAAATGAAAAAAATAAAAAATATCTTAATTTTTATACACGTTAAAAATATTTATTTTATTTTCAATAAAAGTGGCTAATGGTTTTTGTTGTTCTTTTTAAAAATTATTAATTTATTAAACTAATAAAATTCTCCTTTAAAATAAGTGTAACTATTTTTCATTGTAATGTTTATTCTAACTTAATTATGTAAATAAGTTATTCGAAACGAAGTTCAATATATAAATAATGTTTATTCTAACCACAGTTGAATTTAATTAATTTTTTAAATTAGCTAACTATTTAATATTGAATGTTCCTATTTAAAAATAGCCATACTTATTAAATTTTTTATCAAATTAAAAAAATCATCCAAACTGATTAGGATTTTAAACAAATATTATTATTATTCTTATTTTTAAAGTATATTTGGTAATTTTCTTTGTTTTTATTGATTACTTCAGGAATATGATTTTGTACATTAGTTTTATTATACATTTGACTAATTTTATTTAATTTACAAATTTACCATGTCTTTTCTTATTATTTTTTATTTAGTATCTTATTTTATTCTAATATATATATATATATATTATTTGAAATATATATAATGTACTACCATTTCAAATCAAGTGTATGAAAATGAAAAAGGTATTACTATAATTAAGTTAATTTTAACTAAAATATATCACAATTTGTTAGTTTACAGTATAAGAATAACATTTTTATATTTCTTCTACTATATATATATATCATAGATATATGTATATTTAAATTACAAATGGAATATTCACATAATTAATGAACCATCACCAAAAGATAAAAACCGATATATATGTAAATAATTTTATAATCAAGTAATTATATGTTAGTAAAATGTATTAAATCAGAATTTTGTTTTTGATATTTTTTTTTCAAAAACGACTTCATCTAATTACATTTTCCTAACCACATTCATCTTTTGCTATCTTCATAATTGTTTTTGACTATCTGACCATCAATGAAGAAATTTATATTGATGCCACCGAGGCTTTTCATACTTACAGTTTAAAAGAAAGTATCTACTGATTATTTAATTATTACCATGCACGTGATTTGGAGTTCTGGAATCGAAGTTTACTTTGATGCGGTAGAGGCCTTTATATACTAAAAAATTAAGTGGAAGTATCTACTGATTTTTCAATTATTAGCATCCTACGTGATTCGGAGTTTTGGAATTCAAAGTTTACTTTTCATTTGTTAGACGTATTTATACATACTTCAAGATCTCTTCTGCTGTGTTTTTCTTAACACCACTTGGAATCCACTTTAGTTATTTACTTTTCTTGACAAAAAGAGTTAAGAAAATACAAACTAAAGTCATTTACTGGTGAATGGAAATGTATTTACGTATAGCTCCAAATAGAGTACTATCTTCAATACATTAAAAAAGTAAGAATATGATCAAAATAATATGAAAATAATGTTGTCAGATTCCATTACTAATAGTGGTAAGCTACCAAATAAGCTCTACTTTTTCTTAATTATAATATAATAGTGGTAAGCTACCAAAGAAGAGCGGTGTTCTCCACGGAGCTATATTTGATAAAACATAGTATATAAATTCATAGTATCTTTATATATAAAGATGAGTTTTAATCACTCCTGGGCGTGCCAGCTCTGATGCCAGCACAACAATTCCCTCTTCCAGCGTCTGGCACGTGTCAAGTTAAATGAAACGCGGAGTGTTGGATTTCATCTATTTGGGCCTTGCTTCACGAAATGGTTTTCGGCCCAGGGACCGCGTAAGCAAAGTGAAACCCTACTACGTGTTGATACGAAACACTTTCGTGTTCTTCGTTCCTCTTCAACGGCGGACGCGACGATCCATATTCTGAAACGGTATGTGTTTATTCGTCTTTAATCCTCTTAAATCTTTAGTCCACTACGAATCCTTCAATTGCTCTGTTTTCCGTCGAAATTGGTGTATAAATATGTTACAATCTCTCTTCTCCGATTCGCGAAATCCACATCTATCTTCTACTCCTCTCACCCATATTCGTATCTTTGTGCTCAACTCTGTCCTCCTTGCCGATTGAAAGCCGGCGGTTGTCCCTCCACCGTCGATGTGAAGCGTGGCGGCGAGCTACTGGGGTTGAACTGCTCCTCCTCGAAACTCAGTTAAAACCACCGTCAAAATCATTATATGTTTGGGAGATGATAACTGTTTTGTTTGGTTCTTCCATCTCGCGTTCTTCATGATTATTATAATTTTAAACCTAATTTTTATTTTAATGGAGGTCTATTTGTTCATGTCTTTATTATCAAAACATTTTTCCATAAGCTTTTGTTATCTTATAAGTTAAAATAATCGGACAATGGTTATTGTTTTGTCTGTTGATTCTGTCTCTTCTACTCTTTCAGCTGCAGAGTCAATATACAGAGAGAGGTGTGTTCAGGTGATCTATGTGGTGAGTATGATCTTGCGTACAATATATTGTCTTCTGTTCTTAAATCACATGAAAGTAAAGGTTGTGAACTTTGGTATATAGGTGCAAGCGCATGGGTCAGATGAGATGGAAGAGGAAGAGAACTGCGTGTTCTTCCTTCCACACAACCCGAGAAGTGAGGTCATTGAATCTCCAGTCTTTGTATTCATGAAAGGCACAGGTTGGTGTGGTCGTGGAGCAGATCATTACGAGCCAGTTATAGCGAGTCCATCTCAGATTATATCGCAAGAGAAAGTCGCCTTCGTTCTGTAGTTTTTGAGCTGCTTTTTACCACAGTTTTTTTTGTTGGTAGTTTTGTTGAGTGTTGGTAGAAGTGGTATCAAATTGTTAGGGAGAGTTGAATTTTGTGCAGGTTATTGGCATGCGAGTTAAAAGCTGCTTGCAACCATTTGTATTAGTCTTCGATTGTTTGTTCTTTATTGAGAGAAGATTCAAGCGATGTAAACTTCACAAGTTTTCCTAAAGAAATCAATTTCGTTTTGACTTCTCTATGTGGTGTGTTCAGATTCGCTGAATTCAGATTCTAGCATGATTTCGTAGTTTTATTTCAAATGATTAAAATACGATAAACAGTATAATAAAATTGAACGTGGATCTTACATTTCAACTCACTGCACTACATAAGAAACCATAAGTTGCCACTCAAACAACATTAAAAATGTGCCTTATGTTACTATACTTTAAGCAAATGTGAAAAGTTTTCAACTTATGAATCACAAATTAATTCTTCCCGTCTTCAAACATCCACTTATAAAATTACCCTTTTATTTATGATATTATTAAACTATATATAGTGTTTTAGAATTAAAATTTAATTATTTTACCAATTATATTTTAAATGACTTAGCTTGGAGGTAGACTAATTTATTATCATGAAAAAAAAAAATTTGTGTAAAAGTGTTTTAAAACTTATACCTCCTTGAAATAATTTTAGTATTATTTATTTAAATTTTTTTATACTTTTTATGTCAAACTGAAATAGAAATAATAATAGTATATACATTATTACATTTTATAAATTATTTTTTTTTGCTAATTTTGCATTCTCTTAAAAAAGAGAACAATGAAGGTTACTGTTATTTTGGTTACAACCAAAAATATTTATTAAAAATAACAATATGATCTCAGAAATCTTTTCTTTATTTGTTTGTCTATGTTATCATTTTCTATAATGATTATAAATGATTCATAAATTAATATAAAAATCATATAAAATAGTTTTTATTATAATTTCCCGCCCATAGGGCGGACCATAATTCAGAGTACTCAGGACCGACTCAAAGTTACAATGGGCCCTTGGGCAAAAAAAATATTTAGGACCTAAAGATTAACTGATTTGATAACTTTGAACTTTTTGACTCAAGCATCAGAGCATATACACATTTCTATTTGGTATTCTAACTAGAGAAACAGAAATATTATGTTTTTTGCTGTCTAAATCTGGATCAAATATGTTTATCGTAAGAATCAAGACCCCTAATATTACTAGAGTTAGGCTAGGCCCTGGGACGGTTGCACTGACCGTCCTCCCTATTAAGCCGCCCCTCAGAGTACTACTATTTATATAAAGTGACTTTTCGAACATATTCATTTTTTGGATCAAACTAACAATTATTCGTATTAAATGCATAAATATTTTCTGAATAAAACACCTTTGCGATCGTAGTACTATAATGTAACCCCTACAAAATGAAAAAAAAACCATCATTTTTTTGAAATAATCCCAAATGACTCCAAAATTAACATCCACAAACAAACAAAAAAACGAAAAACATACATAATATACCAAAATAAGAGTTCAAAATTGACAATCACTCATAACACAACAAAAAAAATCCCAACAAATAAAATCTCGAAAACATGTCCAACGGAAAAAATCTCACCCACTAATTAAAATATTCAACACACCACCTTATAAGCAGTAGCGATGGACTAATTATATGATGCGTCAAAGCAACGGGAAAAGGATTTGCTGATGAGATAGTTTCACCGTTACTCTTTCGACGATGAGAGAATATTTGCAGTGGTTCCGTTTTGGTGAGACACCTAAACAAACTCTGGAGCTGTGCTCAAAAACAAGTCTCCTGTACAAAGATTTATGGATAGAGAAATAGACAAGCAAGAAAAATCTACCACATATAATCCCTTATCCAATCAAACCATCCACCTAATCCACATTTTAAAACATAAATCAGTATCATCCATATCAATTCTATTCGCAATTTAACCACACAAATAAAAAATATAATAACAATAATACAAACCACAATAACAATCACTATTATTTTTCTCATCATACACATTGCAGATAAACATTCCCTTGCAGTGCTCTTTGATCTGTGAGAACTGCTCGAGACCTCGAGTGATGGTGAAAAAGACGTTTATAAAAACTCAAAGAACTGGTTCCACTGAGTTGAGATGCACTACTGAAAGAGATTTGGGCGCTGATGCTGATACCACAAACCAAATGTTATGGGTGTCTCGAGTTCCGGTTCGTATTATTTATGCATACATTTTAATCTTCAGAGTGATCTGCCTTTGACTTCATCAGAGTCTATGCCACAGTAACATTTAGCATACATATCTCATGATGGTGTATCATTAACATATAACATTCCCGTACATACATTTCCATCAGGTGATCATAAAGGAATTGCAACACGATCAGCTAGACAGGCCCGAATGCTCATTCAATCCACAAAATCAACATAATCGATCTCAGTAGGTTGGTCCTCGACCCTGTGTAATCAGAAGTAATTATTTCTTTATAAATAATATATAAAAATTAAGCTAAGAATAATCAGACAAAAAAAAACAAACAAAGGCTATTTAAAAAATTAACTAATTTAATATTGTCAATTACTAACACCTTCCAAAACAACCATGAAATTTTCATCAAAGAGTTCCTTTAACTAAATACCTCATTCTACACTAATTTATAAAGTAATTAAAATAACTAAATTCAACAAATCTGCAATTAGCTAATTCAAAATTTAAAATATAACCCATTAACACTAAATGTGCATCATATGTTATACAATACTCATTAAACAAACAATATAATTAAAAATACATCTATTAAAAATATCAACTGAACATAGAATAAAATTTACACAAAATTATATATTTCATAAAAATCGATACATCAAATCCCGCGCGTAGCGTGAGTCTGCCCTAGTTGTATATAAATTAGGGAATGACTATTGAAATATTAACCGACTGATCTACTTGCTGCCCTTAGCTTTTCACTTGTTTCATTTGTTCAAACGCGAATAGGCAAATCATATTTCTCTTATATGGTTCTTAACTTTTATAACCTTTACTATAAAAGTAGATTCAGAGTTTTTTTGCAAGATATTAGACCCTTGCCGAGACAAAGGTACGTCGGTGGTACCAAACACAGCTTGGCCAATGTCAGGATAGGTCTTGAGGTCAGACTCACTGTGGAGATAGTAACATAATAGAATCATAGGGAAAGTTTACGAACAGTAACTCAGCTCGGATTGGTTGTAGAAGTAAAATAAAGATCAGATCAAATTTTGATGGAAATAAAAAAGCATATTTGAAAATTAAGAAGTAATGATTAAGAATTTGTGACGTTGAATCATAAGGTTTAAAGAAAAGTAGTGTGATAAACACATGGTCGATTAACTTTTTTTTTTTTAACGCTGGATAATTATGCTATTACAAACTATGAGAAATATTACAGACGATTCTACAGCCTACAATTCTACCTGCCTTTTTGAGGATTTCCGCCTGACTGCATTACCTGAGCCGCCCTATGGATCTTCGCTTGACCGGCACTCCTTGCGCCATGCTGCAGATCTCTTGTAAGGCTTAATTCGCATAATTCCGCTTTCTCTGGGGCTCGAAACCCAGACCTCCTGGTGTAGAAGCATTAATGAATCCTTAGTCAAACCACTGGACCAAGGGGGCTTCCACAGGTCGGTTAACTTAAAACAGAAATGTTGAGCAAAGTTCATTGCGATTGTTCATATTCGTGCCCGTAAAATGAAGAGATCTAAAATGAATAGTCTTTTAATTTTAGAAAAAAAAATTGATGGAAATCACTTTTAAATATTCTAATCGAAGATGCATTTCTACAAAACATCCACTTCAAACACAATGTGCTCAACTCGAATTGGGCTCTAACAAAGAGAAAGACAAACTTATTTTTTTTCATTTCACAATGAATAATCGAACAAAATGTGTTTCCTACGTTACAAATAATCAATAACAGAGGAATTACTACCTACGGTTAAAAATGTAGATTGTGCCAAATCTACCAGTTGAAAAACTCGTTACCCAGAATACTAATGAACTCTACGTGGTCCTCCGTACCTGTCTTTTTCTACATATGTGATCTTTCACTACCACTGCAATGACAAACAGGGCATCTTAATACTTAAGTCTTAAGCATTGGTTTCTATTACACATATCTGAATGCAAAGAGAAAATATATTACCTATAAGAACACGTAAAAGAAGAATTTAAATTGTAGCTTGAACGGATTTGCTACGGATTTGCACTGAAACCATTTTGATGGCCTCTGCATAACTCCATACCAACCAGGAAGCTTCTTTTTAAACAATCCTCTTCGCACTCCATACAGATCTTGTCCCTATCAAAACATTCATTTCGCTGAAAAGGTAAGAAAGCTTCTTAGTAAGAGATTTGTAAACAAAAGGGAAAAAAATCTTACATTGGAAGATCTTGCTTGGTTAGTTTGGATAGGTAACAATGCAGCATCAGAGTCTCCTAGACGATCTAAGGCCTTCCACTTTCTAACGGATTTTTTGGAGTCAGACTCCATATAGTTCAAGAAGCCAGAGAATCAGGGAACTTTTCATGGAGGTCGGACAAATGGCTCGTCAAAGCTGTGGAGTACCCCATCATCAGAAACCGCAATCCAAGCACCGATATCATCAGTAGCACTATGTCCTTGAAGCTGATTTAATTTTACACAATTTGTAGAAAGTTTTTTCCTTTCAGGGTCAGAAGGTTTAGCCAAGAAAAGGGCAAGCTCATTATGATCATCTTGATCATCGTCGTCCAAACGAACCCGTCTCGGAGTTCCTTTGCTAGCTTCTTTGTGAGACTTCTCTATCTTCACAACCTGAGTCTCCATAGCGAAAGTACTCTCATGATGCATGTCTCGAATTTCGCCTTTCAAACCATTGTCGTAGCTAGATTGAACAGCTCATTGGAACTCATCTAACTACATAGAAACGATACCGACAATCAACAAACGTTACACAATGAGGGTATGAGAGCAGAGAAGGAGAGAAAGAATGAAACCTGCCATTTGGTGGTTCCGAGAGCGGCGTGAAGGTCCCTGTGGAGCTGATCTTACCGATCGAACCTCGTCGCCATCTCCTGAGATTTAAAAAAAATGGAAGAAGGGAAGCGAAAGAGAGTAATCACCGATTTGAATAACTGGAAAAAGGAAATTAATAAAAGATCCAAGGAATAGCTTAATCAGAAATCAAAGTGTCAAAGAAATTTAAAAATATAAAGTAATAATAGGAAATCTCAAAGTGATTTTCCAGGAAATATCACCTGCGATGTATATATACACATTCTAAGTGATAGAGCAGGGAGTAAAAATGCATTAAGAAACGCGTAACGGTTAACGTTTCCGTTGATAGAAGAGAAGACAAAACATCGAAATTGAAAATCTACAAAGCGAATCATCACGTGGATTGAAAATCTCAAAACTCCATAGCTGGTATCTGAGATCGAAGGAGAAACCTTCTCGACTCAGTGTGAAAGAAGAAAAAGAACCCTAAATTTTGTGCGGTGAAGATAATGGGATGAAACCATAGAATCAAAAACTCTGCGTTTCAGGCAATGACTTACTCTGCGTTTCAAAGATTGGGCTTTATAAACCAAAACAATGACAACGAAAAAAAGAAAGCCCAAACGTAACACAAACATAAATAAATGAAACGATTAGTTTTTACAAATTGGACATGTGTCGCATTCTGGGCAATTGAATTAGTGAGATAGAACTCCCAAAGAAAAGAATGGTCTACTTTATATAATAAGATAAGATAAAACTAGTTTCACTTGAGTTCTGAAACGTATTCAATCAATGGTAATGTTAATGTCATAAAACATGCTAAGTGAATTAAGCTAATATGCATCATACGAAACATATCAATATGCTAAGTGAAACAAAAACGAACGTATTTCAAAAACTCAAATAGAGCATTAGTTTGTCGACAAGATTTGTGATCGAATGATTTTCTTTCCTCGAAACAAGGCAAATCAGTCTTGTCGACTAAAGCACCTAAGCTCATAGTATGTATGAGTCTACTCTTACAAATCATGAATTGAAATAAACATGATTTGAAAAGTGATTGAATCTAAACTAATATATATATATATATATATATATATATATATATATATCTAACAATAATAAAATGAGAATATGGTGAGTTCTTAAGCTATCCACGTCAGATTGAAAAATCGGCCAATGAGAGTCTGCCTTTCTGCCACATCAGCCTAGCTTCGAGTTATGTTACATATAATTCTACCGATCAATTTCAATTTGTGTTAGATTGGGCCGAATGTTTAATTGCCATTTAAAAACTAATTAAAATAACTCTAAATGGCCTATATAAAACCCAAACCTCCGTCAAACCTGATTTCCAGAGCATTGCGATTCTTCTACTTCGTCTTCATCGTTCCAAATCCCTCTCTAACCGTTTCTGTCCGTTTCTGAGTAGTAAGTAATCACAATCCATTCTTAATTATTCCTTTATGTTCATTACTATTATCTTCATTGGCGATGAAATCCGTCCACCTCCCTCTCTTGCTCCTCCTATATTAACCCATCCTTAAGGCTTTCACGGAATCATATCCAACAGCTTCAATCGATGGCCATGAAATCAGTTCAATCCTTGGGCAAGTCTACTCTTGCATTGTATTTAACGACATCCTTTTTCTGAGGCCATAAATGCTGCCAAATCGAGTTCATGTTAGAGTTTTGATTCTTCACCGAAGCTTCAACGAGAATTCAAACGTCCTCAGCCATGGTGGTTACATAAGTTCAGAGGATCAAGAACAGCCAATTGTTTATTTTCTTGGATTTTTGTTTCATCTATTTGTTGTGTCAACTACTTTCTCTCTATTTCCTGACAGAATTCAATCTGTTTACCGTTGGTTTTGCAGCGGCTCCAGAACTCCATTTTTGGTTTCTTATAAAACCGAGTTTGAAGACATATGTGACCATCTCTCTAATTCAGTCTCTAGAAAATGTTACCATCTCTCTAATTCAGTCTCTAGAAAAAATAGGTCAGTTAATTACTTTGACCTATCTTGCCAGATTAGTAACAAAATTAAGCATTGATTGTTTTAATTTTTGGTATTCTTTGTAGTTTGTGTGGAAGTTTGAAGAGTATGTAGATCCTTCCGATCACCGTGATTCTTTGCTTCGGTAAGTCTATTCCGACTCCCTTTATGTGTGTTTATAATAATTTAGTTGTTTCCATAATATTTGAAGATATTTTGATGTATTTTTCAGGTACCAGTTTATAAGAGTACCTTCTAAGATATGTTTTAAGACGTTTTATGTTTTTTTGTTTAGATGAGCGACTACGGTACGCGTGATTGTAATTCCAGTTCATGTGAACTTAGCTGAGGAGAGAGATTTGTAAAAGGTGGATGCTCTACGGTGTCACACGGCAGGAGAAGTTGAGGAGGGGTTTGTTCAACTCGCTCCTCTGAGTTGGGGCTATATCGGTCATCCACATCCTCTTCCCAACTCATATCTTCGTCGTTTACTGCAAAAATCCATAACTTCTTTGACACGGAGAACGGTGCTCCTCTGTTCAATGGCCACAAAGTAAGCATATACGTATGTTTTATCTATAGTTTTTATATGTGAATTATTTGGTGAAACATTTTTTTTTGCAAGCCAAAGCCTTGGCAAGTGGGACAATCGTCATTACAAACAAAGGCCAATGTATTTTCTTTTTTGTTTCCTTGCAGAAAAAACAATTATACAAGTTCAAACTTACTTTTTTTTTTGCTTTGTTCAAACTTTCTCTATATGCATAACCTAAGTTTTATGTCTAAATGTAGAAGAACCTGAGAATAGTGGAATATGGGATCTGAGTGTCAAGAGTTTCACCTATGCCAGCGATGGGCACAGAGTACATCCATGTGCTGAAATGGCTAGGCCGTCTGCATTTTATTTTAAGAAATAGATAACGAGAAGGACGAGGAGAAGAGTGGACAACAGAGATGTCTGAGACTCCAAGGGTCCCATTAATACATTCAAAAACTAAATGTACATAATATATTTGTCTTTCTTTCTTATTCTTTTATCTTTACTCTATGTGTTTTTGCTGTTCTTGCTATTAGGGTCCTTGGTCTACTGTAAATGTATTGATGGAGTGATGGAATCTTTCAGTGACTAATACAGCAATAAGATAGTCATGAGCAGTTCATCTCTATGTCTGTTAGTTAGATTGACTTACCATTCAATGATCCTGTAAACTTTTTTAGCAAACTTCTTGTGTTTTCTTTCCTGATGTTCGAGTAACAAAGAGTCCGAGACTGATCAAAAATTATAGAATCTATTTTTAGGCTTCAGATATTAGATGTGTTACTGTGATTCAGGGTAGTGTTTTGAGCATCCACTTTAGTTTCTTAGATGCAGTGTTTGTTTAGTTTCTTAAATACAAAAACGAAGGGATAGGGCACCTACGAGTTTGATTTGGATTTGTTGCACATGGGCTTTGTGATAGAATTTGCAATTTCCTTAGTTTCCACGTCTGTAGATAGATATTTGGTATCAATCACTTTGGCAAGTGGAAGCTTAAGATCACAAAAAGATTTCTTGATGGGGCTGAAACTTCTGAACCAGATGATTCTTAAAATTGTGGTGGTAATAGTGGCAGTTGTATGCAATCACATTAAACTTAAGAATACTCTTTTATTATAGCGCGTAACAAATGGAATAAAACATTACACTCCGTATAGAAATTATGTGGTTTAAATATTATATGGCTTATAACATTCCACCACCAGATTTTTATTTTCTTCTTAATGTGCTCTTTCTTCCCTTTCCCCTCCATCCTCCACTTATGTAAGCCATTTTTAATCTAATAGGTAAAAGTTCGAAATGTAACAATAATTTGGAGAATAGTAAGTACACATTTATAAAAATAACTAAGATATTTTTAAAATTAAAATTATAAATTTTTTAGACAAACAAACCGCGCGTAGCGCGGTAAAATCTCTAGTATATATAACAGAAAAAAAAATCTAATACCTATTAGCTCAAGATCGATAGAGCTTCGTGCTGATAACATGTTTTGAATAAAGAAGAGAAGACAAGAGAAGAAAGGAATTGGTATATCTTATTCCATGAATAATGATATCTTTATATAGTGATACAATATGAGGGTTTAGTCTGGAGACCAAGGCCTCGATTGGTACAGCAGATGAAGAAGCAGTAGCAGTATGCTGTAGAAGCAGTATGCTGCAGAAGCTGTATGCTCTCATTAAAAATTTTAATAAAGTGATTGGTAGAGCAGTAGCAGTATACAATTTTAAAATTATCATAAAAGTTAGTATATATTATATTTATTTTAAAATAATATATATTAAATTATAATATATATTAATAATATATATTAAATTATAATATATATTAATAATATATATTAAATTATAATATATATTAATAATATATGTTTTATTAAAAAAATAATGAATCTTATTTAATTATAAAATTAAATTAAATTTTAAATATAAAATATTATTATTTAAAAATAAATGTAAATATTATTTTAAAATATAAATTTATTTTTGGATATAAAAATAATTTGATATTATTAAATAAATAATCTAATTATATATATAATTTATATATAAATTATCATTATTTATCTATTGGTAGAGCAGTAAATGATTCATATAATATTATCAGAAAAATTAATATATGACATATAATTTATTTTTATAAATAATATAGATATGTTTAATTTCTAATATATAATATATAGATATATATTATTTTATTTTATTTATTAAAAATAATGAATGATATGTGTAATTATATAAGTTATATTATATTTCAAATGTGAAATATTGTTCTTTTTAAAAAGTTAAAATAATTAATCACAACTTTTATTTTTTAAAATGTCATTTTTTTTATTATGAACATAATTTTTTATATTATTAAATAAATATATTAATTATATATAATTATTTTTAAATTTTTATATATTCTAACTGCAAATGCTCTAACAAAAGCTCCATATGAGAGCATTGAGCAAAGAGCATTTGGAGAGCATTAGCATCTTGTAAATGCTTTTGTGATAAATGTTGATTGGATAATGACGAACATAATGCTTATGCTAATGCTCTGCCAATCATACCTCAAATACAAGTAAATCTTAGTGAATAAGAATTCCTATAATCGACGTCACAATAAATGTAAATATAACAAATTTAAATTAATAGATTAGATAGTAAATGTTGCACAAAAAAAAAGATTAGATAGTAAATAGTTTTCTTTTTTTTTTCTCATTCAAATCGTCTTATGTTTTGCTTACTCTGATTCAAAGAAGAATTATTTACTCTTTAAATTAAAACGTAAGCTGGGACGTATATATTACGTTTTCGTAGATGTTCTGTCGCTAAAGGAGCGGTATATACAATAGCGTTTCTAACTTCTGTTTGCTTTAAGACCGGTCTGAATCATAACCGCTCAAGTCACCACATGCCAAGAATGGAATATAAACTTTGTTGGGTCCTTCAAGCCAACCACTGCTGCAATCTGCAGAAAGTAGAACATCTCAACAACTAAACTCTCTTTAAATGTGATGTAAGAGTAAAAAAAAAAAAAATCATTTCTTGGTATTTCCCAAAAAAGATAAATTCACGTGATGGTAGCATTTTAGGCGAGAGTTTTGTTCAGAGTCATTTGAACGTGTACTGCTCAATACTGCACAAGTAACTTTAATAGCTTCTGATGTTGAAGATGGAGTTAAAGAGAGTTTTTTTACCGAGATCCACCTGAAGGGCTTTGATAATCAAACCTGGAAGTGTAAGCAAATCATATTTGCACATGTGAAACTTAATACTCTTTGTTACCTATACTAGAAATGCGGCTGCTTTTAGGTTTCGCAAAAGTCACAGTTGAAAAAAAAAAAAAAACTTCAGCTACATAATTAAAAACAAACAAATACATTGTTTTCTTGAAATCAACCAAGATACAAAGGGACAACAGATCTTTCTGAAGCATTACACTATATAACAACTTATATACAATACATATAAACAAGGATCCTGTTTTTGACTAAGAAACAGAAGAATCTATTAGCTTCCCCAGCCAACCATTGTGCCAGCAGCTGCACGGTGAGGACGAGAAAAGGCGAGCCCTCGATCATACATCCGCTGAATCTCTTCTCGGTATTCAGTCAGAGACTTGTCAGGTATGGCTGGAGTCAGCTCCACCACATCTCCCATCTTCAACTTGCATTTCAGATCACTTACAGGCGTCTGGTTTAGCCTCGGCCTCAGCTCTTCCTTTGCCGGGATGCTGTACATCGACCATCTCGAGCTCCCTGGTCCTGCCCTGCTCAACAGGTCCGAAACCGTAGAACTCGCGGGGAACTCTTGCACAGTCATCTGCATTTTTCGGGTTTTAAAGCAAATCATGGCGAGAAAAAGCTGAGAGGATGTTTGCAAGCAACTAACTAACTAACCTTGTCGTTTTCGATTACAATGACATAGACTGGTCCTTCTTGGTTACCATTAGGCTGATAAGAAAACGGACAGTCTTCAGCGTGAGAAGGGAAACTGCACAAGGGCTCTGAAGAGCAGATATCTTTGCTCATGGTTTCGCAATGCCAGGTCACAACCCATCTTGCCCATTCAACCATCTGTAGCACAAACGATGAGTGTTTGCAATCACCTTCCTTGTATCTCCAGTGAGCTGCAAACCCAAACTCAGCTTGCAAATGCATCTCTTTGGTCCGTATTTGAACTTCTAGCGGAATTGTTCCATCGCCCATCACTACGGTATGCAAAGACTTGTACCCATTAAACTTGGGATTAGTGATGTAATCTTTCAGCTTTCCAGGAACTTCAGACCATAGCTTGTGAACTACTCCCAAGGCCTTGTAACAATCTTTCTCATTGTCAACAATCAAACGTAGCCCATGAATGTCATGTATCTCATCCATGGTTAGCTTTTTCCTGACATACATGAAGATTCAACAAGATCAGTATTCGGATTGACTCCCCATCATCATCAGTAAATGAGAACTTACTTCAACATCTTGCAGTAGATACTATACAAGCTCTTGTGCCGTCCAGAGACAACATGATAAGAAATGCCTTCCTTCTTAAGCGCTTGCTCCATTTTCTCAATCGCTGAAGTAATCATAGCTTCATCGAATGAGTCCTCCAGCATAGCTGACATCTCGTGGTGCTGGTCAGGATGAAGATGCTTGAAACAGAGATTCTCAAGCTCAACTTTCCAGCTGGAGATTCCCAGTCGATTAGCCAAAGGTGCAAATATCTCCAACGTCTCTTTAGCAAATCTTTGCTGCTTAACCGGAGGCAAAGCGTAGAGTGTCACCATGTTATGTAACCGATCAGCTAACTTAATAAGAACAGCTCTCGCGTCTGCCATCGCAAGGAACATAGTGTGCAGACGATCTGCTTCAACGGTTTTACACGCGGTGTTGTTCTCCCGAGCAAGTTTACTTAACTGACTAAGCTTGGACACCTAATGCAACAACAAAACAAAGCTCAATATAGAGTCTTGCAACGATTAAAACAACACCTAATGCAATAATAACAAGACAAAACCCTAATTAGAGTCTCAACCACTAAAGAACAAAGCTTTCTAGCAAAACACCATCCATGGCTGTCTCTTTACTCAACTGGCTAAGCTTAGACACCGAATCCAAAAACAAGACGAAAACTAAATTCAGAGTCTTTCAATCATTAAACAACAAGACACACATCCATGGCTGTTTCTTCTACTTACCCCTTGGACAAGATCAGCAACTCCTGAACCAAAAGTTGTGAGGATAAAATCATAGGTCATAAACGAATCATCTAACGTATCATGTAGAATCCCAGCTATAACAACGGTGGAGTTAGCTCCAATATCAGCAAGCAAGATAGCAGTCTCAACACAGTGTTGCAGGTAAGGATCACCGTTAGCTCTCATCTGATTCAACAGAGCCATCAATCAGTTAGTAACTAAAAAAAAAAAAACTTTATAGAGAAAGTTGTGAGCTTTTTCTTGAGAACCTGTCCTCTATGAGCTTTCTCCGCTTCGTAAAAAGCTTTGATGACAGACTCGTCTTCGAAGATTCTGTGTTTCAGCTGAGCACGTCTAAGCAAATCTCTAGCGTACGGTTGACGTCTTTCTCCTCCTCCTTCATCGTCCATGGGGAAAGGGAGCTGCTCATCGGCGAGAACAGAGTCTGTGTCGTAATCAACACATGATCCTACTGCTTTCCTGATGAACCCACTGAACAATCTGCTGGATCCTACACGGAAGCTTCTCACGGGTGGGCTGTTGTTGGATGAGATTGGGCCGTGGAGGACGGAGACTGGGCTTTGGTGGTCTCGTTTGAGGTAAGAAGAAGCGACTAACTTGGTCGGAGTGTAAGAGAAGGAGCCGGTTAAGGTGGTGGTTCGATGATCCTCGCCGCTTCGATCATGGCGTATGGAAGCTAATTCTTCTCCTACGGTTGGGTATGATGAGGAGGAGGAAGAAGAAGATGATTTGACGGATGCGCCGGAGAAGAGTAGAGAGAGACCTCCGATTGTTGGAGAAGAAGATGCCGATGAGGATCTAGGATTCAGATCGAGGTCGCAGGAGACGTTGATCTGGTGAGGTGTGGAGCATACGGTGCTCGGTGGGCTCGCGTAGAGCGCTATGGTCGTTGCTACCACCATTGATGAAGAAGCTCTCTGTTTTCTTCTAAAGTTTCAGTTTTTAGAAATCTAATTGGAAACCCTTAAGAAAGAAAAAAAAACGAATTTTTGAATTCGAATTTGATTTCACGGAATTGTTAATTTCTCGGGAAAACGAGGGATTTTATTTTCCCAGAAAATCTAGAAAACCCAATTAGGGTTTATTATCATACAAAAAGGGGAAGAACGAATCGAACTGCAAACACAAAAACCGAAAGAAACCAAAATTAAGAAGAGATTTTGTGAGAGAAATTGAGATGTTTTCTTCGTCTTTCGTCTCCACTTTTCGTTCTAGAAGGGGAACGAATCTATCTATTCCTCGTGTTCATCAACCGAAGCGAGACTGAGCATATCAAATTACGTAATTACCCTTTTTGTTAACCGGAGATTACTGGCTCAAGTCATTAACGTCGTAATCCATTTTGATCTATGAATAACTTTTTTTGTTTGTTGTCTCCAACTAGTTTCTGGTACTTTTATCAATCATCGCGCTAGTTTATCAAAACAAATAGCAGTTTTCTACATTTTTTCAAATTTGATTACTTGGTGATAATCTTCTCGGATATATATATTTCATGTAACAAATACAAAAAAGTCTATAAAATCAGCAAATGGTCGGATGTGGGATCCACCGTGGGGGTTTTAAGTGTGTTTTTGTCTGGTTGGGATTTTTTTTTATTCAATGAATTCTATTTGGTTGATATGGATGAGGAATCTCTTTTTTTCTTCTTCCTTTCTCAATGAATTCTATTTGGTTAATACGCTCGCTGATAAAAGGAAAGTAATCAACATAACATGTTTTTGCCATTTGTTTGTAAAGCAAAATATAGAGAGATGGATAAAAAAAATTATAGAGATGATAAATTTGAATAACCAACGCTTGAAAAATGGAGTTAGCAAATATTTAACCACAAAACTGGAAAATATATTTTAAAATATATATTAATAAACGAGAATAGTTTGCTAAATATTTTACAAAAAGACATGAAAATATAACTTTTTGCGATATAAAATTGGAAATTTAGTTAGTTAGATAAAAACTAAGTGGATTTGAGTTACATTCTCGTTTGAGCCTTCGGTTAGTGTTAATAAGTGTCTTTAGGTTTTATGTTTTACGTTCTTCATTTTTTTCTCTTTACATGATTTCTTCCATTTTTCTTTTTGAAAATTTCACTTTGTTTCCACCTTTCTTGGTAGTTTTAAGTCTTGGTCTGGCTGTGTTGATTGGGTTTAGTTGTTTTTTTTTTGTTAACAATTGGGTTTAGTTGTTTTTCTTTGGAACCATGTTTTTCTTGTTTAAATTTGTATTTCCATAATTTTAGAAACTGGCAGCTATATATTTGTATCCCCTTAATAAAGGGTATATATTAGTATATTACAATATCAAAGATTATTTTCAGCAAATAACTAATTTCGCACAAGTGACATATGAAATCTTGACAAGAACAAATACCAAATGATGTTAGATAATTAAGGAAAATATGGAAATTTATCATACTTTTTATTCAGCTTCTAGGTGCCAACTTTTATTTCTTCACGGATACAACAGTTTTGTTTACAGGTATTTTCACATTCTGATAAGTACACCGACGAACTCTCGAATAAGAACCATCACTGCAACTAGGCATGGGCACGGCTCGGATATCCAGGTTTTTGAAGGTATTTGTGATTTTCTTCGTATATCATGGATATCTAATTTTTCGATTTACTTTGCTTCGGAAAAATACGGATATTCGGAAAAACGAATATCCGGAAAATAAATAGATATTTACGGATATTTACGAATACTTACGGATATCTCATCTGTTTTGATAAATACAAACAATTTTAAAAATTCAATATAAATTTGTTTTGTAAAATACTTTTTAGCATGATTAAGATAAAAATTAAAAGAAGTAGTGAAATCAACATATTTGTAATTTTTTTTAAACTTAGTAAACAATTATAATAACACAAAACTTAAGGAAAAATTTATAATTATCATAAATTTTTTCTCTTTCTTTTATATAAGAGAAATGGCCATAGATAGCCTCAAACCAAGTTTCTCTTCCCAAACTAGCACTCAAGGCCCAAAGTCACAAAACTGTTTCATTTAATAGGGCAAATTACATTTTTATCCCTTTCATTAATTCCCCAATTACATTTAAAAAAAAACAAAGCAAATTGAATCGATCGTTAGCGTCGCCGTCTTCATCCCTTCATCTCGCAGTCATCATCTGATCCAATTTCTCTCTCTGCTTCATCGTGCTTCAGATCCCCCCGACTTTTCTCTGTTTCGTTGTCCTTTAGATCCGCCGTCATCGTCCCTCAGCTATACCGTCATCTATGTGCTTTAGCATCACGACAACCTCCATCAGCTTCGTACGACAGTCTCCTTCAGCTCCCATCCACGGCCTCTTTCAGATCTGTCGTCGACGATCTCCCTCAACTACGCCGTTGACAGTCTCTCACATTTTTGTTGTATCTTATTCTCGTCGTCGTCAAGGTATATCACATCCGCCGTCCTCTTCGATTGATTATTTTGTTTTGATTTGGTTTACAAATTGTTTTGAAAGTTTTTCAATTGGATTGACTATGTTGTTTACGAATTAATATAATGATGATTAACCAATTGAATTAGTTTTGTGATTTTTGTTTCAATGTACAGTATTTATTTTATTAGGAAAGCTATTAAGAACAGTCTCTCTTTGTAGCCAATGACATGTGTTTATTTGTAGCTAATTACTTTTTTTTTTGTTTGTAGATTAATGTTTCACCAGATCAAATGACCATAGATTGATTGCTATTTTTTCTGGCTGACTGATATATGTGAGACACTGAAGGATACTGTTCGTAAGCTTAGTGTTCATGTCTCCAACCCTTGTTGGATTTTATATGTTGTTTAATTGTTTTGATTATTATGCAAATGAAGGTCTACTTTTGGATCCTTCCAAGTTGTGCCAGCAATCAGGTCCCACCTATCGTAATGATTCATGTTAGTTTTAGTATAGTATAATGTATAGATTCACATCTCATGCTTCAAACTATTATGAACCTACAGCTTAGGAGTGTTCGTCAGAAACTTAAAGCTGATCTTCAGGGTATTAATAAAAGGCTAGCATAACTTGTTGATCAGTGTGAAGCCTTAAAGAAGGGTAGGGAAGAATCTGTATTCTGCAGGAAGAACGAACAGAGGCATGGTGCAACTTAAAGATATCGAAAAGAAACACAAAGAGCTCAAGGTCAGATTTATATAAGTTAAGGTATGTTGTTTTGTTTCAACTAAATTATTCAGGAAAGCTTTACTGATCATGTACTAAACCTTCTAAACAAATTAAATCGTTCAGGTTATTACTGATTCAGCTAGTTGTACCAAGTAAACTAATGATACATTTGCTTCTCATGTTATATGATGAAGTTTCTTATTCATTTGTGTTCTATTCTTTTTCATTTCAATGGGTTGTTGATGATTTATATTTTTATTGATCATTTTCTGGATGTTGTTTATTTAATGGCTACGTGATATGCACCAGACAACATTTATATTTGTTTTTGGAAGCCTATCCTGAATAAGTTGGATGCTTTCCAACTTATATAATATACAATTTAGGTTTAAACACATTTTTTCACCAAAATTCCAAATCATAATTTGAAATTTCCCAAATATGCAGATACAATCCTTAGTTTTTGATCTCATTTCATTTTTTTTTAGTTTAAACTTCTTTGCTAGAAAGAAACACTAATATTCAACTATTCTTGAAACCCATCCAAAAGTTCCAAAGTTCTTTCCAGCGTTAATAAAATAAAATTTTGCGGTTAAATACAAGAAAAATTTTGCTGGTTTTGGAAGACCTTGTTCAAATTTAAGATAGCTATCCTGAACAACGATTACCTCAAGATTGCCTTAAATAATTAAAAGTAGTCGGAAATGTAAATTGTTTCCTTTTTTAAATCTAAAAATTTTACATCACAATTTGAAATCCTTAGTTTTTAAAAACATTTCATGTCCAGTTTAAACTTTGCTAGATAGAAATACACTAATATATTATTTCTGGAAGTACATCCAAATATTGTCAAATGATTTCCAACTTTATAAACTTTATACCAAGCTTGTTACGAGTAGATGTAGAAACTATGAATAATAGAGAAATACTTTCTTATTGAATGAGAAATACTGATTACAAGAGAAACAAATCACAAATCTCTCTCTAGAATCATCTCGATCATGCGATCTCCCATGGATTCGATCCTCCTTTCCTCCCTTGCGAATCGTTCGGCTCTGTCAACCTCAGTTTTCATCGCCAGCAACATTTTGTTCCCCGATCGTTGCTGGCTCTGATACCAAGTTTGTTACGAGTAGCTTCTGAAACTAAGAACAATAGATAAATACTATCTTATTGAATGAGAAATACTGATTACAAGAGAAACAGATTACAAATCCCTCTCTAGAATCTCCCTCTCTACATCTTCTTTTCTCTGATTATTCACTCAAACCCCCGATCCCTATCTCTGAAGCAAAACCCCAACTTAAATAGAAAGAGCAAACATCATGTTAGAGAGAAGCCAGTTCAGCATCCTTCTCATGTGAAATGTTATGTGCTCACGTGCATCGCTCACGTGACTTCCACCTCCTCCCCTTATACGTACCATTGGTGCTTTCCTTGAGAGTTGAAATCAAGAGAAACTACACAAATCCTTCCTGAAAGTTAAAAAAAAACTACACATTTTCAAAAGCACAAGCACAAGCACAAGCACAAGCACAAGCACAAGCAAGAGATTAACAATGTCATAAGAAAATTCATAAGCCTACCAAAGATATCAACATACGTAAGCCAAACAAGAAGACACCAAGCAAAAAGTTTTCCGAATTTGTTAAACATCGAATTTTCTAGAAAGCTTTCCTAAAACTACATAAATCCTTCCTGAAATTTAAAAAAACACTTCACAGTTTCACAAACACAAGTAAGAGACTAACAATGTCATAAGAAAATTCATGAGCCTACCAAATATATCAACAGGCATAAGCCAAACAAGAAGACACAAAGCAAAAAAAAAAAATCAAATTTGTTATCATCAAATTTTCTAGAAAACTTTCCTGAAACTACACAAATCCTTCCTGAAATTTTAAAAACATTACACAGTTTCACAAGCACAAACACAAGCAAGAGACCAATAATGTCATTAGAAAATTCACGAGCCTACCAAAGATATCAACATGCATAAGCCAAACAAGAAGAAAAGCAAAAAAAATTCAAATTTGTTGTCATCGAATTTTCTGGAAAGCTTTCCTGAAACTACACAAATCCTTCCTGAAATTTTAAAAACACTACACAGTTTTACAAGCACAAGCACAAGCACAAGTAAGAGACTAAAAATGTCATAAGAAAATTCATGAGCCTACCAAAGATATAACATGTCTAAGCCAAACAAGAAGACACCAAGCAAAAAAAAAAAAAATTTATTAACATCAAATTTTCTGGAAAGCCTTCCTGAAACTACATAAATCCTTTCTGAAATTTTAAAAATACTACACAGTTTCACAAGCACAAGCACAAGCAAGAGATTAACAATGTTATAAGCAAATTCACGAGCCTACCAAAGATATAACATGTATAAGCCAAACAAGAAGACACCAAGCAAAAAAAATTGAAATTTGTTATCATCGAATTTTCTGGAAAGCTTTCCTCAAACTACACAAATCCTTCCTGAAATTTTAAAAACACTACACAATTTCCCAAGCACAAGTAAGAGACTAAAAATTTCATAAGAAAATTCACGAGCCTACCAAAGATATAACATGTCTAAGCCAAACAAGAAGACACCAAGCAAAATAAAATTCAAATTTGTTATCATCGAATTTTCTGGAAAACTTTCCTGAAACTACACAAATCCTTCCTGAAATTTTAAAAACACTGCACAGTTTCACAAGCACAAGCACAAGCACAAGCACAAGCACAAGCACAAGTAAGAGACTAACAATGTCATAAGCAAATTCACGAGCCTACCAAAGATATAACATGTCTAAGCCATACAAGAAGACACCAAGCAAAAAAAATTCAAATTTATTTAACATCAAATTTTCTGGAAAGCTTTCCTGAAACTACATAAATCATTCCTGAAATTTTAAAAATACTACATAGTTTCACAAGAACAAGCACAAGTAAGAGACTAACAATGTCATAAGCAAATTCACGAGCCTACCAAAGATATAACATGTATAAGCCAAACAAGAAGACACCAAGCAAAAAAAATTCAAATTTGTTAACATCAAATTTTCTGGAAAGCTTTCCTGAAACTACATAAATCCTTCCTGAAATTTTAAAAATACTACACAGTTTTACAAGCACAAGCACAAGCAAGAGATTAACAATGTTATAAGCAAATTCACGAGCCTACCAAAAATATCAACATGCGTAAGCCATTTTAGGTTTCGAATAAAATTTTGAATATTTGCTACAACCAACTGTTGTGACATTAAATCATCCAATCCGTGCTTCTCATAGCTCACTAACATACCCAGAGCACCAAGAAAGCCTCAGTGCCTCAAGAACATAACTTGCATCTCACCTTTCGACCTTAGGTGTGATCAAACAACAAGTTAAACTGGACTACACATAAAACGTCTAGATCCAAGTTTTTGAGTGAAGTTACCAGAAATGCACAGCAAACGAGATTGTGTCCATGGTATATGCATTGCCCCTTATGAAAAACCCACCAAAGAATATTCTCTTTAACCCAAACCGAAGAGCATTCAAGTATGATATCTACATACCATAATACAAAATCATAAACACAAATATTATGAATAAAGAGAACAGAAAAAGCTAGAAATTTTATGTGTATTCTTAACTAGGAAAAACTATAACTTTTTAGAGGAACTAGAGAACTAAAACATCAACACACACATGTTTGAAACAATATTATATCGGACATTTTAACCCATATTTACACAATCAGAATTAAAAAAAAATCAATCCCTTTCTTTCTAAACTATGTGATGATGGTATCTCACAATTATTAGTTGTTGGATAAGCAATCAATTAGAGTTCAATGTTACTCCCTCTATTTCATAATATAAGATGTTTATAACTAAAATCAGAAAACTAAAAAAATTATTTCTCTATAAAAATTATCATTAAAATACATATTAAAATGATTCAACCAATAATAAAAACAACTATAAAATATAATTGATTGAACAGTCTTTAATAATGATAAAATTAACCTTAAAATCTCAAAACATCATATATTTTGAAACACCATAAACCTTTTAAATAAACATATAATATTAAATGGAGTGGGTCTTATTTATAAATTATATATATAGATATATATTTGTCATATTATAGAATTATGTTCACATTGCATGATAAATTATATATACTGTTATATTAAAAATCCATTACTATTTAAATATTTCCTTATATATTTAACTCAAAATTATACACGTGTCACATTCATGGAATTATGATAAATTATGAAAATACTATATATAACTAAATTATCTACAATAAATTCCAAATAAAATAAAATAAAATAAATAGAGGGATAATCAAGATTGACCACACAAACAGTTGTTAACTTTGCAAAAAATAAAAAATCGAACAAGAAGTTAATCTTTAGATAAGTTTTTTTTTTCTATAAAATGGTATATGTGGAGAGATAAAAAAAACAAAGACAAAAGAAAAAGGGTGAAAAGAGACAGGTTTAGTCTTTTAAGCCATAGCCAATAATACACTTATTTGCAGAGACAGAGGAAGAAGGAGAGAGAGAAGAAACAGCCATGTTTTGAGGAAGGAGACATGCATCATCATCATCTCCAGCTTGTTACTTAACTTCTCTTTCTCTCCCATCTCTTACCAAATCTAGACACCAAAACACCAAAGGTCTCTCTCTCTCTCATAATTTATTTGGTAGTGTGTTAATGATTTGGTTGCTCTATTTGTACTTCTGGTTCTGATGATCAGATATAAATAAATAACCATTTTACAACCAATTCTTAAAACATAATCTGTTTGCTTTCTCCATGCCCACTTTTGTCTCTGTTTGCTTGGATCAGTAAGTTCAAAGAGATCTGATTTCTACTCGGTTCGTGTGAGGATGAGCTCATTTTTCTATTCATAACCAGCAATCTGAGTTTATAATCTGTCAATATAGTTTCTCTTTGTAAAACTTTTTTTCTTGTATACATATTGGTTTGCATGTTATGCTTTCTATATGTAAATTACAGTGAATCAATCTGTTTAAAACAAAGTGGGTTTTCAGAATGTTTGGGATTTTTGAGCAAAGTTGAACATGAAATTTGACTTTAGGATAATTTTTATAAACTTCATGGATCCATGCATGTCTTAGATTTGTTGATTTTGTGCGCAGTGACCAAAATGATTCTTGACTGGCCTTTTTTTCATTCGTTTCAACATCAGCTAATCAAGAAGACAATGCAAGTTTTCCAAAGCAAAGATTCATCTCGGTCTGCTTGGGAAAGCTCTATGCCAACAAAAAACTCAAACATTCAAGGATCTCAATCTTTCAGCTTGACAAAGAACATGATGAAACATTCGAGTCTGCAGCTGCAAAATCAAGATTCTTCCTCAACGCAATCTACTGGAGAATCAGGCGGTGGCGACGCTGCAAGCTTCGGAGAACCTAACCGTTATGGATCCAGCAGCATTGCTGTTAATACCATTCTCTCAGGTCTAACAAACAAACTTTATTTGTAGAGACTTTATTCACCTCACAGGGGAAAGAAACTTCTAAATTGTTTTGTGGGTTCTCTTCTTGTTTTGTCTCAAAGAGTCTATGCTTCCTCCTCCTGCTTGTGGTCTAGCATCCTGGCCTCTTCAATGTGCTGAAACATCACATCTCAATGGTTTCTTGGCTCCTGAATATGCATCGCAACCAACGGTAATGTTACTGTAAAGCCTCTGTCCTGCTCACAAAGTAATGGCGTTAGTTGGTTGGTTATATTGGGAAAGTTTCTGTCTGCAGGCGCTGATGCATTTAGAAATGATGGGTTTGGTTGCTTCAAGAGTGCCATTGCCTCATAACATTCAAGAGAATGAACCAATATTCGTCAATGCGAAACAGTACCATGCCATTCTTCGCCGCAGGAAGCATCGTGCTAAGCTTGAAGCTCAGAACAAACTCATCAAAAGCCGTAAAGTATGATGATGAATCTTGTCACTTTTAAAAGATTCAATGCCATTTGGTTACAAAAGCTTGTTATGCATTTTGCAGCCGTACCTTCATGAGTCACGTCATCTTCACGCTTTGAAGAGAGCTAGAGGCTCCGGTGGACGTTTCCTCAATACAAAGAAGAAGCTTCAAGAATCATCACTCTGTTCTTCTCAAACTGCTAATGGAGATGGAGAGGGTTTCTCTAAGAGCTCAATCCCACCAAGCTCAGAGCATCGTCCAGGTCGATGAAGGCGTTAACAGAATGGCGTAGGGTATACCATGTTCTCGATGTGTTATCCGTTCCTTGGAGATTCAATATGCCTTCTGAGTTGTTGAAAACTTGTTACGCTGAGAGAAATCCAAGCACACTTTATATCAAGCGTGTACAGTTTTTCTTCACACTTGACCTTAAAGAAAAAGGGCTTTCACTCATGAAGCGTGCAACAGATGCAGGATACGAGTGTGTTGTGTATACACGCGCAATGACTCGAGCAATCTTTTGGTGTGATGGGCAGTATTTTGCTGGTATTCCAAGAAAATCAGTTGACAGGATCGGGAAACTAGTGCGATCTGTGAAATGGGGATGGGATTTGTGGCATTGTGACGAGTTCCACGAAAGTAGGGCCCTGTTCATCTCAACTTTTATTCCGTCGTTCTACAGTTGCCAATGTAGCAATCTTGTGGAGCGGCAATGTATCTGCTTGTGGCACATTGATGTCACTAAAGATGACAACATGTGTACCCGCTGTTTATGGATCAAAGAGTTGGGTTTGTTCTTTCGTGATTTTGAACCGATAAGCCTGTTTAGGGACAAAAGGAAGTGGTGAAGATGTAATGTATCAGAATCTTATCTCAACTCTTTTTTTTTTGCTATGTCATTATGTATGTCAAACAACAAATTAATGTATGAAAAATATTATTATTTTGGCTGAGTTATCGTTTATTCACGGCTGAGTTTTGGTTTAATCACGGCTGAGTTTTAGTTTACATCCACATCATCTATTCTTTAATGACGGCTGATTCATTGTTTACGGCTGAGTTATTGTTTAATGACACCTGAGTTATTGTTTAATTACGCCTGAGTTATTGATTCATTAAGGTTTGCTTATTTAGGGATTTCGATTTAGGATTTGGATTTATGGTGCAAGAAATATAACATGATCGATTCTAATATTGTCAATTGAGTAATTGGAGTTTCAATATAACATTCTAAAGTATAATCATAAATATTAGGGTGTGTTCAAAAAAAAATCATAAATATTAGTCTTAAAACATAACAGATAAGTTGATAACATCAGATTAATCATCCATCATCCATTTTTCGTCAAACTTAAACCAGTCAGGTACTTGGACCTTCACTTTGGCCAAGTTTCCTTCGGCTTCAATGTGCTCTGCTGTTAGTTTTTCCAATTCAGCCACGAAGTCAAAGTTTCCTTTAGCATTGATAATGACATCAAGCAAATCAATTCGCGCAGCAATAGAATTTACTTTGCTGGAAGCCTCATGCCATGCAGATTCAGATTGTCTTTGCTCCTTGGCCAAGCGGAGAAGCGCACTGTAATGCTCCTTGGTTTCCTTTTTCCCTTTGTTAAAACCTTCAACAGCATCCGATCCATAGACCTCCTCTATAGGATGCTTCATCACCCTTTTCGATCCTTCCATCGACACTCGATGCTTCATCAATAGCGAAAACAGGATGTTAGTATATAACATAAATAGAACAACAACAAGTTATAACTTCTATTTGAGATTGCAAAAAGCCTGCATTGCATATAAAATTAGAATAAGGAAAAGGAGGAAAACTAACTTATATTTGAGATTGCAAAAGGATAAAACAAGAACAAATGAAGTAAAGGGAATAATTGTTCACTTACTGAGATCTGATATTGTATTTATAGATAAAAAAGATCTATTTAAGTCGTTTGGAAAGCAACTCTTCGGTACTAAGATAATTCATGCCATTCGGAAAGCAACTCTACGGATGAGAAATTTTAGATATGATATGGCTGAGTTATTGTTACTTAAAGGTTGGGTTATTGTTATTAAAAACTCGTTTTAAACGATACGGCTGTGTTATTGTTACTTCAAGGCTGTGTTATTGTTTCTTAAAGACTCGATTTTAAATGATACGGCTGAGTTATTGTTACTTGAAGGCTGAGTTATTAATACTTGAAGGCTGAGTTATTGTTTAACAAAGGCTGAGTAATCAGTTTCGTTACAAAAACATGACTAAACAAAGAAGTAGTAGTAGCAAAGTATCGCCATTCCAACACCACAAACAACTGCATTCCTCAAACATCGACCCTCACTCATACATTCATCTCCTTTTCTCACGCGAGCGGTCTTCATTCCTTCAATCTCTTTTTTTCCAACCGAGCAACATTAAGTCGCAACGCGGAGATGTCTTCGTTCATGCCACTTATCACTGACTTAATATCTTCGACCTCTTCCACCTAATACTCATCCAACCATTTGAATAAATGTCTCTGTTTTCAGCAATACAACCAGATCTAAGTATTATGTTTCAAATCATGCTAAATAAGAACCAAAACTAACCTTATGATATCCTTTTGCACAGCAATAGTACAATCTTCCTGGATTGGTAGCGCTTCCAGATGTACAAATATTAGAGGGTTCATCACACCAACACTTTTTCGGTGTTCCTCTTTCTGCGTTCAAACGTCGTCTGTCATAATTTCCAGAAACTGAGGATGAGGAAGACATTTTTAATCTCAGAATAATTTCAATAACATTAGTCTGACTTATTAGAATGAAGGAATACGACATCATTGTAACGTCAGCGTTTACTTTTTATCAGTTTTAATAATTAAATATATAAAATAATATAATATATAAATGTCTCGATATTGTAGATCACTTGATGTATGCGTGCCACCAGTATATTTCAAACTCGTACTAATAACTCTCGATATTCTCATGGCAGCCGAATTATTATTTTTAAAACTGGATAATTGTCACTTTATGGCTGAGTTATTGTTACTTGAAGGCTGAGTAATTAATACTTAAAGGCCGAATTACTGTTTAACATAAGCTGAGTTATTAGAAACTCCATTTGGGAAAGTATCATCATCTCGATATTATAAAGGTCTCGGTATTAGTTTCAGCCATAACCTATTTTCACACGCCTAATAAAGGGCGTCATAATTTATTGAAGTGACGTGGGGGAAACGAAAAATATAATTTTAACTTAATTTCTACTGAGTTATTAAAATGAAATGGCTTAGTTATTGAATGAAATACATTACGGCTGTGTTATGGTATAAATTCCTGCCCAAATACGAAATATCGCGAATTGAATTACTCTTTATTCCTGAGATTATTATAAAGATAAAGTTGTGTTATTATAGTGTGACGGCTGAGTTATATGAAATGTGGCAATAAAAAAACCGTTTTACTGCCGATAAATAAGGTACTTCTCGAACAATCAGACTTTCAACTTTCTATTTTTACACAATTGCTCTCTCTCTCTCTCTAAATCATCACCCCCTCTATACTTAAATGAAATATTTCCCTCTTCTTGAGTTGTCTGAAGAAATTCAGGCGTTAGTGGTTGAACGTGTTGCCCGTAACTCCATCCAAGATCTCTATGGCCTCAGAGCATCGTCCAGGTCGATGAAGGCGTTAGCAGAGCGGCATAGGATATACCATTTTCTCGACGTGTTATCCATTCCCTGGGGATTCAATATGCCTGCTGAGTTTTTGAAAACTTGCTACGCTAAGAGAAATCCAAGCACACTTTACATAAAGGGTGTACAATTTTTTCTCATTCAACATTCAAGAAGAATGGCTTTCTCTCATGAAGCGTGCAGCATATGCAGGATATGAGCGTGCTGTGTACACACACAATGACTCGAGCAATATTTTCGGGTGATGGGCAGTATTTTGCTGCTATTCCAAGAGAATCAGCTGACATGATCGGGAAACTAGTGCGATCTGTGAAATGGGGATGGGATTTGTGGCATTGTGACGAGTTCCGCGAAAAGAGGGCCCTGTTCATTTCAGCTTTTCTTCCGTCGTTCTACAGTTGCCAATGTGGAAATCTTGTGGAGCGACAATGTCTCTGCTTGTGGCACATTGATGTCACTAAGGATGACAACATGTGTAACCGCTGTTTCTGAATCAAAGAGTTCGGGTTGTTCTTACGTGATTTTGAACCGATAAGACTGTTCAGGGACACAAAGAAGTGGTGAAGATGTAATGTATGTCGAACAACAAATTAATGTATGAGTTATTGTTTTGGCTGAGTTATTGTTTAATTACGGATGATTTTTGGTTTAATTACGGCTGAGTTATTATTTAAACTCGTAAATTCAATAAAGTAGACACATTCAGTTGATTATATATTCACTTGAAATTGATAACTGGAGTTTCAATATAACATTTTAAAGTATAAACATTTCATTATTTTTATTTTAGGGTATGTTTGAGGTATGGCTGAGTTATAATAGCGTTATGGCTGACTTATATTAATCGATACGGCTGAGTTATAAAAACTTTTTTCGATTTTAGGGTATGATGGATGTAAGACTGAGTTATTTAAATATAAACGGCTGAGTTAAGTATACCCACACAGCATAGTTATATGAACATTTTCGATTTTAGGGTATGTTTGGGGTTTGGCTGAGTTACACATCTACGATATGGCTGAATTATATTACCGATAAGGCTGAGATATATAAGTGAAAGTCAAATATATAAAATTAAAAAACTAAAGTCAAATACAAAATAAGATTAAACAACTTAAGTCAAACGATGAAAATAAGAGAATCACTTTGTCGCTAGCATATCGTTAATCGCAGTATTTCTCCTTCATCGAGGATCTCTGCTGCCATCTTCATCCGTAAAACTTGGATATTTTTATCGTTAATCCCATCAAAACTTACACCAAGCGCTATACACTCCACAAACTTCAACGAATACACCCCACAATCCTCAATCCGGGTGTTTTGTGGAGTGTATCTTTTGCTCCTCCTTCTGAATGCGAACTTCTTCTTACTAGGGGTTCGAAGATTGGGAGGAATAACTTCGCTCCACATCATGGGAAGCATAAGCGTTAGCGGTTTAAAATATTCTACCAATTTCTGCTCAATTTTGGATGTTATCTCTCCAAAGATTGGATCGTAGCAATCAATCTTCTCCTTCTTCAGATCCACGTGAAACGCTACCCAGTGATTTCTGCCGGTTTGAAGACATCCGTACAAGTGATCCACATCTTCATCCCACTTCAAGTTTGTTGGAAGGTCAACAGGAAGCTCACCGTTCATTAGACGTTCATAACCATTGCCTTTGAACTTCATCATATGAGGTTTGATCTTGAACTGTTTGTAATCATGAACTCAAAGGTTTAAGAAAAAAGGGTCAATGAAGGCAATGCGCTTGGACCAGAATGGGGTGGGATCTCGCATTGACATTCGAATGAGGACATTCATATATGCACAGACATGCTACACAAAGAATATTAACAAGTCAGCCGTAATAGAAAGTATAACTCAGCCGTTACCAATATATAAGTCAGCCGTAAAAAATAATAATATAATATATAACTCAGCTATAATAGTATATTTAACTCAGTCGTATTAAAGACTTACATTATCAAACACCCATCCATATTCCGGATCTGGCCACGGTCTTTCATGGATGAGTATGTTGTAGAAGTCACTCTCATGATCAGCTGATCTTCTTACCTTTTTATTTGCTGGTGCTGGTGGTTTGGATGGAATCCTGCGAATGTGTTCCATAAGTTTATCGAATAGAACCGGTTCAACAGGTGCTAGAGGGTCATATATTGCTGATGAAGGCTCAAAATTTTTCCTCATGCACGTCGTTCCATTGTCTCCAATGTACGGAAAAACTGGTGCTGAAGGAACTGCTGTCAATGCAAACCCTTGTGGAGATAATTGAACATTTTTATCCCGGTATTCCTTTATTACAGCAGATCTAATGATTTCCTGATTGTCGACATCAGACTCCGCCAACATTTCGTTCTCTTCCGCACAAGCTTAGTCCGTCACGTGTTCAACGTCACTGTCATCTTCACTTGTGGCACGTGGTGGAGTCAACTTTTTCTTCTTTAACTCAGCCTCCTTCTGCTTAGCCTCGGGTTGTTGCTTCTTTAACTCAACCTTTTCTTTTTTCTTAGCCACGGCTTGTTGCTTCTTTAACTCAGTCTGTTTCTTCCTAGCGTCAGCCTTCTCCTTCTTCTTCAACGCAGCCTTTGCCTGTTCTGCTTTTTTCTTATCAGTGGCATACTCATCCTTTACAATACGTTTCCTCCTCCAGCTGCGTCCATAGGCTTCACCCTTAGCATCCTGAGCATCTTTATCATCCTTAGTAGCCTTAGTAGGCTTAGTAGCCTTTGCAGGAGAAACATATAAGAAATCAAGCTCTGGAGCTTTAGCAGGTGTTGCAGCGCCACTACCAAACTCCTCAGCCAAAGTCTTTTTCACCCTTGTATCCTTATCAAGCTCCTTGGACAAATTCCATTTCGGTGCGAAAACCAAACCAGGGGTCTTAGCTAACTCAGGGGTCTCACCTAACTCAGGGATCTTAGCTAACGTTGGACTATTGACAGACTTCTGCTGCGTATTCTACTGCGCTGATGGCAACGATAAAGATTGTTGTTAACCAACGATTGAGAGTTTATCATTCTTTTCAGGACTTTTCCCAACCCCCAGAACTTTCAGACGCTCCTCCACTGAAGCTTTAACCATATCATCAATGGTCTTCTGGTCCACCAATGGTCTGTTCCGGTCTAACTCGTAAGCGTTAAACTGCGAGTCAATGTGATCAAATTTTTTGGACATACTCTCCACAACACTCAATAAGGTAAACAGAGTCACATTGTCCTCCAAATCTTTCCTATCTTCCTCCACGCTAGAACCCTTTCCCGTTGCAGCAGCTTTAACCTCGCTTGTGTTCACTTCCTTCTGTGTCTTAACTTTCTTCGGCTTCTTAGTGGGTGGCTCAGCTTCAGACAAAACTCCACACTTCATTTTTTTCTTCTTCTCTTTCTCATTTCCCTTACCCTCTGCATTCCCCTGCACTTCCCAAAAACCTTTGACAAATCTACATGCATGTATGTCTGTTATCAAGCTAGCGAGTTGTGGGTCGTCAAGTTCATCCGGCCATTGAGAAAACATCTCTTCAATTGAGTCTTTCAAAACCATTCTCCTCACAAACACCTGCAACACCAGGTTATAACAAAACTCAGCCACAAAATAACTTATACTCAGCAATCAATTATAATAACTCAGCCACGAAAGAGCTCATTAGTCAGCCATAAAATACAATAACTCAGCAATCAAATAAATCATAACACAGCCATCGAATAGCTCATAACCATACCTTGGTATGTGTGGGAACCGAAATTCACACCGTCAATTTCCGATAAACGATTATGGAGGAAAACCGAGTTAACCCGATCTTCCTTGAAGGTCCGGGATATCTGCTGGGCCACACACGGCACAATCAATGGGAATTTAAAGTTGCAAAATAAAAATCGTAAAAAATAGAGCGAAAGAGATCTTATTTCTGAATTTGCGTTTGAGCGTGAACAACGGGTAAAGAAATCGGCTACAAGAGCTGTCGAAAGGTCTGCTAGTCCGGCCGCCAAGATCTAACCTAGTTGAGTCGCAGCTCGCTAGTGAAAACAGAAAAGAAATGCTAAATTTGTTCTAAGTGCTAAGTGCTCTGGAAGTTTTGTGATGATTTGATCCTCGCCCAAAGCTCTCATTATATAGTCCTCTTAAGACGGTCTATCTTCCTTCGGGCTGAATCGGGCTTTTTCTATTTTCGTCCATCTTCGTGTTTATCGGAAAACTTGACATTTATCTTCTGGAAACTTGACATTTATCTCTTATGTGAGGATAAGGATAAACCGTCATAGTTATCCTTCGTTTTTAGGAAAATTGTAAGTGGGCCGTTTTGGTCATGTCGGGCTACTTAGGCGTTTTTACGGTTTTTCGAGAGAATAGTCTTTGAAGGTTTCGGTATTTTCGAAGGAATCCCAATTCCTCGTATAGTCGAGATGTTTGGTGTTTAGAATAACCATGATCGTTTTATACGATGAATCGAAATCCATTCATCATTCGAACCTTTTATGGTCTTCCGAGATTTCTCGAGTATCGGGATCAAGATGGACTTGGATTCATAGACTTCCCGTCTTCGAGGGTTTGAGTAAATAGGCTTCGAACTTAGATTTTAAAATATGAACTTTTAAACAATCGAGAAGGCTTTGCGGAATAATCGTTGTGTTTCTCGAACAATCCGAACATGGGTTTAAGGGACCAAGATGTTGCTGTTGCCCGAGATCACGAGACGATTGCACGGATGGGCGCCAGGACTCTTGCCGCCGGCGCCAGACGGGAGACGATGGGCCTGCCGCCGATGCCAGGCGGGAGAGGACGAGCCTGCCGCCGGCGCCAGGCGCGGCGTGGTCGGCCTGCCGCCGGCGCCAGGCGCGGGGTGGTCGGCCTGCCGCCGGCGCCAGGCGTGGCGTGGTCGGCCTGCCGCCGGTGCCAGGCGCGGCGTGGTCGGCCTGCCGCCCGTGCCGTGTCCCGCGTCCATCGATGCCGCTGTTGCTCGCCTTCGTCGATCCCCGGGGCTCACGGTCCGTTCATGCCTTCCCGTAAGTTTGTCGAGTGACGACCCGTTTCTTGGTTTTGATCGTCACTTAGTTTTCTTTCGAGGACTTTCGGGTGACGATTTCGTCGTTGACCGATTTTGACCCCAACAGTATGCTCTTTGATCTCGGCAGAAAACAATTTATCAAAACTTGCACGTGTACGATTTCAACGCCATCGCAAAAGCGAAACGTTTTCATTATTGACCACTCTCCCATAAACCTCACCGAAGCAGGCGATGGATTCGTACACCCAAATCAATAACGCGTCCTTCATGCCGCTTATTATGTATGACCCTCCTTCTGGAGCCAACAATTTAATAGAGTCAACGAGAACTTCGTATGCAGTCCGACCCCATGGATACGACCTAATGTCTTCATCGTCGAATACCCTTATTGCACTTTCAAAGGGTATCCTTGAATTGTAATGCAAACAGTAGAGTCCCATGGTTTGAATAAGTAGCAGCCCCAACCACTTACGCTTTTCAAAACTCCAAAGCGGACAGACCTACGATGCTGCCTTCAATTCATCTAACTTGGGTCCCATCCCAAGCGGCACCTTCAACTCCTCCCAAAATGCTTTGTATTGATCAGGTTCAAAACTTTCTGTTGACAATGGACTTGCGTTTAACCCAATGATCTCATCAAATTCCAGCAAGCTAAACCTGATAGGCTCATCAACCACGAAACTCCATATCTCCTTCTTATGTACTCGCAGCTGTCTACATAGTAGATCGTGTACGGTCCTACCAAACCACACGCTTTTGCGTCCAGCTAGCCTAGCAACTACTCCAATGGGAGAATTCACCAGTTTTTCCCACACACCAAGTCCTATTGTTTTTCTAACGTGAGGAAAATCTCCTAAAAGAAAATTATGATTGATATTTTTATTTTCTAGGTTAGAAGACCCTTCAGGGTAGAGTCTTGGAGGGTAATCCTGTGATTTAACTTCAGGAACATCCATCTGATCATATAACATAACAATAACTCAGCTGAAACATATTAATAACTCAGCCATAGCATAACATTAACATAGTCACAACATAGCAATAACTTAGCCGAAACATAACAATAACTCAGCCGAAACATAACAATAACTCAGCCATAACAAAACATTAACATAGTCACAACATAGCAATAACTCAACCACAACACAACAATAACTCAGTCATAACATAACCCTAACTCAGACACAACAAAACCCTAACTCAGTCATAACATAATCCTAACTCAGTCGCAACAAAACCCTAACTCAGTCATAACATAACCGTAACTCAGTCGCAACAAAACCCTATCACAGCCGCAACATAACTAGGGGTGGGCATATCGGTTTAGTTTCGGGTTCGGTTTGGGTTCGGTTTGGTTTGGTTAGTTTGAGTTTTATAAAATTCAACCCAATTAAAACCAAAGTAGCTTTGGTTTGGGTTTGGTTCGGGTGTAGTTCGGTTTGGTTTAGTTCGGTTTGGTTTAGATTTAGTTCGGTTTGGTTTTGATTTAGTTCGGTTTACTTTATTATGGTGTAGTTTGGTTCGGTGTAGTTCGGGTTGGTTATAAAATATGATGGCTAATCAAATTAACGTAAAAAGACTTGTAAGCATTCCAAAATCTATAAACTAAAACACTATTGGCATCTACCTTTTTGTTTTTATTGATCATGTTATAACTCTGTTACATAATTTTACTTTTAGATAATGGAAATTGGAGAAGATGAACGAGACAAGACGACTACGGTATAGATGCTTATAGTTTTTAGATTTTGTTTTCAGTAAAATCTTTAGGTATTAGAATTAGAGAATATATATAATAGTATTATTCATTTATTTGAATCATATTTGAAATTTTTTAAGAATATTTGGAAGTTAAGAAAATGTGGAAAACGAAACTTTAACTAAAATTTACAATATGTTAATACATATATATATATATATATATATATATTGGGTTTATCGGTTCGGTTCGGTTTGGTACGGTTTAAAACCAAACCAAACCGAACCATTCGGGTTGAGTAAAACATGAACCAATTGGGTTATGCAAAGAACACGGTTTGGTTTGGTTCGGTTTAACTTCGGTCGGGTCGGTTCGGTTCGATTCGGTTTGGGTTTTTTGCCCACCCCTAAACATAACCATATCTCAGTCGCAACAAAATATATAACTCAGATGAAATATAATATATAACACCCACAAACTCAACCAAAACACAATATATAACATTGCGACATTCTACCGGAAAAGACGAACTCGTATATAAGAATGCGGTGAAGACGATTTCGTACAAACGAATGAAGACGACGATTTCGGGGAAAAGGATATCGGAGAAGACACAGTATTAACGACAGAGATTTAGTTCGAGGAAGAGGAAGTAAACACAATTGTCGACAAGGATTTCAGAGACGAGGATTTCAGAGAGTGGGAGTATCCTTAGGGTTCCTTCTTCGAGACGACTATGTTCTTGAGATTTTTTTTCAACTGTTATGTAGTTGAGGAGAAGGAGACGGTTTGATTTTATTCAACTAGATGTAGATTTAATGTTTAAAAATAATTTCAATTAAAAAAACTAACCAAAGGCCCTTATAGTCATTTACTAAGCGTATCCTAACATTCTAGTAATTTAAAAAAGATGTATAACACTCTAGTAATAAACCAACATTTCTATAACATTCTAGTAATTTTTTTCTTATTTTTATCTGTTAACCTTTTGTGTTGAATAATTTCAGGTTAAGATGTTTGGTCTTCACAGGAAAAGGAGCAACGAAAAATCCCAACAGCAAGCTATCTTTAAATCTTCATCTCGAAATTTGTTGAAAATATTTGATGAGTTTGTTACTGTGCTGGAAAGGCCAACCCTTAGAAGACCACATAAGATGCCAAACAGTAGGTGCAAAGAGCAGTTCAAATCGTCCAGAGATGAAGCTGATCAAAGAGGCGTTTCCTTCAGTTTAATGTCCAAGATTTTGTAACAACTTTGAGAAGGAATTGATGAAAATCCTCAAGGACGTCAGAAAAATCCAAAAGAAGAGCACAACCACACGTGCACCTGTAGCTGAACCATCATTATTCATCAGTGAAGAACTCAAAGGTAAATCTGAAAACAACCTTGAAGATCTAAAAGATTTTTCAGATTCTTTACCAATTTTTGATAAATATGATGAAGAGCTGAGGAAAGTTTGATCATTTGTGAGGATGATGTAATCTTCCTTTTCCAAAATCTTATTTTATGTTTGATGATGAAGAGACTAATGCACTAACCTGTTTTGAACCGGAGCATCCGAGTAGTCTTGTTCTATTTTCACAGGATTTTGAGGAAGAGCCATTGGACTACCCACATCAAGGACCGCTTCTTGGCACTAGGATACCTTTGGATGATGATCTAGGTCCCATCTTTGATGAGGAAGACAAACTTGGTCCCATCTTTGAAGAGGAAGCACCAAGCATAATATCCATCAACATGGAGAATCATCTTTGCTTTGATCCAGGCACAACTCCTACGCCTTTGCCCACAAACATTCAAGAGCACTGTGAGAAACTTGATTTGATTAATTCTCTGCCTGAAATGTTTGTTAAGATCAGTTCTCAAGATGTGAAACGTTTTGGTTTTGACAAAGTAAAAGAATTTTGTGTTTCAAACTTAGTTTTTGAAAACATGATTAACTCTTTTAAGATGTTTGAACCTGATAAACTCTCTGGTCAAAAACGTTTTCAATTTGGCAATGACATCAATTCTAATACTGTTTTGAGTTTTGATCAGTTTATGAAACATTCGTTTGATTCATTTGTCATCAAAGAAAATAGCTTTAATCTGAGTTCTTATAGACATGCACTGATCACTAGTAATTTGTTTGCATCCAATTGTGCCTTGGACGAATTCATGGTTAGTGCATTGTTGGAACAGAAATCACATAGAGCTGAAACCGATTTTATTTGTGATTCTATTTTGAAGTTTGTTATCTTGTGTTTTGAAATTGATAGACCTTGGCATGTGTTGAGATCAATGCTTGAGAATTTTGTTGATTTGAGCTTTGATGCTATTCTGGTCTATAATACTTACTTTGATATGAACTTTGAAAGAGTGAAACATGTGCTATATGTTCTAGGGAAAGAAACTTTGGTTTCTGATCTGAATAAGTACATGTCTTGCACATATGATCCTGGTATTCTAGTTTCTGTTTTGAGTGTCTAGGATAAACAGGTTCAGTCTCAAAGAAGTGTAAGGAACAAAAGCATAGGCCGTGCTTATCAGCCTGAGATTTGGAGATGCATGTACTCGAAGAAAATGGCATCAAAACTCCAAGGAAGTTTCTTTCCCAAATTTTTCTACTCTAAATTTTAAATGAATTTTAAATTCTTTTTGTCTGATTCATTTCCTTTTGATACAGGTAAAATGGATTTGAGGTCAAATCCTTTTCAAGAGGGAGGGAATGATGCGCCTTTGGCTAGCGCACCGGGCAAAACAGACATGCATGGCTTGATCATGGGAAGCAGTAAAGATACATGTTCATTGTTTGACTCATATCTTCCAAACCACGAGGCTTCTACGCATGAAATCACTTGGAGAATATGGTCAACTCGATTACAGAGCTCCTCGAAGAAGAATCAGATCAAACAGAGTTTAGATCAGGGAATTATGCCCTTTGCAAACCAGGTGATCTTCAGTTGCTGGGCGAAATGAGGTTTTTTCGGCCCAAGAAAAAATTCATAACAAATTCAATTTGGATCGGTTTTACACCAAATTCGACCAAGCTTTTTCTGATAGTCTTCTGTCCATTTGAATTAAGAAATATCAACAAAAAGAGTCAAAGTCGTGGTCAGCCCAAGGGGCATTCAACAGCACACTTATTTCTAGTCAGAAGTCTTGTGTTTTCTAAGTTTCTAGTTTCTACAATTTCTTTATGTCTTTCTTTGACCACTGCTACTATAAATATGCAATCTCATTCTATGAATAAGATAATGATTTTTCCCCTTTTTTCATGAATTTATCTCAATGTTCTTTGTTTAGAACACCTTTTTGTTTCTTGGTGAGGTTATCTCCAAGTGAACAGCCTATAATCCGTTGGACTGGTGCGTCACATCCGGCAACTATTAGAGTTTGAGAATATCAACAGCCTTCCGCAACTGTTGTGCGACCCTTCGTTCCACCAGTTCTCCCTTCGGAGTTCATATTAACACCTTACCGGTCGAGTGATCCTTATTTAGGGCGTATCATTTCGCCTCAGCCTTAGCAAGGGTATGCCACTGCGCTCTTGCCTCATGCTCCAAAGATGTTGTTTCACTGTCCGGCTGGGTTAGTAATCGTCTTTGTAAATCCAAAACCACCTGCTGCTGATCTTTGACATGTTGTGAGATCCCACTAAAGTGCTGCTTATTTATCGCTCTCAAATCTTTCTTCAAAAGCTTAAGAGATCTGACAAGTTTAAACTGATATGTTCCAACAATTGTCTCCGACTGCCAAGCTGATCTCACTGTTTTAACAGAGAGAGGATGATCAATTAAATGATTGAAGAATTTAAACGGCTTAGGGGCACGCCTTCTAGCAGAAGGCAAGTGGAAGAGAAAAGGTGCATGGTCAGACTGATCAGGTTCCAACAGCTCCGCATAGCCTTCTGGAAAGCGCTGGGCCCATGACTGATTGATGAGAGCATGATCAATCTTTTTAGAGATGGGATCTGCATCCTGGTTGTTCAACCATGAAAAGGTAAGACCTTTAGCTTGCGCTTCAAATAACTCAGCATCCTGCAATGCCAAATTCATGTCTTCCATACCACTAGTGTCCACTTCTTGCTCAAGATACTGAGAGTGCTGACTAGTACGAATGATTTGGTTAAAGTCTCCAACAACCGCCAAAGGATGAGATGAAACTGGAGTATTTGCATTTAGAGATTCCATTTTCTGCCATAGAGTAAGCCGAGACTCTACCTCGTTGAACCCATAGACATAAGTTACAATCACACTTATACTCTCCACAAGAAGGAAAAAAACCACAAGTAACCGCCTGGGCAGTTGACTTGTAGACTGTTGTGATAACATCCGGGCTCCAAACAACCACAATCCTAGCAGTGTGATGTTGATCCCAGTTTGCAAAATACTTCCATCTACGAGGAAGAGCTCTAATTATTCGTCTTGTATCTGAGGGTTGTATATGCATTTCTAGATACGCTCCACAAGAAGGTCTGTGGCTAGCTATCCACTCCTTGACCATAGTGTGGCGTCTTTCACTGTTCATTTCTCTTACATTCCATGCCAAAAACATATATACAGAAATGATTAGTGACGTGCGGCCTTGCGGCCACTCTTTCGGTTTGAAACCAAGAAGAAAGGAGATTTATTCTGATCCTCCTGGCCTTGAGAAGATCCTGCAGACGAAGTCTCGAAGTACATAACCGTGACGGAGGAAGCAAAACAATTTCTATCCAGCGATATCACCTGAGAGCTTGGCACTCCTGGAGTGTCACGATCAAAGGAGGGTGACTCTGTTTGAGCATCGGCAACTGGTATATCGGCCTCCATTGCTGCAGGAAGAGTCGGAACAGTCTCATCTCCAATTTCTGCCTCAATAGGTAGATCTGGTAGGCCAGGTCCATCCTCCTTATCCTTCTCCTCAACTTCTGAAAGATCAACATCAGTGGAAGCTTGAGGAGTGTCTTTAGATAATTCTTTGCTTTCTGCCTGCTCAACATGAGGCAGAAAGAATCTGCGTTGAGAGCACTCTCTTTAGAATTGCTAGCAGGTGATGACTTCCGAACATATGTCATAACCCTTCCTTGACGCGACGATCTCTTGGCACTTCTGTCGCGACTTTTTGATCTCCTTGAAGTCTTTATCGGACGACCCGATGCAAGTGGTTTAGTAGAACATTTATTTGAATCATGACCAAACTTGTTACAGTGTACACACTTGCCAGGAAGCCATGGATAGGCAACTGAGATATCAACCTCTCTCCCATTAGAGAAACCAGAAATAATCTTCTTAGGCAGCTCAACCTGAAGGTCGACTCTAACCCAAAGCTGTGCCACTTCAAAGTTTTCTTTTCTTTCAGTCTCAGGTAAGGCCATGCCTTGGTGTTCGTCGCATTAGCAAGAACGTTTAATATAAGGATTGGATTAGTTTGTGTGTACGTTACTTTTCTATTATCCTTCTCTCGTCCAAAACAATAATTATGTAGTCCATCTTTCTTAATTTTGTAAACCGTTTGCATGGACTCTTTTTTTTAGCAACAGAAGCATGACAAAATAAAAAGAAACAGTTCTTAACCACTACTGGATCAATCTTAGGGATAATTTTATGTTCAAGGTCTAGCTCGTGTACATAAGGCTTGGCATTGTGATCAGGTTCTAACTCGAGCATGCCCTCATCTTGGGGGAGGTGATCCTTAAGGAGGGTGTGTGTGAAAAAGTCCCAAGTGTACTCAGCACAAGTTTCATAAAACATATCATGTTGTAGAGATATTGTCTGAATCACGCACTCTGTTTGCCTGGTATCCTTCCTTCAATTGATCCAATCACAAATAATAACTTCCAAATTGAATCAAATGTAATCATATATATATAAAGATATTCGATTCTGCAGTTGTCTTTGGTAACTAAGTGTTAAAGTAGAGAGAGAAAGTAGAGGTTAGAGAGAGAAAGTAGATCTAAGATTGGGTCCGGCGAGCGGCCGGGGCGTGAGCGTGCATGCCGTCGCCGGAGCCCCTCGTGCTCCCATTAAAGAGGTCAGTTCCTTGTTTCTCCTTCGTCTCCCCTGCCCTCCGCCTTGTCTAAGTTCTGGTCCAGTTTCCATATGTGGTGGCTCTGTTTCTGGAGTAAAGGCGCAGTTGTGTGGAGGTTTGACGCTGTGAAATCGTCCTGCTAGTTTATGTTTCGATTCCGGGAGGTGGAGGCCCCTACAGCTCCGTCGCCACCGGGCCTGGTCTTTTGGAGGTGGAGGCTTCTTTAGCTCCGCCGTCGTCGGTTTTGTTTCCGAGGGGTGAAGGCTCTCACAGTCTTGCGTCGTCGGCTTTAGGTGGTTCAGTTTGTTGGATCGGGTTGGGGTTCCGTTTGTGGATCGGGTGAGCCCGGTGTGGTCCTCGGTTCGTGGTTCCTTTGGTTCGCGGATTTTCTAAGTCGGATGAGATCTCGATTGGATCGATGAAGCTGTCCAAAGTATAGACAACGCGTTGAAAATAAGAGATGGTGTCGATGGAGGCTCTGCGGTATTCTGAGCTCCGATGAAACGAAGGTTGCGGTGGTGTTGCTCCGGCGACGTCTCGAGGCAGTGATGGTCAAGTTGAGGCGGAAGTGGTGCGTGTCGTCCTGATGGTGTAGATCCTTACACATGTCCGACATCCTTGATGCGGGGGCCTGTCGAAGTCGTCCGGTTCCTTTTGTTTGGGTCGCAGGCCTTTTAGTTTGTCTTATTTGGCATGTAGGTTTTTGGGCTTCTTACTATTTGTGTTGTTGGGTTTTAATCCTGTTTCTGGGCTTGGTCCATTTTAATAATAAAAACTTGACGGAAAAAAAAATATATATTCTTGACGGACGTGAATGATATCGCGGATTGAATGTAAATAAGAGAAATCATATATCTAAGTGATTCTTTTTCAAAGCTTGAGCCAGCTGAACACAATAGAGAAAACCAGACTAGTAATAATACTAGGTCGGACCCGCCCTACGGGCGGGTAAGCAAATGAATGAAATAATATAAATGTGTTATAAATTTTGATGAAATTTTTAGTTTATTTTAATTAAAATTTTTACTATTATTAGTACAAATTTTTACTATTTCTTTTTATAGGAATTATATATGTTACTATATTAAAACAAACCATTTAAAATATAGATATTTTACTTTATTCACAATATTTGATTCTATCAAATTTGATAGATTTTAAATGCATTTCTTCTTAAATTTTATAATTTATATAATTCGAAAGAAAGTCAATTTAATATAGGTTTTTATCGGTTCTACGCACGGATTTTTTATATATATTTAAATATGATTTATTTGAATATTTTCATTTCTTTATTTATATTTTTTTATATTTAGCAATTTCTTTGAGAAAAAACTCAGTTACACCTTTATTAAAAATGAATTGCTCTATCTTTTTTTACTAAATTTAATTTGATTTTGAAGATATTTGTAATAATACTAATCAGTGTGTTAGAGTTTAGTATATTTGAATTTTTGCAAAAAAATTAAAGTTATTTGGATATAGATATTAGTTTTGACAGAAGTTGTAGATGATTTTGTTGTTTGTTATTTTTCCGATAATATTTTTTTTTACATTTTCGCTTTCGCTTTATTTTAATTACAATAGTTGAAACCTAATAAGATACTAATTCAAGTTAGGCAAGCTAAAATGAAATGTTTATTGTTTAGATCCTACAAAGCATTGTTTTTTGGTGTAATTGGTAATGGAGCCTAATAATGTACTCCCTCTGTTTCAAAAAGATGCATGTTCTAGTAAAAAATTTGTTTCAAAAAGATGTATTTTTCACATTTTCAATGTATTTTTTGTCAACTAATAATGAAAAATTGTGTGTGTTCAAAAACATTAATTTCATTTCTTAAAATCTTATTGGCTTAAAAATATCGGAAATATAAAATTAGAAAAAACTATGCACAAATAACTAAGCTTTAATGTGTTTTATTAATAAGTGTGAAAATCTTAGAATATGTATCATTTTGAAACAGAGGGAGTATTGTGTAAAACTGTGTAAACCATGTCAAAACTAAACAACTTAACAAACGAATGAAAAATTATATCGAAGGGGTTGAGAAGGCAAGTTTGAATCTAGAGCAACGGGTCAACATCGCAAATATTCAACCAAATTTTTCACGTAATAAAGACTGCATGCGATATGAATTTTGTAAATGTTATAGGGGTCAACTGACTCTCCTTCCTCTCCACCTAGCTCCGCCATTGTAAATAAATCAACAGCTCTCTCTTTTTTTTTGGAACACAAATCAACAGCTCTCTCTATGCATGCATGTTACTGCTAGATTACTAACGCTTTTATATCTCATGTTAGTTTCAAGCTGAAACGTATAGCTATAACTCTAAATGCATTAAAAACTAATTAATTGTTAGTGGATAAATTTTTTTATTCAATTTTCATTTGAAACATATAGCTACGACATAATACGAATAATCAACCATGTGTATACATTATTACAGCAGTTTCCAAAATTATCAAACATGACACGAAGCCCATTAATCTTAATTTGAAAGCTCATTAGTGCAAACTCATACGAATTGAGTGCAAATATATCTAAAAGTAGTATGCACAAAACTGAAGTATACAAAAGTTACGTAATTTAGTATGCACAAAACTGAAGTATACAAAAGTTACGTAACTTTAACAGGTACTGTCGAAATATACGGAAAATACTACAGACTAAAATTTCAAAATATCCAATAAAAAGGTGATAAGATGGGAACAAATATACAAAACTACATACATTAAGATTCATCATATGGACATGGTGCTAAAACTTCATCAAATTTGAAGCCATTTAGTAACAGAGATTATGTGCTATTTGTTCTCTCGACGCTTGGTATCACAACCCTATAGGATAACACTCCAAAAACAACCAAACAGAAGAACGGAAACATGTTGGAAAAAATCAGCTCACTGAAACTACAGTTTGTACTAAACCATGTTCCTCTGCCTATACTTAGGGCAAAACTGTGCAGATCATCTTGTTGTGTCTAACCCCTTGCTGTTGCTACACTGAAGTTGACTGTCATGTCTATAGGTTGCACCTGCTCACTCTCTAGCCCTTGGAGTGTCTCGTGGGTGGAGGAGTCACTGAAACAACCCCCTAAATGGGCCGCCCTCAGCCGTCTGTCACCATCAACCAGCTCCTGTTAACGACAAAGTTGATAATAGTTATTGGCTTCTCAAAAGAAACAAAGGGTTGACCAGTCGAATGGTAAGGAAGTGAATATATCAGCCGCCTTCTCAAGAAGAGTATGCGCAGCTGGTGCTGGTGCAAAATAACTTGATCAAATTAGATGGTGCAAAATAAAACTTGATTAGATGATACAAAATCCACTTTTACCTGCAAACAAACATAAAAGAATTACCTGTTAAAGATTAGAAAAGGGTTTACATAAAAGCAAGATTTGTAAAAAATGCAATTTTACCTTTTCTGAATATGTCATAAACCTTTGGCAGCCAAACTCGTCTGAAGCTGTGATATTCCCATCAATTTTATTTCACTTAACGATTGAGACATGAGGAAACTGCGAGGTGAAAGCATTTAGAATAAATCATCATTTTGGATTTTGATTACAAAAAGAGACTCTCCATCTCTGCATCAACGACAAAAAAACTTAATCAGATTCAATCGTTTAAATAACTTCTAAAACCCCAGATATAAATTTTAAAACTAACCTTATGCTGAGACAGAACATGAGCGAATTTCTTTCTTTCTGCATCCATTTATATAAAGTGAGAGAGATGAAGTCGAAAAGAGATTCCTAATGTTTAGGCTTCTGTTTTACACTCTCAGCCTCATATACTCATCATCAGATCCACACCCTATAAGCGAAAGCAACCAAAATTGAAAGATAAGCATTTCAAAAGAATCGGACAGAAGATTTTACCAAAGGAAAATAAAAACCTTTGAATCAAAAACTGGATGCACGTCCAAGTGAACAATCTCTCTCTATTTATGAACTGCAGACACAAACCAAATCAAAGTACTTATCATCATCGTGTGTAAGAGCTAAAAGCTCTTATAATGAGAAACCAATCACATATGTCACTCAAATTTGCATAATCTCATTACTCATCAACCTCGAATGTATAGAGCTGATAAACACTTAACAATGGAAACATAGCAAAGTGAAAGAGTAAAACTGAGAATTTCCCTTTAAAAACTGTACCTCCCTACCAAACTTCTCCACGGGAACATTTTTACATCTTGTTGAGGTCGTCAGCCCTAGCTTGTTTCCAATATCTTCATTACTAACACAAAATTCAATCTTATTATGTATAGATCATACTATATAACCGATCCAATAAACATGTGAATCAATTAACAATACCATGTTTACCTTACACGGACAAAATATGATAACTCGAAGATGATTCAGATGAGACAAACAGAGAGACGTTTGTGAAATGGATCTGCCATTGATGCTGGTGATTATCTGGATTCCCTGAGTTTAGTACTGAAGGCAAAATGCGAGGAACATATATATAGGTTTCAAGCTGAGGAATCGATTCAGTTTCATCGGTTTCATCGGGTTTCTAATACTATCAAGCGCAAACGTCACCGCCTCTCGCCGCATGAAGAGGATTAGAGGAGAGACGAACTTCGTGTTTTGCTTACACCGACTTAGGGTTAGAGGGACATCCTTTTTTATTCGGGCCGGATAATCTCCCAATCACACAAAGCCCATGATGTCAAAGTTTAAATGGTACGGTGCGTTTAGAAGGCATTGGACACGTGGCGCAACGATATAAAATGAATTTCCACGCTGGAATCCGACGTGGCGAGCTCTGGAGTGATAGAAACTGTATTTTATAATAATAGATTGTACGAAGAGAATAAGATGGTAGACTAATCATGTATCAATACATCTTCTATTAGCAAAGTAGTAAGAACTTTTGTTTTCGTCTACAGCTGGAAACGTTTAACATCAAAAACTAAGCACAAAGTGACAACGTCATATTCAAATGAAATCTCATATACATGTACTCTTTATTTTTGTTCACAAAGACAAACCTTATTTAAGAACCAGTCCTTCTTTACATCTACATTGAACCGGACCACCAGGTATAAAGCTTTAACGCAGTTCAGCATTTTCGCCTTTTAGCACCTGCAAGGAACGAATCAAAAAGAGCGAGTGATGATAAATTTACGATAATGTGGTCGAGTAGGTGGACAATACATCGGTCAGAGACTTCTTTGGATAACTCCAAAGCCATGGCACTTTTTTCTAACTTCTTTTGGGCCGTATCTGCAACTTCGGACGCCTCTTTGGCTTCGAACACTTTGGAATCAACCACTGCAAGAGCTTTTGCTGCAGACTCTCCTTTCTCAAGTCTATTTTCTGATGACAAAGGTGTAACATCCCTATCCCCCGGCGTCCGACCGGAGTTACTGAAAGGGAGTTACGGGCACGTGTCTACTCAATTAGACAACCCTGCGTGCCCATGCTACTGGTCCCAAGAGTCGCGGACGCATAACCTTCTTGAAATACCATCCACCCGTATCCATATTCTTCTACTTACAGTCCTGCGAACAGGGAAATGGAAAGGGAGGAAATGAGCAACGAATTACTCAGTGAAGTGACTCTAGACCAGCCTGCCCGCACATTACTCTGTACTACTCTATGCGGAAATCAGGACTGACTAGCCACTACAATCAATCAGCGCATTTCATTATATTCTTTCAAGTTCATCTCTAGGCAAACACATTTCGATTCACTTCTAGCAACCTAGCGATCAATCAATTCACTGGACTCAGCCAGTGTTACACAAAGAGTCAACAACCGACTTCAATCAACAAACGGACTTGACACCAATCAACCTAGACGTAAGGACCTATGGCCGTTTACGGACGTCCCACCTCGTGCCGGCCTATCCTGAATGGGGCGCCCTTTAAGGAAAACCGTCCCCCCTCTTCAGCTTCCTAAATGGCTATCCGAGTTGCAGCATGTTGGCCCATCTGGCTCTGTCTGCCCCCAGTCGTACAACGCCATATTTATGCCACGCCATTTCCATACTCACATTTCCGTTTTCTTACTCGTTCCCGTTCACGTTCTCATCCTCATTTCTCGTTCTCATTCTCAATTCTCATTTCACATTTCACCTTACACTTAGACTCATACTCGTTCACTAGACGCCACCCGTTATCGGTGTCTCAAACACACACCACACATTTTCATTCATCACAGTCGGTACCAATTTAAATTCAATCACACGCATCTAACAATCACTCAGTTATCAACGAGATCTACTTTCATGCTCCAACGATTCAATCATTCATTTCTCTCTAACAACCTAGTTTTCATTCATCATCACATGGGACACAAGATCAATCACCCAATCATTCATCAATCATTATCCACATCAACACACGGCAGTCCATTAAGTCCCATTTAACAGTGTGAAGGTTCTTATGTAACATGATCCATTCATCTATCACCCTAATATCCATTATGAACTACCAACCTAACTCTCAAACAGGGTCTAACCAAACCCTAATTCCAACATACAGGAGTATAGAGAGTATGAAGACAGATCTGGGTTCAAGACACCTCACCTTAGCTTAGATCTAGATCTGGATCTGGAAACAAGAGGCAAGAGAGATGAGATCTGACATATCTGGAACAAGGAGAACAAGAGAGAACCGAGATCCGGTCACCACAACACCACACGGCCGCCACCACCATCACCACTCGGACGACCACCACCATCACCACTCGGACGACCACCACCACCTCCACTGGCAGCTAGGGGCGGCTCATGTCAAGGAGAGAGGAAGAGATCAGTCACCACCACCACACGGCGCCAACGGGATAGTGAGAGAGAGAGACGGCGCAGAGAGAAGAAGAGAGAAAAGGAAAAGAGAAGCTTGACGGCTAGGGTTTTCAGTCTCTGAGATTTCTCTGCAGAGCTTCGATTTAGATCTCAGAATAGAGAAAAGGAAGGAGGGAGCTGTCTATATATAAGAAAAGAGAAGGAAATCTAGGTCTTTTACCCTAATGGGCTGTAGAGAGGCCCATCTTCCTTTTAAAAAAAATCCAGGCCCGAACCGGGATGTTACAATCTCCCCCACTTAATGGAATTCGTCCCCGAATCCCGCGTGTCGAAACCTCCAAGACTAACATCCCGGTCAAAAACGGCAACCACTTGTCGTTTACGAATCACGGTCTTGTAATAACTCCGACTCACTAGTCTTTATGCAGATCCAACGTTCTTTTATATTCCATCCTTTTTTCCATAACCAACCATGCTTTTCCCTTCATAATCCCGCTTTTTGCAGTTCACACATCCAACTTGCATCCAGTCCACTGATACGATAGGACATGCCTATGCTGATGGCTTCGGTAGAAACGTCTGATATTCTGTTACCATTCTTCGCTCGACTGACGCGTGGTAAAATTTCAAAATTAAAAATCAGTTGTGGCGTACTAACCTGCTTGCCACCACGCTTCCGCTGCGCAATCCCATCTTCCCTTCTCACCTCAATGTTTACATGTACCCTGACAAAAGCATTACACATTTGCGAATTCCACAATCTTAAGGCACTTTCTGGCACAACCCTACATCGGTCTTGTAGTTCTCTTAACCCAAATCACGCTGCTCCCCTTGCTTAGTAGTTTCATGGATCATCTCCGGCTTGAATCTCAGCTCTCCCCCACTTTCGATCAAGCATAGGGGAGTCCTATATGGTTTCCCGCTTAGTACAAATGTGGAAATATCCATTTGTTCGAGTCGTAGCCAATATCTCGTATTGATTCAGCAATTAGCAGATTATTAACCCACTTCCTTTCTCAAATTCTTATAAATCTTTGTGCTTCCCACTATAGTGACCATTGCAAACGACTCACTAACACACTGCTACATCTCCGAACGCTGATACACCTCTAAATACGCATCCCGAAATTCCGTCACTTCATATTATTCCAAGCTCCAACCCCATCAGGTCTCCATGCAAGTTCTCACCGACGAGAGATATTAACACTACCACAGACTCTCTCATGGCCATCATTCTCTTTACTCCCTCGATCCCAACCCACGTAGCCCCGATTGAAGTTGCCCTTAAAATTTGACCAACTGGTGAGTATTGGGCTCACATAATAAGTGTCGCACCAGTGTCGAAGAGAGTGTACCCTGCCACTCTTCTGACCTCGGCAGATCCGTAAATTATTTTTTCTCCTTCATGGTCCCGTCCACTATGTCCTAGTGTGGTTCTTCCCGCACTTCCACTCTTGTTGCAGCAAAACCGCCTTGTGTCAATGGTGATGTCGTAAGTTCTCATTGGGCTCTGAGCATGTGATGCTTGGTTCACCTATGATCTTTTTACAATCCAAACTATAGCCTCGCAGTCTTCTAGATCAGCTCATGAATATCCCAGTAATCTTTATGTCTCCCTGGCTATCCAGAAACTGGACCTCCATTAGTTATATGGCCTTCCCCGGGAAATCCTTCATTAACATATGACCTCAACTTGTCTCATCGCACCTCTAGTGTTCCTCTAAATCCATGGTATCCGTCACAACCTTCACACTCTCGGTAGTTACATAAGTTGGGTTTTCATCTCTTTCTTTTCCTCCATCCACTCAAACTCATGTGTATGGTGATGAAACTTCGTCAATGGGTGTCCCAGACAGGGTGCACCTTTCCCCCTATGGTGCGCTGAGTCTGAGTGTAGATCAGGTTCAACTATGCTGGTCCGCTATGCCCGTAACCGTCACACTGGTCATCACTAGCTGACGAAAACATCCTTTAAATAGAGATCTAATCAGAACCATAATAGAAGTATAGATATCGAGGGTGGTTTTGAAATCGTTTCAAAACTTTTAGAAGAACCAAAACTTTCACAAACTCTTTTCTTTTAATGAAACCAATCTTTTTGAAAACGTCGGAAATGCCGATCCCTTAGGATAGCACTAAGGGATCTTAACCCCCGCTCTGATACCAATTGTAACATCCCTATCCCCCGGCGTCCGACCGGAGTTACTGAAAGGGAGTTACGGGCACGTGTCTACTCAATTAGACAACCCTGCATGCCCATGCTACTGGTCCCAAGAGTCGCGGACGCATAACCTTCTTGAAATACCATCCACCCGTATCCATATTCTTCTACTTACAGTCCTGCGAACAGGGAAATGGAAAGGGAGGGAATGAGCAACGAATTACTCAGTGAAGTGACTCTAGACCAGTCTGCCCGCACATTACTCTATACTACTCTATGCGGGAATCAGGACTGACTAGCCACTACAATCAATCAGCGCATTTCATTATATTCTTTCAAGTTCATCTCTAGGCAAACACATTTCGATTCACTTCTAGCAACCTAGCGATCAATCAATTCACTGGACTCAGCCAGTGTTACACAAAGAGTCAACAACCGACTTCAATCAACAAATGGACTTGACACCAATCAACCTAGATGTAAGGACCTATGGCCGTTTACGGACGTCCCACCTCATGCCGGCCTATCCTGAATGGGGCGCCCTTTAAGGAAAACCGTCCCCCCTCTTCAGCTTCCTAAATGGCTATCCGAGTTGCAGCACGTTGGCCCATCTGGCTCTGTCCGCCCCCGGTCGTACAACGCCATATTTATGCCACGACCCGGCATTGACTCGATCCTAGGCGCCATACTCGTTCCACCATCCCGCATCTTGCGGTAGGCTCATCTCATCTCGCCCACGGGTACCTCGTGTTAGGCTACTGTCCCGTGGGCCCCTGCGGGTACCTCGTATTAGGCTACTGTCCCGCAGGCTTACACATCCTAGACCCTAGACGCCCACCCGTTCTCGGTGGTCCAAACAGGACCTCAAGCAAATTCATTGACACGTTCATTTCCATACTCACATTTCCGTTTTCTTACTCGTTCCCGTTCACGTTCTCATCCTCATTTCTCGTTCTCATTCTCAATTCTCATTTCACATTTCACCTTACACTTAGACTCATACTCGTTCACTAGACGCCGCCCGTTATCGGTGTCTCAAACACACACCACACATTTTTATTCATCACAGTCGGTACCAATTTAAATTCAATCACACGCAGCTAACAATCACTCAGTTATCAACGAGATCTACTTTCATGCTCCAACGATTCAATCATTCATTTCTCTCTAACAACCTAGCTTTCATTCATCATCATCACATGGGACACAAGATCAATCACCCAATCATTCATCAATCATTATCCACATCAACACACGGCAGTCCATTAAGTCTCATTTAACAGTGTGAAGGTTCTTATGCAACATGATCCATTCATCTATCACCCTAACATTCATTATGAACTACCAACCTAACTCTCAAACAGGGTCTAACCAAACCCTAATTCCAACATACAGGAGTATAGAGAGTATGAAGACAGATCTGGGTTCAAGACACCTCACCTTAGCTTAGGTCTAGATCTGGAAACAAGAGGCAAGAGAGATGAGATCTGACAGATCTGGAACAAGGAGAACAAGAGAGAATCGAGATCCGGTCACCACAACACCACACAGCGGCCACCACCATCACCACTCGGACGACCACCACCATCACCACTCGGACGACCACCACTACCTCCACTGGCGGCTCGGGGCGGCTCATGTCAAGGAGAGAGGAAGAGATCAGTCACCACCACCACATGGTGCCGACGGGAGAGTGAGAGAGAGACGGCGCAGAGAGAAGAAGAGAGAAAAGGAAAAGAGAAGCTTGACAACTAGGGTTTTCAGTCTCTGAGATTTCTCTGTAGAGCTTCGCTTTAGATCTCAGAATAAAGGAAAGGAAGGAGGGAGCTGTCTATTTATAAGAAAAGAGAAGGAAATCTAGGTCTTTTATCCTAACGGGCTGTAGAAAGGCCCATCTTCCTTTAAAAAAAAAATCCAGCCCGAACCGGGATGTTACGAAAGGCGTACTTGGTAGCTCTTGTGATTCGGTGGAATCTTCTGGACTTGATAGCTCTTGTGGGGAATCTTCTGAACTCGAGGTTTGTGCTGGATTTGCAGCTCGTATAATAGTACCCTCAACGATCTTGTAGCGGGTTTCTACCTGCATTTTTTTATTAACCAAATATATAGATTATAGATTCTAATTAAATAAACAAACAAGATAGGAAGATACCTTCTCTAGTTTCTTTTTAGAAACAAGTTTTGTTAGTTCCTTGTACAACAGCTCCCTGTAATCTGGTGGAATCGCATAGCTTTCCTGCAAATTGAACAACAACAAGATTAACTCTAGACTAGGGTTTAATCCCTTACTTTTATTCCAAGTAACTCATTAACTGCGATGCAAGCAAACAGAGAAACGTAGAGAACAGCAAGGTGATCATCAAGAACCTTATTTACTACTCACTTTCTCAGCAATATAAACCCAGATAATTAAGAGGGAGATATAGTTTTTAACCTTGCAGTAATCGAAAAGTTCATCAAAATCAACACCGTTTCCATCATCGATTGTTGATATAGTCTTAATGATCAGATCGTCATGCGAATACCTTTTACAAAGAAACAAAAGAGAAGGGGAGAAGAATCTGTCAAAAAACGTAGAGATACAATACGGAAAAGCAAAGAGATTGTGTTAAAGTGTCCAAATCGTCACAAACCCAGGGGCAGTAGCATCATCATCTGAAGAAGCAGAACTTGCAGGATCATCCATGGTCACTGAGAAAAAAAAAGTAGAAGATTTTGGATACAATACTAATCCATGTTCACAAGAACAGAAATTCTTGATCTTTCGCATGAATCTCAATCGAAGGAGATAGAAAACTATATACCTTGAAGTTATGGATTCTTGAACGAATCGCCCTCGGGGAAGAAGAGATGTTTCCCGCTTCTTCTAATTTCCAGCTTGCAAAATCGTATTTATATAACCATTTCGACTGGGCCGTTACAAGCTCTTATTGGGCCTCCATAAGAAAAAAAAAATGCAAATCGTAATCAACTTTTAATCTCGACCGTACGATGATAGAAGCCGCTTCTACCTCTTATGGGGATGTAAATCAGAAATCTTTACCTGAGAGAAAAGTAAAAAGAAAAAACCCTTACAGTTGTTGTCGAACCAAAAAAAAAAAGTTTTCTTCCTTCCATCCAAAGCGCACACACAGGGAAAGAGAGAGAGAAGTGAGATACGAAAATCTGATCGGCTTAAGCAGTTCCGATAATGCCTTACGCTTCACGTATCCTCAATCATTCCAAGAAGGTAAACTTTTTCTCCGATCATTTTCGGATCGTATGCAACATTCGTTCAGCGTTTTTGCGGTTGACGTATTGTGTGATCAATTGAATTGGGGTCGTCTTGCTTCTGTTGTGTTTTCTGCTTTCGGAATGTGAATTGAATTCTTGGGTCCATCTGATCTTGTGGGTATTAGTTTTACTTGATGCTGCATCAGCTAAACTGAAAAGTTTTATGATTTATGAGACATCTTGCTTCTGTGAAATGATTGAGATCTGTAAGGTGTTTTTTTTTTGTATTTTTTTGACAGTTGAAGGATGTTTCCACTTTATTGCGGCGAGAGCACGCTGTATCAATCCGTTACTTCTCCAGCACTAATACGGCTCCTCTGAACAGACAAGGTAATGTTATTCCTCCTCATCAAGTTGAAGTTTTTGTCCTTTCTTGTGGTGTCTGTATGACTCTCTACTTGTATCGCTTCAGCATCTTTTTTTAATTGGTCTTCAGATGCGTCCAGTGCCCGTCTTGGTTTTTCAAGGATGACCAAGTGTAGCCAAGACATTGTTAGTCCTAACTGTTCTCTGTAGTTCCCTTCTTTCTCGTTGAGCCGTGTTACTTTAGCATTAAAGCTTCAGGGATGGGATGTATGTGGTCTTGATGTCTTTACTTCTGTTTTATAGGTGCCGGTGTCTATTAGTTTTTCAACTACGAGAACAACACTAAGAAGTCCAATGAGAAGGCCAAGACTTGGAAAAGAATTTTCATGGTTTCATCTCTTACTCTTTCTCTTTATTTTGCAGATCTGCATTAGCCTTTGCTTTCTCCTTGTATTGATTACTTTCTGTCCTTAACTATTAACATTTATTTTTTCTGCATGCCAGTTCGATTGAATCAGTTAGAGGATTTTCATCGGGCTCAGGTAGTTTCCACCTTGTTCTAATATACATTATTGCCTTCTTGAATTTAACTCTTTTGCATTGTCATTCATCTGGTTTTACATAAGCTATATGACGATATCGAATTTATGATTTTCCTTGAAAAAGTCATTCCTTTGATATGCTATTTATGTAAGTTGATTATGTTTTTAGGGCTTCACTGCAAATTCCATCCTAAGAGAGTTGTATAGTGCTTTAAACAAAAATTTAACTTGAGACAGCTTAATGGTATGTTCTTTAGATAGGCTCATTTTACCTAGAATTTCTGAAAATTTGTTTCAGATCTTCCTCCTCACCAAGAGATTGGGATGCCTTCTCTCTCGCCAACAATGACTGAGGCATGGACCTCCTTTTACCTCTTGATCAAAACTTATGTCTGTTTGTCTTTGTGTTCTAATAAGCTGTCTTTGCAATTCTCAGGGTAACATTGCCAGGTGGCTGAAAAAAGAAGGTGATAAAGTTGCTCCTGGTGAAGTACTCTGTGAAGTCGAAACTGTAATGCCAATCTAGATTGTTATCGTCTTGTATTTTTATGTTTATGTTGGGAAATTAACTCTTAACGAATTTATGTTCTTTAGGACAAAGCAACCGTCGAAATGGAATGCATGGAAGAGGGCTATCTCGCTAAAATTGTGAAGGCGGAAGGGTCAAAAGAAATTCAAGTCGGAGAGGTATGAAACTTTTCTGGTTTCTGTAGTCTTATCTAATTATCATCCTTTCTATTGGGACTCGGGTACTGATTTAGGATCCATTTATGGGAATGCGAACTGGAACTGTGTAAACCATGTAAAATGTATTTTCCCTCCAAATAGGTAATTGCTATTACTGTTGAAGATGAAGAAGACATTGGAAAGTTCAAAGATTACACGCCATCATCAACTGATGATGGCACTCCTCGTAAGGCAGAACCAGCTTCTCCTAAAACAGATGCAGCTCCTCCCGCGCCAAACGAAGAGAAGGCATCGCCTCCTGAACCAAAGACGTCCAAGCCTAGCGTACCTCATCGTGTTTTTGCTAGCCCTCTTGCAAGAAAGTTGGCTGAAGACAATAATGTTAGTATTTGCAATGTTCTAGGATATGATTTTGGTCTTAAGTTTCATGCTAGTTTATCTTCTCATTTTCTTTAAAAATAAATCAGGTACCTCTTTCAAGCATCAAAGGCACAGGTCCTGAAGGACGGATAGTGAAGGCTGATATCGAGGATTATTTAGGTATTAGGAACTCCTTTGCTCTTCCTTTCCCTTGTTTTTTTCTTTCAGACCTTTCTTGCCTCTGTTTACATTGTTTCATCTATCCTTTTTCCTAATGCATCTTTAAATGGTTGCAGCTTCTGGTGGGAAAGAAGCTACTGCGAAGCAATCTAAGGCCACTGATTCTAAGGTTCCAGCTTTGGACTATGTTGACATCCCTCATTCCCAGATACGAAAGGTAAAAGCACTTTATAACATTTGCGCAGCTCGTTACCAAGTTACAAGAGCATCAAGGATTCTGAAACCTTTTTTGTCTGTATAATTTTGACAGGTCACAGCCTCACGTTTGGCATTCTCCAAGCAAACTATCCCTCACTATTACTTAACCGTCGATTCATGTGTTGACAAACTTATGGGGTATGTATTAAGTTTCTGATGTATTTTGAGTCGTTGCCACTAAGCAAGCTTGACAAAGCGTTTTTTGGGTGTATATGCAGTCTGAGGAGTCAACTCAATTCATTCCAAGAGGCTTCTGGTGGGAAACGGATATCTGTCAATGATCTTGTTGTTAAGGTATATCTTACTTGCGTCTACTTGCAAACAAGCCAACAGATCTTCTGCAATAACTTACCGTCTGCATCCGTTTCAGGCTGCTGCGTTAGCTCTCCGAAAAGTTCCTCAATGCAATAGTTCGTGGACTGATGATTACGTCCGCCAGTAAGTTAATCGATGACAAGATTTTGAATATCTTTGGCTTAGCAGACATCTTAACCTTTCTCTTTGTAGGTTTAAAAACGTAAACATCAACGTTGCAGTGCAGACAGAAAATGGGCTGTATGTTCCTGTGGTGAAGGTTTGTCTGCAAAACAGCACTCTTATTAATATATTTGTGTAACCAACCTTCACTGCTGCACAAATTTCAGATTGCTTAATTACATCAGTTGCTTGATTCCAGGACGCTGACAAGAAAGGTCTGTCCACAATTGGAGAAGAAGTTCGGTTGTTGGCTCAAAAAGCAAAAGAGAACAGCTTAAAGCCAGAGGATTATGAGGTGAGAGAGTTCACTCACTTACTCACTTTTGATTATATCCATCTTTCGGAAAAAAAATCAGCTGATAATAATGTCTTCTTTCACAGGGAGGGACATTTACAGTCTCTAACTTGGGAGGACCTTTTGGAATCAAGCAGTTCTGTGCAGTGGTAAATCCCCCCCAAACCGCCATTCTAGCTGTTGGATCTGGTAAGCATCTCATTAGAGAAGAGAGTGCACATGTTACTGTGTTCCCAAAAGATCCAGTAACTGATTTGTGTAATGTGTTTGAATGTTAACAAAAAACAGCTGAAAAGAAAGTTGTTCCTGGCAACGGTCCAGATGAATTTAACTTTGCTTCTTACATGCCTGTAACACTGAGCTGTGATCATCGCGTAGTAGATGGTAAGTCAGGTTTTCTATCATCATATATATTCATAATGAAATTGTTAAACTGAGTCTAATATTCTGCTCTCTACAGGTGCCGTTGGAGCTGAATGGTTGAAAGCATTCAAAGGCTACATTGAGAATCCTGAATCTATGTTGCTCTAAGAGAGAAAGAACCACACAATGACCAAAACACGGCAAAGCTCATAGGAGTCTCTGATCTCGCATTTCGCTGGTTTAACTCTGTACCAATTTAATATATTTGGTTCTTTTTTGTTTTTGTACCAAATTTGAGGGTTCTAAATTCTAATTGATCATGTGGGATGTTAAAATAAACCCCAGTGTTTTATTTTGTTAAATTGATTAATATTTGAGTATTTACGAATCAATAAAAGATAAAACCTCCAAGAGACCATACATTGTTCTTCTTTGGTTACACTATTATAAGTACAGCAACCGGGTCATGTCTACAACATGGTGGATCCGCCTGCAAACACTGTTATCTCTCTCCTCAACATGTCCAAGTTCACGCTAGGGATGTTAAAACGGGCTACCCAGATCTTATTTATCTATATGTCCGTTTAAACCCGTTTAATTTAAGTCCGTTTAGTTTGGTACGGTCCATTTAGATCTGTTTATGGCTTTTAACAAACAGTGTAAATGGAATTTTAATTATTTTAACAAAAATTCCTGTTTTTAAATGCAGTTTTAATTATTCTACCTGCTTAATAATATGTAATGAACCTGATTTGCGTATAAAATCTGAAAGTACATAAAATCTGAAATTCAGAAAGTGAAATACAACAAACCATAGAAAATCTGAAATTACAAAAGGTTTACTTCATAAAGAAAGTGTATACCATAGAAGAAAAAAACTATGGAAAAACAAGATAGAAACCAACTACATCTTTCTCTTTTAATCTCAAACCAACGAGACCCTTTCTCCATCTCCTAATTATCTAAAAATATGCCAAACCAAAACATAAGAAAGAGTAATTTATCCCCTAAACTAGAAGACAAGAATTTGCATATCTCATGCACGTTATCTGAAAAACACATGACGAAAGCGAAAGTAACGTAGTTTACAAGTTTCAAAAAATCTAGTTTACTAAACTCTTATTACAAACAGAATAGAACATCCATGATAAACCTAAGAATCTTTAGTACAGAACAGAACAGAACCAAATTGACTGTCAATGCTGAACCAATAAGAGATACAAATATAAGTGTTATGATAATGGTTATTAAACCGAGTTTATTGGTTAACTGACCTTAAACTTTCTCATTGCATGTTTGATTCTCCTGACCTTGAACTTTCAACTCCTGAATTACTTGCTGTTTTTCTGACATTTTCACTGCCATCAGTATCTTCAATAGTACCAATAATTTAAAATAAAGTTAGTCAAAGAATCAATTAACTATAAAACTGTTTTTGTAAATTTCTTAAGTCACCTTCAAATTCTGCATATCCTCGAAGCCAATTACGTGCGCAAAGCAAAGCTTGAACATTTTATGGAAGCAGCCGGTTTCGGTATGGAGACAAAACTCTACCTCCAATGCTAAAGGCAGATTCAAAGACAACTGTAGTAATAGGGATGGTGAGAAAATCACGTGCCATATCAATCAAATCACTAAGTCGACGATGATTTTTCTTCCAATAACCCAAAACATCCAAGTCTGGAAAAGTTTTTCTGTCTACACTTGGTTCTTCCAAATATCTTACCTGAAAACTCTTAGGTTTATGCCTTGTTTGAGACTCATGAGTTGCATCACTTCGCCAGCAAATTAGATCAAACTCATGCAGCAATCATCATCATCATCAGCCTTGCTAGAGCTGTCAAGATAAGTTGTAAAGCTCCTTCACTTATCAGCTGCACAAGAGGATCTGGTTTTGCCAATAATGCTATGCAGTTCATCGCTGCACATTATTTCTGAATTTTTCAAAAGAAACAACAACTAAAAAGAAAAATCAAAAAGTGATACCTGCCTAACTGTTGGAGGAGATTTATATAGTTTCATGCTTGTGTGTTATATATATTCACATTAGAATCTGAAACCAGAAAAGAACTCTAACCAAGAAGGTCATCTCAGCATTTACTAATGTTGTATAAATCATCTCAGCATCATCATCACTTCATAAAAAATGCACCTACAAACACATCACATCCAAAGACTGCAGAAAGTATAAGCCTTTATGATCCACTAAGCCAAATCAGTTTCATCTTGAAATAAAGAAATCATAAAAGCAATTTTACATTAATATGGGTTAACACTTTTCAATATCTGTTGGACCCAAAATCGACCACAAATAGAGTGGGTCGAAGGCCAAATCCATTAACAAATTGGTCTCAATCAAAAGAAGTCGTCGGTTCGGTTTATGATGGCCCAAAGTTGATACAAGGTAGAAATCAGGCCGGTTAAATCCAGGCAAGTGGTGGTTCACAAAATATAACGAGACGAGCTCGATTACAAAAGGGGAAGCTCCGAAGAACGAGGAAGCAGGTGAAGAGACCGCGGAGTCAAGCTACTATAAGAGAGAAATCAAGACAAGAAGAGGAATATGTGAAAAACCCTAGAGAGAGAACTAGCTTACACATCGACCTCGTCGAGATCGCCTTAGATTTTTTTTCCTTTGTTCGATCTTAATTGTAGTTCTCGATCTCATTTCTTTATTGTATTCAACCTTCATAAATCAATAAAAATCCATTTTCGTCAACCAGAATCTGAATAAATCATTGTGTTCTAAGGATATTGTTGCCTATATCCTTTTCTCCCTAGTTTCACATCTTAAAAACTATCAAATACTTAGTGTAGATTTTAGGATCTACATTTTGACGCCGTCACGATAAACATCCTTGCTAAGAATCCGATCTAAGGTTCCAAAGCATGACAATGGATCCTACTCAAAACCAATCTGAAAACTCTCGACAAGGAGTAATTGACGTCTATCCCACCGGATCCGACCCAAGAAATGAAACACCTCCCGTCGAGATCCCTAACACGACTGGAACCGAAACATCCCAGCAACAACGAGCCACCTTCACAGGAGCGGTTGGGACCTCGATTCCAATCAGGCCTGGGTACAGTCAGCCCTCCGACGATCCGATCATTCGAAGTCAACAAACAAGGCCGATCTCACCAACCTTTCTGGCCCAAACCAGGGAGCAAGTGGTCGAGCTCATAGGGATGGTAGACGCTCATCGATAAATCTCGAGACCAAGAGATCGCCTACCGAACCATATCGATTGGAGCAAGCCGAGAAAGAGCTTGCCGAACATCGAGCTAGTGCTCAAGATCGACCTGGAAATCGACCGGATCTGCTGACTCGAACGCCGATCTCCGGAAACAACCGGGTATTCGGCACCCCAGAATTTCCAAGCGCGAGATCAACGCGATATATGGGAGAAAGTTCGCAACAGACCTTCCGATCGAACCCAGCTTATCGAAGCCTAAATTACAACTGATTGATGAAGATCAAGCGAGAACCCAGAGACGTCTGAGTACCCCGATGGAAACCCATAATGGATCCATTAAAAGGCCGGAGGAAATGCAAACTCAAGCCCCACCAGCCGGTTACGAAACCCTAGATGATAGATACCCGTCAACCAATAGGAACGAGGCTAACTGGGCACGTCCATTTGAGTTCACGAAAGAACCAAGGCAAACCCGGGGTTATACCTCCCAAGATTTTGTCAGCTCGGATCTTCAAAGGGAAGGAACGAGAATACCTAACGAAACCAGAGATTGTCAGAACTATATCGAAAGTAACGATGCCGAGCTTAGATGGATACATGCTATCATGCATTTGGCAACAAGCTCGGCCCCTGACATCGATGGGTTATATAGGAAACTAAAAGGACTCCATTTACTAACCGAATCGCCAGTGTGAGGCTTCACGACATAGGAAAAATCAAGTTTCCCGAATATTCCGGGAACACCGATCCCAAAGCCCACGTCCGAGCCTTCCGCCTCGCGATATCGAGAGCCCACCTTAACGAAGACTAAATAGAAGCCGGATATTGCCGCTTCTTCGCCGAAAATCTCACCGGATCCGCGCTAGAGTGGTTCGCCGGTCTCGAAGGGAACTCAATCGATAACTTTACCCAGCTAGTATCAGCATTTTTAAAGCAATACCCAGTATTCATCGAAACAAGAGCAACGGAGGCCGATCTTTGGAACCTCAGACAAGCCCCCTTCGAACCGTTAAGAGCTTACATCAATAAATTCAGGGAAATCAAATCCAAGATCTCCCATCTAAATGAAGGTGTAGCCTTAGCAGCTCTAATGAACGGCGTTTGGTTCTCATCCAAGTTCGAAGAAGAAATGGCCGTCCGAGCTCCCGTATCGCTAGATGACGCCCTGCATCGAGCTTCCTACTTCGCAGCCCACGAAGAGGAGGTCGCCGCCCTGAAGAAATAGTTCATGGCCAACAAAAATAATATTAACAAGAAAGCTCAGGTCACCAATGAGCCAACAACCCGAGGACAGTATTCTTACGCCATAAACGGCTCACTGAAGAATAAACAATCGACCTTCGACGTCAATAAATATTGTACTTTCCATAAGCGAAAAGGGCACTCAACCGAAGAATGTCGAGCAGCGCTCAGAAACAAAGACGAAAATAAAGAGGGCGACGAAAATCCCGAAGAGGAAGAACTTCTATCGACCCCGAAAGGTAACGAAAAAACAAAAGCTGCCTCTAATAAAAGAAGCAAAGAAGCTGAAAACGAATCTTTGAGCTCACCCCCTCCGGCACCTAAGAAAAGGGTCGATATAATTTTCTAGGGGAACGAACGTGCGCATCTTGACCAAATCTTGCCTCAACTGAAAGAGATAACATACCAAAACATCACAATAACAATTCATGAACCCAAGGATCAGGATGAGCACAAGCTCCCCAACCAAAGGCAAACAAGCATCCAGGGGTGCAAACCAAGAACAAACTTACGAGCAGGATACGAAATTTCCGAGAACGTCTGGAGATTCCACTTGCCCAGAGAAAGATAAAGCATAAGAAAGACAGCACATGGTCGCTCAACCATGATCTGTCTGAGGGGCAAAGGCGCTACCAACCAGTGCTAACCAAGAAATGGTACTTCCCAGTAACTGACCAAAAGCTGTTGGGACGACGCATCAATTTCATCTACAGACTCGAAACTATGCAGTTCAGTAAACTAGATTAAAGCTTACCAACGAAGAGCTGAGAACACCATTGGGATCCGAGAACCTTTGTCAGGACCCAACCATGAAATCACTTTCGACGAGAACAAAACCGCCGACATCGACAAACCACATGACGACGCCCTCGTCATTCGATTAGATGTGGGAGGATGCGAGCTATCTCGAGTCATGATTGACACCGGTAGTTCCGCTGATGTCATTTTCTACGACGCCTTCAAAAGAATGGGATTTACCAAAACACTTCTCAAGCAAGACGAACCCCACTTATCAGATTCTCCGGGGAAATAACTTACTCCCTCGGATCAATCGAGCTCACAGTTAATGCCGGAGACGTAAGAAAGATCGTCCTGCTCCATTCAACACCATCCTTGGAAAACCTTGGTTATACAACATGAAAGCAGTACCGTCAACTTACCACCAATGCGTAAAGTTTCCAACCCCCAAAAGGGTCCAAACCATCCGAGGAAGTCAGAAAAACTCTAGAACCTGCTATCTCACGAGCTTCAAGGAGATCATATCGAACCCCTGGAAAAATATTCAGTTCTTAACACAAAGAATCGTACGATAAGACGTACACGCACAACCGAACACACGACCCTACATTAGGGGACAATAACCAAACTACGATTTGACTTGATCCCTCGTAGAGGGTACGTAGGCAGCTCAAACATCGAGCCCAGTCCCATCAACAAAACATGCACACTTCGGTCCAAAAGACACCCACCAATAACAAACCGATCTCAGTAACTTTTGGCTCGCAGACAACACAGCCAAAAAGAGTCAAGGTAGAAACCATCCCGACCTCGATCTGAACAAATAAGCCTTACGTCTTTCTTTTATTTTTGTACCACGATTTGCTCTTTATTTTTTATAAAAAATAATAATAAAAATAGGGGAATCACTTCCCAATTCTCTCTTTCAACAAAGATAATAGAAAATATATATATACACCACTGTTGATCGTACTTTGAGACCCTGATCAAGTCTCCAAATGCAATCAATCTCGCTCGAAACACGACTACTTCGGTAAAATAATTTTATTGCACCGACTTGACAATCGATACAGTACCTACTAATTCGATCTACGGCCTACAGAATAATCTGGCCCAAATAGCAAACAAAATAAACGGGGAACTCCCAGTTCACCTCTTTTATTAAAAAGAAAAACAAAACAACCAATGAAACAAAGAAAAAGATAAAACATTCTAGGAACGACCTTCGACATCAAACTCGCCGTCTTCACCCCGGTCGTCCACGTGTCCCGAACCGCCACCCAAATCACAAACCTTAGAAGAAGCTTTTGCAAAGAACTCCTCCGGTAAATCTTCCAAAGCTTGAGGGAGATCAAACTTCCCAACCGAGAAATCAGACACCGCCGTCACATCGAGCTCCGCTCCAAGCTCGACCTCTTTAGCCCTAAGGCGCGACAACTCATCTGAAGCCAACAAGTTGTTGTTCATTATCTCATTAAGGAGATCGATGTTCGCCATAACTTCCCGAAGACGAGTCTCACAGTTAGCAGTGACCTTCTTCCTCTCCCACTTTTCTTTAAGAGATATCAACACATCCAAGTAACTGTCCGCCAAAATATTCTTGGCCTCATAGGTCGCACGACAAAGATCGTCAGCATGCTCGATCGCAGAAGACTCGAGCTTCGCCTCCAGAAAGAATACTTGCTCCAAAGCTGATTTCTTTTCGTTCCCGACTACCTGAAGATGAGCCTCCAAGGAAGCAGCTTGGTTTCCGAGCTTCTCGGCAGCGGCCAGTTGAGCAGCATTGGCTCGGTCTCGGTCCTGAGCCATCTTTAAACTAAGTTTACTAATCTCGTGCAGTTCGTCCGATCGAGGGACGTCCTTCAAGCGTTTTTCCAAGGTCGATGTGAACTCGTTGTTTGCCTCCATATCCTAAAACCAAAAAGACAACTGTGAGAAAACCAGAAACGATATTAGAGGTTGCAAGAATCGGCGATAGAACCTTAGCATGTGCAACGTCCATCTTCACGTACGCCTCTCGCTCTGTCATATTTCGCAAAGAAGGAAGCGGACATCCAACTGGCTTGAAATGCCTAACCAGATGGGCAACACTATCAGGATCTTCCGTAATAGGGCAATCCTTGGTATGAGAAAATTGCCAGTGGAACGACCTTGCAACAACGCAGTCACTCGAAGAATTTGACTTATGATCAGCGCTTGCCGATTTTGCCTTCTTTTGAGGTCAATCTCGACCCTCAGAACCAGTCGGATTGTTTGATGCAGGACGATTTACCGCCCTCTTGCCTTCAAGGTCTTTTCCTTCTAAGAAGTCTGGATCGCACGGAAGCCACGTTTCTTCATGAAGGACCTCGGTGAGAGCATCGCTCACATCGCAGCAACAAAATCCTTTCCGAACCCGCCCTACGGTTCGACTACGCATCCTCTCAGATTCAAGAGAGCTTGTTTTTCTTGATGCCATCGATCTTAAGAAATTTAAGAAACGATGAACAAAAGTTGAGATATATATAAATCAGCATGCGATCATATAAGCAAACAAAAAAGGAGGTACGGTGAAAAATCAACCTATGTCTTCGGCCCGATTCCGAGGGAGTTTGGCAAAATCGAAATCTCCCATAGACATCGAGTCGACCTTGAAGACGAACAATTGATCTCACCATTTTTCATCACGATACGGGACCCCTTCGATGACATGACGACTGGGACGTGGAGACATGAGGAAGGTTCCCGGACTCTAGTTATTTCGCTTCATCACATACAGATGACGCAGCTCGTTAAGCCCAAACGAGAGACCTTCTTCCCTAGCTCAAACCAAAATCACCAGAAGGTGCCTAAGATGATTAGTACACATCTAGGAAAACGGTAACCCTAGCTCCGCGAGTATCTCAAGGATCAGCTCTGGAACCGGGAAAGAAAGACCGCAAGTCTCAAAGAAAGATAGATAGGCTCCACAGTATCCATCTCGAACGGTCTCGGGAATCTCGAAGGCAGAGGCTAGATCAAGAACGACGGCACGATCAACGCCGTACACGTTATACAGATTCTCGAGTTGATCGATCATGGTCGTCAGGAGAGGAAAAGAAAACAAAGCCATCTTGAGGGAAAGGAGAATCTACGATAAAATGGAGATACCGCGAAATAAAGAACGAAGAAGCAACTACAGCCAAACAAAATCTCTTTCGGATATTTAAAGAGATCGCGAACGGCTCTAAACATCTCAATTGCAAGCACCGTGAAAATTAATGATAACCTAGGCTGTGCTATAAAAGCGAATGTAGCCGTTAGCATTCAAAAACCAAGAACATGCTCGAAACAACGGTCGAAAGGGGGACACGCTTCGTACTCGCATTGGCGAAAAACCGACGAAAACAGTTGCACCGCCTCTTTTATTTTCGATCGAATAAAAGAGACTGGGGGACAAATTTTGGACCCAAAATCGACGACAAATTGAGTGGGCCAAAGGCCCAAATCGATTAACAAATTGGTCTCAATCAAAATAAGTCATCGGTTCGGTTTATGATGACCCAAAGTTGATACAAGGTAGAAATCAGGCCGGTTAAAGCCAGCAAAGAGGTGGTTCCCGATATATAACGAGACGAGCCTGATTACAAAGGGGAAAGCTCCGAAGATAAAGGAAGCAGGTGAAGAGATTGCGGACTCAAGCTACTATAATAGAGAAATGAATACAAGAAGAGAGGACACGTGGAAAACCCTAGAGAGAGAACTAACTTACACATCGACCTCGTCGAGCTCTCCTTAGATCTTTTCCTTTGTTTGATCTTAATTGTAGTTCTCGATCTCATTTCTTTATTGTATTAAACCTTCATAAATCAATAAAAGTCAATTTTCGTCAATCTGGATCTGATTAAATAGTTGTGTTCTAAGGATATTGTTGCCTACATCCTTTTCTTCCTAGTTTTACATCTCAAACACTATCAACTAGTGTAGATTTTAGGATCTACAATATCTCTCCCTCCTAAAACTCTCTCCTCTATAATCTTTTCACTTAGAAAAGCAAAAGACGCTAAGGTTGTCAATGCGGAAAGTAGTTAGTTAAGCATCTGTCATTTAGTTTCTTTCTGCCTTAGAAGTTGCCTTCTCTTGAGAACCAAGAAGACAATAACAAACACCTGCAACATTGCTATTACGCCTGCAAATACTATTCCCATAGTCTCCCCTTTGTTTAATCCACCTTTCTTCGGTGTTTCTCCGTAGATCCACCAAACCGCCGTGGCTCAGGAGGCGGTGGAAAAGTTCTGACTTTGGCCTCCGCTGCCGTGGAGGAGACTTGTGACACCCCGACCCAGCATAGCTGAAATGGTCGGCGATATCAGGACAATTGTCTCCAACCACAAGGGCTAAAACAATGTGTCTCTAGGATCCCAGGACATCTTTGAAAAATACCCACCAACATGAACTGAACCTGAAATGAAAAGGGAAGAAGGAGGGGTGAGCATTTTGACAAAATCTCAGTGAGGGAAGCTCTAGGAGCCTCGAAATCATCACCCGACATTCACCAAACAACATAGCAAAATCTCTACCTATAACATTCAGTAAAGCAAGAGCAATCAACAAGAAACGAGGATAAAACCCGACGGTTTCAACATGAGACCAATCCACTTCATTCGGTCCCCCCGTTCCCCATGTCACGTGAGAGCTCACCACCTCCATCGGTACCCGTGAGTTCAACGCCTTCACGCAATCACGTTTCCAAAACCGGTCCACGCGTGATCCGCCACCTCATTCACACGTTCCCGCTACATATTACGTTGTCTCCACGACATCACGCTGTGCTACATGAACGGTGCCATAACATTTACAAGTTGTCTCTACGACATCCCGATCTCTAACGTTGCCTCCACGGCATCCCGATTCCTAACGTTGCCTCCGGCATCCCGATTTCTATCGTTTAATGAATCATGCCAACTCAAGCGATTGCCACATGATCCAACAAGAAACGATGCAACGCCCGAGATATACAAACCTCCAACACGTTTCACCTGCACACATAGGCCCTAAGACCTTTCCTACATTGTATACACTACTCTTACATGCTTATTCCCCACACAATACAAACACCTGCATACAAGTCTCATTCATCATACAACCATATTCAATTTAGCGACCTATCTGTAGATTTCGGTGTTCAAACATTGCAAGACAATATATAGGTGTATAAATATGATATAGTTCAATTACCAAACAACTACGCGCATTCTTATAGATAACACGTAGGTATGAATGATTTAGCTAGAAACTCCTACTATGAAGTGATAATAAATGAAGGAAGAAGAGATCACATCAGTCCTCACCTTGGCCTTAGATCTGCGAATGGGAAAGATATAAGGAGCAGATCTGAAGCTTACGGCTTTCCAGGAACCAGATCTACAAAAAACGGGTAGGTGCTACCACCAAAAAACCCGGGATAAGAGATCCAGATAAAAGAGATGAAGGAGATGAAGAAAACGAGAACTATACCTCACCAGTGACCAGATCTAGAAAGAAGACAAGAAAGATCTAGACAATGGGAGAGATCTCTCAAATCTGAGAAGAAGAAAAAGAAGAAGACGGCTAGGGTTTTTAGATCTCTCAAGAAATCTACAGAGCTTTGCTCTGGTTTCTAAATGGGAGAGAAGAGATAGAGGAAGACTTCTATTTATAAGAAACGGAGGTAGAAACCTAGGGTTTACTAAATGGGCCAGGAAAGAAAGGAAAAAGCTAATGGACTTTGGGCCAAATTAAGGTTAATTAACAAGAAAACAAAATCATCCCGGTTTAGGAGAACATGGATGTGACAATTCTCTACCACGTAACCGGTAATTCACCCCGAATTCTGAACGGAGCCAGGGAAAACTCAACCATTAAGTTGGAGATTACAAACTTCTTGAATTTATGTTGGTTTGAGTCGAGATTGACCCTCTAGGTTAGGATTAGAGAGCCTTTCCTGGGCTCTTATATCACTAGTGACACCCCGACCCAGCATAGCTGAAATGGTCGGCGATATCAGGACAATTGTCTCCAACCACAAGGGCCAAAACAATGTGTATCTAGGATCCCAGGACATCTTTGACAAAAACCCACCAACATGAACTGAACCTGAAATGAAAAGGGAAGAAGGAGGGGTGAGCATTTCGACAAAATCTCAATGAGGAAAGCTCTAGGAGCCCCGAAATCATCATCCGATATTCACCACACAACATAACAAAAGCTCTACCTAGAAAATTCAGTAAAGCAAGAGCAATCAACAAGAAACGAGGATAAACCCCCACGGTGCCAACATGAGACCACACCACCTCGTTCGGTCTCCGCGTTCCTTATGTTGTCGCGTGAGAGCTCACCACCTCCATCGATACCCGTGAGTTTAATGCCTTCACGCAATCACCTTTCCGAAACTGGTCCACGTGTGTTCCGCCACCTCATTCACATGTTCCCGCTACATAACGTTGTCTCCATGACATCATGCTGTGCTACGTGAACGGTGCCACAACATTTACACGCTGTCTCCACGATATTCCGATGTCAAATGTTGCCTCCACGACTTTCCGATTTCTAACTGTGCCTCCACGGCATCCCAATTTCTAACGTTGCCTCCACGGCATCCCGATTTCTAACGTGTAATGAATCATGCCAACTCACGCGATTGCCACATGATCCAACAAGAAACAATGCAACTCCCGAGATATTCAAACCTCCAACACGTTGCACCGGCACACATAGGCCCTAAGACCTTTCCTACATCGTATACACTACCGTTACATGCTTATTCCCCACACATTACAAACACCCGCATACATGTCTCATTCATCATACAGCCATATTCAATTTAGCGACCTATGTGTAGATCTAGGTGTTCACACATTGCAATACAATATATAGGTGTATAAATATGATATATTTCAATTACCAAACAACTACGCGTATGCTTATAGATAACACGTAGGTATGAATGGTTTAGCTAGCCTACTATGAAGCGATAATAAAAGAAGGAAGAAGAGATCACATCAATCCTCACTTTGGCCTTAGATCTGCGAATGGAAAAGATAGAAGGGGCAGATCTGAACCTTACGGCTTTCCAGGAACCAGATCTACAAAGAAACGGATAGGTGCTACTACCAAAGAACCCGGGATGAGAGATCCAAGATAAAAGTGATGAAGGAGATGAAGAAAGCGAGAACTAGGGTTCCTTACCTCACCAGTGACCAGATCTGGAAAGAAGACAAGACAGATCTAGTCAACGGGAGAGATCAGTTAGTTGCAGATCTCCAATGGCTTGGTTTCATCTCCGGCAAAGGAAGAAGACTTTTGAGGCATAAACATCAAGGCAGCTCCTTTGAGGGTATCATACAGAAAAGAGAACAAGATGAAGAGAATGAAGAAAGAAGAAGATGATGATTTAGATCTGAGAAGAAGAAAAAGAAGAACGCGGCTAGGGTTTTCAGATCTCTCTGGAAATCTACAGAGCTTCGCTCTGGTTTCTAAATGGGAGAGAAGAGAAGGAGGAAGACTTCTATTTACAAGAAAAGGAGGTGGAAACCCTAGGGTTTCCTAAACGGGCCAGGAAAGAAAGGCAAAAGCTAATGGGCTTTGGGCCAAATAAAGTTAATTAACAAGAAAACAAAGTCATCCCTATTTAGGAGAACCGGGATGTGACAAGAGGAAGTGGTGGCGAAGACAGAGGCGCAAATACCTCCGAGACTGGAGAAACTGCAGGACTGCCTGTCACATTTTCAAGTGGAGGCGGTGGTGGTGGTGGCGGTGGAAGAGGAGGTGCAGGTGGAGGAGGAGATTGTGTAAAGAGAAGCAGTTTTTGTGATTTGACGATGAGGAAACAATGGATGGTGAGAATCAAAATGTGAAAGGATTCAGAAAACCCATTTTCACGAGATTGAATCCAAATGTGGCAACAAGGGAACAACCTTTCTCTGTTTTTTATTTGAGAGAGAGAGAAGAGGGTTAAATATTATTTCCCGGGAAAACATCAAAATACACAGAGAGAATAACAGACTTCCTTATTTCAGCTAATTATGGTTGATAACTACTATTATTGTATAATAATAATATGATCTCTTTTAGTTGAAATGAACCGAGCCCCTTATTATGATAACTTGTAAGAGCATCCGCATTGATTAGTACATCAAGGGAGATCTTTCCATAATAATAATAAAATAAATTAAAATTGATGAAAGAGAAAGAAAAAAGAAGGAAAGAGAAGAGATATAGTACCTCCTCCAAAAGACGTTCAAAAGAATTGACGGATTGCCTTGAATCTTGAAAGCTTCTTATGGGCATGAACTTAGTTTATCTAAATTTTAGTTTTAACTTACATTAGTATTGTCTTATAAAAAACACATCTGAGTGCAACCACAATGGTGGAGCTCTTAATTGTGTTCTCACCAAAAATAGTATTAGAAAAATAAATAGTAGAGGAGAGAGGAGAGAACATGTTCTACAATGTTCTAGCATTAATTCTCCACTTGTTTTGATCTAATTGGTTTAATTTTTTTTTAGTTATTAAATATTAATTACATAGATGTATAGTTAAAGTATATTAGTATAATAACTGAGAGAGCTTTACTTTGAGAGTTTTATGATTTATGATGCTCTGAGAAACTTTGTCACTGCAGATGCTCTAACATCTTCTCTTCTCAAAATAACAAAAATAGTATTTTAATCTTGAGTATTTGCAGTCTTAACACAAGAATTATGGAATATTTAGCTATATACACATTTCAATCCTTCCCCCATATATTTATAATTTACAATTACCCTGCTGCCCCTATTACCTATATTATATCGCAAAACAATGGGGGTGATTGGTTGGGTTGTAAGAGGTGACTTTAGCTTTAATTTATACCTACAACCCTTAAATTTACCAATCATGCTTTATATTGGTTTTTAAAGCTACAACAAAAAAAAATAAAAAAATTGGCTGTAACAACCCAATTTTCTAAAGCTCCATCTTTTTAGCTGTAGGTGCTGTAGCAATAAATGCTAAATCTACATCCCTTAAAGCTAAATCAAAAATCCTACAGCATAAAATTTACAGTAAATTTTCTACAAGTACAGCCGAACCAATCACCCCCAATATTGTTTATCAAATCTCTCATGAAATCTTTTGTGTGCTTAGATTTTCCTTTTTTGTTTCCTTAAAATTTTATTAAAATCCTATACAAAATTAATTTTTGAGACACGATTACTAACAAAAACACGTGTAAAATTGTTAGCACATATCAGCACACACATCAGAAAAAGAACATGCAAAATTCAATCTGCTTGGTTCCACCGCCGGTGACTTTGACGATCATCACTCTGCTGGGAAAGCTTCTTCTTCATTTCAACGATAACTTTTTATGTTGGTAATCTTGTCAGTCATTTCTAACAGATAACTAAAAACTTTACCATCTGATTAACCTATTTTCAAGAACGATCTATAGTTATTTTGTTTAGTGATTGTGGCTTGTGTTGTAATGCGTTTTGCAGGATCGGATCTGATGTAGTCTCTTCTCAGCTAAATGAAAATGGTCAAGCGGATTTTTGGAAGGTTTGTTTTTTTCCATTAGCGTGTATAGCTCATGTAATTTCATTGTTCGACATTCTACCATGTCCCACACTGTTTCATTTTGGCAGACAAGTTACCGTGAGAAAAGAGAATCTAATGAAAGTGATTGTTTTGATAGTAACTGCACTTGTTGGATAGACATTTACATAGTTTCTAGACAATACAAATATTATCCAGATATTATTGTATATGTCAAGTTTAGTTGACAAATCGATACATAGATGAATATCATTTCACATTCACGGATCATAAATAAAGAAATTGTAATTTAAATTTGGTTAGACGGCTACAATAATTTCTTGTGACATACCAAAAATAATAAACAATTATAAAAATTTATGAATTAATCTCTAAGTTTGATTGTTATACGGGTAATATATGTAATAAAATATAACAATATATTTATTCGACATATTTAATTATACATAACAGTTTATCTTTCGGGTTATTTATTCAAATTCATTGTCGGACGGTTAACAATATAAAATTATACATAGCAATTAAGTTATCCGTCGAATCTAATGCAGAATATTTTAAATCTAAATATTGATATATAATCTGTTATTTAACCATTTATAAATTATTTTAGCTGGCTAATTATTACACTAACAGAATATTGCCTTGGTATAGAAATAGCTGTAATTTCTCAAACTCATCTCAAAACCATATATTATAATTAGTTCACTATGAATAAACAAAAAGACTATTATACGAACATTATATTTCATGTCCATCAAACAAAAATCTAGACACATTTAATAACATATAACAATTTATTAAAATTGCTAACTTACCTATTGTTAAACGGCTAACAATTAAATCAATAGCCAAAAAGACAATTTTGTTTTCTCCATATTCAGCATCACTTGGTCCACCAAAAAGATAACCAAGAAAAATTCCTCCACCATGAACAGCATGAAGTTTAGTAGATGGCTTCTTCTGTTCTAATCATCATCCAATCAACCAACAAAAACACACATTTTTAGTTTTTTCTAAGGTTTCAAAATAAAAGGTTTCAATCTGATAGTGTAACAACAATCACTCTTTTCCCGTGAGGAAGTTTCCACAGTTTTGGCCTTTTAATATGAAATAATTATTAGTGTTTCCGCTAATATTTGCAAATATATGTCTAAATGCCCAAATGTAGCGCAGACTTGTAAGTCTTTCCTTTCTCATTGAGCTGTGCCAACTAATCTTAAACCTTTAGAGATTTCTTCGGTCTTCATGTCGTTAATTCTGTTTGTATAGGTGGCAGTGTCTATTAGTTTTGCACTATGAGAACAGCACTAAGCAGTACAATGGGAAGGCCAAGACTTGGAAATGATTTTTCATGGTTCACAATCTCTTACTCTTATGTTGCAAATGTGCATTATTAGGCTTTGTGCCTGCTTGTCTTGTTACTTTTTTTGTCCTAACAATAAATTTTTTTTTCTGCATGCCACTTTGATGCAATCAGTTAGGGGATTTTCATCGGGTTCAGGTACTCAGCGATTCAACCCCGAGCTTTACTTTTGTTTTATGCGCTTTTCACACTCTACTCTTGTAGTTTCCACCTTGCTCTAACTTACATCTCACATAATGTAATTTAGCTAAGGTTAACTTGTTTTTGCATTGTCATTCATCTGGTTTTACGTAAGCGAAGAAAATATAATTCCTTTGCTAATTATGTAATTTGATAACGATTAGGCTTCACTGCAAACTCCATCCTTAGAGTCTAAGACTGTTACTTAGCGCCTTAAATATTTCTAACTAGAATATGATTAATGGCATGTGCTTTAGATTGGTTCATCTTACCTATAATTTCTGAAATTTTTTGTTTCAAATCTGCCTCCTCACCAAGAGTTTGGGATGACTTCTCTCACGCCAACAATGACTGACGCATGGACTTCCATTTAACTCTTGATCCACATTTATGTCCGTTTTTCTTTATGTTCTAGTAAGCAACCTTTCCTTTTCTCAGGGTAACATTATCAGGTGGCTGAAAAAAGAGGGTGATAAAATTGCTCCTGGTGAAATACTCTGTGATGTTGAAACTATAATGTCATTCTAGAACTGTTCCCATCTTGTATTTCTATATCCATGTTGAGAAATAACTCAGACTATGTTCTGTGCTTTAGGAAAAATCAACCGTCGAAATGGAATGCATGGAAGATGGATATCTCGCCAAAATTGTAAAGGCGGAGGGGTCAAAAGAAATCTAAGTCAGAGAGTATCAAACTTTTCTGGTTTCTGTAGTTTTATATATTGATTTTAGGATCTTTCTAAATCATGTAAAATGTATTTTCCTTCAAGTAGGTAATTGTTATTACAGTCAAAGATGAAGAGGACATTGGAAAGTTCAAAGATTACACGCCATCATCAACTGATGATGCCACTCCTCCCAAGACAGATACAGCTCCTCCCCCGCCAAAGGAAGAGAAGGCATCGTCTACGGAAGATGTCCAAGCCTAGCCCACCTCCCACAGAATATTGTATTTTTGCTAGCCCTCTTGCAAGAAAGTTGGCGGAAGACAACAGTGTTAGTATTTACAATGTTCTGGGATATTATTATTGTTCTTAATCTTCATGTTATAGTTTATCTTCACATTTCCTTTAAAAATACATTAGGTGCCTCTTTCAAGCATCAAAGGCACAGGTCCTGAAGAACGGATAATAAAGGCAGATATTAAAAATAATTTAAAATCTAACTACAATACAAGCTTAGTACAAATCAAACCTAAATCTTTGTCTTAAATAATGATTTCCTAAATTGTAAAATATGTTTCTCGAATTGAATAGAACTCATGACTTGTGCTATAGCTAGAATACATTGTTTGGCTTTACCATTTCTAAAATCTTCGTTGGCTAGGGTTTTCGTTGAAATAGATGACTTCTAAAAAATGTTCGAGTTATAAACAGTTCTGTATAAATTAGTATATCACCCACTATGTCAATTGATTCATCATTGGTTTCTTCACCATATGATTCATCATTGGTTTCTTCACTAGTATACAAACTTTTGTATTTCGCTGGCTTAGCAAACATCTTAACCATTATCTCTATAGGTTTAAAAACGTAAACATCAACGTGGCAGAGCAGACTGAAAATGGGATGTATGTTCCTGTGGTGAAGGTGTGTGCAAAACAGTACGCTCTCAATATAACCAGCCTTCACTGCTGCACAAATTTCAGATTGCTAAATTATATTCAATTGATTGATTCCAAGACGCAGACAAGAAAGGTCTGTCCACAATGGGAGAAGAAGTTTGGTTATTGGCTCAAAAAAGCAAAAGAGAACAGCTTAAAGCCAGAAGATTATGAGGTGGGAGAGTTCACTCACATACTCAGTGATCATATCCATCTTTCGGAAAATATCAGCTTATAATAATGTCTTCTTTCACAGGGAGGAACATTTACAGTGTCTAACTTGGGAGGACCTTTTGGAATCAAGCAGTTCTGTGCAGTGGTAAATCCCCCTCAAGCCGCCATTCTAGCAGTTGGATCTAGTAAGCTCTTTTTCTCATTACAGAACAGAGTATGTTACTATGTTATCTAATAACTGGTTCGTGTTATGTGTCTAAATCTTAATAAAACACAGCTGAAAAGAGAGTTGTTCCTGGTAACGGTCCAGAAGAATTCAACTTTGCTTCTTACATGCCTGTAACACTGAGCTTTGACCATCGCGATGTAGACGGTAATTCGGTTTATCTATCAAGTTTTATTTGTTTTAAAGCGGTAAATAGTGGGTGAACAAGGTAGTTGTTCGGTAACTTAGGTTGAAAGTGTTTTTAGTTTAGGAGAATAGCTAGATTCAGGTGTTATCTCAGGTATGAAGTTTTATGCAACTTAGCTTAGACTTAAGGGATTAATTTGTTCTCGAACTCAAACAGGAGGTAAAACCAGTTGGGTTTTCGTTGACTAGATCTCGGATCTCAACGATCGTCTATTGATCACAAGAAAGTATCGATCGATATGACACTATGCATATCGATCGATACACCTCTCAAACTATCGACCGATACAACAGTAGTCGCGTCGATCGACGGTTCTTCTAGCAAGCCTAGCGAGTGGGTTTGATGTTGTTCTCTAACTTTCTAGACCAACTATTGCTTATCTCAGTTAATCCTAAGATCTAAATTTAAGGGTGATTAATCCTAAATTTAACATTAAGTGTAACTAGGATGAGAGAACTAATTAAAACACCTTGACAGCAATCATATCATAAGCACATAATTCATCCTTGTAAGAAACCTAAATCTAACAATAAGATTTACTCAGACATATTCATGAGAGACAAAATCATGATGATTTGAATAACTCTTAAATAAAATAAGGAACACAAAGAGTAAAGAGTATGGAAAATAGGGAGTTCAAGATCTTCTCTGATATGTAGTCTCAGATCTATCTCTCCAATCCTAAGCTCTCTCTAGTAACCAAATTGCTTCTCTCCTCCAAACTAGGTCTCTAGGCAAGTCTGCCTCTCAAATGATACAAAAACCTAATAAATATAGCCGAACAGGCGGCTAGGGACTTAAGATGTAAATAATGATACTTTTTGAAACTTGAAATCTTCTAATTTTTCATTAATCCTCGAGTGGTCTCCATATCGATCAATAGAACAGAACAGTCGTCGATCGATTTTTATTGGCTTTGATCGACCGATGTCTCTTCTCAAGTATTGATCGATTCTCCATATATAAAAGCAGTCCAAAACGTCCCAAAAGCATCACTTTCTTCAAATAAGTACCTGAACGTGTAATTTCTCTAAAAAGACTCTAAAACATGATAAATGTATCCAAAAACATTTATATACCATGGTTGAAAGTGGGTAAAATCCACAGTATATCAACTCCCCCAGACTTACCATTTTGCTTGTCCTCAAGCAAAACAAACGGGCAGTCTCTCTGAAAGAGGTTTGAAAACAGCAGGGACTCACATGATTTAAAACTTAAAGTTATCACATCTACAGTATTGCAGTCCACATTTAAAAAGTCTCAATCACAAAAGTACATTATGCAATATCCTAGCTTAGCAACCAAATTCATTCATCCAGCAACTTAGCAAATACTATCTGACATTCCCCTCTACTAACCTCATTTCTTAGCATAAAAATAAAAGTGAAGGCTTTACCTTGGGGGTATCGATCACAGAATGCAAAGACCTTCAGACAATTATCTGGAGCTGCAGGTAAAAGTTAGTTCCTATCTTTTCTCTCTACTAATTTATCTCTTTATTCAAGGTCTGCTGCATTTGCAAGACCATTGACCAAGATTGGACAGGCTTCCATGAATCAAGACTTAATGGTGGTTGCACCAAGCCCTGTTCATTTCTTTTTGACCTATATCCAAGAATTCTTTATGAAGTGAACCTTGAAGATTGCCGCCTCCAAGTCCCGTTCGAATTCTTTTTGTTGAAATCTTTATGAAGCAAGCCTTAATTGTAGCCACCATGTCCTGTTGAGATTCCACCTAGCTAAAACCCAAAATCTTATTTTTCTTATCTTTTTCGATATGTAAAAAAAAATTCTACCTAAACTATCTAAGATCGAAAATAGAGAGAGAAAAGGTATTAAATAAATCTACACAAGGCTTTACCTTCCAGACTTGTCTGAAGAATCTGATCCCATATATACCAAGCCCCAAGACAAGCAGTTGTGTCAGGTTTAGTGTTGGAAGTCAGCTTTGGTTCCTTCAAATAGTCTAAGCAAGTGTGAATAGTTGACAGGTTGATCCGCTTTAGCATCCTTAATACTATCTGCAACAATAAGTCTAGAGTGGTGCTAAAGAGTGGTTAGATAACAAGCATAAATCAATAAGTTCATTGTCCCCTTCTTAACTCAATGAAATATTTTTGAAATTATTTTGATAAAACTCAAGAAAACAAGGTTAGTAACTACCTCCCCCAGACTTAAATTACACTGTCCCGGTGTAATCAGTCTAAGGTTGGTTAGAGAAAAATAAACAAAGTTAGATGTTGAGATGTTAAAGAAAAGTAACGTAGCTCTCTGTCTCACGCATCGATACCATCCCATCCGTATCGATCGATATCAAGAGACAGAAAATTCTGCATTATGTTGGATGCTATCTAACTCATGTGATCTGTCAGTATGGTTAGCTCTGATAAACAATCCAGACACAAGTAATAAGTAAGCAAAACAGTCTCAAATCATAAAGCATAAATAAGTCTCAAACATAAATCCTACAAATCCGAAATCATAAAGAAAAAGTGCATGAAGATAAGGGATAGAAATGAGAGGACTAATCGGTGTCCTCGCCAGCCTCGCCGTCACTCTCTCTTGAGATATCCTGGCGTGGCTGAGATGGTCCTGCTACTGATTGTGAGCTGGCCCTGACACTCCTCCTGCTCGAACAAGGAGGCCTCGACACTCTGGCCCAGATGGCTCGAAGAGCGTCCACTACTACCCTCTGAAAGTCCCCATGATTGTGCATAGGGATTTCTGGTATGAACGGGAAGTTAGGAAGTGGTGCCTCTGTCGTGTCCTGAGTAGCAGGTGCTCTGCGGACTCCTGGAGGTCGGCGTGGCAGCTCCGTAAGGGTACAGAGAAGGCGGTGATCTGGCTCGAATCGAAGGCTATCGATCTGCCCTACAAAGTCGGTGGTCGCCCTGCGTGGCAGCTGCAGCAGACGTATCTGTTCCTCTCTCCTGAAACTCCAGAAACGGTTGTCCTTCAGCCAACCAGAGTGGAGCAGGTGCGCCTCGTCCAGGAAGTGGCGGGTAGTGATAGCAGTGCCCTCGTCCAAACGGATACCCAGATGCATGAAGATCAGTGTCAGCAAGCTCCCCACTGTCTCCGTCTTCTGGCTCGTTCCCTTAAAGGGCTTCATCTTCAGCCCCACCAGATGCTCAACAAAGATGGCTCCGAGTTTGGTTATTACCACCACGTCCTCTGTGTTGAGATGGCTCAGATCCACCAAACCGGTCACTGCTCCATAAAGCAGTGTGAGCTCCTGTATCCTCACCATGTTGGGCTCCATCTTGCACAACAAGATGTTGGCAAGAACCTTCATGAAGTAGCGCAAGGTGGCGTGACGAATGTCCGTCTGGGTGGCTGAACCGGAGTTTCACGGACCTGTATCAAATATCTCCCAAAACTCAGGTAGTCTAGGGAAGTCAGGGATGACGCTGGCAGTGGCAGTGAGGTCCGTGAACCCGTAGATGTCACAGAGGTCGGTGATAGAGATGCCGTATCTGATGCCTCTGGCGAAGAAGGACAAGGTGCCGTCTCCTGCAACTCTCGCCCTCGAGTCGCGTTACGTGAGCTGGGCTGTGGCGAGGAACTGTCTGACTAGAGGGACATGGAGGTCGTATGGACGAGTGGCCATGGAGCCAAACCCCAACTGCCCGATCATGTCGGTCAGGTCCGACTCAGTCCCGAGCCTCCTCACGGTAGCCTTATCGATGAACCGTGTAGGCTCAATAGCAACGTCCAGCCATGCGTTGTAGAACAGGCTATCGTAGTCGTCCCATGTCGCTGAGAGTGCGCGGTGGTTGCATTTGCGGCTCTTGACCGTGGCCTTCGGGTCTCTGAAGGTCTCAAAGGTGGCGATCGGGGTTTTGTCGTCCCGTGGCCAAGGCTCTCTCTCGTCAGCTCGTGGAGAGGGGGATGGAGATGATGAAGATGACGACGGTGGTTGCCTGGAGGTACCGGCTCGGTCCAGCCTCCTCTTCGTCCTCCTCTCTCTACTGCGGTCCCTGTGTGAACTCATCTGTAAACATAACACAAAAGAGAGTTGAAGTTAGAGCATGTTGTCGATAGAGGACCATATCGATCGATGAAAAATGGTGCACATCGATCGATATATGACTGTAGTCAACGGTCGATATACGACTTCAGAATCGATCGACAACGAGCATATCGACCGATATGACACAACTCGTGTCGATCGATATCGACTCGCGGATCCTGCAACAATCACTCAACCCAAATCGCAGTTTCAAGGCATAAGAAACACAAAATTCAGTACCCTAACACTAGATAATCACAATAAACTCCTAAATCATCCCAAAATCTAGCCTAATCATGTGTTCTAGTTCATTAACTTTAGAACTTCCAAAAAATAGAGAATTTTGAAATCACACCTTGTAGATCGGATGAATGAATGAACTAAACAGATAGAGAGTTGAAAATCGAGGAATTAGGACAAGAAATGGAGAGATTTTGTCAAGAATCGAGAGAGAATGGGGAGTTTTTGTTTTCGTTAGGGTTTTGCGAAATGGGGGAGAAAGAGGCGGATGTCGACTTAAATGAGGCTCGCTTCCGAGAAATCCGCATCGATCGACCCAATAAGGGTTGCGTCGGACGATATCTTCTTCCCCCTCATCTCTTTTCTTTTTTAAAAAAAACTCTAAGCAATTAAAATTAAAATTGAAACTAAAAATATAAATTACGATTTAAAAATTAAAAATGGGTTGTCTCCCATTTCGCGCTTTGCTTAAGTCGTTAGCTTGACTTATTGACTAAATAATCAGTCATGGGGAGGTTCTAAACGAATGGGCCTAATGCTTGGTGGTTTGGCCCAATAGTGTTTTACTCGCTGGCCGTTCACTGTAAACTCTTCTCCTTTTTTGTTTATTAGTGTTATGGCTCCATAAGGTTTCACTTCTGTTATTGTAAAAGGTCCTGACCAACGAGATTTTAGTTTTCCAGGAAATAGCGTTAGCCGAGAGTTATATAAAAGTACTTGATCATTTGGTTCGAAGTGTCGGGATATGATCTTCTTATCATGGTATGCTTTCGTCCTTTCTTTGTATAACTTTGAATTCTCATAGGCTAAATGTCTGATTTCATCGAGCTCGTTAAGTTGAATTAATCTCCTTTCAGCAGCTGGCTTTATATCGAAGTTCAGCAATTTAATGGCCCAGGCTGCTTTGTGTTCCAGTTTGACTGGTAAATGACAGGATTTTCCATAAAGGAGATGAAAAGGTGTCGTTCCCTGCGGTGTCTTATAAGCGGTTCTGTAAGTCCAAAGTGCATTATCCAGTTTCCGAGACCAATCTTTTCTGGAGATTCCAACGGTTTTCTCCAAAATTTCCTTGATTTGCCGATTAGAAACCTCTACCTGCCCACTTGTTTGTGGATGGTAGGGTGTAGCAACTCTATGGTGAACACTGTTCTTTTTGAGCAATCTATCAAAGACCTTGTTGATAAAATGGGATCCACCGTCACTGATGACTACTCTAGGAACTCCAAATCGCGAAAAGATTATACTCTTGAAAAGCTTTACAACTACAGATGCATCATTGGTTGGGGAAGCTACTGCTTCGACCCATTTGGATACATAGTCTACAGCGACTAGTATATATTTATTTCCGTACGAGGATGGGAAAAGACCCATAAAATCTATCCCCCAGCAGTCAAAGACTTCCACTTCTAAAATGAATTTATGTTCCATTTCATGTCTCTTGCTGATTTTTCCTCGTCTTTAGCATCTGTCGCACTGTGCTATAAATGCATGAACATCATGAAATGTTGTCGGCCACCAAAATCCTGCTTGGAGAATTTTCGAGACCGTTTTAAAGGTGGCGAAATGTCCTAGCATAGTCAGATCCATGACATTGGAATATGATATCTGAAATTTCAGCTTCGGATACGCATCGTCTGTACATCCCATCAGAGTAATGCTTGTAGAGGTAAGGTTCATCCCAGTGGTATCTCCTAATTTCTCTAAAGAATTTCTTCCTCATATAACCCTTGAGGTCCTCTGGTTCAACATCAGCTGCCAAATAGTTGACTATATCTGCATATCAGGGTCGATCTTTAGGGTTTTTCCAAATTGCGTGCACTTCCCGTCTTGACCTTTCATCTGTAGTAGGATCAGGCTCGGGATTTAATGTGTTGCCAGCAACGTTAACCTTTATGTCAATAGTATTAATTATAGACGAGGTGTCGTGATTTTGGTTAGTAGTAATATCGGGCGTTGCGATATTGTCAAAATCGAGCGACACTCCATCTAGGGAATCGATCGACATATCATCTTTAGCGTCGATCGATGTCTCATCGGATGTGAGAGATATCTGACCGACGAAGGATGTATCTATTCGGGCAACGTTCTCTGTTGGGAAGAAATCATCTATAGGGGGACGTCATCCTCTATTTTTATCCCAGAAAGATGGTCCGCGACTCCATTATCTACTCCCCGTTTATCTTTAATTTCTATATTGAATTCCTGGAGTAGTAAAATCCAGCGTATGAGTCGTGGCTTCGCATCTTTCTTCTGCATTAGATACTTAATAGCAGCATGGTCAGTGTGGACTATCACGCGTGATCCAATTAGATACTGGCGTAACTTTTCAAATGTGTTATCTACTGCAAGTAGTTCCTTTTCTGTTGTTGCATAGTTCCTTTGCGCTTAATCAAGCGTACGACTGGCGTAGTAGCAGCATGTAACTTTTTATCTTTTCTTTGGCCTAAAACTGCTCCTATCGCGAAGTCGCTCGCATCGCACATGATCTCGAAGGGGAGATTCCAATCGGGGGCTTGTACGATGGGGGCAGTTATAAGGGACCTTTTTAATTCTTCGAAAGCTTTCATACACTCGGGGGTAAACTCAAACTCCACGTCCTTGCACAGGAGGTTATTGAGAGGTCTAGCGATCTTACTGAAATCTTTTATGAACCTCCTATAAAATCCGGCATGTCCGAGAAAGCTTCTCATGTCTTTTACATTTGTGGGTGCTGGCAAACCGGTCATTACTTCGATTTTAGCTCGATCTACTTCTATACCAGCAGCAGAAACCTTATGTCCTAAGACAATGCCATCGTTAACCATAAAATGGCATTTTTCCCAATTTAGGAAAAGGTTCTTTTCCTCGCATCTTGTAGATCCTAAAATCTACACTAAGAATTTTGTAGTGTTTGAGATGATAATTTAGGGAGAAAAAGGATGTAGGCAACTACTTCCTTAGAGCACAACTATTTATTCAGATTCCGGTTGAAAAAAATGGACTTTTATTGATTGATGAAGATTGAATACAAGTAAGGAAAAATGAGATCGAGAACTACAATGGAGATCGAAATGAATATAGAACTAAAGCGAGCTTAAAGAGGTCGATGTATTTCTAGTTCTCTTTCTCTAAGGTTTTTCGTGTGTCTTTTCTCTTAGCTTGACCTTGCTTTTATAATTGCTTGACTCCGCGATCTCATCCAACTTCTTCCAAGATCTTCGGTCTTCTTCTCTTTCTTCGTTGAGGTTGCTAAGACCAAGCAATTATAAAAGCAACACATCTTTCTCATCTGATTCGGGCCGTAAAATCTTCTTGGTCGACCTCCTTATGCCAAAGTTCCACCACGATATTAATGGACTTCGGCCTGTTTATTTTGTGGTGGTTTTTGGGTCCAACACATCTTTCCAATACTTTGCATAAATTATCGAGGCAGCTTTTAAAACTTGACCCATAGACTGAAAAGTCATCCATAAAGACTTCCATAAAATCCTCAATCATATCCGTAAAGATTGACATCATGCAGCGTTGGAAAGTTGTGGGGGCATTACAAAGACCAAATGGCATCCTGCGATACGCAAATGTTCTATAAGGACATGTAAAGGTTGTCTTTTCTTGATCATCAGGATGAATAGGGATCTGGAAAAACCCGAAATATCCGTCAAGAAAACAGTAGTACTGGTGATTGGCTAATCTTTCCAGCATTTGATCAATGAAGGGTATGGGAAAATGATCCTTTCTAGTAGCTGCATTTAGTTTCCTATAGTCAATACACATTCGATGTCCTGTGACGGTGCCCGTAGGAATAGGCTCATCATTTTTGTTCTTAACTACCGTAATACCTCCCTTTTTGGGGACAATATGCACAGGACTTACCCATTTACTATCCGAGATAGGGTAGATAATTCCAGCATCAAAAAGCTTAATAATTTCCTTTTTTACTACTTCTTTTAGATTCGGGTTTAATCTCCTTTGCTGCTCTATGGATGATTTTGAATCTTCCTCCAAATGAATACGGTGCATGCAAAGGTCAGGAGAGATGCCAGGAATGTCATCGAGAGAATACCCGATGGCTTTCCTGTACCTGCACAATTTGTTTAACAATAGCGCGAGCTCCCCATTAGTAAGATTAGCATTTACGATGACAGGGTAAGATTGATCATAGAGGAATACATATTTAAGACCAGCTGAAGTGGCTTCAATTCAACCTTTGGCACTTTGTCCTTACACCAGTTGGCTGATGAAGACGGTTGTCGGTCGATGGCCTCTCGGAGATATCGATCAACAATAATATCTGAGTCATCATCTTCCTTGACATTTGCTACCTTAATGCTTGCGTTTATTAAGTTCATGTAATCGTTTTCTCTACTATCTATGCTGAAAATATCTCCTTTGATATTGGTAAGGTCGTTTTTTAAGGGGTCACCTGAGCATATACCCAAGAAAGATTCATTTTCCAGCTCAGATATTCCTTCCACGTAAAAGGCTTGGTCATCAATCAAGGGGCGTTTAATCATCTTTTCCATATCAAAGGTCATTGAGATGTCTCCGATATTCAAATTTATTCGCCCTTCCTTCACGTCAATGATTGCTCCAGTCGTAGCTAGGAATGTTCGACCCAATATGAGGGGATCTCTTGGTTCTTGTCTGTATTTCAACACTACAAAATCCGTAGGCACAAGGCAATCGCTAATCCTTACGGGCACATCCTCAAGTATCCCTTCAGGTACCCTGATAGATCGATCAGCTAGAACCAAAGTTATCGGAGTCGATATGAATTCATCGTATCCTAAGGATACTGCCACAGAGTATTGCAGAAGGTTTACGCTGGAACCAAGATCACAAAGAGATCGAGGAAATCGTGCATTTTGTATGCTGCAGTCTAGGACGAAACTACCAGGATCAGGTCTTTTGATTGGAGTTTCTCCTTGAATCATAGCACTAACTTCCCCTGATACCATCATCACGCTATGCTCCGCAGTTGGATAGCTTGGGAATATCATATCTTTCACATATTTCTTATTGAAGGTGCTATTTTCATAGTGTCACTAAGGGGCAACTCTATAGCTATTCTATCTAACGCTTTCTTGCAGATCGCGTTTTCTAATGCTTTCTTAGTTTGCTTACTGTTGGGAGGAAAAGGTGGTAGGGTCCTATAAACCCTTCCGATTGTTGGTTCATTGGAATCGACCTTGCTAGTGGCATGTCAATCGACATTGGGGCGCAACGGTTGATCGATACGGTCATTAGACTGCCGATCGATTTCAGCCTCTATTTCTGATTCATAATCTTCTCCTTCCAAATTAATCGTCTTTTCTATATTCTTTTCAGCGGTAGATTTTCCGTTTTCGTGAGAGGATCCTGGGTCAGGGTCTGGATCATCCAGAAGTATAGGTAGGGAATTGCTTTCCCCCGCTTGACAGTCTTGGTGGGTTTACCAGTATTAGAGTCGTCTCTCGTACTTGTCGCGAGACGTTTTCCGTTCCGCAGCATTACGGCACTGACTTGACGTCTCGGGTTTGAGTCAGTTCTCCCATGGAGACGTCCTGTCTCTCTCTTTATGGAAATCGCAATTTCAGCTACCTGGCTTTCTAACCACCGGATGTGTTCGCTTAAGGATTTGGTTTTCTCCATCAATTTTCCGTAAAAGACATTTATTTTTCCGTAGAAATCTGCCTTTGTCTTACGGTTTCCAGTAAAGGCTTGTTTTATATTAAACTTTTCCCTTCCAGTGCGTGATTTCACAGCAATGTCATAATCTCGGGTAAAGCTATTGGTATTAAGCAGAGGATGAGGGTCTGATTGGTCTGTTCTACCTATAAATTCCATTTGATCTTCCATATCAGACAAAACATCATCATCGATCTGGAATACGTCAGATCGGTTCTACTATTTTAGAAATGAATGAAGCGAGTCGAGGGAATTATTTATCTCTGCGAGACTTGGGTTATCCCTGAATCTATTGATTTTCCTCTCTCTTCATCCATCTTTTCATAGGATTTTCCTGTCGCTATGTTTTCGATAAGGCGTCTTGCATCTTCGGGGTTCCTAGTGGTGAAACTTCCTTCGCTCGCCGTGTCGAGTGTAGTTTTGTAGTTTAGGTTAACACCACTATAGAAGATGTTAAGGAATTGTGGTTCTGGATAACCATGGTCGGGACATTCAAGTTCATAGCTCCTGAATCTTCCCCAGGCGTTTTTGAACGATTCTCGTGGATCTTGGCGGAATGCTAAAATTTGCCTCCTCACTTCCCAGTAGCGCGCATCATCGAAAAACTGTTTAAGGAAGACGTTTCTAATTTCCTTCCAGCAAGTAAGGGATCTTGTTGGTAAAAAGTTCAGCCATCTAAGGGCTTCCCCCTCTAAAGAAAATGAGAATAGCTTGCAACGGTTGTATTTGTCTGGGATTAGTTCTTCCAAATTCGCGATGTGATCCTGAGGATGCTCTGAGAGAGATCCACGGAAAGGGTTTCGACGTACCATACTGTATTAATCAGCATTAAACTTAGATTTCTTGGTATCGTCTCCTGGTATTCTGATAGCGGACCTATTGGAATAGGTCCTACCAGGGTTTAAGTAGTCTTGCAAGGGCAATTTTGTTTCTTCACCTCTGTTCAAGGTGGAAATAATTTTAACAGGAATTTCAGTCCCCTGTTTAAATTTAGTTTGGCTAGTTGCATTGCTTAATTGACCTATTGGTTCAGTTTGGACTACTTTCTCATTAGCAAGTGCGGAAAAAGAAGACTTACCTGCTTCCGGCTGGGCGGTATCCATCGATATTGGTAGCTGCATGTTGATCGATTTGTTGGTCACCACGTCGCTCGATTGTGTAATCTCCATGTCGATCGATTCTTGGCCGGAACCTATGTTCTCCATTCCTAGTGCCTGTGTAAACAGGGGTAGAAGGAAAACTTAGCAAAATTTATTGTAACGAAGTCTACACTAATTTCTAAACTAAATCTAATGGTAATAAGAAAGAGTCCCCGGCAACGGCGCCAAATTTGATAGCACTCAAATTACCCTAAGGAGTGAATTACTCTCTCAAATAAGAGGTTCGATTGCAGTACTTAGGGATCGAATCCACAAGGACTCTAAGATTACACAGCAGATTTAAGGTATTAGAAATAAGCTAGACAGAAAAGTTTTATTTGTTTTAAAGCGGTATGTTGGGGTCAAAATCGGTCACGACGGAATTAATGACTGAAAATCTCTGGAAAGTATTTCTTGAAACAAAAAGTCTCGTATAATTTGAAAAGAAGTTATACGAGATTTTTTCAAATTAGAATATCCACTCTCTGGTGGGGTCGAAAACGGTTATCTCGAAATCAACGGCTAGGATTATTTTTTACTTATGGGTTCTTCGTGAAACACTTCTTGAAAGAAAGATCGGAAGACGACGGGCGTGCGCGTACGAGAGTCCCCGGAAAGATCGGTACGAAAAAAGGCGGATCAACCCAATCAAGGTCCGCTCGCCCAAGGGCGTCAAGATTCGATCACCACAAAAACCTTAAACACAAAAGAATCAGCCTCGAAACTTCGAAGAGGTCGTTCTTTCAAACCGTGAGGAACCAGAAAACGATCAAGATATCAAATCGAAGCCCTCGCAGTGATCTTCAAAACCCCCGTGCTGGCACCGGGAGCAGGGCGCCGGCTCGCCCGTGCTGGCACCAGGCGCCGGGCACCGGCTCGCCCGTGCTGGCACCGGGCGCCGGGCGCCGGCTCGCCCGTGCTGGCACTGGGCGCCGGGCACCGGCTCGCCCGTGCTGTCACCGGGCGCCGGGCACCGGCTCGCCCGTGCTGGCACCGGGCGCCGGGCGCCGGCTCGCCCGTGCTGGCACCTGGCGCCGGGCGCCGGCTCGCCCGTGCTAGTTCCGGGCACCGGCGCGAGCGTCCGTGTCCTGGCCCCGGGTGCCGGCGCGTCCAGCCTATTCCCGGCCTATCCGACTTAGAATATGCCTCGAAACTTCAAAGAGGTCGTTCTCTCAAACCGTGAGGAACCAGAAAACGATCAAAATATCAAATCGAAGCCCTCGCCGAGATCTTAAGAACGCCCATGCTGGCACCGGGCGCCGGGCGCCGGCTCTCACGTGCTGGCACCAGGCGCCGGGCGTCGGCTCGCCCGTGCTGGCACCGGGCGCCGGGCGCCAGCTCGCCCGTGCACCGGGCGCCGCGCGCCGGCTCGCCCGTGGTGGCACCGGGCGCCGGCTCGCCCGTGCTGGCCCCGGGCGCCGGTTCGCCCGTGCTGGCCCTGGGCGCCGGGCGCCGGCTCGCCCGTGCTGGCCCCGGGCGCCGGGCGCCGGTTCGCCCGTGGTGGCCCCGGGCGCCAGTGCATCCAGTCTGTTCCCAGCTCGTCCGATTTAGATCGCACCTAGTGGCTTCCGTGAAGTCATAGCACCTTAGCTACGGACCTAACGTTCCTCGGTTCAACTCGATTGGAGTTATCCTCGAAGTGTTACAACTGGAGCTAGGAAGGTTGGTTCTTCCGCAAAATGTATCGTGTAAAACAGAGACGATCAACTCGAACATCGATTCCTTAGGCTATACGATTTATTTTACGGAAAAGATAATCTTTCCGAGAAATCGTACGAACGTTCGAGGGCTTGAAGCTTGTCCACGGGCTCACTTACGATTTTGGGGATCCAAGCCCAATAGGAGCTATGACGATTTATCCTAACTCGCGGAAGTAGGATAAATGCTAAGTTTCTGCGGATAAATGTCAAGACTCGAGGATAACTACGAAGATCGACGGAAAATGAATATTTCCAAAAGAGATAAACTTGGGCCCAAAGGCGAAAGGGTAAACGGACCACCGACCTAAAACGACTATATAAGGAGGGCTGGAGCAAAAGATCAAAAGATCCGAAAATCCTAGAATCTAGACTTAGAGAACTCCTGCTAGCTTAGAGAACTTAGAACTTAGGTGGTTAGGCCAGCGAGGCAGGACTTAGAACGTCTGGCCGCCCCTTGTTCTTGTTTTATCTTCTCCGCAGACCCCTGTTCCTCTCGGAAGGATCTAACAATTCTTTTACCCAGAGCTCCGCACATAGAAACCCTAGGCATTATCTTTGACATGCCCGTTTCTATGACCAACGCTCATACTAGACGAACCAGGCATAGACTGTTCGATCTCTTGTTCAATTCTTTCTAACTGAACTACGTCCGACTTGATCCTCGAAAGGGGTACGTAGGCAGCCATTCTTAAGGTCCAGTCACAAATCTTAACAAAACCTTTTCCACATTTATTCGGTCACTTGTCGTTGGCTGTCGCAGAGAATCCGGACCTTCAAGGAAAGTAGGGTTTTTGTTGTTTTCCTCCATTATTATTCATTAAAATTGACAGTGTAGATTTCGGTTCCCACATGGTAAATAGTGGGTGAACAAGGTAGTTGTTCGGTAACTTAGGTTGAAGTTGTTTTTAGTTTAGGAGAATAGCTAGATTCAGGTGTTATCTCAGGTATGAAGTTTTATGCAACTTAGCTTAGACTTAAGGGATTAATTTGTTCTCGAACTCAAACAGGAGGTAAAACCAGTTGGGTTTGACTAGATATCGGATCTCAACGATTGTCTGTTGATCACAAGAAAGTGTCGATCGATATGACGCTATGCATATCGATCGATACACCTTTCAAACTATCGACCGATACAACGATAGTCGCGTCGATCGACGGTTCTTCTAGCAAGCCTTGCGAGTGGTTTGATGTTGTTCTCTAACTTTCTAGACCAACTTTTGTGTGCGTCTAGTCAGTTAGATCACACTTGTTTAGTTCAGGTATTGAAGGTAAACTATTGCTTATCTCAATTAATCCTAAGATCTAAATTTAAGGGTGATCAATCCTAAATTTAGCATTAAGTGTAACTAAGACGAGAGAACTAATTAAAACACCTTAACAGCAGTCATATCATAAGCACATAATTCATCCTTGTGAGAAACCTAAATCTAACAATAAGATTTACTCAGACATATTCATGAGAAACAAAATCATGATGGTTTGAATAACTCTAAAATAAAATAAAGAACACAAATAGTAAAGAGTATGAAAAATAGGGAGTTCAAGATCTTCTCTGATATGTAGTCTCAGATCTATCTCTTCAATCCTAAGCTCTCTCTCTCTAGTAACCAAATTGCTTCTCTCCTCCAAACTAGGTCTCTAGGCAAGTCTACCACTCAAATGATACAAAACCCTAATTAATATAGCCTAACAGGCAGCCAGTGACATAAGATGTAAATAATGATACTTTTTGAAACTTGAAATCTTCTAATTTGTCATTAATCCTCGAGTGGTCTCCATATCGATCAATGGAATAGAACAGTCGTCGATCAATTTTTATTGGCTTTGATCGACCGATGTCTCTTCTCAAGTATCGATCGATTCTCCATGTATAAAAGCAGTCCAAAACGTCCCAAAAGCATCACTTTCTTCAAATAAGTACATGAACCTGTAATTTCTCTAAAAAGACTCTAAAACATGATAAATGTATCCAAAAACGTTTATATACCATGGTTGAAAGTGGGTAAAATCCACGGTATCGTCTTACATTCATAACGAAACTGTTGAATTGAGTCTAATATTCCGCTATCTGCAGGTGCCATTGGAGCTGAATGGTTGAAAGTATTCAAAGGCTACAGCGAGAACCCTGAATCCATGTTGCTCTTAGAGAGAACGAACCACACAATGACCAAAACACGTCAAGCTCATAGGAGTCTATGATCTCGCATTTTCTCTGGTTCTAACACTCTGTACTAATTTGATTTCTTTGGTTTTTTTGTACCAATAAATATGGAAGGTTCTAATTGATCATGGGGGATGGGTAAAATAAACTCCATTGTTTATTTTGTTTATCGAAATAATATTTGAGTTTTGTGGTTAATAAAAGATAAAAACCTCTAAGAGACCATACATTGTTCTTCTTTCTGGAGTCTTCAAAAGAAACAACTTCTAAAGAAAATCAAAATGTGATACCTAACTGTTAGAGGAGATCTATGTAGTTTCGTGTTTGTGCACATTAGAATCTGAAGCCATAAAAGAACTCTAACGAAGAAGGTCATCTCTGCGTCTACTAATGTTGTATGAATCATCTCAGCTTCATCATTACTTCATAAAAATGCACCTAGGAACACATCACATCCAAAGATTGCAGAAAGTATAAAGCTTTTATGACCCACCAACCCAAATTAGTTTCATCTTGAAATAAACAAATCATAAAAATAATTCTACATATTATGAGTTAACACTTTGCAATTTCCTCCCTCCTAAAACTCTCACCTCTATAATCTTTCACTCTAATCAAACATTTGTTAATCGAAAAAACAAAAGAAGTTAATGTTGTCAATGCGGAAAGTAGTTAGTTCAGCATCTGTCATTGAGTTTCTTTCTGCCTGAGAAGTTGCCTTCTCTTGAGAACCAAGAAGACAACAACCAACACCTGCAACATTGCTATTAGCCCCGCAAAGACTATTCCCACCGTCTCCCCTTTGTTTAATCCACCTCTCTTATGCTTCTCCGGAGACCCACCAATCCGCTGTGGCTCAGGAGGCGGTGGAAAAAGTTCTGATGATAAGAGATTGTAATGCTAATGTTTAGTATCCGCCCAACCTCCCACTCTTGTATTCAATAACGATGAACACAAGCCAAATACAAAGTACTTCTCAAGACGTCTCACACGTCGAGAGCCTATGATCAGACCTTTTAGTCTATTGATCTTTACAATACTCAAAAGCTACCTCTCTATACAATTGAACTACTATTTATATCACTTCCCCATTGTAACTAACTCCAACGACTTGTAACTGACTTGTAACGACTTCAGTCCATGTCAGCACTAACTCCTTCCTGCTCCTCTTCTTTCTCACTCAACGCATTCTTCTTCTTACGGTGATAAGCTCTCCAGGGCCTATCATTACCCCCCCCCCAATCAAACCGAGCTTGTCCTCAAGCTCAAACTCTGGAAAGTCTCGCTTCAAATCTCTGACACGCATCCACGACGTCTCATGTGTTGGTAAGCCTCGCCATTGCACCGAAACCTCCATATGCCCCTCATCATCATAACGATACCCTGCTAAAGCCTTTGGTTCCAAAACAAACTCAGCACTGTCTTTGATCACCGAAGGTAGCTCCAAGACACTATGATTCTTTCCCAATACTGGCTTCAACTGTGACACGTGAAACACTGGATGTATCTTACAATCGTCAGGCAGTTGTAAGCGATAAGCAACAGGCCCAATCTTCTCCAACACTGTAAAGGGACCGTAATACTTCGCTGCTAGTTTCCTGCAAATAGTCTTTGACAAAAACCTCTGACGATATGGTCACAGTTTGAGGAACACCGAAGATCCCACCTGAAATTGAAGTTCACGACAGTGTTTATCCGCGCTATCTTTCATTGCTGCCTGTGCCTTTATCAAAAAGTCATTTGCCTGTCTCAACATCTCATCCCTCTCCTTCAGCATCTGTTCCAACTCACAATTTGTCGTCGAACCCTCTTCATACAGTAACAAAGATGGTGGTTCTCTGCCATACACCAATTGGAAAGGAGATGTATGCGTGGAAGTATGATATGAGGTATGTGGGAACCGAAATTCGCACTGTCGATTTTAATGAATAAGATTGCGGAGGAAAGCCAAGTAAACTTAACCTTCCCTGAAGGTCCCGGATATCTGTTGGGCCACACACGACACAATCAATGCGAATTTAAGTTGTAAAAATAAAAATCGTAAAAATAGAGCAAAAGAGATCTTATTTCCGAATTCGCGTTTGAGCGTGAACAACAGGTAAAGAAATCGACTACAAGAGCTGTCGAAAAGTCCGCTAGTCCGGCCGCCTAAATCTAACCTAGTTGAGTCGTAGCTCGCTAGTGAAAACAGAAAAGAAATGCTGAATTTGCTCTAAGTGCTAAAGTGCTCTGGAAATTTTTTGATGATTTGCTCCTCGCCCAAAGCTCTCCTTATATACTCCTCTTAAGACGGTCTATCTTCCTTCGGGCTGAATCGGGCTTTTTCCATTTTCGTCCGTCTTCGTGTTTATCGGGAAACTTGACATTTATCTTCGGAAAACTTGACATTTATCTTTTGGAAACTTGACATTTATCTCTTATGTGAGGATAAGGATAAACCGTCATAGTTATCCTTCCTTTTCGGAAAATCGTAAGTGGGCTTTTTTGGTCATGTCGGGCTTTTTAGGCGTTTTTACAGTTTTTCGAGAAAATAGTCTTCGAAGGTTTCGGCATTTCCGAAGAAATCCCAATTCCTCGTATAGTAGAGATGATTGGTGTCTAGAATAACCATGATCGTTTAATACGTTGAATCGAGATCCATTCATCATTCGAACCTTTTATGGTCTTCCGAGATTTCTCGAGTATCGGGATCGAGATGGACTTGGATTCGTAGACTTCCCGTCTTCGAGGGTTTGAGTAATGAGGCTTCGAACTTAGATTTTAGAATATGAACTTTGTTAATCAATCGAGAAGGCTTTGCGGAAGAATCGTCTTGCTTCTCGAACAATCCGAACATGGGTTTAAGGGACCAAGATGTTGCCGCTGCCCGATATCACGAGACGACTGCACGGACGGGCGCCAGGACCCTTGCCGCCGGCGCCAGACGGGAGACGACGGGCCTGCCGCCGGCGCTAGATGGGAGAGGACGAGCCTGCCGCCGGCGCCAGGCACCCTGCCGCCGGCGCCAGGCGCCCTGCCGCCGACACCAGGCGCGGCGCGGTCGGCCTGCCGCCGGCGCCAGGCGCGGCGCGGTCGGCCTGCCGCCGGCGCCAGGCGCGGTGCTGTCGGTCTGCCGCCGGCACCAGGCGCCCTGCCGCCGGCGCCAGGCGCGGCGTGGTCGGTCTGCCGCCGGCGCCAGGCGCCCTGCCGCCCGTGCCGTGTCCCGCGTCCGCCTATGCTGCTGTTGCTCGTCTTCGTCGATTCCCGGGGCTCACGATCCGTTCGTGCCTTCCCGTAATTTCGTCGAGTGACGTCCCGTTTCTCGGTTTCGGTCGTCACTTAGTCTTCTTCCGAGAACTTTCGGGTGATGATTTCGTCGTTGACAGATTTTGACCCCAACAGTTAGCCCCCAGCTAGCTAGGAACCGTAGTACCTTTTGGGACCTAGTTTGCGGTATAGCCGTATGGGAAGGTGTAGAGACGTAATCGTTTGCCGAAAGTCGGGGTAAATAGTTATTTTACCTCCTTTATAAGGATGGAGTAAGAAATCTCATTCATTCTTACTTAAAAAATTCATCTCTCTCAAGAATCCTTTCTCTCTCCCCTCCCTTTTTTTTTAAAGAAAAATGTCTTCAAGATCCTCCAAGAGAACTTATTCTTCCCATTCATCCTCGGATGACTCTCCTGCCCACGTGACGGTGAATCCGAAGCAAGAAGAGTTAGTCGATGAGGAGGCGAAGAACGCGTATTACCGAGCTCTTGTGGGCTCGGCTCGACCTCTGCCAGATGTCCCTGTTCCGAAGAGACCTTTGAGGCTGCCTGGTGCTTCCTTTACGCCTAGCTTGGTTTCACGTAAATATCTCAGGATTCTTCGAGATTTTTACCAGATTCATGATGGAGTTAAATTCCGAATTCCTGTCGGCAATGAGAGTGCGAGGAATCCTCCGGAAGGTTTCTTTACATGCTACGAGGTCTTCCTTACGTACTGCCGCATGTGGTTCCCGATCCCCGGTACCATTGTTCGTGCGCTTCGTCGCTTCGAACTTTCGATCAGCCAGCTCAGTGTTCCTGCCTTAGAGAGTTGGCTTGGCGTGTTGATCGCAAGTTATGAGCTCAGGATCGATCTTAGTCCCGCTGATTTCGAAGGTCTTTGGAGCACTCGGCCAACGGGGAGCGATGGTTACTACACCATGGTGCCAAAGAAGGATATGACCATAATTCAGGGGACTACTTCGAACCCTAAGTTATGGCAGGAGCATTTCTTTTATGTACGAATAGATGGTGAGTACGTCGAGGAGAGCTGCCTCCATCTATTTCCGCACGCATGGAACTTCAATCGAGGTAATATGACAAAAACTTGTTGTCTATTTCACCATTCCGGAAGTGCGAGTTTTTAGTGAAAAAGTTTCACGAGTAGAGAACGGGATTGTTGCGCATATGCATGGTGATCTTTTTGTCAAGAGGGATCTCCTTCGTCAAAAGCCGTTTTCCTGGAAGTCCTTCACCCTTGAACGGATTCGAAACGCGGTAAAGCTTTACCGGTCCCGAGACCCTGTCCCGACACGCGATGCCGAACCGGTTATCGAAGCTCCTACTCGGAGACGTAGACAGAGATCTCGTAAAGGGAAAGAAATCGACTGTGGGAAGGTTCGGAAGACCCTTAACCGTTGGGGAAAACCCTAGTTTCGTTCCAACGGAAAAAGGAGGAGCCAGCGATTTTCCACTCCCCAACAGTTTCTTTGACGGCCTTCCTCCAGAGTTCGTTACTGACGAGTCGCTGGAGGATGAGGAGAAGCAACGAGTTTTTACCGAGGGTTCCCAGCGGATCAACGAGGTTTTGCCCTTTGAACTTCTTAACCGTATATTTGAATCTGTATATATGTATATTTATTGATCTTGAATTTATGCAGGGACTAAGAGTGTTTGGCGATGCGCTTGACTCAAGTTTCCGCAAGTCTAGGATTGCTAATTTCAAGACCAAAGAAGCTGAGCGAGAGCTCTTCCGATTCCGATAAGAGGTAGAGGCGCAGAACGCAAAGCAAGCTGAGATTCATGCTCGAGCCCTTGTTCGGGCGGAAAGGAGAGGAAGGAGGATGGTCGCAACCGAGGTGGTGAGACGGGCGGAATCGTTTGCTGCTGAGTTTCAATGTTTTAAAGATGCTCAGGAGTTTGTTGGCGATTTCCGCGAGTGCCGGGGCTCGGTCGTAAATCTTTACGAGTCTCAGAACCCAGATTTTTCCTTTGATTCCAAGATTGCTGAGATGAAGGATTTCATGGCCGAGTGTTCTCATGCTGAATCCTTGGTTCCCCCAGTCGAAGAAAGAGTCCGGAGACTATGGGAGACTATCAAGGTTTCCGAGGATACTGTGGAGGCCGGAGCTGATGAGAACGCCGAAGGTGGCGAGAATGCCCAAGGTGTGAACGAGGAAGTGGACCAGCCTGCGGGTTCATTCGGGATTTCCGTGTCTGGATTTCTCGATGTTGACTTTCTTTTGTGAGTTGTATGTTTGGCCGTGTGTGGCCGTTTTTTAAGAGTTTAGTCTGCGACCGTTGGAGGTTGCACTCTTATGTTTTTGGGACTGGCCGTTGGTGGCTTAGAATCCCGCCGTTTTTGCGGCCTTATGAATATATAAAAATTTGCGAGATTTTGTCTTTTGTTTTGATTTATACTTTCGTCAAGTGTATAGGAAAGAATGCGAGTAGTCACTTCGTATCCTAACTCTTTTTTGTCGCTTGGTCCGTATGCTACTTTTTAGCGAGCATTTTTTAGGTGTAAGCGATAAGAGACATGTTTTGGGATCTCGTATACGATACTATGTCTGTGAGATGTCAAGATCCAGCAAGACTGGGTTTAGGGCAAGACCTAGGCTTACTCTCAGCTTTAAGGCTGTCGATGACTGATCGGCTTTCGTTTTGCCTGTTAGTGATTTCTTCCTGATTCTTTTCGTTTAAAGTCCGCGACTAGTCGCTGGCTTATATGACTTGTGTTAAAAGAATCGAGCTATCTTCGGAGATTATCCGAGACGCTAAACCAAAATTTTGGGTTTCTTGTATAGCGCGCTATGATATCCTTGTCGGATGTAAGAGGACCTTATAGGTCTGACTACGAGTTTGTATTGAGTGAAACATTTCTGTGTGCGTCCGTCGGGGCCAATCGACGGGCATAAGTTGTTTTTAAGTCGCAGGTGGACTGTTTTAGCGGATGATACGAGTTTTGTTATTTTTTTCAGAAGTTGCGACGTCTCGCGTTTCTTTTGAAGATATAATTTTCGTTTTTACGAAGTGTTTACGCGTTTTCTAAATTAAGCGAGCATAAAAAATAGATAGAAAGAATTTTATTGAAAAAAAATCGAAAAATTCGAGTACATGTGCGGATATTTCGCGTTTTTGTGGGAGTATAGGAGTATACGTACCCACTCCCCCCCCCCCCTTTTTGGTGGGGGGGATGGCTGAACTCGCCGGGTTTCGACGAGCTGCCTACGTACCTCTTTCGAGGATCAAGCCATCTCGTAGTTCTGATAGTTGCTGCAGATGTTTTTACTCCCCGTGCGTTGCCGTTCCGATCGTGCTAGTCGGATCGGTGGTTTGTGCGGGGGTCGAGCTGTCTGCTTTTACGGCGATGGACTCAGAGACTTTGTCGCTGTCTTGAATCGTTGCCTGTTCGGATAATTCTGGATCATCTTTTTTTGAGTCTTCAGGAATGTTGTGTGATTCCTTTGCTCGTTTCGGGTTGGCCGCAGGGGCGTTCCGATCTTTTCGCAGTTTGAACTCGGCTAGGTAACAGAGTCTCGACTGTTTCTGACTATCCCAGATTACTGCGGTTCCGGTTGGAGTCGGAAATTTGATGCCGAGGTGATATTTGGACGGTACTGCCTTCATGGAGTTGATCCAAGGGGTTTCCATGATGGCATTGTAGATGGCCGGGTTGTCGACTACTGCGAACTCGACGATCTTTGTGACTTCCTTCGCCATGACTGGGAGCTTAATTCTCCCGAGGGTCATGGAGGTGACGCCCGAAAACCCAGTCAAAGGTTTTGGCTCAGGGACGACTTCCCCAAGTGGGATCTTCATCCAGTAGAGGGTGTCGCGGAAGATGACGTTGACCGTACTTCCTGTATCGACGAGGATGCAGCCGACATCGAGATCCTGGATTACCAGGTCGATAACCAAAGGATCGCAATGAGGTTTGTCGATTCCGACAGTTTCCTGTTCCTCGAAAACGATCGTGTGGTTGGGAATATCGCTATCTGGAAACCAGTTGGAACTCGTCTCGGCTTTTCGCCCGTAGGCTTTTATCGACGAGACAGATTCTTGGTAGAACTGCGATCCTCCGATGATCATATTTACCCTCTGGCGACTGCTGTTGTTCCCTTGGTCGTCCTGTCTCCTTCCGCGCTTTTCACCAGATTGATTTTTGGTCGCGCGGTCTTCAGAGACAGTTTTGTTGGTCTTTGGGCGGTCGGACTCCAGGAGCAAGTCGTTTATACCCTTGACTTTTGACAATTCGCCGGCGAGGAGCTTTGCGGCGAGCCTGGCGCCGAGAACCTTGCAGTTCGCAGTGGAGTGACCTCTGGTTTCGTGGAACTCGCAGTAGGAATTATCCTTGTACTGGTTCCTGGTCCAGGTGTTTCCAGAGGTTTTGCCTTGCTCCGAGTTGATGGCGTAGTTATGCTCGCCTTGGGCGTCTTCCCCTTCGTGATGGACGTACTTGTCGTTACGAGAGGGTTTCTTCTTTGAGGACGTTTTCTGTGGTCCATGCTTTTGCGACAGGACTCTCATCTCTTCCTCCATGACGATGAAGTCTGTCGCCTTGTGGAGGGTATCCTGGATCGTCTGTGGTTTCTCCAGCAATATCCACTTTCGGAACTTCGACTTGTACCATAGAGTTTTCCTCAGGGCGTCGATTGCGACATTGTCGCTGATGCCTGTTACTCTGGCCATCACCAGTTTGAATCTTCGCATGAAGTCGCGGAGCGACTCGTCTTCCTTCTGAGCTAGACTCCATAGGTCCACGTCGGACGTTTCTCTGTCCATGAACATGGAGTATTGTTTGAGAAACGCCGAGGCCAATTGGCGGAAGCTTCCGATGGAGTTTCTTTTGAGCCGGGAGAACCATTCGAGCGCAGAACCTTTGAGGTGCTCGACGAAGAAAAGACAATGACCTGCGTCTCGTTCGCGCTCCGGGAGTTTACATCTACCCATTGCGATCTGGAAAGACTGCAGGTGCGCCTTAGGATCCGTAGTACCGTCATAGACCGGGATTTTGATTTTCCCTGGGTCTGAGATGCGTGTTTCCGTGATCCGAGCGGTGAATGGCATTTTCCGTGCTTCCTCGAGAAGTCTATCGATCTCGGGGGCGGAACTGGTCGCCTGGTGGATTTGCGATTTCACTGCTTTCACCTCGGCCACGGTCTTTTTGAGAGATTCGCGGAGATCATGGATCTCGTTATTGCTACCGGCGTTTCTCCGAGTTTGTCGGCGCTGGTCGCGATGGATCCGAGCTTGATCCTCTGCGAGTTCTTCCTGCTCAATCCAGTAGAGGTCTTCCTCCTCTTCTGTCATGGGCCTCTCGAAGGATACCGTCTGCCGAGCGGACTGGCTTCGGGTCCTCCTGGGGTGGATGTCAGCGTCTTCATCGGAAAGATCCGATTGGTCGCTGATATCCAGATCGATGCGCTCGACGTCGCTTTCCTTGTTTCCCGTAGCCGGGGGTGGAAGGTTCTGCGAGGTCGTTCGCTGTCCTTTTGGGGTCGTTTCCTCGGGAGTGGACTCTTTTGGGGCATCTTTTTCTCGTTCTCCGGGAGATCCGAAGTCGAGTCTTCTGCCGTGCCGTGCCTTGGTGGATCCGCGTGGCAGCTTGCTCCTCGCAGTTAAGGTGCCGACCTGTTTTGCGAGCGAGGTTATCAGCTTGTCCTGTTGTTCCGCCCGCTCCTGGGCGGAGGCGAACAGTTTCTTCATCTGTCTGAGCGTCTCAGTGTTTGCATCAGCGGTGACTGTGGACGTATCTCCAGTTGGAGTCTTCTCAACGTTGGCATCGGCGGGTGTTCCGTCTAGCGTTGGCTGGTCTTTGGTGACGTCAGTAGACATGATCGAGCGTGTGCAGTTGCGAGATAGATAGATCCGTAAACCCCCCCTCCTTCTAGCGCCAAACTGTGGGAACCAAAATTTGCACTGTCGATTTTAATGAATAAGATTGCGGAGGAAAGCCAAGTAAACTTAACCTTCCCTGAAGGTCCCGGATATCTGCTGGGCCACACACGACACAATCAATGCGAATTTAAGTTGTAAAAATAAAAATCGTAAAAATAGAGCAAAAGAGATCTTATTTCCGAATTCACGTTTGAGCGTGAACAACAGGTAAAGAAATCGACTACAAGAGCTGTCGAAAAGTCCGCTAGTCCGGCCGCCTAAATCTAACCTAGTTGAGTCGTAGCTCGCTAGTGAAAACAGAAAAGAAATGCTGAATTTGCTCTAAGTGCTAAAGTGCTCTGGAAATTTTGTGATGATTTGCTCCTCGCCCAAAGCTCTCCTTATATACTCCTCTTAAGACGGTCTATCTTCCTTCTGAATCGGGCTTTTTCCATTTTCGTCCGTCTTCGTGTTTATCGGGAAACTTGACATTTATCTTCGGAAAACTTGACATTTATCTTTTGGAAACTTGACATTTATCTCTTATGTGAGGATAAGGATAAACCGTCATAGTTATCCTTCCTTTTCGGAAAATCGTAAGTGGGCTTTTTTGGTCATGTCGGGCTTTTTAGGCGTTTTTACAGTTTTTCGAGAAAATAGTCTTCGAAGGTTTCGGCATTTCCGAAGGAATCCCAATTCCTCGTATAGTAGAGATGATTGGTGTCTAGAATAACCATGATCGTTTAATACGTTGAATCGAGATCCATTCATCATTCGAACCTTTTATGGTCTTCCGAGATTTCTCGAGTATCGGGATCGAGATGGACTTGGATTCGTAGACTTCCCGTCTTCGAGGGTTTGAGTAATGAGGCTTCGAACTTAGATTTTAGAATATGAACTTTGTTAATCAATCGAGAAGGCTTTGCGGAAGAATCGTCTTGCTTCTCGAACAATCCGAACATGGGTTTAAGGGACCAAGATGTTGTCGTTGCCCGAGATCACGAGACGACTGCACGGACGGGCACCAGGACCCTTGCCGCCGACGCCAGACGGGAGACGACGGGCCTGCCGCCGGCCCCAGACGGGAGAGGACGAGCCTGCCGCCGGCGCCAGGCGCCCTGCCGCCGGTGCCAAGCGCCCTGCCGCCGGCGCCAAGCGCGGCGCGGTCGGCCTGCCGCCGGCGCCAGGCGCGGCGCGGTGGGTCTGCCGCCGGGGCCAGGCGCGGCGTGGTCGGTCTGCCGCCGGGGCCAGGCACCCTGCCGCCCGTGCCGTGTCCCGCGTCCGCCTATGCTGCTGTTGCTCGCCTTCGTCGATTCCCGGGGCTCACGATCCGTTCGTGCCTTCCCGTAAGTTCGTCGAGTGACGACCCGTTTCTCGGTTTCGATCGTCACTTAGTCTTCTTCCGAGAACTTTCGGGTGATGATTTCGTCGTTGACCGATTTTGACCCCAACAAGGTGTTATACCAGTATTCACACCACGATAGAAACTTGAACCACTGCTTCTGATTAGCTGATGTGAAACACCTCAAGTAAGCCTCGAGACAACGATTCACCACCTCGGTTTGGCCATCACTTTGTGGGTGATATGCCGTGCTAAACTTGAGAGTGGTCCCAGCTAGGCGAAAACATTCTCTCCAAAACTTACTGAGAAATACTCTGTCGCGATCAGAGATGATGGAAATAGGGTAACCATGCAGCCTGATCACTTCACGAGTAAACTTCTCCGCGACTGACGTTGCCGTATAAAGGTGCTTCAAAGCAATGAAGTGTGCATATTTGCTTAAGCGATCCACCACTACCATGATCACCGAAAAGCCCTCTGATTTCGGTAAACCATCAATGAAGTCCATTGATACTTCAGACCAGATCATAGTAGGCAGTGGGATTGGTTGCAACAGACCACCAGGGTTCATTGTAGAGTATTTGTGGGCTTGGCAGATAGTGCACTCCGACACATATCGTTGAACATCGTCTTTTAACTTAGACCAATGGAACAATCTTTGGATTCTCTTGATTGTTTTCAACACGCCAGAATGTCCGCCAAATACTCCGTCATGATATTCCTGGAGTATAATCTCAATATACTTTGATGTCTTTGGAATAACCAATCTGCCCTTATAGAAGAGACGGCCTTTGATAATCGAGTAATGCTTCTTCGGACTCTTTCCTTGAACCATGTCTTGGATTTCTTGTTGTAACGTCGAGTCAGAATCAATTTCTTCCAAGAGATCTTGCATTTGAAAATTAGAAGCAACTGTCAAGGCACATAGAAGTTTTTCACTGTCAAAGGATGGTTCTTGTTGAATACGAGAGAGACCATCTGCTGCCTTATTTTCGATCCCAGCCTTGTAAATGATCTCAAAATCAAATCCTAAGAGCTTGGTGAGCCATTTCTGATAGTCCATAGACACGTCTCTCTGCTCCAACAGAAACTTCAAGCTCTTTTGATCTGTATAAACCAAGAATCTCCTTCCCATGAGGTAATGTTTCCATCGTTGAACTGCTAGTACAATTGCCATTAGTTCTCTCTCGTATATTGGTTTCAACTGCCCTTATCAGTTAACGCTTTACTGAAATAACAAATGGGCTTGTGATTCTGCATGAGTACTGCTCCCAAGCCAAACCCAGATGCATCAGCTTCTACAACAAATAGTTCTTGAAAGTTCGGTAAGCAAAGTACAGGTGCTGTTGTCATCGCCAACTTCAATCTATCAAAAGCGACCTGTGCCTTTCCTGACCAATCAAAATTATCTTTCTTTAACAGATCAGTTAAAGGTCTTGCTATCACTCCATAGCCAAGCACAAATCTTCTATAGTAACCGGTTAAACCAAGAAATCCCCTCAAGCTCTTTATCGATCTTGGCGAAGGCCATGACTGCATAGCTTCAGTCTTTGCTGGGTCAGTAGAAACGCCCTCTTTAGATATTATATGGCCCAAGTAATCCACGTGGTCTTGAGCAAAAGAGCACTTCTTGCGATTTGCCAGTAACGAGTGTTTCTTCAATGTTTCCAACACCGTTTTCAAATGCTCACAATGCTCCACCACAGTCTTACTATAAACCAGTATATCATCGAAGAAAACCAATACGAACTTCCGGAGAAACGGCTTGAAGATAGCATTCATCAATGATTGGAAAGTCGCCGGTGCATTGCTAAGCCCAAACGGCATTACAACAAACTCATAGTGTCCTTCGTGTGTTCTAAATGCCATTTTTTCAATGTCATCTTCACTCATTCTGATTTGATTGTAACCTGAGCGAATATCAAGCTTTGAAAATACTGCAGCACCGTGGAGCTCATCCAACAACTGATCGATTACAGGTATGGGAAACTTGTCAGGAATAGTGATCTTGTTTAATCCCCTGTAGTCAATACAAAATCTCCAGCCTCCATCTTTTTTCTTAACCAACAAGATTGGACTAGCATATGGACTCCTACTCGGTCTAATCACCCCAGCTTCCAACATTTGATTCACCATTTGCTCAATGACTGTCATATGAGCATGAGGGTAACGATATGGCCTGACTGCTACTGCTTTTGACCCTTCGATCAATCGAATGCGGTGTTCAAACCCTCTCTCAGGTGGAAGTTGGATAGGTTCTTGAAAAACTGAAACGTACTGCTCCAGCACTCTCATAATCTGCTCTGGCATCCCTTGAATCTCCTCTGAAACCACTGTACCCCCTTCCTGATACTCCAACCCAGAAATGATAGCTGTTGAGTCTGCTGCTTTCGATTTTAAAGCTCTGTCTCCCACCAGTGTCACTCCGTCATCTGAGGTTAGGAACGATAACTCTTGATTCTCCCAATCAACCTCACATCTCCCCAGCGTTCTGAGCCACTGAACTCCCAAAACCACATCTACACTGCCTGGATCCAACACTAGAAAGTCCGTTTGTATAGTTGTCGCTTGCAGTTGTAGTGTCACACCTTTGCAGACCCCCGATCCATTCACTGTAATTCCTGTCCCAAGTAGAACTTTGAAGGCTTATCTGTTCTCAAGCTGAAGGTGAGCTTTCTCCATAATTTCTGGTGATAAGAAATTATGAGTAGCTCCACTGTCAATCAAAACTACCACTTTTGTTTTGCCAATACTGCCTTCCAATTTCATTGTTGTAGGAGAAGACCATCCCATGTAAGCATATAACGACATTTCCATAACTTCTGCGGTAATACCCTGCAGCTCGTCACAAGTGTCATGAAATTCTTCATCTATCATTTCAATTTCACAATTCTAAGCCACAATCATCACTTGAAGATTCTTGTTTTTACAGTTTTAGTTATGACCTCTTGTCCACTTTTCATCGCAAGAGAAACATATGACATTCTTCTTTTTGTGCTCATATTCTGCATCAGATAACTTGACCCGCCCTTGAGTTCGCTGTGGGGCAAGCTGAGTCGTTTGCTTAAATCCTGAATCCGGTTGCTTAGCCTTACTAATTCCAGCTTGATTTGAGGAATTTGGCAAGGACTTGAAGTTTGAGCTTGTAGCCGGTTTGCTGAATCGGTTCTCTTGCGTCTTTACCGAAGAAAACAGACGACAGAACTCACTGTCCTCCATCTTGAGCACTACTTGAATGTGATCAGATAGAGTATGCGGTTCTTTCATCATTACTACTTCCTTCATCTCTCTTTTCAGGCCATTGAAAAAAATGTCAATCTTGTGAGCTTCAGCAAGTTTGACCTGAGAAGCTAAGTCTTGAAATTCTCGCACATAGTCAGCTATTGATCCCGTTTGTTGTATACTGAACAGCCTCTTCCCTGGAGTTTTCTCAAAAGATTCTGCAAATCTTGCTAACAGACGCCTCTTGAATTCAAACCAATCTGTGAAGTCTCCATACTCGATCTCGTAATTGAACCAACACAGAGCATCTTCCTCCAAACTCAATGAAGCCAGCTCTAACTGATACTCAGGCGTTGATTTCATCACTCGAAAATATCTCTCTGCTTGAGCTATCCACCCAAAAGGATTTACACCAGAAAATATCGGCATCTCAACTTTCTTATACAATCCTCTCCGATCATCATTTCTCAGTTCTAATTGCCGATAACCTAGCTCAGATTCCTTCCGGTATTGTTTGAAGTGTCGAGGCGATACCTGATTCAAGTTCTGAGGAGCTTGATGCGTCTGATTAGCTTCGCTCGACTCAGGTTGCGACGATCGCTGATTTTGTTGTTGGATCGAAGCCATGAAGGAGTGAAGCGTCGCTTCCAAACTCGTGAACCTCGTATCGATTCGCGACTCAATCGATTGATTGTTCACCTCCGTCACCGCGATGAAAATGTTGAGGCGTTCGTCAAGCTTATCGAATCGCTGTCGTAGATCGTTGACGTTATTGTCTAACGCTCCGATCCGCTGCATCGACTCTTCCAACGTCGCCGATCTCGTCATCGTCTTCTCGATTGAGAACTCCGAGACGCTCACCGCACCAAATGATAAGAGATTGTAATGCTAATGTTTAGTATCCGCCCAACCTCCCACTCTTGTATTCAATAACGATGAACACAAGCCAAATACAAAGTACTTCTCAAGACGTCTCACACGTCGAGAGCCTATGATCAGACCTTTTAGTCTATTGATCTTTACAATACTCAAAAGCTATCTCTCTATACAATTGAACTACTATTTATATCACTTCCCCATTGTAACTAACTCCAACGACTTGTAACTGACTTGTAACGACTTCAGTCCACGTCAGCACTAACTCCTTCCTGCTCCTCTTCTTTCTCACTCAACGCATTCTTCTTCTTACGGTGATAAACTCTCCAGGGCCTATCATCTGACTTTGGCCTCCGCCGCGGGGGAGGAGGAGGTGGTGGCGAAGACAGAGGCGCAGTTACCTCCGAGACTGGAGAAGGTGCAGGACTGCCTGTCACATTTTCAGGTGGAGGGGGATGTGGTGGTGGTGGTGGTGGAGGAGGAGGAGGAGGAGGCGGAGGTGGTAGTGGCAGCGGAGGAAGCGGTGGTGGAGGAGATTGTGTAAAGAGAAGCGGTTCTTGAGATTTGACGATGAGGAAACAATGGATGGTGAAAGAAAAGTCGAGAATCAAAATGTGAAGAGGATTCAGAAAACCCATTGTCACGAGATTGAATCCAAATGTGGCATCAAAGGAACAACCTTTCTCTGTTTCCGATTTGACAGAGAAAGAAGAGGGTTAATACTACTTCCCGGGAAAATACGGTAAGAGAGAGAATAACAGACTTACTTATTTCAGCTAATTAAATATGGTTAGTAACTACTATTAACGATTAATTATAAAATTTAATCTCTTTTTAAGTTGAAAATGAACTGAGCCCCTGATGATGATATTTTGTAATATCTTCTCTTCTCAAAATAACGAAAATAGTATTTTAATCTTTCAAACTACACTTACACGTATTTAAACCTTTTAACTTTTTTCACTAATAATTCTACCTTTCAAACAAAAAATTTTAAAATTTATTTCCCACCAAAAAGACTGATTAAATGGAAATCTATACTATTAAAAGGGAAGTACAAATAGTACTTAACCCTTAGTTTTCCTCAATAATTACAATGATTTGTCACTGATCTAAACACAGTAGTTTTACATTTATGCTAGCCCATTAATTTTTTTGACCAAAACAATCGTCAAACCATTCTTTTTGATAGACATTCTAATTAATTAAATTTGACCAGCACATACCTCAATTAAATCGCTAAATTTTACACATTCGAAACCATTGTGTAAAGGCAGGAGGTAGCAAATTTCTTTGTCTAACACTGATAGACGACAATCTTCACATCGACATTTGAAACCAATCGCTAAACTTGATGTTTCTTCGTAGCATAACATTGAAAGATGACAATATTCACATCGACAATTTCTTAAGCATAAAGGACGAGGTAGCCATTTTTTTGAGTTTACAATGTTTTTTTTCTGAAACAGAGTTTCCAATGTTTAAATATGATGTTTAATGACTAATCTATGTATTTGAGACATAAATAAGACAAATCACTCAACAAGTTGATTATTTACCGTTGATGGCCGCCATGAAAATGGCTTGCACAGTCGCAAACCCTAAAAAAATATTGGAGAAGATGATGAAAAATTACCATTATACCACTTAGTAAAAGAAAAATAAAAAAAAAACGCAAAATAGTTTATAAAAAGGTCAAACCAAAGAACTTTGTAATAAAACCATCGTCACTTACCACTTGACCAAAGAACTTTAATCGTAACATCACTCACACTGAATTTATCATACGGTGGTCCAGATTTTTATTTTTTTAAGGGGATAATAAAAAGTCTTTTTGTTTACTTGCTAAAATAAAACTGATATGTTTGTTCCATAGAAAGAATAACATACCCTAATAGACTTTTTATTACTCATGTATTGTTTTATACAAAAATCAAAATATTTATCGACAGCCCAAATTATAGCTGTAATCTCAATTGTTTTTGTTGGTGATTTGTTCTTGCGTTTAGAAAATCATTTAAGAATATATATTACATGTCGTTAATAGAAATATTCTTCTTAAATTCTGTAAAAACATTTAATTCGGTAGAGTAATATAGATTTTGTAACTGTAAAATCATTTATTTTTTGCATTTTATTATTTATTATATAATAAATATTTCCATATAATTAATAGTTTATAAGGAATATATGATACAGCCACCAATTATAGACACAAAATAATATGATCACCATTTACATTGAAAAATATGTTTTGTGGATATAATAATATGCGATTCATATTATTTTGAAACATCTAAAATACATAACAGAAAAAATAAAAAGCAAACGAAAAAAAAATTACTACCCGTGCGGACGCACGGGTCAAAAGCTAGTATAATATGAAAGTAACGCTTATTTGATGTGTATTAAATTGTGATCAACAAGGTTCATGTTTGAATTGTGAGTATAGACTTTCATTAAGATGTGTATCATTGCACTTTCATATTCTAACACTCTCCATATTTGCTCACCACTATATTATATAGAATAGAACTTCATAAGTTTTTTGAATATAAGTCTTTGACATCGTGTACTTAAAACCCAGAGCTACTTTTATATTAAAAAGTTAATTTACATAATATATGGAAACTAATAAAATTTAAATTTCATAATATTTTCAAATTTTAAATTCATTTTTTTATTTTATAGAAACTATCTCCAACTGGTTAATACTGGTTTTTAGGGTTTTATCAGATTATATCAGATTTTTAATTAATGAACTTTTACCTAGTTTTCAAATGAATTATATACAAGACCCGGGTCTATCAGTTCAACTACGGATCTGAGTTGGATATGAAAACACTGCTTGAAAATTCAAACATTATAATAGAAATTTTTAAATTATTTATTTTCTAATAAAAATTATAAATTTATGAAATTTTTATCAAAATGATCAACAAAAAAAATTTATTCACGTTTTGAAAAATGGGTCAAAAAGTAGTAATTTCTAAATCGAATAGGGATAAAAATAATGTAGATGATAGTTAGAACTAGGATACAAATATATTGTTACTATATTTTATTAGTGAGAACACATTGTTCTTCAATATAAAATATATATATATATTATTAAATCACACATCCATATTTAAATCTATTAATTAACACACTTTAAAAATTACAAATGATAAGAACACAAACACTCAATTGTTAAGATTTGAAAAAATGGTAGTTTTAAGTCAATTTTGATTTAATAAGTGAAAAAACAAATTATGCTTTCTAAATGTAAATCAAAATCTATTATTCTATTAAAATATAGGAGTACACAATAAAACTAACTTTATATTCTAAAGATTATATAGTTACCAATAAATCTCAAAACTATATTTTTACATAATATATAATATTAAAATTTAAATAACATATTTAATCTAACTTTATATTCAAAATCTATTATACATAAAATTAAAGTTGCAATATAGGAGTTACGTAATCTGCAGTATAGAATAAAGTGTACTGCAAGTCAAAAATATAACGGATGATAAAGTATCTGGAGTTACATAACGGATGATAAAGTATACTGCAAGTCAAAAATATAGAATAATGTATAATAATAATGTGGAATAAAACATATACTCAACAGTGCTATAGAGTTACATAATATATAGGATCAAAATTTAAATAACATATTTAATAATATTGTTATATAAACCAAATTTTATTAATATAGAAAAAAATCTATGCGGATGGGGCCGTTTAAACTCTAGCTTAGATTATGAGAAAGAAAAAACACTAGCACAATAAAACAAGGATATTAACATTAAGAATACCAAATCCCTTTGGTTGAAATTCAATGTCATCACTCGATTCTGTAGATTTGACCATATCTATTTTATCGGATTTTCTAAAATTTTCCAGTTCACTGAATTTTTATTCCATGATCTCTCGTTAAATCATTTCGGAATTGGAAATATTATAGTTTTAAAAAAAAAAATGGAATTGTTCATCTTTTTTTCATTGGATATATTATTCTTCTATATATATATATATATATTTAAGGTCAACTATTTCTTTTTTGGTATGAATGTTAAGATTCCATGTCAACTATTCATATAAATATAGGCATATGCTTCCTTCTTTTAACATCTAAAACTTATAACACCAAAACTTATACCATTCAAAGAAATGGCTATGTTAAAGTTTCAACTTGCTGGCCTTTTCATCTCATGGTTTCTCATGTATGCTTCTCAATCAAATGGTAAACCTTTTTTCTTCTTATTTTCAGTTCAACATCATTTTTCTCTTGAATTTTTGCTACACACGTTTCCAATACAAGTTTTTTCATCTTTTCTTGATATAAAACAAACATCAAGAAAAGAGCAACCACTGTCTTCGGTTCCGAGCCTCGTGATGTCTTAACACAATATGTAATTTCGTGTTACCGAAAACGTATTAAAATAATAATATTGTTTTTTTTTTGCAAGTGATAGCATTGAGCTTGAACACAAAACAAATCGGATATGGAGACGAGTGTACCTACAGAGGCTCGTGCAGGTTCAGCTACGAATGTAAGAGTCGATGTGGACCGCCTGAGTTCCCACATGGAACTCTTGGTTTATGCATGCTCAGTCCAGATGGTTCTGAATATCTATGTTGTTGTACTCCCTATAGTAAACATTAGTTATAACTTTGGTCGGATTATTATATGGAAAATTTAAAGGAAAAATGAATTGAAAAACATAAACTCTTTATAAAGAATACCTAGCAATTTCTGACTATATATTGTTTCTCTGGCATATAAATACCGTACAAAAAATTCTAATCATTTCTAAAAGTGTTCATGTTGAACTCAGTCTTTTGTTTCTGTTACATTATCTTGATAACATAATATGCAACTTATGTTGATAGTATAAATCCAAAATCCATTGAACTAACACAAAACATGCCAGTTAACTTCAATCACACTAAGGGCCTTACTGGTTTCTCCGCTACCATCCGCAAACGCAGTTTTTGCGGTTGCTAGCGAATGACAGCATTTTGAAACAATCATACAAACCGCTACAAATCGTTTCAAACCGCTCCGAACTTTTTAAAATCAAAAGCTGGTTCTAGCTAGCGTTTGCGGTTGCGGGTGTATAAATAAATATAAATTTATTTTAATTTTTTAAAAATTTTAAAATTTAAAATTTAAAATGGAAATATTATAAATATATATATATATATATATTAATTTAAGTTCACAAACATTATCATAATTTGTTTTATAAAAACTTTAAACTAACTATTCACTAGAATTTTAAAAAATTATTATACAAACATATATAAAGATATACACTAATATATATATATATATATAAATTTAAGTTCACAAACATTATCATAATTGTTTTTATATAAACTTTAAACTAACTATTCACTAGAATTTTTAAAAATTAATATACACACATATATAAAGATATACACTTATATAAAATGAAATAAAATATTCTTTTAAAAGTTTTAATTTAAATCTTCAAAACAAATTTTATTAAAATTATAACTTTTGACTAATTTAAAAATAAATAACCAAGCATAATATTTTTTATTAATCATATTATATTGATAATTATTATATTTTGTTACAATAGTTTTTTTAATATTTTTATAATGTTATAATATGTTAATATTGGTAATCAACCAGTCACGAATATTCTGCAAACGCAATAATTTTTAAACGTTGTGATAGTCATACAAACGATTAATTACGCTTGAAACCGCAACCACCCGCATCCACAAACTCTCGCACCCGCAACCACAACCGCTGCGTTTAAACCAAGCCGGGCCCTAAATCCACCTAACTATATTGAATGGATTTCGTGGATAATTAATTCACCAATCACATTTGAATCTCACTGTAAAATCTGAACCAAAAAAAAAAACATTCTTCAAGGCCAGTGAAGAGAAAACTAGGGAGACAATATTAAACAAATATAACATTCCAGATTAAAATCTCATAGTCAAACAATTCAAATAACATAATTAATGCTGGTATGAGATAATTAACTCACCTCAACATTCAAAAGTTTTAAAGATCATAACGGATGAAACACAGGAATCCATAACATAAATCCATAATAATGTCATTCAGATTCAATATAAAAGCGAGAAGAATCTGATGAAGATGGATAACTTCAGCTCATTTGCGATTAGATACATTTTCATCGTAAATAAATTCTATAAAGATATCTTTTGATGTCAAAAAACAAAAAATATCTATAAAGAAATATACTTTTATACGGTCTGGTTTTGTTCATTAATTAATTCCTTGAGTAATCAAAACAAACTTTATCATTCTTGAAAGCTATAGATGCTGTCTGGTCTAGCATCTATTTCTCAATTCCATAGGCTAAGAACAACTCCAAAAGCAACCTTATATTTGAAATTTGTTGAACCTTATATTTGAGGTTTCAAAGTGTTGTCACCACTGGTAAAGACTTAAAATAAACTTTAAAAGTTTTAGAATCTATCTTATTAAAGTAGAAGTACCTTTTAGATTTGTTTAGAAACAGAAATAGCAGTAAAAAAAATATGTTGTTTGGAAACATAGATCGCAGTATATTAAAAAAAAGGTAATAGGCTTATGTTATTAAGAAAAAATTTAAAAGTCCATTATATTATGAAAAACTATATATCTAGGCCAAATTTAAAATATATGAAAATGATCCAATCTAATTACTTAAAAACATGTTTTGTCTAAAATAATCATAAAACAAAATTTAAACTCTATATACATATCAAAATATTAATTTAAAATTGATTTATATCAAAAAATTGATTAAAGATATACATATATTAAAATTTTGATTTTTACTAAAATATTTTCCAATAACCATTATAAAAATATTTTAAATATATATAGAAAAATGCAATTCAAAACCCAATTTCAAACACAAACTTAAATTATGATTTTATATTTTACATTAAGTTTTTAAAATATAATATATATGATGGTACATAAAAAGTACTATTAATTATATGATTACTTATATGATGGTACATATAAAATACAATTAATTATATGATGACACATATATGATATATAATAGTGACATGAAAAATAAATAGCAACATATTTTTGAAAAATAGTATGTGTAATATCATATTATATTTATAAGAGAAACAAAATAACATTTAATACAAAATAATAATATAACACTGCCTACTTACGACCAATGTTTACAAAAATTTAGAATATATATAAAACAGATTCTAAAACATAACTAAAAACTAAAAAAGAAAAAATATTGTTAAACCACTGGTTCAACCGGTATCATGTTCCGGGTTTTAGTGGTTTTTTGCGGGTTTTATTGGGTTTTTAAATTCTGTTTTTTTTCAAAAAACCCGAATCAAATTTATCTTGGATCAGCGGGTTTACCGGTTCAACGTGGATCCGGATCGGGTTTCAAAACACTGCTTACAACAAATATATATTTATTTAAAAGAGAAAGTTAGCATCCGTGCGGATGCACGATCAAAATCTAGTTTTATATTATAGTCCTTACTTTTGACAAACATCAAATAAAAACATAAAACTTTTATAACAACTAAAACATACAATAAAAATATTATAAACAAAATTTATTAATAAACTATTACATTCTAATAGCAAACTACATACAAATAAAAAACTTACAAACGAATCATTAAAAAAAATACTCAGTTACTCATTTTATTATTTCTATAATGCTCTCATACATTATTAACACTACAAAAAAAAGTCTACATTGATAGCATATTGTTATAGCACGTTTTACTGAACTGTTATCATAGATGATTTAAAATTTTCGGTATTATATGATAGCACTAGATAAACGCTATGATAGAGAAAAACCTAAAATAGCACTTAATTAATGCTATTCTGAAAATGAAGTGAGCGGGAAGATAAAATCCCCGATACCGCCAATACTTATAGATGTAAGCGCCAAATATATTATTTAAAAGGGTTCAATAATACTATCAGAGACATATAATAGCATTTTAATAATGCTAAGAAAAACTATTTGAACCCCTAAACCCCAAACATGTATTTCAACCCTAAACTCTAAATACAACTCCTAAAACTATATTTTCATATTTTAACTTCAAATCTTCAAATTAAACTCATAATTTTATCTTCTTAATTGTAAACTGTAATTTTACTAAACACATATCTCTTTATCTTGATTGAAACTCTGTATCCTAAATCAAAATTTCAAAAATAAAATATACATTCAATACTCTAAGTATAAACTTCAAATCTAAATTATTAAAAGTTTAATTACAAATCTTATATCTTGTCTTCAAATCTATTATTTTTCAATTTTAATCCAAAATACTGAACTTTTAACCCTAAATCCCATATTCCAACATCCAAACCTTAAAACACAAAACCAAACTTTACTCTTAAACATAATTTCTTTTAAATGATAAAATCTAATATTTTAAACTTTTCGACTTTAGAATCAAACATACAAATTTATAAACGAATTACAAATCAAATTGAATTATAAATCAGATTTCAGTATATACAAATTTTTAAAATGATGACCAAAACCATAATCTTGATATCAATCTAATATTTTCAAATTTAAACATCAATTCTTAAAATAAGTATCAATTTATTATGTTCAAAACAATAAAACTCTAAGTTTAAATTATAAACTACAAAATATAAAATTTTATATAAGATATAACTAAGAAAAATTACTTACAAAACAAATTATCAAATACTAGAGAACAAAACAAAAGAAAGATAAATTTTCTGACCAATAAGACTGAGATACATGGATCACACTTCTTAGCCATTGGATTAACCTAGATTTAAAGGTTGAGATTTATTCATCTAATTTTTTTTTATTTTTCCTCCTCTCCCTCTCTTTCTCTCCACGACAGATCTATCTCCTCTCTTCTCTTTTTTTTTCTCGATTCACTCATCTTCTCCATCTTCTCCTTCACTCTCATATCTCATATCATCATATCTCATATCTCTTATTTCTCCCATCTCTGTCCCACCGCGTCTCCTCCTCGTCTCACCACCACCGCGTCTCCTCCTCTTCTCACCACCACCGCGTCTCCTCCTCTGCTCATTACCACCGCCGTCGCCTTCCCACCCCCACCACGTCCTCTCTCTCTCTCTCTATTTGTGTATCTCGCTCTCTATGTTTCTCTATTATGAATCTGATATTTTTTTGTTTTTGGTAAAGCTAAGTGGAGGAGGGTTCATGGTGTCTCTATTTCTCTGTCTCTATGTCTCTCTCTGTTGAATTTAATTTTTTTTGTTCTTGGTAAAGGTGGTCGTGAGCCGAGTCTGTGGTCGTGAGCAGCAATAAGCAGAGACATGAGCAGAGTCGCTGAGTTAGTAGATATAGGGGATGAAGGAAGATGAAGGTGGTGAAGGAAGATGAAGAAGGCGGCTGAGTTAGAAAGTTAGAAAGATAGGGTTCTTTTTTTTAGGTTTAGTGTAAACCGAGTTAGTGGTTTGATTTTATTTTTAGTTTCTGGTTTAGTTTTGTAAACCGGAATATATTTGTAAACCAGTTTTAATTATAGATAAAAAAATTTATTTTAAATTATAAACAATATTGATTTAATTTCCAATTATTATTTTTTTATTATAATTTTTTTTTTATTGTATAAAGACTTATCATGGTACGAAAGTTATGTTATAATTAAGTTAAATAATATCATTTAAATTTTGCTATTGTATCTGTATATTTCGTAGCATTCATAAAATGTTATCGTAGAGGAGGTACCTATGATGGCTGCCGTATACATAGCATTTATGAATTCGCTATCAAACATCTAATATAGCATATAACCCGCGCTATCAATGTCCATATTTCTTGTAGTGTAATTAGTGTATTTCGAAGTGATAATGAGCATATATTTATTTAAATTTATATGTAAAAGTTAAATTTTTAATAACAAATATAAAATATATAAAATTATATGGACTAAAATGATAAACAGAGAAGTTATCAAGACTATTTAAAAAACATACAAGTACAAGGATCAATAAAATATGAAACCTCAAATATAAGATTTTGTACAGTGAAACCATATATTTGGCGTTTCACTGTACAAAACCTTAAAATTTGAGGTTTTAAAGTTGCTCTTAAAGTACACAAAATCTTATATGCGAAGTGTTCAGGTTACTCTTGGAGATGCTCTAACTATAAAAACTTAACCCTTATTTCTTTAAACTACTTTTGAATACCATTTAAATAAAAACGGAGCTTGGGCCATTTTTCGGGGTTAGTCCCACCGTCTCAGATTCCTTTTTCATTCCAAGAAGCTTAACCACTCTCTTTATTTGGTTATCTATTGTGTTAACATAACATTTGGTTATGTGACAACGTCGTTTCCTAATTATACTCTTTTAATCATATCAATGTCAAGTTCATACGTTGGTTATCTATTGTGTTAACATAACATTTGCATTATACTCCCTCTGTTTCCTCATTTTGAATCCCAAACAAGAGCCCAACAAAAATACACACGAAATTAAAATCTAGTTTTTTGAATTCTGATGTGGTCTTTATTTACATGTAAATAGGGTGAAAATATCAATTCCATCGCTAAGATTATGTACAGCAACTTCCATCTGAAAATCATCTTTCCAACAAAGCAAGAGCATCTAGCACGACCCTGAAACGAAAAAACTCAAAAGACTTCAATGGCAATGCTCATATATCATTTCACTCATCATCAATTATGTATTAGATCTTGGTGGATAAACTAGTACGATTGAAGAACCAGAATGCTAAGATTAAAGCCAAAAAAGAAAGAGAGTTTAACAGCATGAAACATGTGCTTACACGGCCTGATAACACTCTACTTTAGCCCCACGCCATTGAAAAGGCATAGTTAACCACCAGTTTACCATCAAAACCAAAGTTCTGCAGAGACCAAACCAGGAAGATCTTTTCAAATACAAAGAAACAGAGATTCTTGTTGATACACAAACTGAAAAACACTTACGTTGTATAGATCGTTTACTGATTCATCAGGGTTTGGCGAGAACGCACTGTTCACATAGACAAACTAAAACCAACAAACAATAAATGTCATGACTGGATCACACAATCTAACTCCAAAGATCCACACACATAAGGAGAAGCTGATGCGTTTTTACCAATGAGTCAGAATGAAGCTGTCTTCTTAAAAAGTCAATCACTTTAGCAAATTTATCAGTTCCTGGAATCTAAATCACAACAAAGAAACTGATCAAACCACCGCTAAATAACGTGGAAGGTGAAACGATTGAGTTTACCTTAAATTTAGATTGTTTGAGTATAGGAGCGCCTCCAGTGGCTCTTAGATGAACAACAACTGTCATACAAAAACATTAACCCTAGAAATCATCAAAATTGAAATCATCCCACAAAAAAAAAAACTAGAAATCGACGAAATTGAATCGGTTCATAGATGGATTCGATTGTTCGAAATTGATTAGATAAATCAAAACCTCACCTTTCCGAACAGAGCTTGGGGACTCTGTCGCCATTGATGAATGATTCCGAGGAGAGAGAGAGAGAGAGAGAGAGAGAGGCTGAAGAAGGAAGACGCTACTCTTTGTTTTACGTCTTCAACTGACGATTATTTGTTGGGCTTTCAAAGCCTGGATTGAATTGGGCTTTTCAACGAATTAAATCAATTTAAACCGTAACCAAACCTTGACCTCGAAGTTCGGTTACTGGAATTAACCCGAGGTTAAACCTCCTCACTCATTGGTTATACTCCAAGTTGCATAAATTATTTGTTTTACACTTCAAGACCAACTCGATCATCGTCACTTAATAAATAAAATTATGACAAAAATAACACAGAATTTTTAAAAAAAAAGTTCTCAAAAGAACATTAGTTAAAGAATAAACTGATTATATTGTTCCAAATTCTAAGTTTTCATTCTGATCTCACTTTCTAAACACTAAATCTTAAACACTAATCACTAAACCTAACCTTAAATATAAAATAATTTCTTTAATTTTTTAATTATTTCTGTTTTAGAAATTCTTTACTTGATACACAATTTTGTAGCAACAAAATGTTTTAATGTTATCATATGATACTTCTCTTTTTGGCCAACAAATAAAAACTGTTATACCTATTTTAAAGAGAGAAATTTTGGATTTAGTTATAGTAACATGGTGTGATTAGTTGATGATTATAACAACACGAATATTAAAGAACAACGTTAAGAATTTTGTGCTACCGTTTCTGCTAAAACTTTGATTATAGCTAATCTTCTTTTTTTTTTTTTTGTCATCTGGTAGATTAAGATTAGATCAAACAACATTTTACACAGAGTCGAAGCCAAGAGCCAGCGAGGTAACAAATACCACCCGGAGCCAAAAGAAAGGACACAATACAAATCCGAAAAGCTAAGAAAGACAAAAGAAAAAAGATGACTAGAGGAAGGGGAGGAAGACAGGACTACAGGAGACGAGAGCACACCTTGCACTCCAAGACGAGCTTACCTAATGAGAACTCCTCAAACAATCAACACAAGTTGAGAAGAGCAACGAGACAGATCGGAAGCATAAGAACATCACTAACACATAAACTGAATTGAGAGGATTAGAATCCTTAACCATCGTTGTAAAAACCCTTCAATCCCAACTAAGTCTCGCCATTGGACCTTGAGAGGGCTCACCTCACGCCTCATACGCACCATCATCCCACGGCGAAGCCTATAAAAGCTTCCCGCTCACGTCTTATTCATACAACCGGTAACCTGGATAATAACCACACCAAATCCAGGACTATCAAGACAAAAGACCAACAATGACGCAATAACTCCGATAAACATCTATCTCATTCCGTTCCTCTCAAATCTCAAATTGAGTACGCAAAAGTCAAAGCTCCCTTGAGCAAGAACATGACTTTCCATCGATGCAAGCCATCAAGCACCGACCTGCAGGTGACCTCTACACTCTGAGACACTCCGGCGACCGAACTGATGAGAATAGTCAAGACCCATGACGAGCTCCCAAACCCTCAGCACTTTACCACTTAGCACCAATACCAAAGAGTGAAGCTTCGAGACCCCCACGACCGAGGATAAAACGAGCCACCACCTACAAACTTCAACCAAGATTCCAGATCTAAGATCTAGATCTAGTTCTGTTTCCCAAAAGACCTCTAGTCACAACTAAAAACAAAGAAACACAGACTAAAAGAAAAAGAAAGAAAAAATAGACAAGAAGCCTTCCCCTCACAGATCCTACACAGAGACATGCTCTGGTCACCGGAGGGGAGAGGAAGCAAAGTTTCACTTTTGTTTCTCTCGGTGCTCTCACTTTTTTTTTTTTCGGTCTGAGCTAATCTTCTATTCTATAGAGTTTTTTAAAACAATGGAAGTTTAGACTTTATATCTTCTCTATTCAAAAAAAAAATACTATTTTTATCTACTAAAAAGGTTATAGTAGATCTATATCATTAATTACATCTATTTGACTTTTTATATTAATCTACTAATCTTGATAGTTATAAAGATATTAATAAATCAAATTTAACTGTAAATTTAAATTAATTTTAGTTATAACAAAATCTGTTGAGAAAAAATCTAAAAAATCTTAGTAAAAATTTAAAATATATTTTTTAAAATTAATTCTTTGATTAATTTCGTAATTATTATTATAGTATTATTATAAATTAATTTCAAATAATTATTATAAATTAGCAATTAAATTATATGCTATTTTATAAATTTTATAATTATAGTATATATTATATTAAAATAGAAGCAGTATATGAATTAAATATGAAAATTAATTCAAATTGGTAAATTACAATATTTAAAAAAAAATTAATTTCATTTAAATAAATAAATAAAATATCATTCATCATTTAAAAAGATTAATATATCATTTGCCGTATGAATGATTAAAATTTGTAAATTATGTAATATTTCTATACAAAAAGAATTGCTAATATGTTAAATTTTATATCTATAAATATATATTATATATTAATTTATTTTGTAAATCAAAACAATATGTTATATAAAAATGATAATATAGAAAATATAATAGTATATGACTAACTTTTAGTTTAATTGATATTTACAAAATATGCTATTTGTAACATTTTAATTTTTTAATAATCATCAAAGATACTAACAGGCAATCAAATTTAAATTTAATTTTTACTTCTAATTATAGAAAAATATGTTGAGAAAATGTTTTTAAAAAAATGTTACCAAAAAATTCATTTTAATAAAATAATGCATTAGTTTAGTAACATAAAAATCAAGTCATATAATTTCCAAACTCAAAAATAGATGTGTAATTTTCTAAATTCCATTTGATTAAATAAATATTTTAAACTCAAATGATAATATTCCAAATTGTGCAAAAGATAAAATCATAGATATTAAATTATTATTTTTTGAAATGCAAAACGAGAAAAATATGTTTTAAAAATCAAAAAGGTATAAGATTTTAAAAATATAAATTAATAACAAAATAATTTAAAAAATTAGTATCATAACATCCGAAATATCATTTTTTGTCAGCATCCAAAATATCATATACCGATAAAATCTACAAAATAATATGATTTGGCTCTATATATGTATAAAATCTACTAAAACAATATGGCTTAAATTACTAGAACAATGTATGTACTTATAAAATCTTGCAATATACTAGATAATAGATGCTAAAGTATATTTTAAACATAATATGAAAATATATATTATCCTAAACAAATATTCTTTCAATAGTATAACTAAATAAATTTTTAAAATGTATTGTATGTATATTTTAGAAATTAAAAAAACTGAAAGAGATTCTCTATTTGATTATTCGATAATGAATTTATTATATATAACTTGAAAATATATTAGTATAACAAAGTAAAATGTATAAAGCAAATCATTATATATGAATAATGTCGAATAAGAAACTTAACGAATAAGATTATATAGTTATGAAATATATAATATTAAAACATAATTATATATTTACAACATATACGATAATATCAAAATTATATATTTATAAAATAAAAAGTTATCCGCACATAAAGTCTAGTTTCAATTTAAGAGATAATCTTTCATACTAAAAGTAGTTTGAATCGGGGCACAAAAAAACAATCTCTTTATGTTATTACTAGGTCACCGACACCTTGGTGAAGATAAGCAAATTCATCAGTTAATATGGATCCTTAGTGTTAGAGGCTCTTGCTTTTATTCTATAGATTTGATGTTGATTAAATTATTTTCGACCATAAACAGTTTGTGTGTACTTGAAACATCATTTTATTTCTCCATTTTACTTATGTGCTGTGGCATATGAGAAAAGACAAAAAAAAATATTTAATTAAACAGATAAAGATGAATTTGGACTGGTTTATCAAAAAAGATGAATTTGGACTGATCGACCAACAAACAACACCAACTACTATCTGTGTCCTAATTTATCCAAAAAGTTGATGCATATGATTGATTTAACATAATGTGTTCTCTGGACCCTTGTAAATGCACACTAAACTGAGTTATAGCAGATTTTGTTTTATTTCATAGGTGGAACAAGAACCCTAATAAAAAACACAGTCACGTATACTATTGTTGGTGTAAACTTATCTAATTGTAACTTTTACTCTTAGGAAAGTTTTTAAAAATATAAAAATAGAATAAAACATTGGGATCAATGTAAGGATCTTTCTTCTTTTTTTTTGGTCAACGAATTTTTCTTCTTTATGAACAAAAAGATAAGAAAAATGTGAAACGAATGGATATTGATACGGCACCGTGTCGTCATTCAGACAAAAGCTGCAAGTTTGTGACAATCATCGTCTTGGGCATTCAACCAAACATTCTTCTTTTTACTTTGTTTTTTCGGGTTTAGCATATTTCACATTTGCTCCTTTTTCTTTTACAAAATATCAATCAACATTTCTATTTGCAATATTAATACTGTTCGCAATTATTAAAGCAAGTTTTTGATTTTTTTTTTCAAATATGGCATTTTCATCAAAACATATTGTAACTTCAAACTGTTGAATCACGACCAAAAAAAATATATTTGATTAATTGGTTTCATTCATCAAATTAAATACTTACGGTGACAAGTAAGAACTCACTATATGCCTTTTCAATATTTTACTTTGGCTTTGTTCATATTATTTATTTATTTGTTCCAAATGAAAAGGATTCCTTGAATGTATATTCAAATTAAGGATAAATTACCAAATATGACTCACAACTTGATTTCAAATGCAAAAATAAACTCAAACTTGAATCAAATGTAAAAGTAACCTAAAAGACTATTGAAATTACAACCAGCCCTTTGTGAACAAACAAAAAAACCGAACTTTTTTTACGTTTCCAATCCCCGCAAATCTTCTGTCCAGACGATTTTCCAGTAGGTCGTCCAGACGACTTACTTGAAAGTCTGGACGACTTACTTGAAAGTCTGGACGACTTACTGGAAAGTCGTCTGGTATAGTTCTTCTTAAAAATAATTTAAAAATTTTGTAAAAAAATATTTTGATAAGTGAAAAAATGAAATCATGTAATTAACATATGTTTTAAGTGATATAAATTAAGATATAACAAAAGTAAATTGTTTTCAACATAGATGAGTGAAAGTAGTGAGTCATGATATTCTTTGGTTTAGATTTTACCAACATATGTTGTAGTATTGTATGTGTTCTTCGGGTTAGATTTTGGAAAGCATAAATGTTTTTTGAAAAATTTAAAATTTACCTAAGTGTGTTTATTTCTGTGTATAGTAAACACTATTTAAGTTAATTTGATTTTATAACGTGTTTAGTTAGTTAATTTAGTCAATTTAGTTTAGGGGTTAAATTTAGGGTCTTCTCCGAATTTTCAGGTCGGCTTTAAAATGTTTTACTGGAAGTCTTGGAAGACTTGCAAGACGACTTAATTATAAGTCGTCTGGAAAGTCTTCCAGACTTATAATTAAAATGTTATACTTGATGGTTGTGTGTTTGAGATGGTTGTCTTTGATTGTTTTGCAGACAAAAAAATGGATATTCCAGAACTCCCCAGGAGGATACATACATTAGGGGAAGAGCCCCCCGCACTGAAGAGCATTTCGTATCATACGGATTGTTCGAAGTTGCATACTGATTTAAAGAATGCTCTTCATGATGAAGAATATGAAGAGCTGAAGGAGTCGAAGTTGGGAGTTTTCATCAAGTTCAAAGAGCTGGGATTTGGTTGGGCTTCAAGGCCGGTTCACTACATGCTCGGTCTCTAGCTCAACATAAAAAAGAAGTATGAGCTATGGTGTCTCGTTGGTCCACAACCTGTGAGGTTTTCACTGTTAGAGTTTGAAAACCTCACTAGTCTAAACTGCGAGTACATCGAGGACCTTGAGACACCAAACTGTGTTGTTACAAAGGAGTTGGCTTCTTTCTGGGAGATGTTGGAAGTTGATGTCGAATCTGGGCCATCTACTCAGTAGATAATAGAAGCATTTGAGAGATGTGAAGGGTGGTCTCGAGATGATCGCAAGCGGCTCGGGTACCTTGCCATCTTCACTGGATACATTGAAGGGAGAAAGGACTCAACCCCGACACGGGCTAGTCTGGCAAGGCTAGTGATGGAGTTAGAACGGTTTGAGAATTATCCATGGGGGAGAGTCGCGTTTAAGGTGCTGATGGACTCTCTGAAGGGCAAAGATATTACGGGTTGTTACACTGTTGATGGGTTTGTACAAGCTCTCCAGGTCTGGGTGTACATAGCTCTGCCGGAATTGGATGCTAATTATGTTAATCCCATACCAAACAGACCGTCTCCACCGATACTGGCTTACATGGGTGGCAAACGACGCATATGCTTTAAAGATGTTATCTGCAGACAGGTATTTAAACTTCAATCCAAAAGACTTCACAGACGACTTAATTATAAGTCTTCTGCGAAGTCTTTTCTTTCCATCTTTCTTAATCTGTCAAATATCTAAGTTCATATCTTCTATTTACTGCAGACTACGGTGATCAACTTTGTTCAGAAGGACATTCGTGAAATGTTTCCACAATGGGACTCTGATGTTGAGGACCCGGCCGCGGAGAACATAATTAAAGTCATGTTTAATCAGAGACCGTGGAAGTGGACCACGGATTGCTGGGAAGTCACCTGTACTTGGGTCAATACAAAGCCGGCGATTGTGAGTCCAGTGAAGAAAGAGATAGTTGTGGTGAATGAAGACAGTCCAAGACCTCGGAAGAAATCTCGTAAAGAGGCTACTGTTGTGCCTCCTACAGAGGCACCTGCAGAGGCACATGAAGAGGTTAGTGAAGAGGTTCCTACAGAGGCGCGTTCAGAGGTGACTACGACTGTTGGTGGGATGACCAAAGAGGATATTGAAAGAAGCTTCAAGGACATAGCTGATGCCTTGAGGGAAGAGTTTGGGACGTGCCTTAAGGAGATCAAGCATCTGTCGGATAAGCTCTGGATAAGAAGGTTGGTATCACCAAAAAAGTGAAAGGGACATCATCTAATGATCTTCAAAACACTACCTCTCCTCCTAAACCGACGCACGAACCAGGGGTTAGTACCGAATCCTCTCCCAACACCTCTCAGAAGAAACTGACGAGACAAAGTCTTAGAATAAGAACTGAAAGTTGGATTTGCTTTGTTTCTTGTATGTCAGAACATGTGTGCTTTGTTTATAGTGTGCTTGTCTTGTTTCTATTTATGGATTTTGTATATGGATTTTGTTTCATGTTTGAAATGGATCTTTGGTTAATATTGTTTGAAATGGATCTTTGGTTAATATTGTTTGAAATGGATCTTTGTTTATAGTGTGCTTGTTTTGTTTTTGTTAATATTGTATAAATCCATCTTGTACATTGCAGAGTGAGAGTGTTGATGGGACGAACAAAGGAAGAGCTTGCCGGAGGATAAAGCTCCAGATGTGTCCGCAGATGCTAGTTCCTCGAAAGAGCTGAGTCTAGTCATAGCAGATTTTCCCGAGGATAAAGCTCCAGAACCGAGCATTGTTCTATTGGACAAAAAACTACCCATTGTTTCGGATTTACGGCAGAAGGAAGCTAGATATCAGCAAAAGAGGGATGTTGCTTTGGCAGTTTGCCATGGAAAGAGTGATCGAACAAGGAAACTTACTGCCTCACATCAATCTCCTTATACGGTAAACAGCACGGCCAAAGTGATCATTCCAAACAAAAAGCTTTTCCCAGGCTATAATCATTTTGCACATTGACAAGAAGAAGTTGAAGGAACTTGCTGATTGGTTGAAAACTGATCCGTAAGTGATTGCTTTTCCCATAATAGCTTGCTTTAGTCTACAAAAACTGATTGCTTTTTTACATTTTGTGTTTGCAGTCATTATAGAACACCTCTCGAGTATAAACCACGTAAAATTCCAACTCTGTAGTATCACACCACCCTACGGACCTCCTTATCCTGGCTGGACGACTGTGTAAGTCTTCTGCTATAACTTATGTCTTCTACTAGTAAGTCTTCTAGTAAGTCTTCTACGTAGAAGACTTTCTAGACGACTTACCAGTAAGTCGTCTGATAAGTCTTCTATGTAGAAGACTTACCAGTAATTTGTCTGATATATTCTGATTTGTATTATTTTATATGCAGCATATGGATGCTTGGATTAATGTGATGAGAAAGAGGTACGATGCTAAGCCACAACATTTCAGGAGCGAGAGAATGTGCTTGCTTGATCATCTCTTTTCTCAGCAATGGAGAAACCACTACAAGGATTTTAAGGACTCGGAACCCAATCACAACGGTTTAGGAAGAAGACTCCCTGGTGGAGCGTGGAATTATTATTCAGGACTGTATCATCATTTTGCCAATCGAACAAGTTTTTGGGGGCGGATATTGATGATATCTATGCGCCAGTGAACTACAACGACACTCATTGGATTGCTATGTGGATATCGATCCCTAAGAGGCACATAGTCGTCTGAGACAACATTTGTTCTTGTATCTCCCAAGAAGAACTCGATGTGGTAATGGAGCCTTTTTTCCACATGGTCCCTTATCTGTTTGTTGAGTGCGCTTCCTCCATCGAACAACGTGCCCAATACACCCTGGAGCCATTCACATATGAGAGACCGATACCTCAGGCCCGATCTGGTGATTGTGGCGTGTATGCTCTAAAGTACATTTAATGTCATGCTCTTGGGATGCCATTTAATCAAAAAGACTTTGCTAAGGGCAACGGGAAGGCTATGAGGGATAAGATGGCGGTGGATATATTTAAAGAGCTTCCTGGCCAGCAAGAGAAAGATAACATGGACAATGATGACAACTTGGCAACGTATGGAGGGTGATAAACAGGCTACGTTAGATTATTTTGTATGATAGATTAGGCTGATGTGTATTTGAACTTGATTATTTTGGTGTGCTGATGTATGATAGATTAGGCTATGTTAGCAAGGTCAGGATAGGATGAAGTTTTTTTGTAACCTATCTTCTGCACAGAAGACTTTGCAGAAGACTTATAGTTAAGTCGTCTGGAATGTTGGACGATTTAACTTTAAGTCGTCTGGAAAGTCTTCTGTGCAGTGATCTTTTGGAACCTTTCTGATATTATAAAAGACCTTCTTAAATTTTTTGGTAGTGCAATTTGACAAAGAAGTTGACACAGATACGTTCATAACACATAAACTCTTAATACATAAATTCATAAACATTGGACGACTAACTTGAAGGTCTTCTGGATGACTTACTTGAAGGTTTTCTGGAAGATTAAACACAGGACGACTAACTAGAAGGTCTTCTGGAAGAATAAACCCTGGATGACTAACTTGAAGGTCTTCTGGACGACTTACTAGAAGGTTGTCCACGTCATTTCTTACACTGTGGTTTCGTATGGCCAGTTTCTTTGCAGTTTGAGAATCTATAAACCCTGTGTTACTTCCGGGGTTTGTGTCCTCTCATCCTGGATAGCTCCAACCAAGATTGCCATCTTGATTTCTTCAGTCTCCCCGGACCACGCTTTACATCCGGAGGAAAGCATGTGCGTTCCTCAACTTGTTGTCCAACACAAGGATATATATTCTCTAAGTATCATGCAGACAAATAATTCTTTGAGTACATTGGACATACAAGTGTAGAGATATGCAAACCAGCATATATTCCAGCACCTATAGCATGAGAGCAAGGTATTTTCTCCACTGCATAGCCACCTTTCACAAAGAATTGTCATCCATCAATTGGTTGGACCCTCATCGTATCCGCTATCTCCGATCAAACAGCAAGCAAATATTCAACACTCCGACTATGTTGAGTTGGGAGACTCAAAGCATCTTCTCTCCTTTTCCAAAACCACCTTCCTAGCTTCTCCCTTATGAACTCCAACAGGAACTGAACCGGAAATCCTCTAGTTCGCTTCAGTGCGGAATTAATAGATTCAGATGTTGCTTGTTTTTATGTTGTACCTGTCCCCCTGACAATAAACCCTTGACCATAGGCTGACGTCGGTATTCTCCAAATACGTTGCAAGGCCCGGGTTTGCACTCCGTATCTCAGCTATGTACCGGTCAAAATCTGAAACCGTATGAGCATATGCAGCACCTTTCACCAAGTACAAGAGATGTTTCCCTTTATACTTTTTGAAAATGTTATCTTGAAGGTGATAATAACATATTCCTCGGGTTTCCCAAGGAAACACCTTATGGCCGTGTGCCGGTCGGAGACTATCACCAGAGGCTGCTCATCAGATACACAACTAGTCAATTTTGTGAAAAACTATTCCCAAGAAGGTTCATCTTCAGCATCTACGATCCCAAAAGCCAATGGAAATATCTGAAAATTCCCATCTTGTGTGACTACAACTAACATAACACCTCCATACTTCCCACTTAGGTGAGTCCCATCCACCACAATGACCCTTCTCTGATACTTAAAACCTTTGATAGAATCTCCAAAAGAGAGAAATAGATACTTAAATCCATTCTCAGAATCAAGTTCTATAGCCGTGATAGAATCGGAATTTGCTAAGGAGATTTGCTCGAGATATGATGGCAGACGCGAATACCCATCTTCTGCTGATCCTCTCACCAATGTTTGTGCATATAACAGTGCTCTGTATAAAGTGGTGTAATCAAGTGTCATGCCAAACATGTTCTTCATTGCATCAGTGATATGCTGCGGAGTCAACCCATCAATGATTCCAACACGATCAATGAAAAGCCTACCAACATACTTCCCAGTACAGTGTCTCCGTTGAGCGATTCGATCTCCCACTGAGCATGTATGTGTTTCCACATACTTTGTTACCCAAAACGTATTTGTCCCATGTTTCACACTCGCTCTGATCTTCCATCTACAACCACTAATCCGACATGTTTCCACAAGGAGAGTCTGCGTTGACTTGTATATTCCGAAGGAGAACCTACGCCTCACTGCTGTCAACCGCAGCTCTGAAAGCAGTGCATCCTTGCTAACAAAACTCTGGTTGACATAGATATTGTTACCATTCGATCTTCCTCCTTCAATAGCATATGTCTCTTTGAAATCTTCAAAAAACATATCATCATCTTCTTCCTCATCCTCATCTTTAACCTTTCCATAAACACTGTAATCCTCACCATTCTCGTCCGCTTCAGCAACAATAGAGATCAGCATCCTCCTCCCCATCATCCTCCTCCCCATCATGATTTTCATCTTCAACCAAATCATCATCATCTTCAAAACATTCTTCAGCTTCATCAGCTTCATAATCTTCTTCCCTTTCCTCTGAAACCGTTTCCACCTTGCTACGGCTTGATACACAAAGCCATACTCCATGCGTTTTTGTTATCTCGAGCAAGTTTCGAACTTGTCTATCACTTGTAACATGAATAGGAGGGGTTTCTGGAGCCATATGTTGCATCATTTCTGTTGGTAATGACTAGGTTATCTCCACAGACTCTGTGCTCATGTCCAGGTTATAATCTTCTTGAGTCATTGCAACAAGTTCAGCATGTGTCGAACCTTCAATCAAAACATTCTCGCTCCTTTGAAATTATCAACCCCAAAATCCCAACAGACATCTTCCAACAACTATTCTCCATACACCGCATGTAACTGACGCATCATCTGCAAAAATTCAAAATAAAACACATTAGTTAACATAGAGAAAATGAAAGTTTACTAAACATTGACGCATACGACATACCAGTAAGTCGTCTGGAAGACTTAGACGACTTACCAGTAAGTCGTCCAAACAGGTCATTTTTGCAGTTGACTTTTAAATGGGACGACTTACTTGTAAGTCGTCCAGCTTTGTTTGTTAAAAAACAAATCTAGATGACTTACCAGTAAGTCGCCAAGGATAAACGGGTTAGTTTTGCATTTAACCAAATTGTGTCAGATATTTGACTTTTTCTGAACGACTTACCAGTAAGTCGTCTCTTGAAAAACAAAAAATTCAATATTTTATGAAAGCAGGACGACTTTCTTGTAAGTCGCCTCAGGTTAGTTTGCAATTCGAAAATAAAGCTTAAATATTTAACTTTTCCCAGACGACTTACTTGAAAGTCATCCAGTTAGACGACTTACGAGAAAGTCATCCAATTAGACGACTTACGAGAAAGTCGTCCGAGATAAGCATGGTTTGACCAGAATCTCGGAAAAAAAATCTGGACGACTTTGCTTATCCTGGACGACTTTCAAGTAAGTCGTCTGACTGGACGACTTCCGTGTAAGTCGTCTGGGAAAAGTTAAATATTTAAGTTTTATTTTCCAATTGCAAAACTAGTCTGAGACGACTTTCAAGTAAGTCGTCTAGCTTTAATAAAATATTGAAATTTTTGTTTTCCCATAGACGACTTACTGGTAAGTCGTCTAGGGTATTCTCTAGATTTTTTTTAACAAGCAAAGATGGACGACTTATGGACGACTTACAAGTAAGTCGTCCGTTTGACCAGAAGACTTACCTGTAAGTCTTCTACAGCCAGACGACTTACGTGTAAGTCTTCTACGCGAATAGATCTGGAAAAAATTTCAATTTCATACCTTAAACTAGTGAGATGATTTCCTTAGCACACAGAAGTCTTCTCCAACCACCCAGAACATCAAACGAAAGTAACCCACCAAGAATAGTATGCTTGAATGGCTCTATCAACCATAAAAAAATTTGAATCAAAAGCTTGAGTTTTTTGGATGAATATGGAGACAAAGTGAAAGAGATGTTGTTTTTACTTCATAATAATTGAGAAAGAGAGAGTGTAAATCAATTTTAGGTGCATTAAGAGCTTCAAATTGGTTGTTCATTGTGGTTGGGGTTTTGATTGCAATGGCAATCTTGTAAATACTTGAAGATGATGAGGTTAAGAGAGTAAAAAATCCATTTTCGAAAAGAAAAAAAAAATTAATGGTATTTTCGTAAATAATGTGAACATGTGGGGTGAATATGGCAAAAAAAGGTTAGTTTTGTGTTTGACTTTGAGTTTTGAATCAAATTTGCAAAAAACCCTCAAATTAAATATGATATATGAGATTATTTTAATAGATAAAAAGTAAGTAAAATTATCATCAAAGTAATTTTAAGCACAACACAAAACATTAACTATATTGAAATAAATAAGTTTATAAATGCGAAAAATGTTTTCCTTTAAACATAAAGTATAAAAAAGTCAAAATATCAAAATAACCTTCATTTTAAAGTAGTCTATAGTAACATAATCTAATATCAAATCTCTCGAAAGAACTATTTTGTTGTTGGCAATCTATACTATTAAAAGAATAGTAGTCAAACCATTTTATTGTTGACAATTTATACTATTAAAAGAGAAGTAGTCCTAAAAAATTGCACCTACTTAATTTTGACTCAATCTATTATATACAACCAATCAATACTATTAAAACCAAAATGCCTTTTTTTAGATCACCTTGAAGTTTTCAAGTATTTACCATTCTGCGCCATTGATTTTATTTAAACATATGATTTTAATTAAATTTTGTATTTTTGAATTTTCTTTTATCTAAACAGCATTAAATCCTTTTATTTTAAAAACAACACCTACGTTAAAAAACTTTGAAAAGATGCTCGAGTGTACTCAGTCACTTTCGCAACATCTAATGTTGACCATCCTGAAAAGTATATAAACTAATTATACACCATAGCTTCTTAAAAATGGATAATGAAAATGTATTCATGCTGCCACCATAGTTTGGTTAACAGACACGAAAATATAAAATTCATTTCATATGTTCAATTTATCAACCGCGAATCTTATCAAAGCGTCACTTGGTCATCCCAACACCATAACAGTGATAAAGAGCAAGACCTGTAAAACTTCTTTGAGTATACAAAATCATCAACGTTAGACAACAATGATATTTTTATGAGTCTTGATACTCATGACAAATTATAACAAACTTATATATATCATATTCATCACAACATTATATCATTATTGTTATTAAAAGAGTCAAGGTTATTTTCTCATTAACATATGAATATAGTAATAGTTTCGTTAAAATTTTAATATTGAAAACATGGTTGTAAAACTTTAAAATGTTAAGTTTCAAAAAAAAAAATTGAAATGTTAAATCCAGTGCTGATATTGCGTGAATTGTTACAACAATTTTTGTAGTGATAACAACAAGATAACTATATAAAAGATATTTGACATGAAAAGAATAATTTATTGTTCCGCTAATTCATGATAAAAAACTTGATTAACACTCTTATTTATTTCAATTATAATCAATAGTATAGATTTTCGTGTTAAAAAGAATATTCGAAATATATTCTTGGGATATATTGTATTTTGTTAAGAAGATATTATATAAAATGATTTTGTAATCAATAACAGAAACTGTTTTAGTTTCATGGTCTACAAGTTTATTTCAAGCAATAAACTTAACATAAACTCATCTAATAAAAAGCATATTAAATTATATATTTACTAAACTATATATTTGAGGCGAGATTTTAGCATCAAAATCTTAAACTGATTAACTTTCATCGATTGCGTTTGATTCCAAATTGATTTCTTTACATATTTATATCAAATTTATAAGAGACGATATGGTATATTTTTTGGAATTGTTCTTTTTGTAACAAACAATATTTTCAACAAAATACCTACCATAAATTTTCTCTAACCTATTACGCTCTTCCACCCTTCTATTATTATCTTCAGTCACACAAATCTTGAATCAATCAAAATCGTGAAAAAAAATGTCTCAAACAACATGGAAGTAACAGTTTTGAAAGACAGTGCACTGCGATTTTTGGAGACATTAATTAATTCTAGCTGATGCTCATGTAAGTTTTAGTTTCGATTTTTTTATAATTCTAATTTTTTTTATATGCTGTCAATTATTTACTAAACAATTTCGCATTTAAATTTATTTTTGAAAGGAACAAAAATCAATGCTTCATGTAAGGACACTTACATGGTTGAGTTGATCATGAAGGTTCTGTTGGAGTTTGGCGTAACATTGATAATTTTTCTAAGAGTCCAGCCTCTGGCTTGTTCAGATCAAGAAATCATACCTACAAAATGTCTTTTTTTTTTACAACACAGAGTCTATTTCCACAATTTACCATCAATGTTGTTCGTCTTATGTTTACATCACAGAGTCTATTTCCGCAATGATGATATGTTTCTTAATCTGTTGGATTTAAACCATACAGAGTGGAACACGTAAACCTTGCTTTCTGATTGGTATGCGTATTTAATAGTATAGGTATATTTTGCATTAGTATTTTCAATAGTATAGACACTAATCATAATCCATTTATTTTCAGATGTGATAGGCTTTGAAACGATTCAATGTACCGGAGGCGAAGAACAAAAGAAGCTTGAGATTACACTTAGAGACATTTCGTGAGTTTATAAGTTAATTATGTTTGACTGATATTTTTTTTCATTTGTGAGTACACATGCGTGTATTTACTTAATCATATTATGATATTTTAAATGTCTTTATATATAAAGAAATATATTAAGAGATATTAAGAGATTTAGAATTTGTGATCTAAGTACATATAAATATTATATACTGACTATATTTCCCTGTCAAAATATAGTGATTATTTTTGCGTAATTATTTTGACATTGTTTATGTTGTCAACAAAAAGCATTCTTATTAGAAAAATATCAGTCTCGAAGTGTAGATCAAAATGTAGAACCAAAATATTTAAAAGTTATCCTAATTAACTTTACAACAGAACTGAATCAATTAAATAGTTTTATCTAATACATTTAAATTTAGCCAAGTTATATGATATTTTATCCATAATATGAATTTCACCCGAATTATTCAAATTTATTTAAGAACCGGAAACAAAATTATTTATCAGGTTCTTAACTTTGATATCTGAACCAAATTGAAAATAAAAATAACCAAACTAAAACCAAACCCTAATTCATAAATAAAAATGGTTGCTATATTTATTGAACAAAAAAAACCAAAAACCACAACCGAACTAGAAGTAAAATGAATAACCAGTGTATTGAAACCCGATCCAAACATTGAATCGGACAAATTCCTGGGTCACCAAGTTATTGGATCAACCGGGTTAACATATTAGTTAATTTTCTTATATAATAATAAATTAACTATTGAAAAATATAAAAATATATTAGGTATTTAAATGTCTAATGTGGATAATTAAATTAAAATTTAAATCCAAAATAAGCTGAAAGTAGAAATTTATCTTATAATAGCTTATCGATAAGATAAATAAACTAATTTTTTAATTAGAATATAAAACAGATTCTAATAATGTATTTGAAATAATCTAAGAGAAAAATAGGTAGAAATCACCTACTGATTCAACAAGTGGTTCAATCGGTAGCCTGATTCCGGGGTTTAACATTTTTCCAAGTTTTATCGGGTTTTTAAATAATGTTTTTTTTCTTCCTAAAATCCAAATTGGATTACATGCCAGGTCATCGGATTTACCGGTTCGATAGCAGATCTGGATCGAATTTCGAAACACTGCTGAAAACAAAAAAAAAACTTTATGGAACTGAATCGAAAACGAAACGTCTGGTCTAATCATGTTGATTATATACAAACAATTTAATAAATTTGTTAATAAAAATATAATCCCGCGCTTTCAAAGCGCGGGTCCAAATCTAGTTTTACTTATAAACTTAATGCCTTATAATATGGCCCACCAAGATAAGAAACCAACGACTATTGTTTCCAAAACCAAACATATCATAAATGTATATTTTACGACGGCATACACCAAAATAATTGCGTTTAATATTCTTAATTATGTAATAGATTAGACATGCAATATTATAACCTCTCAGCTCCAGCTCCAATTGCAATTACGTGACATGCAAACATATTCATGTTATATATGATTAAGTGTATCTTTGATAGAAAAGTACTATGGTTTCTTTCTTTAAATGTTTCAGAAATGGGTTCTAAAAATTTTTTTCACAGTTTTGTTAAATATCTCAATGATCAGAAAATGATTATCTAAAATTACATCTATTATATTAAAAGGAAGTCACAACTTCTATTCATGTATGATTTTTTAAAATTGGACATTCCCTAGAAATTCATGTTTCATTTGTTTTTACTTAATAAGTTGACATCATTAAATATCACATCTTATATAATCAACACTTATAACAACTTCACCTACAAAAATGTTTTAAATTCTGTTGAAAAAATCTAACAAAATCTTATAAAAAAATTTAAATATTTTTATATAATAATTCATTAATTAATTTCGTAATTAGCAGTATAATTTTATTCAAATCAATGTTAATTAAAAATTTATTATATAAGAAAAAATATTTTTATATATTTCAAATCTTTTCTAATTATAGTATATATTATACTAAAATAAAAGTAGTATATGAATTGAATATTAAAAATTATATTAAATTAAGAAATTAACTTATTTTATTTAAAAAAATCTTTCATTACAGATATGATACACCATTAAACTGGATTTAACGTAAACCATGAAGCAAAATTTGCCAAAATAATAAGTCTGAATTATTTGAGCATAACAATATATACATATATATATATATTTATAAAATCATCCTATATACTAAAATTATAGATGCTAAATTATATTTTTAAACACAACAAGGAAATATAAATGATCCTAAACAAATATCTATTGGATTGTATAACTAAATAAATTTTAAAAATAATTAATACATATTTTTAAAAAATATCTTGCATGCAAACTGAAAAAAATAAAAATATATATTTTGAAGGGTGATATCTATTTGATTATTTTAAATTATGAATTTATTGTACCGAAATTGAAATTATATAATTATTTAATAAAAATTTATAACAAATTAAAATGTATAAAAGTTTTTAGATATATACATAAAACGAAAACAAACAACCGCACGGTCGTGCGGGTCAAGCTCTAGTTGTTATTAAATTTCGAATACTTTACATAAGTAGATTAATAATACATTTTCAACTGACATATAGGAACCACTATATTTTGAAAAAAAAAATAATCATATTTTTAAAATTTGTATATCTCATCAATCATAGGAACCACTATATTTGAAATCTATATTTATCAAAATATTATATGTTTGAGTTATTTTTTTGTTTTGGTTCTGATTCACTGTTGGTTCTCCGTTTATAGTGTCATGATGCTGAAATGTTTTTTTTTTGGTTATAATTTTCACAATATCATGTCATAAAACGGGTTATAACCTATAAATATAAATAAAACTTTCCAGTATATATTCCAAATATTTTCCCAAACTCAAATGGTAATTATATCGGATATGGACATATCAGTTCGGGTATTTAGGACCCATAAAGATTCGAAATATCCAAAAATCTGAAAAATACTCAAAACATAAACAAATACTTGAAACTCCAAACAAATATCCGAAAATATTTATATACCTAAAATCCAAAATTTTATTCGAAATCTGTCCCGATAAACCGAAAATACCCAAAATTTTATCCGAATATCCAGTTTTTTTCTTTAAAAATTTGAAATTTTACTGAAACCCAAAACCATTGTAAACCCAAACCCAAAACTTAAAAAATATCTGTAATACCGGAAACATATTTGAAATACCAAAACAAACTTAATATACACAAAATAATTTCGATCAAGTCTCGAGTAGGACCCGAACTCAATCAAAAACTCGCTGGTCCAAAAGAAATACCGAATAGGTAATTTTCTCTGAACCCAGACCCAAACCAAACCTATGTTTTTAGTCGGTTTCGGTTTGTTTTTTGGTCTGGATAAAATGTGTAGGCTTTAGAGAAAGTTATATAAATATGTACATATAAAATCTCAAATAAATTACTCATAGAATATATAATTTTCAAGAATTCTCTTCTTCAATATAATAAGACTTTCTATTATAATATAATCCCAAAACCCGTGCTTTCGAAACATGGGTTAAAATATAGTTTATACTACTAAAACAGAATCTCTAATAGGATTCTGCCCTTGATTTTCTTATATAATTACAAGGTCATGTCATTCCCTTTTTTATTACTTACATCTTATATATTAAAAGAAAAGTCAAAACCTTGATTCATGTGTGATATTTTTAAAAATGGACCTTCCCTAGAAAATCTTATTTCATTTATTTCTAACTATCATTTTGGCATATCACATCTTAAATAATTGACATATATAACAACTTCACCTATAAAATTCTTTTATTTTTTTATTATAAAAATTGTTGACAAAAAAATCTAAAAAAAATCTTATTAAATTTTATTTTTATAAAATGATGCATTAATTAATTTCATAATTAGTACTATAATATTATTATAAATTAATGTTAATTAAAATTTTATTACAAAATAAAAATAAAATTTGTATATTATTTTCTTAAACTTTTTAATTATAGTCTATATTTTGAAAAATTCTAACAAATATGTTTAGAAGATTTTAACAAGATCTTAATTTTCAAAAATTATATGTAAATATTTCAGTAATTTCGAAATTAGTTATGAAATATTATTATATATTTATATATTTATAAAATTGAAAATATAAACTCTATCCTATTTTATCTATTATATAATCATAATCAATCATTTTAAGAGAAAATTATTATATTGAGCTAAATATAATAAAATTACATTAAATTTTTAAATTTATATATTTTATTTTCTTGAGTATTTATGTTCAAAATATAATACGTAGGTAACATGTGTTAACATTAGTAAACTATATAATACATGTAAAATAATTAACATGTATTTCATTAAAGCTAATAATAGAAAATCTTTTAATCATGATATCTATTCATTTATATATATATAATATTTTAACAAATCTGTTGAAAAATATTTTAACAATTTCTTAATTTTTAAAAAGTTTATGTTAATATTTCAATTTAAATAGCAATAAAATTTTATTATGCATTAATATATATTCAGTTATCATTTATAAAATAAAATAAAAGTTGTTATCTTATTTTATCTATTTTATAATAATAATAATTCATATTAAATGAATTTGTTATGTTGAACTAAATATGATAACGTTACGTTTAATTTATAAATTTATAAAAATCAAAAATATTTATGCTAAAAATATAATACGATGACATGACGAATTAACATTCACAACCTATATAATACATGTATAAAATTAACATATCTTAGAATTTTGTATATAAAAGAATATATTATCTGAAATGAAAAAACATAAAAAAATATTGCTAATAGGAAATTCGGCGGGTTAAAATTGAGCATATATTTAATACAAAATAATTTTTAATATGTTTTTAATGCATATGTTCAATAAAGAAACACAAATACAATATGATAACATTTAATAAGAAGCGACAAATATATATGACTGTTTTAAATAATTGATTAATTACAATATGTAAACTATAAAATTATTATATTTGAAATAGTTATATAAATATTTAAAAATATGATTAACATTAAAAATGTATGATCTAAAATAAATAAATAAATAAATTTATATATATATATATATAACTGAAAACAAACATCCGCGCGATTGCGTGGATCAAGATCTAGTTATTAATTAATTTCTACCTAAATCTAACAAACGTAGTATAACATTTACTAGAAAGAAGCTATTCCCATATATTATATAATCTCTCTTATATTAAACTAATTAATACCTACTATAAACAAACCCACGAAAAATAATGTGTTTTAAATACATCTTTGTTCTTCTCTTACATAAATTAACCATTCCACAAATATGTGTGTTAATCGTGACATATAGCAAATTCTAATGGTTTCTACCATTTCATTCAACTACTAATAATATCACGTTTCTACATATATGTCAGACCATATTTTACTACATAACTATATAGAAAAAGTAAATTTGTTTTATTTAATACAAATTTTGTAACCTTATTTAATTCACAAATCCCGTGCTTTTAAAGCGAGTTTTTAAGTTTTTACCGGGTTTTATTGGATTTTTAATTAACAATTTTCCATCAAATCCGAACCCGATTATATACAAGGTATCGGGTCTATTGGTTCAATCACGGATCTGGGTATATGAAAACATTTCTTAAAGCTCAAATATTATTTTTGAAGTTTTTTTAAAATTATTTTTTTTCTTATAAAAAGTTATAAGTTCATGAAAATTTTATCAAAATGGTTCTATAATAAAATATCTGCACTTTCAAAATTAATAGTTGCTTCCATATCAGATAAGAAAAAGAATAATGTAGATTGATGGTTAGAACTATGATACAAATATATGACAAGAAAAAAAACTCATTTTCAGTTTAAAATGGACAATTCATATAATTATGACATTTCACTAATAAGAACACGTTGTTATTCAATATATAATATCTATACTTATAAATCATGTATATCATATTTAGATCTATTTCGAACAAATATGGTATTTTGAAGAGAAAAAGTGATAAAAACATTAAAAAAATCAATTGTTATGATTCAAACTAAAATAATGGTAATTTGTAAATTAGTTTTGGGTCAATAAATGAAAAACAAACTCGCGTTTTTAAGCGCGGATCAAAATCTAGTTTAACTTAAAACAAAATAGAAACCTTAAATTGTAATTCTATGCATTTATGTTTTATTTGAATTTTGAAATTTCGTATGCTAAAATTAACTTTTAGATTTTTCTCAATAATTAATTGGTCGTTTTATCTCAAAAGAATAATGGAGCACATTTGTAACTTCAAAAATTTCACAGCCTACTGCTGCGCACAGGTGACGTGAAGAAGGAAGATTATTAGACCAAGGTTATCGGTGTATGATACACCGGTCGATAGCATTTTTTTTATTTAAAATAAATCAAAAGAAGAAGTAAATGAGAAGGACGCGTCGCGAATGTCGTTCGCTAGCATACATTTTTTTTTGTCCTTCGGTGCAACGTGTCGAGAGCTGAATGGACGAAGCGTTTGGTTAGGGCAAAATCGAATTGGGTATTTTCGACCAGCAGTTGAACGTCGAACAAGCGTTCGCAACAGACAAACCCATCATAATTTGAAAAAAGATTTGGTCGAAAATATATGGGCTAAATTTGGACATCTTCCAAATAACATGTAATTTATAATTTAAAAATGTTTGTTTCTTTTTTTTTTTGAATTTTTTTTGTATTTTTTTTTTCTGTTCTTATCAATGTAAACTTTTTTCTAATATTTAATTTAAAATGTATCATTTCTATATTAATTGAAAAAATAAATATTATTAAAATAAGCTTAGGACTTTTAATAAGGACAACCAATAATCAACACACAAACAATTGTCCTTCACAATTGTCCTTAAGTAAAAAAAATTGATAAAATACTCCAAGGACAAGGAAATGTCCTTGTTGATAACCTTGCTCTTATAGGGATCGAAAAAGAAGGGTTCACACGTGTGCACGCGCGACAACCAGTAGACATAAGAGGCCACCCGTCACGTTTGGGCAAAAGTCATATCACCACTTGTTTTGGTCTCTGTACGTAGCTGCCTATCCACGCTGCCCTCTTAAATTGAAAACTCATACTCTGTCTCTTTCATATTGTTTTCTCCAGAAATATCATATTTGCGTTCATTCAGAAACCATCGCTATATCAGATGCTATGTTCGTAAATCGTAACACACACAGACCAAATAATTTAAGACGCCAATTTGTTGTATTTGAAACTGAAAGTAGCGTGACAGAAACGTTACACATATGAGTTATTTTCCGTGTTTTATCCACCATTAATATAGTTTGTTTAGTGTTTCAACTCTATTGGTATAATAAAGATTTCTAGTGGTATGATAAAGATTTTTCTATAATTATTCTACCTCATTAGGAGAAATATATTACAACCAGGATATGTGGCATTATAGCAGTATTGATGTGTTGATGATCACTTACTGTTCTGGTTGTGGCACCATCCAAACTCAAAGATGCTAATTTTTTCATTTTTCAAACATGCTAATTATATAAGTACTTGTTGCAAAATTTAAAGGTGCTAAAATCAATGACGCTTGTAACATAATTGATAGTTTGTAAGAGTCCATAACTTCTTGAGAATTCAAAAAAAAAACTGTTAATAATATATTGCTAGAAATGTTTTTTTACTGATTTTGTTAAACCATGTTACATTTAATTAATATAAATGAACTCTTCGATAAGTAAGAACTCCAAAATATCACCGTAACCTAGCTATTAATTAGTTTTGAATAATAAAAAACAAAATCTGCCTGCAACAGAAGCAAACGTAACCTAGCTATTGGAAGCTTTGTGTCTCATCGATCTGAAAATTGGTATATCTACCTAATTGTCTAATATATGTAGAAATGTCGAATTAAACTGTAACAAATTAAATCGCGATATTGCTTTTTTTTTTTTAATTCTGAACAAATCGGCAAGATGTTTATCAAAACCATACCCATCATCGCCTGAATACTGATGGGTTAAGACACAGTCAGTGCATGATGAGAATGACGAGTCATGCCGTGCTTGCATGGTTGTTATGGGACAAGGTTTGCCCCTAGAGTCCTCTGTTACTAAATATACGTAAACTTGTGGTGTAGTTAGTTTTACGTATGATATGTTGCTGTCCAATTGCTTCTATTGATCGATATGTTCACCAACTTCTCGTTTATAACGGTCCATCGGCTAACTGTAGAAAGACATACAAACTCTCATTTTGATTATATTTCGACATATTATACTGTTTAGACTTAAGCCCTGATTGGCAAAGCAGATGAGAAAGCATTAGCAGTATGTTATAAAAGCAGTATGCTGCAGAAGTTGTATGCTTTTGCTAAACTGTTTAATAGATTGATTGGTAGAGCAGTATGGACATGCTATTTGAAATTATTATTAAAATTAGTATATAATATATAATATATTTATTATAATGAATATATTTCTAATATATATTTATTTATTTTATTATATATATTATATTAATATATAAAAGATATATAATTATTTTATTTTATTTACTAATTTCAAAAATTATGTTTATATCGAAAATGTTATTTAAAAAATAAATTTTACAATTAAAACATCTATTTTAAAAATAATATTTCACATTTAAAATATAATTTATTTATATGATTAATTTAATTATATTATATTTTAAAATATAATATAATTTATATAATTAATTTAAAATATAATTTATATATAATATAATTTATATAATCAATTTATCTAATTTATATAATTTAATTTATATAATTAAATAAAAATATAATTTATATAATTAATTTTGTTAAATATAATTAAATTATATTTTAAATGTGAAATAATATTTTAAAAAAATATTTATATGGTAAATTTATTTTAGAAATCAAAGTTTCATTTTCTGGATATAAAAGTAATTTTATGATATTATTAAAAATCAAATAAATGAACTAATTATATATTATTCTTAAATTTATAAATTATAAATGCAAATGCTCTTCCAAAAGCTTCATATGAGAGCATTTGCCAGAGAGCATTTGGAGGGCATTAGCATTTAGTAAATGCTTTTCTAACAAATGTTGATTGGATAATGTAGAACATAATGCTAATGCTAATGCTCTACCAATCAAGGCCTTAGAGTATTAGTTTTCTAATTTTATTGATATAACGGATCACATATTCTATATAATATGGTTAGCATAAGCGAGATTATGCGTGTATGCCACACTTAGGTAATTAAACATGAATTTTATGACCAAAGATCTAATACCAAATAAAACTACTTGGGTTTGCATTGTTAATTAATTATGTCACTGGATTGGTATGTTGAGTGATTTCAATCTGATTAGATTAGGCTGCATACTTTAAAGAAAACTTGCGTATTGTGAGTGTTACAGCCGATTATTTTTTTTAGTCATTATTTTTGAAAATGTGCGCTTACTATAGTGTCTTATGCCCCCTTAGTATAGGAATTTTTTTAATGGCTACAGATTATCCCTTCTTCTCTTCTTACTTGTTTTATACTTTAAGAAAGTGTACTTACTGATTAAGAATGTTTTAAATGCTTTATTGGTGTATCGTATCATGAGGCTATGCTTAAGCTATTATTAAACCTTATTTATTTCTTCTATACATGTACGATGAATTCATATTCGGCGTCCGTGGTTAGAACTATTGCTATAAGACGCATAGTACAAGAATTCATTTGTTGAATTTTAACATGCAGGGTAGACTCGTTTCTTTCGAATATCATGGAAAGGGGTGTAACTTATAAATATATACGAGAATTACATGCGTATAATATAATTGTAATCTTCATTAAAGTCGCACTTGGGACAAAAACAAGTCAATTTAGCTAACAAATTGTGGTAAAAGACAATCAAATTATTGGATACTCTTGTCCATGACATTTGAGACCATGTCTCTGTCACTCTTGTCCCCTATCTTATTTATCATGATTAATATTCAGTAAAACCAACTCAAATAATTACTTTTCTCATTAATTTATCTTAATTTAAAGCAGTTTCACGAAAGGAAAACAACAGAAACATTGGTAAGTGAATTCCATCTTGGTGGAGATTATGGAAATGCGGTTACTGGTTAGTGAATTTATTTTTTGGTTACTACTGGTCAGTGAATTTAAATTATGATATGGTTTTAAATTTTGAAAAAGTAATTATATTGCTTTATGATACAGTATATTATTACTAGTTAGAACTTAGTTAAAACCACCAAACGTTTTGCTGCATCTTATTTTCATTGCGTCTGACTCATATTCAAAGACTCCATAATTGATTGGTTGGTAATTCAATAAATTAAACTATATGAATATGGTTGTAGTTATTTGCTCCAAAATGTTGAAAATACAAACGAATGATAAAGTAAGCCATAATATATTTTTATGAGTGGATCCCAACAAGTGACAGTAAATAACATCGACCTCTCTATTTACTATCTAAATTATTGACAAAGGGTAGAAAATCTGTCTTTCGTGTTTTTCATGCTTTTCAACTTATCTCCAAAGATTTATCATCTTCATCTCAGGCACCTCTTGATATCAGAGTTCTGGCTGATTAGTCATATCTATTAATCCAAATTATAACAACGATCTGATCAAAGCTACGTACTAGTAGTAATAAACTCATTTTGTGGAAAGACTACATTTATATATAATTAACCTCACTCATAAAACTGTATAAATCCAAACTTAATTAATCCACCCCGCAAACCAAGTAAGTAATACTAACTATTATATTAGAAACTAAGCAATTAATATTCATCTGGAGATAATACGATTCGTGTTCAAACGAGTTGTTTCGTAGACGGGAAGCTCTTCTCGATACCTTTCGATCCCTATCGCCGATAGATTATCCAACTCGAACAGGTCCGAGCTCGCGCAACTCGCGGAATCATCGTCGTCGTCGTCGTCTTCTTCTTGGCCGGAGATGTTGACGACGTCTTTATTCTTCTGGTAAGTTCTTATAAGTTCCTTGGCTGTTTCAATCACGCGACGATTCTCCTCCATAACTCGGCTCTCACGATGAGTATCCAAGCTTCGATGATGATGACGAGTGGAGTCTTCGTCGAGGACGACGTTGACGGGACAGAATCGAACAGACCGTTTCGTTTTTTCGCTAGACGACGTCGTTTTGCTCAGGCAAGATCTGGAGAATGAAGACGCGGACGAACAAGTGGTCGATGACGTGGCGGTTTTACTCGGTTTCTTAGTGTTTCCGGTGAAGAGAGAGTTAAGGAAAGTGGCGAGACGTCCGCCGGGAGAGATCGGCTGTTTCACTTTCTTCAAATCGCTATACATCTTCAACGCCTTCGATTTCACTTTATTATTATTATCTTTAGGCCGTTCGACGTTGGTTCGAACCGGCTTAGGATGGTGATGAATCGCCGGTGGGGAACGCGACGAGCGAGTTCGCCTGTAGAAGGAATCGGACTCGGAGGAGGAGAATCCGCTCGAGTCGGAGGAGCTGGAGCTCGAATGCTTGAAGAAAACTGGCTCGACGGTGGTCGGTTTCCTGGATCTAACGACATCGTCGGCGGTTTTGCGGCGATTAACGAGGATTTTCTCGAGGCAGACGCGATTCTCGTCGAGAGACTGCTTCTTCCTCATGGAGACGTCGGAGGAATCGTCGATGGAGCGGTAGATTTGGTCTAGGAGAGTGGAGGAGAAGGAAGGATGACGGTGGTCTCGGCGACGGTACTGGTGGTCTATAGTGTTCTTGTTATCCCAAGGATCCATGAGGTTTTTGAGTTTATATAGAGGAAGAAGGTAATGATAGTGTTGGAGTTTCTGGTGAAGAGAGAGAGAGAATGATGAAGAGATAGAGAGAGAGAGAGAGAGAGAGAGAGAGAGAGAGAGAGAGAGAGAGAGAGAGTAATGAGAGAAGAAGCACGCTTTGTTTCTTCTTCTGACCTGAGAGTGAGGAGGAGGAAGAAGAAAGGAGAGAGGGTCTTATCAGCCAAATGTTACTCACTGCCACGTGTCTTATTATTTTCCTATGGGAAAAAAATTCAGTTTTTACTTAGGTGGAATCGGGTGCCAGACTGGAATATAGTTGTTGCCAATATTACTGTATTTAACTAGGGGTGGGCGTTCGGATACTCATTCGGGTTCGGTTCGGGTCTGTTCGGGTTTCGGGTTTTCGGGATCAAAGATTTCAGTCCCATTCGGGTATTTCTAAATTTTGGTTCGGGTTCGGTTCGGATCTTTACGGGTTCGGTTCGGGTTCGGATAACCCATTTAAATTATTTCTAAAATTTTAAATTCATTATATACTTTAAATTCCTAAAAATCTATAAATAAAATAATATATTACAAATAAATTTAAATAACATATGTCAAAATACTTAAACTTAACATATAAATTAGTTTGATTTGAACATTTGAATAGAGAATCAGTAGATTGTTTAAGTATTTTTGGTGTTTTGAGTATACTTTAGCTATTTTAGACATTTACTTTTGACTATTTGTATATATTTTCAAGTATTTTGGAAAATTTAAAAGTATCTTATATATTTTGGATGTTTTTAATATACATTAAATCTAAAAACAGTTAATATATTTAGATATATAAATCTATTTCGGATACATTCGGGTATCCGAAATACTTCGGTTCGGGTCAGGTTCGGTTTCGGTTCTAAAAATACCGAAATTTTGAACCCGTTCGGATATTTAATGAATTTCGGTTCGGGTTCGGTACTAATTTTTCGGATCGGATTCGGTTTGGTTTTTCGGATCCGGATTTTCTGGCCAGCCCTAATTTAACTCTTTTTATTTATTTTTATTCATAGATAATTTAACTTGGTAGGTCTTACTTTTACTATTTAACCCATGTGAGCTTTGTGGAAAAATAATTTTTCAATTAGAGCAGTATTAACTGTTGAACCCATGTTTGGGTATTTAAAAAAGTAAAATAATAATATTATAATAATTTTGGTTCAAATAATTAGTTTGTTTTTTTTTTCTTTTAATAGAAATAAGATACTCGACATTTGAGTATAAATATTGGTCCTAAAAATTCTCTGCAATAAACCGATTCTTGCTTTCTCTTTTATGTTTTACTTGTTTTTAATATTTATAATAGGTAGATATTATGGAAGATCTCCTTGTTGGAGCTGCTCTTAAGTTTTCAATGGACGATTAAAAGATAAACAAATTGAATGCACAAAAGTATGAATTATTTTAGCGTTATTCTCATTAAAATTGGAGAAAAAATACTTTATCTATAAGTTTGTTTTATATATGAGAGAAAAAAATAGAATGCTACACATGTATCAATAATTTGACAAAAACTTAATTTAGTTATTATAAAATATATAAAATAACGAAAGAAAAGTATTTAAAATAAGAATTTCGTACTTTTTTAAAATGGTCAGGCTTAAAAAAAAAACTAATTGTGAATATGCCAAAGCACTACAATTGATAAAACAATAGTAGAACTTGTATCTTATTTTAGATTCAGACTTAAGTGGAAACGATTTTTCTAATTACTATTTCGTATTTCACTAGTTTTTTTTTCGTATTTTCACTAGTTAAATTCCTTTTGTTTCTCCTGATTATCTTATTACATCATTCAGACCATTCAGATCACTGGTTACCTTTTTCTTCTTTTTATTATTTACACAGCTTTACACACGATTTCATGCATGTGAAATTGTGACACGACCATAACACTAATTAGTATACGTACAAGCCAATCGGTTACAAACCTTGATCATCGGCCATAACTTTAGTCGTAGTTAAAGTTTGGTTGCTCCGTGCTGATTAAAAAGAAACTAATCACATATTTGCTAGCTTCTCTATTATAAAGAAGTCTTATGTTTATAACAGTTAAGCCAGTGATAAGATTTTCTTTTCTTTTTAAAAACAAAAGTAGTTCGTGTATTTCATGGCACAAAATATAAATTGTTGATTCATTACAGCAAATCCAGTGTTGATACTTGGGTCCATTACAAATTTTCTTTCTTAAATTTATATTAATCGTGAATACTATTATAACTATTATGTACTATACACTAAACTATTCTAACTGGAATTAGCATTTATTCAGTATGAGTAATTAGACAAAAATAACATGTTTTATACTATATTGAAGTTGTCATTTGTATTACTTTGAGAATATTGGTTTCTAAAGAAATATGATCATAAAGGCTTCTGACCGTTTAAACGTTCCACATATATGTGATGTACATTTTTTTGCTGAAAAGGACTAGAATCTTAATATATAATAAAGATAATCTGTGCTACTACAAAAATTTCAAAACTTAAAACTGTGGAAAGTACATATTGATATCTTTAGATATGATTGTGTAAACAATAATTGTAACGCATACAAATGAAGGCACAGTTTGTCAAACTTCGAAGAGAAAAGCTAGGGCGAAAGGACCAAAAAAGTAAACCCTAGGGATATACATAGGATTCGCTTTGTATGTGAACGCCTAAACGGTGTGATGTGAATCAAAAATGGCCAAAAAGGATTATAGAGAATGAATAGTCAAGCAATGCGGCTAAGAGGCTCAATCACATAATTTGACCCAACGCCAACACTGAGACACTCCTCATGAACAGATATTAATTATGTTGCAAGCCACTACCTTGATACTATTGCAGTTTTAACTTTTAAAAGAGTTTATTCACATACTTTGGTTGTCTACATTGTTGAAATCTCTAACTCGTCTTTTATTTCCCCAAAAGTAATTATTAACTTTCACCACACGATCATGCTTTGAAATCATTCTATGTTCCCCAATTTGTTTCACGTTTATCGTTTCCTTTTCATAAGCTAATCAAACTAATTGTTAGCATCATGCATACATCTTAGTTGATAATTGGATCTACCACGTTGATTCGCACTTGATATATGGAGAAGCTTAATGACTATCCGCTAAGAAATACAATGGCTTATTTTTCTGACAACTGAGAAAGTCAACGTCAATCAAACGTGTACATATATAAATATATGCATATATTGATATATATTTATATTTATAGGTAAGCGATTAACTATTAATGCTTTCGGTTAATAAAGAAACATGTAAGAGTTTTATAAGGTGTGGTAGAGAAGTATTTAATTTAGTCAGTCTTTCGCATGTGAGTTCTACCTAAAGGTATTTTAAAACAGTTAGTTAACAGAAGGAACTTCTATTTTTATTTAATATTCTTTTGGCCGCAATATATATTTTTTTTAATAAATTTAGTGTGCCCCAATCCTTATCTTAGCTTAATAATAATAATTAAAATAATTTACTTATTATAATACTAATGATATACTTTACATGCGTTATACGTATTCGTATTTATATTTAACAAATGCATCGCAAATTGTACTTTACTAATGTTTTGTGGTTAAAATATATATTAAATTAAGATAACAGTAATTAAAAGTTGATGAAAGCATGTTCTAAAAGTTAATGAGACTCATTTGCTAAATGATTACTTCCTGAGCTAAGTTTTAAAATTGAAATTTGTTTTCTTCTTTCTCAAAAAAATTGTTTTCTTCGACGGGGACGACACAAAACGAGTAATAAGGATAAATAATTAGGTGAATCATTTTCTTTCAAAAAACTATGTCCACCTCTTTACAATCTTTGTTTTTGTTGTTAACTTTCTATATTATCCTGCATATGTATATATAAATACTCAGATGAAATATATAGTGGTATAATAAAATGCACTAATTGATAAGTTTAAGTATTTTTTAATTATTTTGTTCAAAGAAACTTTTCTAAAAAAAAAAATTGTTTGTGACAAATTCGAAAATGCAGGGTAAAATGATCGTCCCTTCGAATCCACGAAATATCCCACTCATAGCGCCTTCTTTTCTAACCGGACCCCATCGTCGTACACTTTTGCTATTCTTTTCCTTTTATACAGAACAAAACAGATATTTACGGAGTAGTATATATTATTCAATCTCGTATTCCTGTCTTAGATCAAACGAAACGATTCTATACAGATACTCTTAAGATATGTGCTTAACGTGCAAGTACATAAACATGCTTATAAAACATTATATAATTTATTCTTATATTCACTAAAGAACACTTTTCATAGTTGAGAACTTGAGATAGTTAATATCTCTTCCATTTATATTCAAAAATACATAATAAGCATGAATAATGTCTAATATTTTTTTCTAAATTAGAATCTTGTATATATATTCCTCTATATATAATTTATATGCCATGTCAGTTTATAGTATTGTCCTTATATATTGGAAAAAGGAAATAACCTATTCTGAATTGCAGAGCCTGTATGCATGTGTGGACTGCAGTTATAAGAAAATGACAGCTTCTCATAAGATCATACTGAGTTTTGTGCATGCAGTAAAAGAAGATTCCACCGTAATCAAACTCAAGAGACGTATTATTTAATACATAAAAATTCATAACAAAATTTCAACAAGTTAATTTTGGGTTTAAGTATTAAAGATTTAGGGTGATTATTGATCCTCATCATTATACTTTATAGTTCTCCTTCAAAAAATATTTTAAATAGATATATTGAAGTGAATTGGACTTAAATTAACATTACACAGAGCTTTAACATTTCCTAATGAAAGATGGGGTCAAGAAAAAAGCCTAATCGCCCATCATTTTCCTAGCTATATGAAGACTTCGTTATTTAAAAGATAGTGTCGCCTAATCAAATTCTAAACCCCCAGTTAATTGATGAGCCCCTAGTCTATAGGCTTCTCAAATCTCAGGATTCTCTAAGATAATCCCTAGCCAATCCTTGCGAGACACAAAGTACTAAGTAGTAAGTCTAATTAGTGCTAGTTTTGACTCCTACGATCCCATCACATATCATTAAGGAGAAGAAAACAATTACTGAATCTTTGGTAAAAAGTTGAAAGAGTATTAGTTACTCCAAATCACTCAAGAAAAGTAGTTAGAAGTCCATAGAGAGCAATCTTTTCTCAAAAGGCTAAGTGAAAGAGGAAACCAATAGCACTTGATTAAGACTCTAGACCAGTTTTCTTAAACCAACTACTAGTTTTCCATATATGTCAACAACACCATCGATTATATTTTTTTTGGCATCTTTGTCATAATAACTTCGTGCGAAATGTTATACAAAAAAATATCTAAAATTCAAAGTAATCAAGAAGATAATCAAGCTTACAAAGTTATATTCAAACAATGTTTAGTTAGTTTAAAAAGTGGTACATATATTCTTAGTGTAGAAGAAAGCTTAGTCAAGCTCAGGAACCAATGTTCTTTTATGAAAATCCAGGAGAGTATATGAAAGAAATGTTTGGGGATCCCAAGAAAAGAAAAGGATGACACAGAACTCAAAGAAGAACAATGACAACTCAATCTTTTCCTTTGAAACATCACTCAGAAAACAGCAGTCTCTCTTTTCTCAAATCCCCAAAACACTCTTATCGAAAAAAGAGAAGAAAAAAAAAGAAAAGAAAAATGAACAGGGTATTTTATAAGAAGCACAACTGTAAAACGACCAAGCACATGGCACACTAAAACGGGATGCATTACCTGGTCGAGAGAAGTGATAATATGTGTGCCTCCTTTTGAAGCTTTATAACGAAACAGCCTGAAGAACAACCGAAGAATAGAGGATCTATACAGAAGCAAACATCCATACATGGACAACTTCTATAAAATTATACAAAAATTGATAGTGAAGTAAACATTATCTTTCACGATTATTGCAACTTCTCAGCAAAGGTAAAGGCACCCTTCATTCGCGGTAACATGATTAATGATTTTCTTATTTGGTTGACTCAAACATACGTGCACAGAGCCCAGTATGCATATTAACAAATGAACGATTAATTCCTCTCCATATTCATATTATACTTTGCATTCACATTAAGAATTTGATAAAACCTATAATGAATGAATAAATTGAAGTATAATGAAGACCGAGTCTTTAGGAGTTTGTTTATAGTTGTTTTGATTTGAATAAATCTTCCTATATTCTAGGAAGCAAGTATCGAGTTGTTAGCTGGCTTGTAGGAGTTGCTTTCGTTTTGCTATTTAAGCTTATGTACCTTGCAGTTTGAGAAATAAGATATCACGAGTATTTTCAACATTCTTGATCTAAGATTAACAAGTGGTATCAGAGCCCGTAACTAATCTGTTGCGAGTTCAAGAGAGAAACATCAAAAGTGAGAATGAGTGAAGAGAAATCATTGCTGAGCATTCCTAAGCTTGATGGAGATTATGAGCATTGGGCAATGCTCATGGAGAATCTCCTGCGTCCCAAAGAATGGTGGGAACTAGTTGAAGAAGGGATCACACAGACGGAGAGTGCGGAGATGACGGGGGCGCAGAGAACCGAACTCGCAGATCAGAAGCTCAAAGACCTGAAGGTGAAGAACTACCTCTTTGCGTCCATTGACAAGACAACACTGAAGACAATCGCAAAGAAAGAAACCTTGAAGGACATATGGGATTCCTTGAAGGCGAAGTATCAAGGAAACAAGCGGGTTCAAAGTGCTCAACTCCAAAGGCTGAGAAGAAACTTTGAAGTTTTGGAGATGAAGGAAGGTGATTCAATCACTGACTACTTCTCAAGAGTCATGGTCGTGGCCAATGACATGAGGAATCTTGGAGAAGACATGCCGGATGATAAGATTGTCGAGAAGGTGCTGAGAACACTGGTGGATAGATTCACGTATGTTGTATGTGCCATTGAAGAATCAAAGGACATCAAGGAGCTGTCTTTTGATGAGCTACAGAGTTCACTGTTGGTGCATGAGCAGAATCTCTGCAAAGTTGGTAGTGAAGAACATGCCTTGAAGATGGAAGGTGGAAGAGGACGTGGTGGTTCCTCAGGATATCAAGGAAGAGGTGGCTATATGCAGAACAGAGGCAGAGGAGGGTACCGAGGTGGTCGTGGACAGGACAAGGGAGGTTCTAGTTTTGACAAAAGTAACATCGAGTGTTACAAATGTCACAAGTTGGGTCACTTTAAGAATGAGTGCCCCACTTGGGAGAGGACAGCCAATTATGCGGAGCTTGAAGAAGATATCCTTCTCATGGCGTCAGTAGAGACTGTAGAAAAGCACGCGTGGTACCTTGACTCAGGCTGTAGCAACCACATGTGCGGTACTAAAGAGTGGTTCATCGAGCTTGATACGAAGTTTCGGCAGCAAGTCAAGCTAGGGGATGACAGACGCATGCAAGTTGAAGGAAAAGGCAGTCTCAGGCTTGAGATTAATGGAATAACTCAGGTGATCTCCTCTGTGTACTTTGTTCCTGGACTGAAGAGCAACCTCTTAAGCTTGGGTCAACTTCAACAAAAGGGCTTGAGGATCGTTGTTGAAGATGACTCTTGTGAGATTTGGCACAAACAGCAAAGGAGGATGATAATGCACTCAACAATGACGTCAAACAGGATGTTTGTGGTCATGGCAACCGTACTGGAACCAAAGGAGGAGCTGAAGCTAAATCAGGTGCAGAGCTCAGTGGAAGCTGACGAGACTTGGCACAAGAGGTATGGCCATCTCTCACACGACAGTCTTCTTAAGCTAGCTGAGAAGGGAATGGTGAATGGCTTACCAAAAATCAACAAGCCAGGAGAAGTATGTGAGGTGTGCATGAAAGGGAAGCAGATCAGAGAAAACATACCGAAGAAAAGCTTGTGGAGGCCAAGCAAGCGTCTTGAGTTGGTACATAGTGACATCTGCGGACCAATCTCACCGATTTCAGAGAGTGGTAAGAGATATATTATCAACTTCATTGATGATCTGAGCCGCAAGTGTTGGACTTTCTTCCTGTCTGAGAAGTCAGAAGCATTTAGAGTGTTCAAAGAGTTCAAAAACGCTGCAGAAAGAGAAAGTGGACAACAGCTGGTGTGCCTGAGAACTGAAAGAGGAGGAGAGTTTAACTCTAAGGCGTTTGATGAGTTCTGTGCAGAACAAGGGATCAAACGGCAACTGACAACGGCATATACTCCGCAGCAAAATGGGATCGCAGAGAGGAAGAATAGGAGCATAATGAATATGGTAAGATATATGCTCTTTGGAATGGGAGTTCCTCTGCGATTCTGGCCAGAGGCAACACAATACGCTGTGCACATCCTCAACAGAAGTCCAACAGCTATCCTCGGAGACATCACACCATCAGAGAAATGGAGCTCACATAAACCATCAGTTGAGCACCTAAGGGTCTTTGGATGTGTGGCCTTTGCACACATACCATACGAGAAGAGGGTGAAGCTAGACGAGAAAAGTGTGAAGTGCGTCATGTTTGGGGTCAGTAAGGAATCAAAGGCATACAGACTATATGACGATGCACAAAAGAGGATCATCATAAGCAAAGATGTGAGATTTGATGAGGAGAAGCGTTGGGAATGGGAAGAGAGCTACGGAAAAGAAGAGTTTATAGTAAGTGGGGATGAGACTGAGACAAACCGTGGTGATGCTGAAGAAGAAGGAGAAGCTGTAGAAGAACAGAATGAAGAAGAAGAAGTCACCGCTGCTACTCAGGAAGAAGCTGCAGAGCCAGTAGCTGAGACAGAGGTTGCGGAGGGGAACGCGGGTAGCAGTAGAGCTGGAAGGAACCTAACAAAACCTGCGTGGATGAGAGACTACATCTGTGAAGAGAAAGGGATGTACATTGAAGAGGACGATGACTACATGGTGTTGTACGTAAATGAAGAAGATCCAGTAAGGTTCGAAGAAGCTGCCAAACATGAGAAGTGGAAGAAAGCGATGGAAGCAGAGATCAAAGCCATTGAAGACAATGAAACTTGGGAGCTTGTAGATGCGCCTATGCACGCCAAGATCATTGGAGTAAAATGGGTATTCAAGACAAAGCTTAACGAAAGGGGAGAAGTTGACAAGTTTAAAGCTAGGCTGGTGGCAAAGGGCTTTCATCAAACATATGGAATTGATTTCCATGAGGTCTTCGCTCCAGTGGCTAGATGGGACACCATAAGAGTGATACTTGGTTTGGCTGCTCAAAGAGGATGGAGTGTGTACCAACTCGACGTGAAGAGTGCGTTCCTACATGGAGAACTCAAAGAGGATGTGTACATCGAACAACCTAAGGGCTTTGAGTTGGAGAATGAAAGCAAGAAGGTATACAAGTTGAAGAAAGCTTTATATGGCTTGAAACAAGCACCGCGGGCATGGTACAGCAGAATTGAGAGATACTTTGCAAGGGAAGGGTTCAAAAAGTGCTACTGTGAACATACATTGTTCGTCAAGGCTAAAGGAGACGAGGTCTTGATAGTTAGCTTGTACGTAGATGATCTCATCTATACAAGTAATTCAGTGGTGCTACTTGAGGAGTTTAAAGGATCCATGATGGAAGAATTTGCTATGACTGACCTAGGGAAGATGAAGTATTTTTTGGGTGTTGAAGTTATACAAGACGAAGATGGTATCTTCATAAATCAGAAGAAATATGCTCTGGAGACCTTGGAGAAGTTTGGCTTGGGAGACTGCAACTCGGTTAGAAATCCTATGATTCCTGGAAACAAGCTGAACAAGGAAGGAGAGGGACGCTCAGTGGATCCTACTCTCTTTAAGCAAATCGTTGGAAGCCTAAGGTACTTGACGGCTACTAGGCCCGATTTTATCTACTCTGTGAACATTGTGAGTAGGTATATGGAGAATCCAAGGGAGTCGCACATGCTAGCAGTGAAAAGAATACTCAGATATGTGCAAGGAACTTCAGGCCTTGGTATACAGTACAAGCGAAGTGATGCAAGAGGTTTGGTGGGCTTTGTAGATAGTGACTATGCGGGCGATGAGGATGACCGAAGAAGCACATCTGGATACACGTTTATGGTTGGAGCAGGAGCAGTTGCTTGGAGCTCAAAGAAACAACCTATTGTCACTCTCTCGACAACGGAAGCTGAGTATGTAGCAGCAGCCAATGGAGCTTGCCAAGAAGTTTGGTTACGCAATGTGCTGGAAGAGATGGGATTCGAACAAGAGGGAGGTACAGTTCTGTTTTGCGATAATAGCTCTGCAATTAAGTTATCAAAGAACCTTGTGTTCCACGGTAGAAGTAAGCACATTCATGTGCGTTATCATTTCCTTCGAGATTTGGTAAATGAAGGTGTTATTACTATGGAGTATTGTTCAACCAAGAAACAGTTGTCAGACATTATGACAAAACCAGTGAAGCTTGATGTGTTCGAGAAGTTGAGAAAGGACATGGGAGTTTGCTTGAAGAATGTAAACTGAAAGGAGTTTCAGTTTAAGGGAGGGATTGAAGTATAATGAAGACCGAGTCTTTAGGAGTTTGTTTCTAGTTGTTTTGATTTGAATAAATCTTCCTATATTCTAGGAAGCAAGTATCGAGTTGTTAGCTGGCTTGTAGGAGTTGCTTTCGTTTTGCTATTTAAGCTTATGTACCTTGCAGTTTGAGAAATAAGATATCACGAGTATTTTCAACATTCTTGATCTAAGATTAACATAAACGAGTGTTTCTTTGACCAAAAACATGATTTTCACTGGATAAGTTCATCTGGAATAAATGACCAAAAACAAGTAAATGTAAAAAAGAAGATGTAAATTTCTTTTCACTGGATAAATTCATCTGCGCGTTACAGAACAGACTTACGTTAAGACGAGGCTCGTGATGTTGGGTTAGTTTCAAGCCTAATAAAATCGGAAAATGAAAGAAAACAACAACGAAAGGACCCATAAATATCCCGTGGGCGTAATACTTCCTATTTGATGTTCTTTGAAAATACAACTTCCGTTTATTTTTCTTCCCGCTTTCGCTTTAGAGAGACAATATAAGCCAGAAGATGAGCCCAAATGAGAGACATAAACAAAACATGTAAGACACCCGAATAAACTGATAATGTGAATCAAACTCTTAAGTTTCTAACAACGTTTTTAAAACCGGACCGCAAATTGAACCACGGTTCAATATGGTTTGACCGGGTCAAACCTGGTTCAATAACCTGTTTAAATATATTTTTAGTATACACATTTAAAAGTAGTATTAGTAAAAATGATTCATAATAAAAATATAAATAAATTTTAAACATAAAACATTATAAATATAAACTAGTTTTATGTTTACATGAATTGTTTATACATTTTGATAGTTTTGGTGGTTTTTATCAATTTAATAATTAACTTTGATATCCAATCTGGCTATGTGACCAGTTCATGGTCGAACCAATTATGAGATCTAACCCGGCTATATAACCAGTTCATGGTCGAATCCGGTTCAACCATCGGGTTTGTCCGGTTTTAAAAACACTGGTTTCCAACTTTATTACAGTTTATTATTTGTTAAATCATTATTATTTGGTAAATCAGATCCTACAAAAAAAAACTTGTCAAAATTGATAGAGAAGTAAGAAGCTGTTTTTCTCGATTATTGCAACTTCTCAACAAAATTAGAGACAAAATTTCGTTGTTAGCGATAGTATGATCCTTTAATTAGTTTTGCTTCATACACACATGCACGGAGTTCAGCGTGCATATTAATAAACGAACATTCAAATTGTTTTCCATATTCATATTACACTTTGACTATACATTAAGAAATTGAAAAACAACAACTTTGATTTCATAAAACAATAATTTAAAATTAACGTGAATCAATAGATTTTAGATGCATGGGTACACAACAACAATCATAATTCAATTAAGCAACAAAAGATTTGAAAACAAAACCTTTTTTAAAATGTCAGTTTGTTTCTGAGTTAACATATAGTAGTAATTTAAAATTTTGTTTTTTCATTTTTACTTTCTGAAAAATTTCAAACCAACCTAACTTACATGTAAACAACTATACAAATGATAAAGAAAACGACAAAATGTCATAAAGATCTTAGCAATGAAACAATAATCGAAAGTGTACGTATACTCTACACCGTATTCCTAGTTAGACATTTCATAAGCGTTATGCCTTTATAGTAATATATAAGAGAGATCAAACTGAAATTTAGACATGAGATACGTGGAAATGCATATGATGTACACTACAAGAAAACACAACTTTAGCGACGAAGTTTAACGAGGAAAATAAAACCTCGTAAAATAACGTCATCTTTACGAGTTACTTACGAGGAAACTAAAAAGCAACATCAGTTCGTCGTAAATTAACGAGGAAAACATTTCCACGTAAAAAAGACGTAAGTTAACGTGGTTCTTACGAGGAAAATTATCTTCCTCGTAATGTCGACGTAAATATAGCGTGTCCTTTACGAGGAAAACCTTTGCGTGTAAATAACGACGAAATTTCGAGTCTACCAACTTTGTAGGTGTAACACGTTTTTTTTTCGGCTACCTAACAAAATTTCGTGGTTAATTCGTAGTAAAATCTCAACTACCAGATTCGAAAATTTCCTATAAATATGAACCTTTGAAGATCATTTTAAACACACCAAGAAGAAAAAAAAAACGTGAAAGAAAAAAAATGTCGGCTCCGGGAATATTTTCGAGTTGCGGAGGTGGATGTATATGCATAGAGATGCTAGCGGGAGAGTGACGAAAGAATACCTTGCGGGGCTGGAGACATTTATGCATCAGGCAGATTCCACACCGCTGGCCCAAGAAAGCGGTAAGATGTTCTGTCCTTGTCGGAAATGCAACAATTCGAAATTGGCAAATCGTGAAAATGTTTGGAAGCATTTAATAAATAAAGGTTTCACGCCAAATTACTATATCTTGTTTCAACATGGAGAAGGTATTAATTATGATGAGAATCATGAAGCTAGTAGTAGTAATAACAATTTTCAGGAAGAACAACCGGTTGATCATCATCATTTGCATAATAAACATAGTTACCATCAAGAAGAGCAGATGGTAGATTTTGATAGGGTTCATGATATGGTAGCTGATGCATTCGTAGCTCATGATGAAGATGAAGAACCTAATATAGATGCAAAAAAGTTTTATGAAATGTTAGATGCTGCGAATCAGCCACTTTATAGTGGTTGTAGAGAAGGTCTCTCTAAATTGTCGTTGGCAGCTAGAATGATGAATATTAAAACTGATCACAATCTAACTGAAAGTTGCATGAATGAATGGGCAGACTTGTTTAAAGAGTATTTGCCGGAAGACAATGTGTCTGCTGATTCTTATTATGAGATTCAGAAACTGGTTTATAGTCTTGGTTTGCCTTCGGAGATAATAGATGTTAGCATTGACAATTGCATGATCTACTGGGGAGATGATGAGAAGTTAAAAGAATGTCGATTCTGCAAGAATCCACGATTCAAGCCGCAAGGACGGGGACGTAACAGGGTACCGTACCAAAGGATGTGGTACCTACCAATTACAGGCAGATTGAAAAGATTGTACCAATCAGAGCAGACTGCTGGGAAGATGAGATGGCATGCCGAGCACACTCAGACGGATGGTGAGATGACTCATCCATCAGATGCAAGAGCCTGGAAACATTTCAACAAAGTACATCCAGAATTCACTAGCAATAGCCGGAATGTGTATCTCGGATTATGCACAGATGGATTTAGTCCATTCGGAATGTCAGGGAGACAATATTCATTGTGGCCAGTCTTTCTTACGCCATACAACCTGCCACCGGAGTGCATGCAACGGGAGTTGCTATTCTTGACCATATTAATACCTGGTCCGAACCATCCAAAAAGGTCTCTGGATGTTTTCCTACAACCACTGATAAAAGAGTTGAAGGATTTGTGGTCAACAGGGAAGAGGACGTATGACTGCTCAACGAAGACGAATTTTACTATGCGAGCGATGCTTCTGTGGACCATAAGTGACTTTCCTGCCTATGAGATGTTATCTGGATGGACTACACATGGGAGATTAGCTTGTCCATATTGTAATGGAACGACAGATGCGTTTCAACTGAAGAATGGTAGGAAGACAAGTTGGTTCGATTGTCACCGTCGATTTCTTCCCATTGGCCATCCGTACCGAAGAAACAAGAAATTGTTTAGGCACAAAAGAATTGTGAGAGACACTCATCCTCCATATTTAACTGGACAACAAATTGAAGCGCAACTCGATTACTATGGAGCTCTGCAAACAGTTCCTCGTGGTGGTAATTGGCATGTCCCCGGTAATATGCCTGATTTTTACGGTGTTCAGCACAATTGGCACAAGAAGAGTATATTTTGGGAGTTGCCATATTGGAAGGATCTTCTTTTACGCCACAACCTCGATGTGATGCATATAGAGAAGAATTTCTTTGAGAACATCATGAATACAATATTGAATGTCCCAGGGAAGACAAAAGACAACATAAAATCGAGGATGGACTTGCCGGATATTTGCTCAAGAAGTGAGTTACTTATAAAAAGCAATAGACAAGTTCCCGTTCCGATATTCAGATTGTCTTCAGAAAAAAAGTCGGTGTTGTTCAACTGGGTGGCATCAGAAGTGAAGTTCCCCGATGGGTATGTTTCAAATCTCTCTAGATGTGTTGAAAAGGGTCAAAATTTCTCTGGGATGAAGAGTCATGATTGTCATGTATTTATGCAATGACTACTTCCCTTTGCATTTGCGGAGCTACTTCCAACAAACGTACATGAAACACTTGCAGGTAATAAATTATAACCCAGTAATTTTATAATGGTTTAGTTTGCAATAATATATGACTAATGTGTTTTTTTTTTGGAATTAGGCATCAGAGCATTTTTCAGGAATCTGAGCACACGCACTCTTAAAGAAGAAGTTGAGCAACAGCTTCAGGAGAACATTCCCATCTTATTATGCAACTTGGAGAAAATATTTCCTCCGGGATTTTTTGATGTCATGGAGCATCTAGCTATCCATCTCTCATATGAGGCATTGCTTCGTGGACCTGTACATTACGGATGGATGTATCAGTATGAGCAAGCCATGAAATATTTGAAGGGAAAAGCCAAAAACCTCGCAAAAGTTGAAGGTTCTATAATTGCTGGAAGTTTGACGGAAGAAACTTCTCACTTCACATCGTACTACTTTGGGTCAAAAGTACGTACCCGGAAAAGAGCTCCTAGAAGATATGATGATGGTGGTGTCGCGCCAACATATGCAGTTGCTGGTGTTCCAGACATCTTTAGCCAGATTGGGCGACTCGGTGGAAAATCAAAAGAGGTTTGGTGGTCGAGTGAAGAAGACGCCCATAGTGCACACACCTATATTCTACTCAATTGAGAAGATCCATTGATGCGTTATTTTGAAAGGTACATATGGACACTTCTAAACACACATAATAAATATAAATTATATAATTGTGAAATTAAGATAATTGATATAAAATGTGATTTTACAGCTTATTTGTTTCTCAAGTCGAAGAAACATTCCCAGGTATATCCACAAGTGACGTAGACAAAAGGAAAGATCAACACTTTATTAAGTGGTTGAAGAATCAGGTATTAATTTTTACAGCTCGATCAAATTATTTTTTCATTCATTATATGTACTAATATTTCAACGTTCTCTTTTATTTTTTAAGGTTGATTATGACGACGATGCAGATTATCCTAAATGGTTACACGAAATAATTCAATCTCCACATATAAAGGTCACCACATCACAGATGTATTTCACACAAGGCTATACTTTTCACACATATGAGTATGGTAGACAACAGGCGACCAGTAACTATGGAATATGTGTGAAAGGGGAAACAGATTTCTACGGGATCTTGACGGAGATTATTGAAGTCGAATTCCCAGGGATATTGAAGCTGAAATGCGTCCTCTTTAAATGTGAATGGTTTGACCCTGTCGTCAATAGAGGTGTTCGGTTTAACAAATTTGGTGTAGTTGATGTCAATGGTGGACGAAGGTACAACAAATTTGAGCCTTTCATCTTAACTTCACAAGCAGACCAAGTTAGCTTCCTTCCATACACTCGGATGAGAGAATCAGGAATAAATTGGTTATCCGTGATCAAAGTTACACCTCGTGGACGAATCATAAGTGGAGAAGAACCACCATTGCAAGAAGAACAGATAAATGTAGTCGAGGAACCTGAAGCTGCCACAGACGACATACTTCTCATTGATCCGCATAATCATGAGTACGAAGATCTTACCGACGATGCGACGGACGAAGCTGTTGAAGACGAGTTTAATGAAAATGATGATGTTTCTAGTGATGACGAGAATGTCGATGTATCTGATTGATGTACGTATTTGTATTGATGTATGATTGATTTTCAGACTTAAGAAATTGTGGTTTTCGAATTGTGGAATGGAATAAAAAGATTGAGGTTAAAGGGAAGATGGTTGGGGTTTGGAATATATGAAGTAGAAGATAAGAAATATGGGGTTTGGGATTTAGGTTTTGGATTTTAGGAATTTAAACATAAACCTCGTTATTTCCACGTAAAATAACGTGGCATTTACGACGAAAGTGAGAATTAAAAAGACGGGCCTCACGATTTCCACGTAAGCAGAAATCGTCGTAAAGACCTCGTAAGCTTACGTGGAAATAACGAGAAACATTTAATTATTAAAAAAATAGAAACACGTTAATTCCACGTAAGCAGAAATCGTCGTAAAGACCTCGTAAGCTTACGTGGAAATAACGAGGTTTACGTTATTTTACGTGGAAATAACGAGGTTTATGTTTAAATACCTAAAATCCAAAACCGTAAACCCTAAACCCTATCTTCCTTATCTTCTACTTCATATATTCCAAACCCCAAATTCTAAACCAAAATCCTAAACCCTATCTTCCTTATCTTCTACTTCATATATTCCAAACCCCAAATTCTAAACCAAAATCCTAAACCCAAAACCCTATCTTCCTTATCTTCTACTTCATATATTCCAAACCCCAAATTCTAAACCAAAATCTTAAACCCTAAACCCTATCTTCCTTAGAGATTGATGGGTTGTATAAGAAGTAGAGGTTGAAGTTATAAGAAGTAGAGGTTGAAGTTATAAAGTTATAAGAAGAAGGGGTTTGGGGTTTTGGTTTGTAAGGATTTAGAACAAATCCTCATTATTTCCTCGTGGAAATAAGCACGGGCCTCGCGATTTCCACGTTAACTCACGAGGAATTAACGAGGAATACGGGAAACGAAGAGATTTGCCTAGTTATTTCCTCGTTACCTCACAAGGAATTAACGAGGAAAACTACATCTATATATACCAAGACCATTTTGTCACAATTCAGAATTCACAAATATTAAAAAGAAGAAAGAATCTTAAAAAAAAAAGAGAAGAAAGGTCTGGAATCACGAGTGCGAAGACACGGTCTCTTCCCATTTGTGATTCCAGTATCTTTCTTCTATTTCTTTAAAGAATTCTTTTAAAATAGAAGAAATATCTGGAATCACGAGTGGGAAAACACGGGCTCTTCCCACTTACGATTCCAGCAATTACATAAATCCTAAAATTATAATTTAGGGTTTAGGGTTTTGGATTTTAGGGATTTAAGAAAGATCCTCGTTAGTTCCTGGGAAACACGGGACTCGCGATTTCCTCGTACCGGAAAATACGGGCCTCGCGATTTTCTCGTAAAAGAAAACACGGGCCTCGCGATTTCCTCATATAGGAAAACACGGACCTCGCGATTTCCTCGTTAGGTTACGTGGTTTTTACGTGGTAATATATCCTATATATACACCCACGAAATCTCTCAGTTTCTCATTTCCTCTCCACTTCCTCTCTAAAACCATGGTAAGTCCTCCCTCTTTCCTTTGATTAGTTTAGGGTAGTTTAGGTGGTTAGTGTAGGGAATTTTGATAGGTTTATGGATTTTAGGTTAATTAGTGTTGATTAGGTGATTAATTAGGAATTTATTATATAAAAATTTGAAGCATTTTGAATTTTTTTTTTAATAGGTACGAAAGAACAAACTTACTGGCCACTAATGACAGATGTTCGGTGCGCCGGGTAGTAATTTACACCCCGGTTCTTCTTCTACAGCACCTAGTTCTTCGGGTCCGGATTGCGTCCCAGAGACTCAGTCTTCTCAGAGAGTCTCTCCTTCTGGTGTACAATGGGTTGCACCACCGGCTCCTCATGATCATCATGTCCCACAGGTGCCACCTCATGTGTCTCCACCGATGGCTGCGAAGATGCTGGCGGAGATGCCGGCTCCCATTCATCCCGATCTGATGGTGCCGCCGAGTGCTCCTTACTCGCAGTACACTGTCGAGGACATTCTCTCAGCGAGGAAGAGAAGGTTTACCAGTCATAGACCCCGACCGACCGGACGGAACTTTGTGGTATGTTACATTTTTTTACATTCTTTTAAAATTTTTTAATAACATTAGTATCTAATTTATACTTTAAATTTATTTTTTTTAGGTTTGGGGTTGACCCTTGTCTCGCATCAGACGTAACTGACACGATGAAGGGTTACTTCTCCATGCCACATCCAAACTGGAAGAAGACGCCCGTCTACATCAGAAAGACGTGGTTCAAGATTTTCGCTGTAAGTTACTTTTAATTTATATATATATATTTTAATTTATATATATATACTATTATTTTTTAGTTATATTTCTAATTTTTTTAATACTAATTATTAATTTTTTTTTCTATTACAGCAAAAGTATCATTGGTCCTTGGGGGTCAATGAGAAGGTGAGGAAAGCGTTCAACGGTAAGGTGAAAGCTCGCCTGTTGGACACGGTCTCCAACTAGAAGGGGGACTGGATCGTGAAGGGATATGAGCGTGGTAAACCCGCTGAACTCACCACTGAGGTGTGGGATGGCCTCATCCGTTATTGGGAAACTCCTGACGCCATAAGAATCCCACGCTGCTATCCATTTGGAGATGGTATGTAATTAAATATTGAATTTAATTAATTTCTTTTATATAATATATTTATATATACTAACTCTCAAAAATGTTTTGTAGGCCAAAGAGACGGGACAGCTCCCGACTCTTATGAAACTTTACGAGAAGACCCACAAGAACAAGTCGGGTCAATTCGTAGATCCTAGGTCCGAGCAAATCTTCAATGAAGTTGCTGACCGGGTTCAAGAGCGTCAAACCCAGCTTACACAGCAGTCTACCGACGGACTACCAGTCACCTTATCCACAGTTGAAGTGGATAGGATTTACGAGGAGGTAAATTTTAAAAAATTATAATTTTTAAATTATTCATTTAATTTAACTTTAAATTTTTACTAACAATAATTTTTTTTTGGTTTTTAAGGTTGTCCCTAAGAAAAAGGGACGTACGTTGCGGATTGGTTCCATAAACGATGTTCCGAGAGCGACATCGTCTTATGGTCAGAGACCGGAAGACGAGGTCACTCAGCTACGTAACGAGTTGGCCTCGACAACATCTGCGTTCACAGCTCGATAGGGTGTAGTCGAGGGCTTCCTGGACGTCATAGCGGCCACAAATCCGGAATGGGAGTCCTTGTTGAGGAACTTGCGACGACAAAATCCAATTCCAGGCGACTCGACAAACGAGGCCCATAACGAGGCGGATGTAGAGAGGAGGAGTGATGAGTTCTACCAAGCGATGAACGAGCCGTAGTTTTTATTTTCTTTTAATTCGTTTTAAATATAAATTCTAATTATTTATGAATAAATATATTTTTATTTTTATTGGTTATCTATTTTTTAATTCAAATTTTATAATTATAATTAAAATAATAAATATTTTTCTAATTATATTTTTTTGTAATTCTGTATATAAAAATCGAAGTAAATTCCTCTTTAAATCACGAGGAAATAACTTGGTAAGCCTAACATGGTCTTTACGAGGATTATCTTTCGAGTACATTACATGTCTTTCACGTGGAAAGTTTACGTGGAAATAACGAGGAAAATTAACGTGGAATGTACGAGGAAATGTTTTCGTGATTTTTACGTGTAATTAACGATAAAATATTTACGTGATATTGACGAGGAAACTTTTCGTGGTCTTTACGAGGAAACTTAGCGAGTACCTTACGTGGAAAGCTTACGTGGTCTTTACGACAAATTATTGTACTTGGCCTTTGCGACGAAAAACTTTCCTCGCTAATTGACGTGGAATTGGCGAGGAAATACGCGTTACGACGAACGTTTAACGACCAAACGTTTTTCCTCGCTATTTCCTCGTAATGCCTCATTAACGACGAATTCACGAGGAATTCAGCCGTCGTTAATCTTTTGTTTTCTTGTAGTGGTAGATACACTGACATATACTTAAATGAAGATGACAAGTTGACGGAGCGGAAGTGCCGTTATTAACCGATTATGCGAAAGTAACGTTAAATTCTGAGAATATCTGTTAGCTAAGTCTTTTTAAAATCTGTTGAATTCTTAGAGAATGCCCAGAGAATAAGGATTCAAGAGATTGAGGTTTAAAAACCAAAACTCTAAGTTTATATTAATCAATAATCAAAAATTGTATCTCTTACAATCCAAGAGATCATCTTATATAGCAATAAAAAAGCCCTAAAACTTATAGAATAAGGAAACCGAAACTTAAAAGAAAAAGGAAAACAAAGTTAACTTAGAAAAAGAAATAAGAAAACCAAAGCATAAGGAAATAATGATGTACGCTACATCATGTCTCCCCCGGTACGAAATATTCGTCCACGAATCCGGACAAAATGTCGTCATCAGGTTCAAACTTGAAGAGATGCTTGACATTAAAGACGTCGGCCGTGCGGACATGAGGCGGTAGAGCCAACCTATACGCATTCGGACTTATCTTTTCAATGACTTCGACCGGACTTATCTTCCGCGTTTCAACTTATTGTACTGACCCACCGGAAACCTTTCCTTAATAAGCACTGCCCAGACATAATCGCCGACTACAAAATGGACCTCTCGCCGATGTTTATCCACCGCACGTTTGTACTTAATAGCTGTCCTTGTAGGTTATCTTGAGCTTGAGCGTGAACATGGGTAAGTTCATCAATCAATTCCACTGCTCGACCATGAAACTCATTAGGGTGAGGAAGAGTTGACAAAGCCAAAGGGCCTCGTGGAACAAATTGTGGAACAACTCCATACACAACTTTGAATGGACTGAAACCTAAACTCATGTTATTAGCATGATTGTGAGAAAACTCTGCTTGACACAAAAGAGAGTCCATGACCGGAGATTATCCCCAAATAAGCATCTCAACATGTTTCCCAGGCTGCGGTTGGTGACTTCGGTCTGACCGTCGGTTTGGGGATGATATGCGGAGCTCATTTTTAAGCTTGTCTTGAACAACTTCTAAAGAGAACGCCAAAAATGCCCAATGAATCTCGAATCACGATCAGGCACAATGGACAATGGGAGGCCGTGGACACGATAAATTTCGCGAAAGAAAAGCTGCGCAATCTGCACACCATCAGTCGTCTTCTTACAAGGAAGAAAATGCGCCATCTTGGAAAATCTATCAACCACGACAAAAATAGAATCGTGACCTCGCTGAGTACGCAGAAGTCCAAGAATGAAGTCCATACTGATATCACTCCATGGCTGCGTTGGTATTGGGAGTGGAAGATAGAGACCTGCATTAGAAGCATGTCCTTTCCTGTGTTGACAGGTAGTGCATCGCATGAAAAACCGTTCGACATCTCGACGAAGAGTAGGCCAAAAATAAGAATCAGTCACGAGAGTAAAGGCTCGATCCCGTCCAATGTGACCTTACCCATGGAGTTTCTTTATGATCTGCAAACGCCAGCTACAATCCGGGACACGTAGACGATTGTCTCAAGAAATAAAGCATCGACCAGAGAGTAGTCGGAGCGTATACCCTGCTCAATGTCGCGTAGGATTGGCGAAAAGAACAGGTCCTCCTGGTAGAGCTCTGCAAAGCATTCAAACCCTGTGACTGAGACACGAAGTGTAGACACCAAAGCATGTATGCGACTTAACGCATCGGCCACCTTATTTAGCTTGCCGGATTGATGCTTGATAACGAAAGTGAACTGCTGTAAATAAGCTGTCCAAGAGGGATTTCGAGAGGAGATTTTATCTTGTGTTCCCAAATACTTCAGGGCCTCATGATATGTGAATAGAACAAACTCCTTGTGGGCCAAGTAATAGCGCCAATGCTTGATGGCTTGGACGATTGCATAGAATTCGATATCAGAAGTGCTGTAACGACTACGAGCTCTAGCTAGCTTTTCACTATAGTACGCAACCGGAAGACCAAGTTGACTTAAGACAGCGCCGATACCCAATTTGGAAGCATCGCAATGAAGCTCAAAAGGTGCGTCAAAGTCCGGGAGGACCAAGATGGGAGCTGAAGTGAGTTTGTATTTGATGAAAGAAAAGGCGCGTTCGGCATCCTCTGTCCAAAGAAATGATCCACCCTTCATGCAGTCAGTTATTGGTGCCATAATGGCACTAAAGTTGTGGATGAAGCGTCGGTAGAAAGATGCCAGGCCATGAAAACTTCGAACTTCCGAGATTGTAGTTGGAGTAGGCCATAACGCGAGTGCTTCAACCTTTTGGGGATCGACACGGAGACCGCTTGAGAGATGACATAACCGAAGAAGAGAACCTCAGAAACACCAAACTCACACTTTTGCCTTGCTACGAACATTTTTTCTTTTCTTAAAGCCATCAACACGTCACGAAGATGAGATAGATGTTCCTCCATCGTGGTGCTAAAAATCAGGATATCATCGAAATACATACCGACAAAACGGCCAAGAAAGGGTCGAAGAGCCTGAGTCATAAACGTGCTTGGTGCATTAGACAAGCCAAAAGGCATTACCAACCATTCAAACAGACCTTCACGAGTCTTAAAAACGGTTTTCCATTTGTCTCCGGGACGAATACGAATCTGGTGGTAACCACTCTTAAGATCCAATTTTGTAAAGACATAGGCCTTCCCGATTTGATCAAGAAGATCATCAAGACGCGGAATGGGAAACCAGTAACGTGTTGTAATTTTGTTGATAGCTCGGCTGTCGACACACATGTGCCATGAACGATCTTTCTTGGGAATGAGGAGTGCTGGCACCGCACACGGGCTCAGGTTTTCCTGAAGATATCCCTTGATTAGTAAATCTTCAACTCGTCATTGAAGCTCTTCATGCTCCTCCGGGCTAATACGATAATGTGCTCGGTTAGGCAAGACTGCATAAGGCACAAGCTCTATTTGATGTTGAATGTCCCTGAGTAGAGGTAATCCTGCTGGTAGCTCTTCCGGGAATAGGTCCTCAAACTCGGTGAGAATCGAAGAAAACTAAGGTGGACACGGAGGAAGTTGTGGAGAAGTCGGAGTGACCGAGACTAAAGCAAATAAAGGCTTTGTTTCTTTTAACTCTAGTTCGAACTGCGACTTGGAGAGAATCATCAAATTTTGTTTAGATGATGAAGTAGAGGCCATAACGTTGATCGTTGAGCTATTGTCCGACGAAGGAAGGAGAGTGATCTTATGCCCTTGGAATAGAAACGAATGGGTATTCGTTTTACCATTATGGATAACTTCATGTTCATATTGCCATGGGCGCCCAAGAATGATGTGAGACACATCCATGATGGTGATGTCACAATATAGATCATCTTTGTAAAACACACCGATTGAAAGAGAGACCAGAGCACGCTGAGACACGTATACCTCAGCCCCGGTTTGCATCCAAAGGAGTCGGTAAGAGTGTGGATGAGCCTCTGGTTTGAGTGCGAGTTTGCATACAGCTTCTTCGGAGACCACGTTTGACGAACAACCTGAATCAATGACAAATTTACATACTTTTCCCTTGACCGTGCAGGTAGAGCTAAATAATGCTGTCCGTTGCCAAGCTTCACTTGTTTTTGGAGCAAAACAATTCCTTCGTAACATGAGGAAAGTTCCTGTATCACCTGCGACTTGTTCCTCCTCCAGACCATCAAATTGTTCTTCTTCATCATCATAGATAGGATCTCCTACAAGGTCTTTATCAGCGGCAGGTAACCCTCGACGCCCATGAGTTGGAAAAGCTATCTGAATGTGGCCACGTTCTCCACACGAGTGAGACCTAAGAGCATTTGGTCGGGAAGGTCGCGTGTCCGTTGCTTCATCGTTGCGGGTCGTGGTTTTGAAACTTGACGTGGACGCTGTCTGAGTAGATGAGGCCTTGGTGTCATCTGCTTGCGCTGTATTACGAGGTCGGAATTTCCTGTCCATTGGTTTGAACTGAGACGTGTTTGCTGCTCAACAAGTAAGGCTCGTTGGCGAGCTTCAGAGACAGAGCATGGATCAAACTGATGAAGCATATTCTGTAACTTTGGTCGTAGTCCTGCGATGAAACGAGCTACTAACTGATCTTCAGAATCCTGAATATCGATTCTTGTCAACATCTGGTAGAATTCGGTAGCATAATCTTCGACGGAGCGCGATCATTGTCGTATGTTATGAAATTTCTGAAACAGAAGACGCTCAAAGTTGTAAGGAATGAATGTCTTGTGCATATGCTTCTTCAACTTGACCCACGATGTGATCTTATCTTTTCCTCATCTTGTACGAGACAATTTAAGCTGATGCCACCAGGAAGCTGCATGTCCACAAAAACGTGTTGTGACAAGAGGTACTCGCTTCTGTTCCAGAACGTCCTTGAGTTCCGTGACTTGTTCGACGGTCACGAACCAGTCGAGTAGTTCCTCCGGTTGTGATCCTCCGTTAAACTGTGGGATATCAGTTTTAAAACCCGAAGTCGAACGAGTATCATCGTCGTTGCGGCGTTGTTGAGGATGATGCTGAGGACGATTTTGATCTCCAAAAGGATTCTCCATATCATCGTCTTCATGTTCCTCAAAGATGGGGTTGTTGTGGCGGTGTTGACGTTGAGGTGGTGGTGGTAGTGGTACATTTGCTGCTAGCGCAGCCTGAACTCCGGCTTGGACACCCACCTGAATTGAATCAGCCAATGTTTTGCGGATTTCATCATGAAAGTGCTCTTTAAAGTCCTCCAAGAACTGCTGAAAGTGCGTCCAGTCGTTGGCTGGTTCTTTGCCTGGTCGAGGCGCCATCACAAGATCGAAAAAATCGATAAAAATCGAAGTTCTAAGTCTCTGATACCAATCGACGGAGCGGAAGTGTCGTTAGTAACCGATAATGTGAAGGTAACGTTGAATTCTGAGAATACCCGTTAGCTAAGTCTTCTTAAAATCTGTTGAATTCTTAGAGAATGCCTAGAGAATAAGGATTCAAGAGATTGAGGTTTAAAAACCAAAGCTCTAAGTTTATATTAATCAATAATCAAAATTTGTATCTCTTACAATCTAAGAGATCACCTTATATAGCAATAAGAAAGCCCTAAAACTTATAGAATAAGGAAACCAAAACTTAAAAGAAAAAGGAAAACAAAGTTAACTTAGAAAAGGAAATAAGAAAACCAAAGCATAAGGAAATAATGATGTACGCTACATCAGGTCTCCCCCAGTACGAAATATTCGTCCACAAATCCGGACAAAATGTTGTCATCAGGTTCAAACTTGAAGAGATGCTTGACATTAAAGACGTAGGCCGTGCGGACATGAGGCGGTAGAGCCAACCTATACGCATTCGGACTTATCTTTTGCAATGACTTCGACCGGACCTATCTTCCGCAGTTTCAACTTATTGTACTGACCCACCGGAAACCTTTCCTTAATAAGCACTGCCGAGACATATCGCCGACTTCAAAATGGACCTCTCGCCGATGTTTATCCACCACACGTTTGTACTTAACAGCTGTCCCTTGTAGGTTATCTTGAGCTTGAGCGTGAACATGGGTAAGTTCATCAATCAATTCCACTGCTCGACCATGATACTCATTAGGGTGAGGAAGAGTTGACAAAGCCAAAGGGCCTCGTGGAAGAACTCGTGGAACAACTCCATACACGACTTTGAAAGGACTGAAACCTAAACTCCTGTTATTATTATGATTGTGATCAAACTCTGCTTGACATAAAAGAGAGTCCCATGACCGGAGATTATCACCAACTAAGCATCTCAACATGTTTCCCAGGCTGTGATTGGTGACTTCGGTCTGTCCATCGGTTTGGGGATGATATGCGGAGCTCATATTTAAGTTTGTCTTGAACAACTTCCAGAGAGAACGCCAAAAATATCCAATAAAATATATTAATTATATATAATTATTTTTAAATTTTTATATATTATAATTGCAAATGCTCTACCAAAAGCTCCATATATGAGCACTGAGTAAAGAGCATTTGGAGAGCATTAGCATCTTTTAAATGCTCTTGTAAATGCTTTTGTGATAAATGTTGATTGAATAATCACGAGCACAATGCTTATGCTAATGCTCTGCCAATCAAACCCTTAGAAAAGGAAATAAGAAAACCAAAGCATAAGGAAATAATGATGTACGCTACATCACGAGTGATCTAGTAAAAATTAAACAAAGCATGTAATAAACATGTTATTGAATAGTTGTTAAGAGTTTTTAACAAAATATACACATACAAAAAGTATTATGTGCAAGATTTCTATATCTAAAATCCTTTCTAACTTAGTGAATCTCTGTTGATCTTCGTAGGTTGGTTCTTGTGTCTTTTTCAGCACCGAATCTAGTCTTTCCTTTCATTTGCTCTTTCGTTTGTTTGTTTGTTTATGGTGGTGCGAAGGTTCAAGATTTAATTATAAATGGGTGCATGTGCAGTTTAGAGTTTTAGATATAGCCGAATTTGAGCTCTCTTGCATTTGGAGGTTCCGGATCCTTGCAGGCCGGCTCAACACTATTAAGAGCTTTTGGGCAAATAAATTTAGACCTTATATTGCAAAGGAAAAAACTTTAAACCCCATAAATATTAATTTTTAATATTCTTTTTAAAAATTACTAAAGTTATTTTTACAAAAATTAACTAATATATTTCTTTTTATTTGATTTTTAATGAAAAAAATGTACTCATATTTTATAATATTATATAAATTTAAATCTAGTACAATATATGTTAATAAAGTAAAAAGAAAAATTAAACTGGAGTGGTTTCTGGGGCGGTCGCACTAACCGCCCCTCATGCTAAGTCGGCCTTGGATCCTTGTGATCAACAGTGTAGCTAGTCCACTTCTGCCTCTGTTTTGCTTCTTCTGTTCTAGATGTTCACTTCTGCCTTTATTCACCATTTCCAGGTTTAAAATTTGAGTTGTGGCGTTTTTTCTCCGAAACTACCTGATCATAGTTCTATGTTGTTCGCTTTAGATTCTCCCAGATTTCAATCATTCTAATCTGGTCTGCGAGATTATATGTGGCCGGATTGAATTGAATCGTTTCTTGTCTTCTCCCAAAAGATCTGGTCGAGGTCTTACCTCTTCGTAGGCATAATTCGGGTTGTTTCTTATCCTCGTTCGTCGTTTCGGTTTGAATTGTCGGTTCAAAAGAAATGGTTTTGTGTTTGAATTGATATGCATTATTGTCGTAATTCACTTTCAAAGGATGCAGGGAATCATAGTGTTTTTAAACCAGCGGACCTTGGTCTAGTGGTACTTGAGGGGAGATCCCTCAATACGGTACCCACAGTTCGACTCACACTGGCCATTGGAGAATTAACATTTCGGCATCACCAGATATAAGGAACTGAATCACGGATCGATTATATAGGCTGCAAATGCGAGGCTAGTCTGATCCACCTTACGTGAGGGCCAGGGCACCCCTGTATAATTTTTTTTTAAAAGTTCTCATTACTCTTTTCACTTTTTCAATTCTTGCTTTTGTTTTTTTTTGTTTTGTTTTGGTTTTCTGATCATCGGGTATTGTCTCTCCGCTTTTTGAAACTTTGTTTTGGGAGATTTAGAATATGACAGTCATGTATCTCAATAATTTATCCAACAAATGAATTCTGAATGAAGTTTAGAGGAAATGTTCTATAAATACAGTCAATATTAACTACCACTAATTTTTTTAAAAAATCTTCTATAACTATTTCCATAAATGTATCATAAATCTCAAATCTGTTGAGAAAACATATGAAGAATTCTGAAATTAGTTACATAATCCCCTATATATTATTGTAGGAGCATTATAAATAAATAACCTTCACTTGATGTGTGATTTACATCAATGTCATTTACACTTGTCACCTCCACAAGTACTCTCAACTCCTATATTTAAATATCCTTAGTTAACTAGCCTAATTACAACAATTGCCATTGGTAAGTAGTTTATATATCCTAACATAATTATATATCCCATTTGTTATAACTGATTCGTATGGTATGAATATAGTCTTTGACTACGTTATACAGAGTCTCATAATAAAATGACTCACCGTCAATACATAAATAATCGTTATAACCCTACTATGATAACGTGATATATTCAATATATCTTAATTGTTTTAAAATATAACGTGTTTAGTTTGTTAGAATCATAGAAATATTAAAATTATATTTACAGTATCATATTTTATATTGAATTTGTTTTTTTATTTATATTAAATATATATTGTATCTAATACATCAGGTTTTCAATTTTCCAACACGGTCAACTAAAACATTATTATTTTTTTTGTTAAAGGGTTTAACTAAAACATTATAGTAAAACTATATCATTCCTATGAGCCACCTACGACTTCTAAATCTCTCTTATTAATCTCAAGATTAAAACGTGATATTTTTATGTTGATCTTACATCTCAATATTAAAACGTGACCTTCTGATGTGACCTTCTCATGTTGACCTTACATGTCAAACATTCCATTTAAACTTCTCTCTATTAAAATGATCGCGGTCCTTTGATGTCTACTTTTAAAGAGTTTTGAATTTTATATTGGAAGATATATATATATATATATATATATATATATATATATATATATATATGAATTCTGATGCAAGAACTACCAAAAACTTCTCCATTTCATGTATTTTATTTTTATACAAAACTATACAAAAATAAGGTGATTAATTTTTGCTTGCTTATATAATTTATATGGGATCTTCTGTCAATCACACATTTATAGGTGATTTTTGAATTGTGTTTTCATCAATTTCGGTTTCATTAGGAATAAAATCACGCATTAAGTTGAATAAAATCTGCGTGATTTGGGTGTTTCTGTTTTTAATGTCAATCCCCAAATTCTGATTAATCTCAAGATTAAAACGTGACATTTTTATGTTGATCTTACATCTCAAGATTAAAATGTGACCTTCTTATGTGACCTTCTCATGTTGACCTTACATGTCAAACATTCAATTTAAATTTATGTCTATTAAAATGATCGTGGTCCTTTGATGTCTCATTTTTAAAGAGTTTTGAATTTTATATTGGAAGATATATATATATGAATTCTGATGCAAGAACAACAAAAAATTTCTCTGTGTTTCATGTATTTTATTTTTATATAAAAACTATATAAAAATAAGGTGATTAATTTTGGCTTGCTTATATAATTTACATGGGATCTTCTGTCAATCACACATTTATAGGTGATTTTTGGATTGTGTTTTTCTCAATTTTGGTTTCATTAGGAATAAAATCACGCATTAAGTTGAATAAAATCTGCGTTTGTTGGTTGTTTCCGATTTTAATGTCAATCACCAAATTCTGATAATTTACAAGGCAATTACATCAACCAATTTGGGAAGTCATATTTCAATTAAGAATTCGAAATATAATTGATGTGTGATTTAATTACGTAGAGATTACTCACCTAGGAGCATTGCATATATAAGTACTTCTCATTTTATAGCTGCATGCACTCACAATTGTCTCCTGCTCAAAATTACTATACCAGTACATTCAATCAATCACAAAATTATAAAATACGTTTCTTTGTTATACACATGGAGTAAGCATTCCACATATGTAAATACTAAGAGACTGACATATTTTTACCAAATATGTGCCATTTTTGGTGTAACACATGGTCTGAAATATTTTTTGTTTTTACAGTAACGTTGTCATTAAGTGTGTCGCTTATGGCGCACTTGCTCATATTTTCCATAATTTTTGGAATTCTACAGATGCAGAAGTTGTATTGTGTGTTTTACAGTTTTGGAAAATTAATTGGGGGCATGTAATTTGTATTGTAATTTTTTAGGATCGTATATATATTTTGTAAACGATATTATCTATTACTTTTGCTAATATTATTTTATATTTCAGAAAGAGGTCGAATGAAGAATGTTACTAACATTGATGGTTTTTCCAAAATTGTGTTCGAGCCCAATGATGTTCTAGAAATCGATGTTTTTTCTTTCACAATTCACTTAAATCATATATTTACTGCTGCAAAGTTGTCACTTTTTAATGATCATAATAGGATTGCAAATGGAGAGTTCTGAAGACACTATTCACCGCATATGTTATTCTAAATTTTAATTTTTTTCTTTATTATCTTTGGATAAGGGTTTTATTATTCTATTGCTTGTGTTTTGTTTTATTTTTACTTAATAATTTATATTATATTAGTTTTTGCTTACTTTTATGGTTCTTATTGACTCTCTTCCACTACCTCGACGACAAATAAACTATAATATAAACAAGTTAACAATGTGTATTTTTTTGAAATATGTACCATTTTATATATGTTGTATACTTTTATATTATCTATAAATTAAAATTAATAATTTGATTTAATCTACTTACCCCGCGCATGGCGCGGATTACCACCTAGTTTATATATATTAAGAAGAGAATTCTCTCCACTCATAGTGACACATCATCAATTCAATGAATTTCAGAGCGACACGTGTCCTAAGTGATCCGCTGCGTATAATTAAGTCATTTGTGCAATCGTTTGGGCTTTTTTGTTATGGGCTTCGTGTTAATTGCATTCTTCTATGCAGTTGGGTTAGTCTTTTGTCGTATCCAGCCCTTTGTTATTACACAAAGATGAAGTGTCGCGTTTCAATTAGGGTTAACCCCCAGAACGATGTTTTTTTTTGAGATTAAATTCTCCAGAACAATGTTGCTTATGTATTCTCCATCGCTCTCTCATTCTTCTAAGCTAAACAGTAAATTAATCTGTGAGATATAGCTAACGTTTCGGTCTTCCTCTCCGATTTGCAGATGGGGCGCTCCTCCTCCTATGTTGGATTCCGGTTGCTCAGTTTCTGGGAGGCCAGGAGTGTCCGCCGTGGGTGGTGGAGAGCTCATGGGAGTGAATACATCACAGTAAAGCTTATATAATCGATTGGTTTCCTTCTCACCATTGAAAGAAATCCAGCAATGTAACGGAAGTCCGATGCATTCAATCGTCTCTTTAACACCATCTCCCGGCCCACTCCTCACAAGATTTGTCATTCAATGCATCTCCCATTTCTGCCATTGTGTGAATCTTCAATTGGGAATCTTATTCCGTCGAAACTCATATCTTCATTCCATTATACGACTGTTGGAGATGAATTTGGCATTCCTCCTCAAGGCCCATCGGATAACTGGATTCGGGTTATAGACGCTAAGAGCCCGCTAAGGGTCAGCCGACCTAACCTTCTGATTGGCCCCAAGGCTCGATCAACAAACTCGGCTTTACAATCAATTGATCGACGGAGCCGACATCAGCTCATAGAGCCATCACTCGGCTGGAAGGCCCATCAAACCATCGCTCGGTCGAGAAGCCCATCAAGCACCGACTTAGGCCCAAAGTGCTAGGGCGAACGGGTGATAGACAAGTCGAGTCTATAAAAAGAGGACAGAGGGTAAATAGAAAGGGATCCGCAAACAGACACTAAGACCTTGACGGCAAGATCTAGGGTTTTCAACCAATCGAGATGCTTAGTGTTTTTGTTGGAGCCTTTTCAAAAAAGCTCCGACCTTTCTCTCTTTCATTAATCTCTTTGTAAACTCGTTCATTCTCATACATCGATCAATAAACATCTTTGTAAGACTTACAAAACCGAGTTTATTTTACTATCATTCGATCAACCAAACTTGTATTCAACATTTGCTTGCTGAGATCGTCGATTGATCGGTCGGTAGCGGAGGTCGAGTTGGTTGAAATGGCCTCTATCGCGAGCACTACACCAGTCGACGGCATATGGTTTATCTTTTGTTCTTCCTAGCGATCGATCGATCGGTCGGTCACCTGGATATAACGATCCCGTCAATCGATCGGTCGGTTCCCGAAGGTACATTGATCGGAGTCCGGGTTATGCATCGAATCCCGCCGGTCAAGCGTTTCGTTTTGCGCGGTAAAGAGAGTGATGGCTTCATTAGAGTGGAGATCAAGGGTTAATCTAGGCCCAACAAGCCTAATAGTAGATTATTTCTAAAACCCGTGACCTTTAGCTATAAATGAGATCTTAATCCCTTGTCTTTCCACTTCTTCCCAAGCTTAAAAGGTACTTTCTCTCTCTCCTTATCTATTCTTCTTTCTCCTTTCTTTCTTCTCTCCATTTTTTTTTAATAATTTGCGGGCATTGCGACTGAGGGATTTGTAGACCGATCGAGTGGACAAGGGACGCCGGATTTATGGCTTTCGTTGGGGGGGCAGAGGTCGGTCGCCGAGAAGGGAAAGGGAGTGCGGATCGTCCCGGAGCTTCCGAGCGAATCGTCGGGCGCCTCGCGGTTGATGGAACCCGCGATTAGGGTTTGTCGGGGAGAAGACAGGAGTGGAGAGCGTTCGATGGCAAGTCGCGAGATTTCCGTGTCGAGTGATGCTAATGATGATGGACCCGTCGGGCATCTCGAGCCCGACTCTCATATGGCTGGATCCGGATCCGATGAGGGGTCTCCGAGCGACTCCGAGGCGGACGATCGACCATCGCGAAGGGTGGCTCCTGTGATCGAACGGATGACTCCGTTTCGTTGCAATTGCGATGGGACGAGTGAAGAGCTTTCCGATCTTGACCCGAAGTTCGATCGTTCGCACCAGGCAGACGGGCAGGATTGGGGCGACGTTAACCCTACCCACTCTACTCTAGAAGGTGTCTCGTCGTTAATGGAGAAAATCCGAGCGTCCGGTGTGACCTACATGATTCCGAAGGCCGAGCAACGTCCGTGGACACCGCCGGTTGGGTACTGTTGCGTGTATGAGTCGTTTTTCGGGGAGGACTCAAAGTTGTGGTTTCCGATCCCTCGTTTGATCACTTCTTACTGCTATCGACGGGGGATCGCCTTGAGTCAACTGATGAACGGGGCGGTTAGGATCGCTGTTGCATTGATGGTCATGGCGGCTGAAATAGACGTGTCAATGTCTGTCCATGTCTTCGAGGAGCTGACGCAGAGTCAGCCTAAGCCGAACGGAGTCTATTCGGTTCAGATGAGGTCTTGTTTGGATATCTTGACTAGTCCCCGCATAAAAACCAAGAAGTGGAGACGCTCGTACTTCTATATCAAAGTAGACAAGGCTGGGTTCGAGGATCCGCGAGGCGTTGATCGGCGGTTCTTATGGAGTCATGATATTGGTAAATCGTTTTTGTCGATCAGTTCTTCATTGTTGATTATCTTAACTTTATCTTTGAACTTTTCAGTGGGTCACCCGAACACCTTTGGACCTTGGGACGCTTTTCGGAGGGATTTACCGAAGCTCGTCGCGCTTCGTCTTCAACAGTGGAGGGATTTCGATCGTAAACGGATCCGCCGCCAACAAAGGCGTATTGCTAGAGGTTCGTTCCCCTTCTCTTTTGCCGTTCTCTATTTGGCTTTGGTCGGTCAATTGATCGTCGCTACTCTGCTTGGTTTATTGTCGCAGTTGACTGGGAATCATACATCCCTTGTAAGAAAACAAAGGGGAAAAGATTGAAGCTTCCGCTCATGGGGACGTTTTCGAATGTGTATCCAGACTATGCCAAAATTTTAGCCGCTCAACAGGGGGATACGAGTTTCGGCTCTGCAGCAAACGCGGGTGAAAAGAACAGCGCAGTTGTGGACGCGTTGGTCGACCAGGGTCCGGAGCCGGCGAGTGTTGCAGCAAGGCCCAATAATGGGGGACCCGTCGACGCTCCTCCGTCAAAGAAGAAGAGAAAGAGGGTCAGGTCCTCCAGCAAGACGAGGACCGATCCTTCTCTAGGAGGAGATGAGATGGATGTCGCCCGATCTCCGCGTGGATCGAGAGACGATGACGAGATGGAGGGCGATCGCGAGGGATCTCGTGCGGTGAACTCCGAAAGTCCGACTCGAGGGTTGTCATCAGGAGGTGGAGTTCTAGATTCCAGCGGAACGGCTCGCCAGACCGTAAGTAGAACATTGACGACGTTGGAGATCTCTGGACTTTCGTTTACGGATCAGCTCTCCGCCTTAGCTTGTGCGGAAGCAGAGGTAAGCGTTTGATCGTAGGGTCATATTTTATTACGCTCGGACCGTTTCCTTGGGTTGCAATCTGCTTTCTTGTGTTTTGATCGTTTATATTTTGTTGCATCTTGGTTGTAGGTTGCCACGTGTAAGGACAATCTTGTGGCGGGATACGAAGCTGCTTTACGGAAAGCGACATTCGACCTTGAGAAGGTCAAAGAGGAGATCAGGAGCAAGGAGGCCAAGCTCAAGGTCATCAAAAGGGAGAAACTCGACGGAGCCAAGGAATTAGAGTCTGCCCGCAGCAGGATCGTTCAGCTGGAGGAGGAAAAAGTCGAGGATTCTGAGAAGACGAAGAGAGCGATGGAGCGCATGAGACAGTCGTGGAATCGCGAACTTCTGTCCGAGAGGAAATGCGTGGTTGCTGCGGCTGAGAGGCATTTTGAAAAATTCAGGAAGTATATGGCCGATCGAGATAGGAATGAGGAGAAGCGTTTGCTTCATGGCACGGCTATTGGGACTTTGGATGCAGTAACTATGCTGGAGACGAGAGGGCTACCTGTCCCGCGGGAGCTGAAGGATCTCCTTACTACCAATGAGGAGACGTTCAGGAATGAAGCCGAGGAGATCACTGTTGAGGTTATTACAGAGTGTGATCTAGTTCTTTCCATCAGTCGCTCTGCGTCTGCCGTGGCTCCTCGATCTCCTATCTTTGGCAGCGTGGCTCCTCTTGTTGCTCAGGTTTCGACCGTTGTTCGCCAGCCGGCGACCGCCCTAGGCGGAGATATCGCAGGTGCGTTGGATAGACCTTTCGGGACCGTGTCCGGACCTCCGTATCGCGATGACGTGACTGACGAGGTTGGGGTTTCAGACCAGGAGGAGGCTGGGACCACGGAAACCGGAGGTGCTTCTTTGTCGGATCCGTCGACTGAGGCTTAGCCTGTCATGATTGACTGAGCTATCTGTTGTTGTTTTACTACTTAACACCCTTTTGTTGTGTACTTTGATCGATCGGTCTTTGTCTTTTTTTCCTTTTCGGTTGTGACGTTAAACTTTTGGTTGTTTCTCTTCGAACCTTATTATGATTATCAAGAAAGATCTTTCGTTCTTCGTCTCTCGTTAATACTTTTGCTGTCCGGTTTGTCATGAGAGTAGATTTCACTTGATCACTTGGCCGGTTTTCGAGAGGCTTCAGGGAGGAAGATTTTCTTGGTGATTGATCGGTCTACCGATCGACTAACTTGAACTTGGTAGAGGGAAGTCATGCTACCGAGCGACTGGTCGATTGTTCGACGGTTGATGTTGCCCGATTGATCGTCTCTAATGCCCGCAGTTCGAGAAGATTTCTTCATAAAGAGCGGCAGTGAAGCACTCGCTCGTGCTTGAATCACGTGATGCGTCACCATTCGAGGTAGAGTGAAAGTGATGTACGTGCGTTCACATGATCCTTTGCGCGACATGATTAGTCGGTTGGACGAGCCTTGACGTGGAGATCAGCGGTCGGATCTGGACCGCGCAACGTATAGTCATTCTTGGCTGGTCGAAAGTGACATATAAGCATTTGCATGGTACCTTTGTGGGTACTCCCTCCCACATGATGAGGATGTAGGTTCCTTGGAACTATCCCATTTTTTTTTGTGTGGAGTATGGCTGAACCTGATGACAGGCTGCATACGTACCCTATTATGGGGATCAAGCCAATCGTAGTTCGGTATGACCGAATGGCGGTTCAGTCATTCGCCAAGACTATGACGAAAGTGACTAGGATGTGCTCATTCTTCTTTGGACAGAAGTGATGTGGTGTCATTTGTCTGGAGCTGGCGAAAGTGACGCTAAAGTCATCCGACCGTTTTTTTTTTTTTTTTTTTTTTTTTTTTTAATAATAGACGGCCAAGCGTAGTACTTGCGGAGGTTGGCGGCATTCCAAGCTCTTGGTACTGGTTCGCCAGTTGAGCTTTCCAAGCGATAGACGCCGGGTTTGCCAATCTTGACTATCTTGTAGGGTCCTTCCCGGTTTGTTCCCAACTTGCCGGCCTTCCACTCTTTTGTGTTTTCAAACACTTTTCAAAGGACTAGGTCGTGGAGTTCCAATGGTCGGGCGCGCACCTTCTTGTTGTAGTACGATTTGGCGAGGTGTTGGTAGTTCTGGATGCGGAGGAGGGCTTGATCTCTTCGCTCCTCAATTTCGTCCAATGCGTTCAACAGCATCGATGCATTGAGTTCGTCGTTTTGGGGAATATTTGCTCGGCGAAGGCTTGTGACGTTGACCTCTGCTGGTGCCATAGCTTCGACGCCATAGGCCATAGAGAAGGGCGTTTGACCGGTCGCACTACACAGAGTTGTTCGATACGACCAAAGTTCTCCGTCCAACTCGTCGGCCCAATGGCCTTTCTTGAGGTCCAGGCGTTTCTTGATGCCATCGATGATGGTCTTGTTGGTGGTTTCGGCTTGACCGTTGCTTTGTGGATAGCGAGGCGTCGAAGTGTTCAAGCAAATTTTCCATCGTTCCAAGAACTCGCGAAACTTGTTTGAAATGAACTGAGAGCCATTATCTGTGACGATTTCATAGGGAAGGCCGTGCCTGCAATGATGTTCTTCCAAACGAAATTCTGGATTTATGTGTCGGTGATGTGGACGAGTGCTTTTGCTTCGACCCATTTGGTGAAGTAATCTGTCATAATGAGGACATATTTGCGTTGACGGGAACTCGGCATTGGGTCGATGAGATCCATCGCCCAACGCATGAAAGGGTATGGAGCCGTCATGGTATGTAGTAGTTCGGTCGGATTGTGGATGTTCGGTGCATGCCGTTGGCACTTGTCGCACCTGCGCGCAAACGTATCACAGTCCGCGATCATGGTTGGCCAATAGAAACCAAGACTTTTCACCTTGAGAGCCAACGCTCGGCCGCCTGAATGATTCCCTGTGGCTCCGTCGTGAGTTTCCGCCATGGCTAATGATGCTTCTTCCACACCAAGGCACGTTAACAACACTTTGGCAGAAGTCCAGCGATGTAGCCTACCATCAATAAGGACCCGCCAGAGAGGTACTCAATGAATGGCGTTCACCAGTCTAGAGGGGTTTCGTCAAGGTTTGCGCTCGATTCGCTTGTATCCATCGCATCCACAACACTGATCTCTGCTACGTGTTCGTTCCCATCATTCAACAAAGTGATGCTCGGTTTGTCGATCCGTTGAATAGCAATGGTTCGTTTTATTTGATCGCTTGGACTGCTCCCGAGTATTGCCAGAGCGTCTACACAGACGTTTTCACCGTGGGGGATCCTCGTAAGCTGGAATGATTCGAAATCTTTGGCTAGGTTCTGCACGACTCTGAGGTAGGCGTCCATTCGGTCGTTCTTGGCGTCGTAGTCTCCGCTAAATTGGTTAGCTACCAATTGAGAGTCGCAGTAGGCGTGAATGCTTTTCGCCTGGACTGCTCGCGCGAGGCGTAGACCAGCAATAAAAGCCTCGTATTCGGCTTCGTTGTTAGATGCTCTGAAGCCTAGTCGGAAGGACTGTTGAAGCAGTTCGCCGGTTTGGGACTGGAGATGGACACCGATGCCGGAGCCTTTGTTGGACGACGATCCATCGACGTGCAGAATCCAGGTTGCGCCTGGCAACTGCAGATCTTGCTCGAGGTTTGGTGGTAGCTCAATGAGGAAGTCGGCCAGTACTTGTGACTTCGCGGCTGGTTTACTCTGAAAGGTGATGTCGAATTCACTAAGCTGGATAGCACACTTCGAAAGTCTGCCCGAGTGATTGGTGTTTTGCAGGACGGTGCGCAACGGTAGGTTGGTCAGTATGACTATCGAATGAGACTGGAAGTAAGGTCTGAGTTTCTGCGCTGAAGTTACGACCGCGAGTGTCATCTTCTCGAGTGTCGAGTACCGCGTTTCTGCGCCGGTCATGCGCTGGCTGGTGTAGAATATCGGGCGTTGCTCGCCTCGATCGTCTTTGACGAGCACGCCACTCACAGCTGCGTTGGAGATGGCAATGTACAGTGTGTCGCCTTTGTCTGGTTTAGCCAACACTGGTGGTGTGGTGAGGTAATGTTTGAGCTGGTTGAATGCTTCTTCGCAATGGTGGTTCCAAATGAATTTCTTGTTGCCGTGCAGTAGATCATAAAAAGGTAGGCACTTATCGGTCGATCGCGAGATAAATCTATTGAGCGCGGCGATGCGACCTGTCAACCGTTACACCTCTCGGCTGTTCTTGGGGCTGGGAAGGTCGAGGATGGCGGATATCTGCTTCGGGTTCGCTTCGATCCCCCTTTGAGTAACTATGTAGCAAGGGAATTCGCCATACTTGTTCAAGATGAAGAAACAATCTTTGAGATGGTCGACATGATCAGCAGCCTTTTAGGACTTCACCAGCATATCATCGATGTACACCTCCATGGTGTCTCCCAATCGCTCGGCAAACATCTTGTTGACGAGACGCTGATATGTTGCGCCGGCGTTCTTGAGACCGAAGGGCATTACCTTATAACAATAAATTCCGCGGTCCGTGATAAAAACCGTCTTTTCTCGGTCATCTGGGTGCATCAATATTTGGTTATAGCCGGAAAAAGCATCCATGAACGTCAATAGCTCATTGCCGGGCGTTGATTCAACCAGCCGATCGATATGAGGGAGGGGGAAGCTATCCTTTGGGCAAGCGTTGTTGAGGTCTGTGAAGTCGACGCAGATTCTCCACTTGCCATTCTTTTTCTTCACGGCTACTGGATTTGCCAGCCACTCGGGATATCTTACCTCCGTAATTGACCCTGCATCGAGCAAACGGTTAACCTCCTCATTAACGGCTTGCGAACGCTCGGGGCCGAGCTTGCGCCGTTTTTGACGAATTGGCTTCAAGGTTGGATCGACATTCAGCTCATCTGTAGTGATGCTAGGGTCAATCCCTTTCATGTCAGCAGTAGACCAGGCGAACGTAGAGATGTTGTCCTTAAGAAATAAAACGATCTTATCTTTCATCTCGTCAGGAAGGTGAGCACCAATTCTGACTGTTTTGGCGTGGTCGGTGTCATCGATGGCTACTTCGAGAACCTTCTCTTGAGAATGGTGGAGCTTCTGGGTAGGTGTAGCGACTGTGTTGACATGGGAAGTCACCTTCTGGTTTTTCACCTCGGTGACGAGAAGATCACGAGCAGCTGCTTGATCGCCACGGAGAGTGACGATCTGTCTGTCGTTGCCTGGAATTTTGATGCACTGGTGATAGGTAGAAGGAATGACTTTCATCGCGTAGAGCCATGGTGTCCCCAGGATCGCGTTGTACGGAGCTCGGACGTCAATAACCAAAAATTTGATATTCTTGGCGACGCCTTCAGCGTACACGCGCAAGCGTATCATCCCGAGCATCGTCTCCGTGGATCCGTTAAAGCCGGTCAACGATCGTGCGGAGGATTTCATCTTGTCGGGACTAATACCCATCTTGACGAGTGTGCTCTTGAAGATGAGGTCAACCGAACTGCTAGTGTCAATCAGTACTTTGGTCACAGTGCAGTCGCCGATGCCGATGTCGACGAGGAGCGGATCATTGTGTGGCATATGAACGCCCGCGGCGTCATCAGCGGAAAAGGTGATTGGAGGGCTAGCTTCGGGGATGGTGGGCCAGTGTTTGGCCGTTCATCCTACGGAACTCTTTTACTGATCTGACGGAATCATTGCAAGGAGGGGATCCCCCCATGATCACGTTCAAATGATGCGGTCGCTCTTGAGGGACCGGCTCTTCTCCTAGTCGCGCAGTTCGCACGGCCTTGAGAGAGTTGAGGTGAGTACGTAAATCGTGGGTTTTGCGTTGATACGGGACGATCGGCTCTGGCTCCGCTTTGGAGTGGCTGGTCTTGCATCGTTTGAGTTTTGCGCGAAGATCGGGAACCTTCGAGTGGAGGTGAGCTCGAAGATCGGTCGTCTCCGCCTTGTCAGGGTGACTGCTCGACCACAACTCCCATTGAAGCTCGTCTTGTCGGAGGGAGGTCTCCTTGCGCTTAGCATCGAGGACGTTTCGGGCATCCGAAGCATTGAGCTTGCCTATGGGGCGACTGATCCTGGCTGGCGCATCGTCGACTTCCATTTGTGTGCTGTCGGTTGAGGTGACACTTTCGATCGGTGGCACCGACTGTCGATTGAGTGACTCGCAGGTCGTCGTTCGGATTTTCTGTTGTGGATGGAGCGGGAGAAGGCGTGGTCCTGATCGTGAATATCTTCCGTCGAGACTTTGGTTTTTCCTCGTCAGAGGTTGAATCTTCGTCATGGCGCGATTGATCATCATCGTTCGTTGGAGGAGAGTCTTCTTCCTTCTTCTCGCTGGATTTCTTTTTTTTTTGTTTTTGCTCTTGCTCCAACTTTTGTTGTTTTTGGCTGTCTTTGCCTTTGGTTGTTCGACCTTCGTGCGTCCTTCGCTGGTAGCCGTGAGCCAAGCTTCATAGAGCTGCCTGCATTCCTTGGTATCATGACCTTTCATGTCATGGTATTCGCAGAACTTGTTCTTGTCGAACGAGCTCTTGGGGTTGGCAGAAGTGACCTGGCGAGGGTGCTGCGTTTTATCCGCGGTATCTCGTTCCCACACGTTCCACTTTGGGTCGCGTACCGCAGTGGGTGTGCCCGATTGATCGTCCTCGGCGACAGCATAGACAGGTCCCTTCTTCTTGTAAGGAACGTGCTGTCGCGGCTCTTGAGCGTCTGGTGCTTTGGCCGCCACCGATTTTTGGGCCTGCTGCTTGGCGTTGAAGGCCCTCCTGTCCTCGTCCATCCAGATGAAGTTCTTCGAATTGTGAAGGGCATCTTCAATGGTGATTGTCGGATTTGCGTAGAGGTAGTCGCGGAACTTGGAGTTAATCCAGAGCGCGTTGACCAAGGCGTCGACGGTGGTGTGATCTGGAACAGGGACTTTGGACAGGACTTGCTTGAACCGTTCCATGAAGTCTTTGAGGCTTTCGGTTGAGGACTGGGAGAGCTTCCATAGGTCGGCCATGGACGTTCCTTAACGAGACCACATGATGAAATTTTTGAGGAAAGATGCGGACAGGTCATGAAAACTTTCGATCGACCCTTCTTCAAGGTGGGAAAACCAGCTTAGAGACGGTCCAGAGAGGCTCTCGACGAAGAGTTGGCAGAGACTTGCATCCCTCTCTTCGTCCGAGAAGTTGTTCCGACCCATAGCTATATTGAAGGCGGTCATGTGATCGGTCGGATCGGTGACGCCAGTGTATGGTGGGATACGAAGCTTCTCCGCCTGTTTAATCTTGACTCGTTATTTTTTCGGTAAAAGGGTTCCGTTGAGTAGAAGCGATAACACGCTCGATCTCCGGCGCGGAGGTATTAACGTGGTGAATCTTCGAATGGATGTCTCGCAAGGAGAGTTGCAGATCTGCGATCTGGCGACTGGTTGAAGGGGTCGAGCCACTGGTCGCCTGGGCTTCGTTCGTTTGTTGGTTCGCGTTGCCTCCAGTGGTGGCGAACAGCCTTCTTCTTGCGGTTTTGGCTCTGTCATGCTCGCCGTCTAGGGTTCCGAGAGCAGCGGCGAGTGCGGCCAAACGTTCGTTCGTGGCCCTGTTAGTTTCTTCTTGTTGAATGAAGCGTGCCATGATGGCTTGCAGCATCTCAGGGACGGACGGGACTGAAGCAGCCGGCGCATCGGGAACCGGCAGAAGCTGACGGTCGGTCGCCGTCAGTGGGTGTGTTGTCGGGAATCATACTGACGTTGTCAATGTTACTCTGTAAGGTCCCACGGTGGGCGCCAAATGTTGAATACGAGTTTGGTTGATCGAATGATAGTAAAATAAACTCGGTTTTGTGGGTCTTACAAAGATGTTTATTGATCGATGTATGAGAATGAACGAGTTTACAAAGAGATTAATGAAAGAGAGAAAGGTCGGAGCTTTGTTGAAAAGGCTCCAACGAAAACACTAAGCAGCTCGATTGGTTGAAAACACTAGATCTTGCCGTCAAGGTCTTAGTGTCTGTTTGCGGATCCCTTTCTCTTTACCCTCTGTCCTCTTTTTATAGACTCGACTTGTCTATCACCCGTTCGCCCTAGCACTTTGGGCCTAAGTCGGTGCTTGATGGGCTTCTCGACCGAGCGATGGTTTGATGGGCCTTCCAGCCGAGTGATGGCTCGATGAGCCGATGTCGGCTCCGTCGACCAATTGATTGTAAAGCCGAGTTCGTTGATCGAGCCTTGGGGCCAATCAGCAGGTTAGTCGGCTGACCCTTAGCGGGCTCTTAGCGTCTATGACCCGAATACAGTTATCCGATGGGCTTTGAGGAGGAATGCCAAATTCATCTCCAACAACGACTACTTTACTTTCTCCCGGACCGGAATTCAGTGTCTTTATAACGTTCTCACTGATTTCTAGCTGTCAATCGAAGGGATTCAGTGTCTTTTGGGTTTTTTTACAGTGATGAGTTTTATTCTAATTCGGTGTAATTTCGAACCTGATAAATGCTAAAGGAAGGTCGCTTTTGTTTATGTAAAACCCACTACTGTAGAATCCCACAAGACTGAGACTTTACGTGGGTTTAGGTGTCTTTACAGTTAATGGTTCATGTAGGATATATAAAATTTGCTACTTTGATTTAGTGTTAGCTTCGTATATATGGTTTACAAATTATTTTGATTTTCAGGTGATAGTCGTCAATGGGCAGTTTCCAGAAGCTTAATGCTACAACCAAATGCAATGTTGTTGTTAGAGTCTTATATCATTTGGATGAGGCTCTTCTGTTGACTTGGTGAGTTCAAGAGCTTTCTTTTCTTTATCAACTTATCAGTTATCTCATAGTCGCTAAAAGCATCTCCATTATTGGTGGTTGGTGAACTCAGGACCATAAATTATGTAATAATCACTTTGATCTTCTGTCTGTGTTTCATTATCCTTATCCTTTTCTAATGTATACCTTTACTTTTCAGGCATTAAGGAGAATACTTGACTCTGGGAAGAACTTGGGATGCCAGATGGAGTCCTCATCAATGGGAAGAGTCCTTACAAGTACAACTGTTGTGTACCTGATGGAATTGATTACTTGATCACTCATGTTGAACCAAGTACTACGTTGGGATTTTTTTCATGAGTTTTGCTATCACTTTATATCATGAGGTGGATGACTCTTCTCATGTTTCTTTTCCTTTGTGTGGGAAAACCTTTAAAAGCTTGAAGCTTACGTAGTTTGCTTTCTCTACTATTTAGATTTTAGTACAACTCTATTATAACAACAGTTTTGTTTCAATTAGATTCATATAAATAACTTTCGGTTAATTATCTTTTCTCTGTGGTTTGACATCATAAAAGTCATAGTGCACTTGTGCACTTGCAAGAATAATTACAGACTTATGACTCCAATTACTCACAGAACGTTAAAACACTCATGGTTGTGAATTTTTCACCCACAGACATACGTACATGTGTTTGTAGATAGCCTCAACTTGACGTATCGGCCAGTTTTGCGATAAACTACAGACATTTGTAGATTGAGTTCTAAGCTTCTAAAGGGTTAGTCTGATCGCTGAAATTACGAATCTTTGATTATTTTAGTACAGACTTGAACGAGTACTTACCTAAACGCCACGTACAGTGTTAATGGTAAAAAAGATTATAACGAAGTTGTTGTAAATACTTGGTCCTTTAATCTATGAATTTTTGACTATTAATTAATTTTATTTGATATTGTTAAAGTCCTAAGACGTATTAAAATGCATTTTACTTATTTTCAAAGTAGAACAAAACAATAAAATTAAACAATTACATTTCACACATTTTCAAAGGTTAAACAAGTAAATGATTTAAAAAATAATTAAAGAAATAGTAAAATTAGATAACACAACGATCAAAATTAATGTTATTTTCAGTTAAAAATATATTAAATATTTATAATTTATTTATATTATTTTGTTACAGAGAGTCAATAAATTTTTTAAAAAAACTTCTTTCTCATTGTTTTTAAACGTGTGGTGTGGTATTAAATAAATGGATAGGAGATCTAGGATTTTAGTGCTACCGTTAAAAAAGAAATGAAAGTTCTAAAAGATGTAAAAAAGGTAGAAAGGAACAGTGGCGAATGTAAAATTATATTTTGATGGGGGCAATCCTATATAAACTTTTAAATGTAGCTAGAAAATGTTATTTACCAAAACAAAATAACTAAAATTTAAGTGTGTTTAACAAATTCTGAATTTTTTTATGGGGGCACTTACTACCATCTTAGGCAATGTAGGTTCGTCAATGGAAAAGAAGAAGAGAGTTAAAAGATATGAACAAAAAGATATAAAAAATATTTATTAGTGGTGAAGGGATATGAGATCAAATTGTTCATTCACATATCACGTTACCTCTTTTTCTCATTTTCTTTATTAATATTTAGTATTATCAAAAATATTTAATTCCGATTCCGAGAACAGATATAAACACATAATATTACCTTAATTATTTTGTGTATTATAAATTAAACTTAAACATGAAACATGAAACTGCAAATTAACCTCTTTACAAATAAACATGAAAATATTTTAGTTTCAATGAATAAGTTATTTTTTTTTCAAAGAATTTTTTTAAAATATTTCTTTTAAAATAAAACAGGTTATTTCATAAAACAAACATATAAACGAGCTATCAAATGACTTCAGTCTATTAATTATTTATAACTCCACAAAAACCTAATTGACTCTAATTTGTAATTCATATGCTAAAGTAAACATGAAATAAACTAAATAATTACATTTGAAATTATATAATAATTAGATATATATATAATCTCTAAAGTGAATAGTAAAATAAATTTAAAACTGTTGTGAACATATTATAAAATTATTGCAGTGTTACTTAAAATAAATTTAAAAAAATTCAAGTAAATTTATATTATTAATTTATTTTTTCGCCCGTCCGTACAGCGGATTTACCCTAGTCTCTTATTATATAAAGAAGAGTTTGCTCTCTTCTGGTAAGGACACATCATCAATTGGGTAAAGGAGAGAGTGACACCTGTCCTTTTTAAAAACGCTTTCGTTGTGGTTTCAGATGGGCTCGAACGCAAGAGAGATTTGTATTTGGGCTTAATACGCTAGAAGGTTGGCCCGTTAAGCATCGTCTTCGTGCCTGATGGTTGCATCTATGCCGGTTCCTCTGGTGTCATTTCGATTCATCTTCTAACATGCGTTTCCTGTTCCATTGAATGAGTCTTAGACCTTTTCCGAGCTCCACCTATAAAAAAGTCAGCCCTATCCCTTAAGAATCATTCTCATGATTCCAAAAGTTTTCATAAATTTCTTTCTTTCTTTGAGATTTTAAGTTTCCGGTGTTGTTATTCGGAATTTTTATGTTGATAGATCTTACCAGAGCATTCAGATTTTGATCCGGCGGGATTGGGCCGTTCCCGGAAGCAACATGGCTTGAATCACTTCATCTCGGCGGCGGCGACGAGTTTCAGCAACTAACAAAGCTAACTTCCGAGAATTCCGGTGGTGGTTTCAAGTCGTTGATTAAGCTTCCGCCTGCACAAGCTGTAGAGCTTCTCTATTTCAGTGATTCGTGGTCAGTCTTCTCAACCAGCGGCCGGCGGTTTATATATGGGTGAGTGTTATGCGAGGATTTTGGATTTTTTTTTTTGGTTTTATTGGATGGGTTTTGTTAGATACGCATAGTTTGCATAATCTTGGTATTCTAGTTCTTCTTATGTTTCTTATAACACAGTGACTGGAGTGTCTATGGAAGGATTTCACCATTTTTAAAGGTTTCTGTGAAAGTTTCAGTTGCTTCACATTAACTTACTTTCTCAAAAACAATTAATTCAATAAGCTTTGTTTACGAGTTCACCTCTGTTTCCAAACAGGTGTGTTTCTACTTTCTATCTATCTGTCCCTATTTCAACGTGTCGCAAGTGGATGATCAGTCTCGAAGATAATAGAATTGTTATATACCCTCACGAGAGATGCTGAAACCAGAGACTCTGCTTAGATCGCTTTCCACAAATCCCAAATACATTGTACCATCCTATGTATAACTGAAAACTTGAAGAGGAGTTTGCAAAAGTAACTCTGCATAACTGTCTCCATTATCCCGCCTAATGTCAACACCTCTTCCAGTGATGCAGATGCTAGCCTTTGTGTGTTTGAGGGGCCTGCCATCAAACTTCATAAAAGACTAGAAAGCTTCTGTCTGGAACCCAAGGTTGTTTTGTCCATCTCGCAAACAGATCTCTGCAGAGCATGATCAATATGCTCGGATATATCTGAAGGACTCTTTTACATGAATTTTTTAGAAGATGCTTCACCAAAAGTGAAAGATAGATAATGAATCTGTAAGAAAGTGAAGGCCAAGTTTTTAGGAAACAAGTAGTGAGAAAGAAAGAGAAGTGTACGTAGCTTAGTGGATGTCAGACTGATCAAACTTTACAATATGCACCAAGGAACAAGCCTATGGAGCATTCAGCGAGGCACATATCATAGTTTCTGAGACAAAAAAGGTAAGAACATCACAAACAAAGAACTGGTTTTTGGTGTGAGAGAGCTTCTTCAGTATGAATGTTATGCTCATCAACTTGGGCTGTATTGCACCGATAGTAATGTGGATGCTCATACGCTAAAATGAATTCAGATTTTAGTTTCTGTAAAGTATCCGGGAGTTTGTGGTTGAATTAGTTTGTTCGCTTTGTATTCATTTGAAATAAATAAATATATATTTTGTTTGATTAATTTTGACAGAATTTCTTTCACACGTAGCCTTCAGATCAAAACCCAAATCGAACCAGTTTAACACGAAACAATTTGTTTTGGTTCGTACTTGATTATATGTTCGCTTAAGTTTGAAATGTATTTTCTTAACAAATTAGATGGTGGAATCAGTGAAGTTCTTGCTTGAGCCGATAATGTTTGGAAATAAAAATATTTAACCGATAACGTGGAGGGAAATTCATTATATTGACACAAAATAATGAAAAATAAATAATTTTTATTTATAGTAGAAAATTTATAAATTAATACTCTTAAATGAATAAACACAAAATTAATAAATTAATAAATTTTACTGGTCTTGAATTGGACATATGTAAAATATAACTTAATTCAATAAAATAATAATAATAAAATTTTCATTTTTCAATATATTAATAAAATAAAAAAATAACTACAATATATATAAACTAGAGACCCAAATAATGCAAGCTGATGTGTCGGCGAGAGTGTAAATAATTTTCCAATGGCTTGTTTCAAGCTAAGTCCTTGTTTCGAGCTAAGTCCAGGGTTTCCATATAACTTAGTTTAATTTAAATTATTTAACAATTATATTTGAGTATCTACATTATATATTGCTAAACTTGTTAAATAAAAAAACTTAGTAAAATATGAATTGTTTTGTATTATTTGTTGTCATAATAAATTTCTAATTGTTAAAATAAAATTGTGGAAAAAAATTATTAAAATAAAATTTTGTTTTGTTTTTAGTACAATAAAATATAAAAGATGGTGAGCACGTTGACTAAATAACTAAACTACTACTCAAATTATAGAAACAAATTTTATTAGTTTATTGTCGTAGTAACATAAGTTACACCGGTTTTCAATGTTGTAACCGTGACATATAATTGTTAATCTTGTTTTCAAGTAACATTAAAGTTTGTTGACTCTCATCCTATTTAAGTGATTTTTATGAGCTTCCAGAAAATTGTCCATTCTTATATTTGTTAAATGGATTTGGTTTGATTATAGTCACAGCTGGCTGGTTCAGTGATTTCTTCCGCGTTCCCCTCCTATAAATGCCTTAATAGTTGATAATGGCGTCTTGATAGTGCAAATTTTGTGGGAGTTATGGTCTGTTTACGGAAATCTAATTGCCCTTTGGATCAAGTCATCAGTTTCACATCTCAGCCAGTTGTTTTCATATGCTTGCTTTCGAAAAAGTTTCACTATAGGTATGAGCGTGATTTTCGGTTTAGTTTAGAAATATAGAAACTATTTGGTTATTTAGTAAAATTTGGTAAAAAATAGGTTAGTTTTGGCTTTTGGTTCCGTTCGAGTAACAATGTTAAAAATCAGTAAATATCCATTAAGGTTTTCTTTTTGGTTGGGATTTTTTGGGATAATTTAGATTAGATGTTGGGCAAAGAATAATTTAAATATTTCTGATAAAACTGTTTGGCTATTCAACTATTTTGGATCATTCAAATAGCTTTAAATATTTTGGATAAATAAGTAATTCACTTTAAATATGTGGTAACTTAAACAAAATCTAATTAATACTTTAGATATAGAAACTGTATTCTAAATATTCATATTCATTTGGTTCTCAATTCGGTTTCGATTTGGTTTGGTTTTTCAGTGTGGTTCTATTTTAGATTCGTTTATACAGTTTAGTTTTGCTTTGGTTTTCGGTTCTCAGTTCTCATATTTTATGTCCATGACTCAAAATTATGCTAATTCAGTCTCTCTTTACACAAATCTATTTTAATTCATTTTCTGGCTTGAAAAAAAGTATCAAACTGGTGTATTGAAAAAGCTAACTTATAATAATTAAAATTAAAATATTGAAAAAGCAACAAACTGGTGGTATGAAAGAGCCAACTTATAGTAGTAATTAAAATAAATTAATAAAATCATAATTAAAGTGCTATAACCCAATTTTTAATTTTATTGTTTATATATAATTCACTACAAGAAAACGTTGCTTTAGCGACCAACAATTACGACCAGGAAAAGTTGGTCGTAATTTTGGGTCTAATTTACGACCAACTTACGACTAGAAAACAATTAGTCGTAAGTTGGTCGTAAATTTGCAACTAAGAAGGCTAGTCGTAAATGAGTCGTAAATTTACATCTAATTTACGACTTGTATATTTTTTAGTCGTAAATTAGATGTAAATTTACGACTCAAATACGACTAAATATCAGAGTCGTAAATTTACATCTAATTTACGACTAATGTTTCATGTAGTCGTAAATTGGTTGTAAATTTACGACTTATTTACATCCAATATTTTATACATCTAATTAAAGACTAATGTACGAGCAATGTAGTTGCACATTGGTAGTTAAGATATGATTAAACGTAAATACGTTGTAACATTGCTACCTACCAAAATCGAAATTTCTCTATAAATATGATGTTCTCCCTCATTCTTAAGATGCACAAAAAAAAAACGAAAAAAGGAAAAAAAAGAAGCAAAAAGAGTAAAAAAAATGTCTGGAAATATTTATGAGGTTCGGAGTTGGATGTATGCGCATAAAGATTCAAGGGGAAGAGTAACTGACGAATTTCTCAACGGAGCAGAGATATTCATGTACCAGGCCGGACAGACGCCTCTCACAAAGGAAACGGGTAAAATGTTCTGTCCCTGTCGTAAATGCAACAATACGAAGTTTGCTGCTAGTGAAACCGTTTGGAAACATATAGTAAGTAGACGATTTACTCCACATTACTATATTTGGTTTAACCACGGAGAGGGTGATAATAGGAACAAAGCTAGTAGTAGTAATCTGGTTGAAAATGTTCGTAACAGAGATGAACCACATTTGCCTTCTGAAAGTGTCATTCAAGAAGATCATATGGTAGATCATGATAGAATGCATGATATGGTTACCGATGCATTTCGTGAAACAACATCAGTAATAGAGGAGGTCTAAAATGTAGAGGGGCCTAACTTGGATGCAAAAAGATTTTATGAAATGCTAGCAGCAGCTAATGAGCCAATTTATGAAGGTTGTAGAGAAGGTCTTTCTAAATTATCATTGGCAGCTAAGATGATGAATATCAAAACTGATCATAACTTACCTGAAGTTTGTATGGACGCATGGGCTGAGTTGTTTAAAGAGTATTTGCCTGAAGTGAATTTGTGTGCTGAATCTTATTATGAGATTCAGAAACTTGTTCATAGTCTTGGCTTACCTTCAGAGATGATTGATGTGTGTATAGACAACTGTATGATATACTGGGGAAAAGACGTAGAATTGTTAGAGTGTAAATTTTGCAAGAAGCCACGATATAAACCGCAAGGACGTGGGCGGAATAGGGTGCCGTACCAGCGGATGTGGTACTTACCTATTAAGGATAGATTGAAGAGATTATATCAATCTGCGAAGACGGCAGCATCGATGAGATGGCATGCAGAACATGATCAGAAGGAAGGAGAGATTAATCATCCCTCTGATGCAAAAGCGTGGAAACACTTGAATTCGGTGTACCCTGATTTTGCAAGCAACCCCCGCAACGTTTATCTTGGGCTCTGCACAGATGACTTTAGTCCATTTGGAATGTCTGGAAGACAATACTCGCTTTGGCCAGTCTTCTTGACGCCATACAACCTTCCACCAGAGATGTGTATGGAAAAAGAATTGCTTTTCATGAGTACATTGATACCTGGACCAAAACATCCTAAGAGGTCCCTTGATGTTTTTCTACAACCTTTGATAGAAGAATTGAAGGAATTGTGGTCAACAGGCGTGCAGACATATGATTGTTCAACGAAAACAAACTTTACAATGCGAGCAGTTCTATTGTGGACTATTAGTGACTTTCCAGCATATGGGATGTTGTCGGGTTGGACGACGCATGGAAGGCTATCTTGTCCATATTGTATGGGAAGCACATACGCATTTCAGTTGAAGAATGGTAGGAAGACGTCCTGGTTTGATTGTCATCGGAGATTTCTTCCCATTAACCATCCGTACCGAAGGAACAAGAAATTGTTTCGGTCAAAAAGGGTTGTACGGGACACCGCTCCACCATATTTATCTGGAGAGGAAATCGAGAAGGATATTGATTACTATGGTGGACTAAGCACAGTCAGCAAAGGTGGTAATTGGCATACTCCTCCAAATATGCCTGATGGTTACGGGACTCAGCATAATTGGCACAAGAAGAGTATATTTTGGGAACTTCCATATTGGAAAGATTTACTTCTGCGCCACAATCTTGACGTGATGCATATAGAGAAGAACTTCTTTGACAACATCATCAATACATTGTTGAACGTCCCCGGCAAGACAAAAGATAACAAGAACTCAAGGTTGGATTTGCCGGGATTATGTTCTCGGATTGAGCTGCATATTAGAAACGATGGGAGAATTCCAGTTCCCATTTTCAGATTGTCAGCAGAAGCAAAAGCGGCGTTGTTCAAGTGGGTGGCATCAGACGTGAAGTTTTCTGATGGATATGTTTCAAATCTATCAAGATGTGTTGATCATCAGGGACAAAAGTTTTCAGGGATGAAGAGTCATGACTGTCATGTTTTTATGCAACGACTTCTACCATTTGCATTTGCGGAGTTGCTTCCAAAAAATGTTCACGAAGCACTTGCAGGTAACAAATAATCGAAGTTAATTAATTATTAATTCTATCTTGTTGGAAAAAAACTTATAATTGTAAATTATTTGTAGGCATCGGAGCTTTTTTCAGAGATCTTAGTGCACGCACCTTAACTGTAGATGTCATCAGACAACTTGATGAGAATATCCGGATCTTGATGTGCAATTTGGAGAAAATTTTTCCTCCTTCCTTTTTTGACGTCATGGAACATCTGGTTATCCACCTTCCGTATGAGGCACTGCTTCGTGGACCTGTTCATAATGGATGGATGTATCCTTACGAGCGAGCTATGAAATATTTGAAAGGGAAAGCAAAAAATCTGGCAAGGGTGGAAGGTTCAATAGTTGCTGGGAGTTTGAATGAGGAAACATCTCACTTTACGTCCTACTACTTTGGGTCACAAGTCCGGACACGGAAAAGGACTACGAGCAGATATGATGATGGTGGTGTTATGCCGACATATTTTGGTGAAGATGTTCCAGACATATTCTGTCAGATTGGACGTCTAGGTGGAAAACTGAAAGAAGTTTGGTGGTCGAGTTCAGAAGACGCTCATAGCGCCCACACATATATACTCCTTAACTGCGAGGAGATTGAATTATTTGAAAGGTAATTAAATTAATTATTTTGCTATTAAATTTTACCACACACATATATACGTACTTTAATGATCATTTTGTTTTAAAACAGCGATTTTGTATATTTTAACGCAGCGAAAATCGCTGCGACAAAATCGCTGTTTTAAAACAGCGATTTTGTTGCCCAAGTCGAAGAAGCTATTACAACACTTTGTGAAATGGTTAAAAACGCAGGTATACATATCACAATTTATATAATTAACAAATATATTCAGTGAAGTTATATATTTATATATATATGTTGATGTTCCAGGTTAAGTATGATGATCAATTTTATCCTCAGTGGTTTCACGAATTGATACAAGGTCCGGTCGGTAAGGTCACGACAGCATCTATGTATTTCACACGAGGATACACATTTCACACTTACGAATATGGAAGTCGGCGAGCAACAATAAATTATGGAGTATGTGTAAAAGGTGAAACAGATTTCTATGGAATCTTACAAGAGATCATCGAAGTGGAGTTTCCCGGCGTAGTAAAGCTGAAATGCGTTCTCTTCAAATGTGACTGGTTTGACCCAACCGTCAATAGAGGTGTTCGGTATAGCAAGTTTGGTGTTGTTGATATAAATGCTACACGGAGGTACAACAGATTTGAACCATACATTTTGGCTTCTCAAGCGGACCAAGTTTGTTTTGTTCCATACCCGAGGATCAGACAATCTGGAATATCTTGGTTAGCCGCAATAAAAGTTACACCTCGGGGCCGAGTATTGCGTAGTGATGAACAACCGCCTTTACAAGAAGATGCCGTGAATGAAGTAGAAGTGCCCGAACAACCTACAGATGCTATCTTACTTATTGATCCACATAATCCGGGATATGAAGAACTTCCAGATGATGCAACGGACGAAGCCAACGCAGATGAATTTGAAGAAAATGATGAAGTGGATGATGTTTCTGATGATGACGAGTGATAAAGTTTCATTGTGTTTTACTATTATCAATTAAGTTTCTTTGTATTGCATTTCAAATAATATATATAACTTATCATCATGTTTGCTCAATTATATATGAATTTAGTCTTTTTTTTTAAATTGTATTTTGGAGTATGAAAGTGTTTAAAAGATGTTTGGGTTTGGGGTTTGGGTTTGGGGTTTGTGTTTGGGGTTTGGGATTTTGGGTTTGGGGTTTAAATGTACGAAAGTGTATAAAACTTAAGAGGTTTGGGGTTTGGGGTTTAGGGTTTAGGATTTGGGGTTTAGGGTTTAAATGTACGAAAGTGTATGCCACATTAGTCTCTCATTGGTCGTAAATGTACGACCAATGTACGACCAATAGTCCCTAATTGGTCGTACATTTACGACCAATGAGAGACCAAAGCAAAATTCTATATAAAGCAAGCAAATCGTAGCCATTTGGTTGCTCCCTCCCATCTCTCTCCCCTCTCCATTACAACCATTTGCCTTCTCTCTCAAGGTAATTTTTTTTTTGTTTTAGTTCTAGGTGGTTAGTTAGGTGATTAGATTAGGTTTGGAATTAGTTTAGGTGATTAGATTAGGTTGGAATTAGTTTAGGTTGGAATTAGTTTAGGTGAGATTACATTTTTTATAATAATAATAATTATTTGAATTTTTTATAACCATTTTTGTTTTTTTAATTTTTTTTTCAGATTAACGCTATTGTAGTTATGGCTGGCGGTAGAAGCAGACTTAGAAACCGTGGCAGAGGGACCTCTTACGGGAGTACATTTCTCGGTCAGACGGATCCATCTGCACCTTCTACCTCCCGCACCCCAGACAATGTCCCCGATAGCCAAATTCCTAGCGTTCCGCAAGCTGTCGATCATGTAGCTCCATACATTCCGCAGTATGATGATGCTGCATACTTTACTTATGAGGAGCCTCGGCATGATCAGCAGCCACATGATCCGCAGACGCATGATCACCAGCCGCCGCATCAGCAGCCTCATGATCAGTATCATCCACAGCCTGCTTCACAGCCTGCTCCACAGCCTGCTTCACAGTCTGCTTCACAGCCTCCTCCATACCAGCCTCCACACCAGGTCCCACAGCCTCCTGCATACCAGCCTCCACACCAGGCTCCTGCAGCTCCAGGTCTTCATCCAGATTTGTTGGTGCCACCGAATGCACCGTATGCAAGATATTCCGTGGAAGATATTCTCCAGATGCCGGGACGAGAAGGTTTACCCATCCTTGATCCAGATCTACGACCCAACACAACTTGGTAATTAATTTTAAATTAATTAAATATAATTTTAAATTTATATATAACAATTAATTCTATATATATATATTCTTTCAAATTTTGTAGGTTTAAAGCGAACAATGCGGTGGGCCAGAGCGTTGGGAATGTCATCAGATCAAACTTCCGGGAAGCGCATCCAAACTGGACTCTTACACCGGACCACGTTCTCATAACTTGGTTCAAGTGCTTCGCGGTTAGTTATAATTTTTTTTTTAATTTAAATAAAAATAATTTGGTTAAGTAATTAATATTTTTTCATTATTTTTTTGTAGCAAAAATGGAATTGGTCTATTGGGGTCAATGAGACGGTGAAGGCAGCGTTCAACAAAAAGGCGATGGCTCGCCTTAAGAACATTGTTGGCGACTGGAAGGAGAAGTGGAAGTATTTGGGGGATGACGCAAAAGAGACCTACCTCAGCGATGAGGTTTGGACTGGTTTGAAGGCCTATTGGATTTTGCCTGACTCAGTCCAAAGGTCTCTCACTTGCTCTGCGGCCCGGATGACCCGAGATGCTGATGGTAACCTGCCAATACCTCATACTTCGGGACAGACTCCACACGCCAAAAGGGCACTGCAAATTGTAAGTTTTAGACATTTCTTAATTTTTATTACATATATAATAATTAAATTTTATTAAATGCTATAGTTTTATTCATTTGAATTTTATTTTTTAATATAGGCTGCCGAAGAAGGAGCACCACCGACTCTGGCCCGGCTTTACAAGTTGACCCACCAGCATGCCGATGGCACTTTCTCTCATCCTCGAGCAGAGAAGCTCTGCAACGATGTAGAGGCTCGGATTCAAGAGGTCCAGACTCAGCTGACGCAAGAAAATCCGGACGGTGCACCGGTTCAGCTTTCTGCCATCGAACAAGACAGAATTTTTGAGCAGGTAAAATATTCGATCTTTTTAATTTATGTTTACATATATTTTTACATATGTACTAATTAATATCTATTTATAAATTGAAGGTTGCTCCGAAGAAAAGGGGACGTATACCAGGAATCGGGAGTGTGAACGATGTCCCCAGGGCGAGAGTTGAATACGCTGCTAGAAGGGAAGAAGAGTCCTCGCTCCGGAGGGATTTGGAAAATGCGAACCGAGCCATAGCCGAGAACAACGAAAAATGGAAGGCTATATCAAGCGTTTTCGATATGATGATAGCCTCAACCCCCAACGTCAACCCGTCGGTTACGTCAGCGTGGCAGACCCTACGTTCGAATTTTGCCGTCTCCGACCCTACTCCCGAAGAGCAAGCGGATTTGCATCGGCGTGCGGAACAGAGGAGTTCAAACTTTTAGATGAAATAAACCTAAATTCTTAGTTTTTTCGGTTTTAAATATTTTGTATTTGAATATTTTAATTTTATGAATGTCATATATATTATGTTATTATGGAATTTTATCAATTTCATAAAAATATATAAAATTTTAAATTATTAATTTTTTATTTTATTTTTTTAAAATAAAAAATTTCGTAAATAAATTCAGTAAATTGTCATAAATTAACGACTAATGTACATCTCAATTAGATGCACAATAGTCGTTAATTTACGACTGATTTACTTCTGCATTGGATGTAATTTAGTCGTAAATTTATGACTATATTACATCTAATTTACGACTACGTATTTAACTACTATTTTACGACTACATTTTTTACATCTAATTTACGACCAGCGTTGGTAGTCGTAAATGTACATCTAATTTACGACCATATCTGGGAGTCGTAAATGTACAACTAGTTTACGACCAATTATGTTAGTCGTACATTTACGACCAAGTTACGACCAATTAGTGATTACGACCAGCGTATAACGACCAAACACAATTGGTAGTAACCTGGTCGTAAATTCCTTTTTACGACCAATTTACTACCAATTGTGTAGTTGTTAAAGTCCTGTTTTCTTGTAGTGATTATACTACAATTTTTAATAAATTGGTTTATTCCATATTAATTAGTTTATTGCAACCATATCTGAGTCATGTATTTTAAAAATATTTGCATGGTTTATATGGTTCTAGACTTCTAGTGGAACCGGACCACTAATGCTCAAAATTGTTTGGAATTCTTTGAACTCTTAAGAAAACATTGATTTGTCTCAAACAGTCTCTATCTCTGAAGCCGATGAACGTAGCTCACTTGCCTGCGTACAACAACTATCTTTCTTTTTTTTTCCTTCAAACTACTCCAAATAATTAGAGACACTCAGGAAACACCATGTTTATGGTAGCAGGCTTGCAGCTAATACATGCTACTATAACATAAGGAAGTAATAAGAGTTGAGTAAATGTGAGAACAACATTCTCTATTCAGAAGTGCCGTAGCCAATGTGTCTCCGCGATTACTCTACTGCCAAATATTTGTTATCTTTATTGGTTCCTTCTGCGATTAATCCTGGTTTGCCATCATCGATTAAATTATACTCTTTCGCCTCTCATGGATTCAAGAATTTATCACGATCTGTCTCACCTTAAATATGTAAAAAATATCATCAGGTTGAAACAAAAGAATCATGTAGAAGAATAAGAAGAAGAATGGCTTCTTCGGTCAGTCATGACTGTGATTTAGGTGATTTAGGTTTCTGGTGATTCTAGATAAAACCTTGTTTAGTTAAATTCGGTGAGACATCATTCTCTTATGCCAATATTCATTTTGGTTGCGTACACATTCAAAGTTTGTGTTTTCAGAACATCAGTCAGTAGAAGAGGAAAAGCGAAATCTAGAAGCATAAAAATTGATCATACTTTGGTTCCGGCAGTACCAAGTGGTTGATGGATCATAACTTGAGTGTTTGTCATGCAATACCGGTTCCCTTAGGAACGAAACTCTATGAAGCGCACACAAAAACTGCAGGCCCGGTGAGTTTGGAAACTTCTCTGAGAAAATACTGAAAATTCATGGATACAATTAGAGGTAATTGAGAGAAAAGACTGCACGCATCATTCTAGTGACAGGTACCTTAAGCCAATCAGCAATAACGTGAGCATTCTTCCGTGGGAATGAACTCAATTCTCCCTGAACCACGTGACTACATTATGAAGATGTCTTTTAAAACACTATGCACATGCGCTTAAGATCACTATAAACATGATTGAAGAAAAGAAGGAGTCTAAGAACATTAGTTAAATAAAAAAATCACAAACAGTTTCTAAATAAATCTTTCAGAATATGGTTGATTTTTTTTGTTCAATCAGAATATGGTTGATTAAGATATGTATATAACAGTTTCATAATGTTGAGTCTGAACTACGAACATAAGTTTAAGAACACTTTGAACATGGCTTCCAAAACACTATACATAAAAGCACTAACATGAGTTTAAGAACATATTTACCTTTGAATTCAATAAGAGCATGTCAAGAGACATCAGTTCCCCACCAGGTTTGACATTCTTGGATTGCCAGAATCTGAGCAACCACACTTGAACAGCGGAGGAGCAGCGGCCACACAGAGAATTTATTAAATTCTGTGTTTTCACGGATTGAGAGGATGGATGATGTTCAAGGGAAGAAAGCTAAGCTTTTTATAGGTGTAGAATAAACCGCTTTGGAAAGGGATAACTCACAATTAATGTCAGATCGTGTTTCACGTCGGTCTATGGAGTTAAAGGCCATGATTCTGTAACTCGAACAGTTTCAATTGATTAGAAGAGAAGGCCTAACGACGCGACTGAAGACAAACAAAAGGGATTCTTCATGTCGATTTGAGTAACCCAATCTCTCGATACGCCAATGATGGTGTCACAAAATGCAGAAGAACATTTTTATGTGTCGGAGATCGAGGATGGATGATGAACCCTAATGTGGCGTGTATTTGATAATGACGGAAGGGGACTATCGCTAATGGACTCATGAAATCTTGAATTAAACAATAGCCCAATAAATGTTAAGTTTAAACAAAATAACAAAGCACGTAGCAAATCCCGTATTAATCCCACACAAAATTAAATGAAACGGTGAGTTTTGTGTTTATGGGACAGATGTCACGGGCAGGAGAGACGAATTTCTGATGTGACAGCCTAAAATGAGAGAGTTCATTTTCTTTATAGTAATAATAATAGATTTTATATAAACATAAACAACTCATTTTTTTTTAAATCATCTTTAATTTGTTTTTTATTTCAATATTTTGATGTTTTCATTGAATAATTTAATTAAATAAATAAAACTAAACTAATATATAGTATCGCAAACAATTTTTTTCCTTCCTTTTAATTAATCATTTAAAAAACCTATATATTATCACAGTTTTAACATCAATAGTTTATAAAATTAATAAATTTTACGTGATATGTAAATATATATAACTTTATCAATAAAATTTAGAATTTTTATATAAATATCTGATTTTAATAAATAAAAAACTACTGTATATATCACTTTTATACAAACATAAGCAACTCATTTTTTTAAATAATCTTTAATTTGCTTTTTTCAATATTTTGGCGTTTTCATTGAATTACAGATAAAAGAAAATTATATTCTATCATCAAAATCAACACACATTTTATATATCAAATAATTTAATTGAATAGATAAAATTAAACTAATATATAGTACCGTAAAAAAATTTCCTTCCTTTCAAATAAAAAATAATTAAAATAATCTTGACAAATTAATTATTTCTAAAATAAAAATATTATTACAGTTTCAACATTATTAGTTTATAAAATTTTAATGTAACAATTTTTTTTAAAAGAATAAATCTGTTAAAAATTTGTACGACGAATGCAGACTGATCACTAGACAAGATGACCAGCTATTTCATTCCTATACACGAAGCGCGTGTTTACCTTAACCAAAAAGTTTTCTCTCTTCTCATGATGACACCTCATCAAATAAAGAACTGCGAATGTGACACGTAGAATCTACAAAAAATAGAATTACCTTTTGTTGATTTTCAGCATGACATGTGGCAGGCCAAAAAAGTCTCTTTATATTTGGTTGATGTCTCTAATAATGGATTTATGTAATAATTAAACTAAATAACAGGTCCATACGTTACAAGCCTACCATCTTCAAAAAATACCTTTAAGTCTTTATCCCACTCTCCCCACTATCGCGTTTAAAAACTTTTATTCCTCTATCGTAACGCAGAAAAGCTTGATCTGTAGATAAGGTAATGTTCTTCCATGAAATTCATCACTTCCAACAAATCAATCTTCACATTCTTTTTGAAGCATGACCACCAACATGGCCACCACGAACCTTCTCCTTGCCTGCTTGAAAGCTGGCCGACAACATCTTGCAAATACCGATCTACTTACTCGCGTTCTGAGAAAATTGGTTTCTCTTTTGTTTTTTCAGAGGTTGTTGAATATATCTTCTCCGCCCTCTTGAACGTCGTTTAATCAAAACCATCTCCACCCCGATTCTCCCATGTTTCCATAACTCATTCAAAACTGGAAATCCAAAAACAAAACGAAGCAAAAAAGTCAAGACTTTGACGATCTGAATACGGTTAATGCGGCCATAGAAGCTGTGTCCAGGTTTAAACGGTGGCTCAAAAGGTAAAATCAACAGTGGTGCCGGTGAATAATACATTATTTGTGGATTCCATAAATATTTCAAAAATACCATTTTTTCAAACAAACAGCACTTCGTTATACCCACATTACAACTGAAAGTCATTAAGTGGTTGATAAAGTTTTTTATAATGATTATGTTTTATATATAGAATCTAAAACAAGAACATAGTCAAATATTTGAAGCTTCTATTCTTGAATAAAGCATTCAAACATAGAGAACATAATCAATTTCTAGAAATCAAGGATTCAAATCAAAACCTTCACTTTCGTATTGCCTTAGAAAATTTCCTCAAATACTAAAGCTTCAAACAACTCACACAATCCGTGAATCATTCCTCAATACATGCATTCGTTTATATAGGATTAAACATCTCCCAATCCTAATAGAAATAACACTTTCAATATTTCCTAAATCCTATAGACAAACATAACAAGATAGGATTTAGATAACTTGCATCCTAAGCTAACTCAAGCTTGATCAACATTCTCCCCCTTAAGCTTGACTTCACTTCCACACACCTTTTCAATTCCAATGAGCTCCCTCATCTCTTTGAACCGTACTCGATTAAGTGCCTTCGTAAGTATATCAGCTCGTTGATATTTTCCCGGAATATGCTCCACTTCGATTTGATCATTCTCAACGCATTCTCGTATAAAATGAAATCTTCTGTGAATGTGCTTACTTCGACCATGAAACACAGGATTCTTAGTCAAAGCAATCGCCGATTTGTTATCAACTCGTATCACCACTTTCTTGCATTCATCTCCTACGACTTCACTTAATAACTCTTGAAGCCAGATTGCTTGTTTTGCGGCTTCTGTTGCTGCCATAAATTCTGCTTCACAAGAAGATAACGCCACAATTTCTTGTTTCTGAGAGCACCAAGTTATGGGACTGTTGCCATAGTAGAAGATGTGTCTTGTAGTACTTTTTCCATCATCGACATCCACGTTATGTGAGCTATCACTAAAGCCTACCAGACATTGTTGCTCAGTTCGTGTAAACCGTAGACCAAGGGACGTGGTTCCACATAAGTATCTGAGAAGTTGTTTTAGCGCTGCTCCATGAGACTCTTTGGGGTCTTGCATATACCTGCTCAATATACCAACACTAAAGGAGAGGTCGGGTCTAGTGTGCAGTAGGTAACGAAGACACCCAATAGTCCTTTTGTACTTTGTCTCTTCAATGCCGTGTTCATGAGGTGATTTGCCAAGATTCAGGTTGACGTCCATGGGTATAAGAGTAGGGTTACAACCTTGCATTCCAAACTCCTTAAGTATCTTATGAGCATATCTATCTTGAGACAGAGTAATACCTTCATGTGTTTGACACACTTCAATGCCCAGATAGTAAGTCAATCTCCCAAGATCAGTCATCTCGAACTTCTGTGCCATCTTTTCCTTAAACGCTGAAATCAAACTTGGAGATGACCCTATAACAAGCAAATCATCGACATATACGCACACGAGTAGAGTATCCTTCGTCGACTGCTTCTTATAAAGCGATGGTTCTTTAGAACAACGAGTAAAGCCTAGTTCCTTTAAGATCTGATTGAGCTTGATATTCCAAGCTCTAGGTGCCTGTTTCAAGCCATAAAGGGCTTTGTGTAACTTGTAGACCTTTTCTTCCTTCCCCTTGATCACAAAACCTTCTGGTTGGCTAACGTATACTTCCTCTTTCAATTCTCCGTGTAGGAACGCCGTCTTAACATCAAGGTGGTGAATTTCCCATTCCTTTGAGGCTGATATCGCAATGATCAATCTAATGGTTTCAACGCGAGCTACTGGTGCAAAGACTTCGTCATAATCGATACCATGCCGTTGAATGTACCCCTTTGCTACTAGTCTCGCCTTGAATTTACTTATGGTCCCATCTACATTCCTCTTTATCTTGAAAACCCACTTGAGTCTGATGGCTTTGAAACCCGCTGGTAGGTCAGCTAGTACCCAGGTGTTGTTTTTCTCGATAGAGTTAATCTCTTCTTTACATGCATCTATCCACACCTTTAATCTCTTTGCTTCGTTTTAGTCCCATGGTTCGTTGTTAACTACCATCAAGAGTTTTTCACCTTCTACTTCAGCCAGGAGAACGTAATCATCTAGATAAGATGGCTTTACGCTTACTCTACTTGATCGTCTCGCATTAATATGCTCTGTTTCATCATCGTCATTATCTTCTTCGTCAATCACCTAAACTTCATCATCTTTGTTCATATCTTCATCCGAAGGAGAAACAGAGCCATCATTAGAGCTCTGTATCGGTTTCAGCTGAACTTCAAATGCACTCTGTTCTGGTTTCGCTTCGTCCTTGGTACCCCAATTCCATCGTTTCTCTTCTTCAAAGTGGACATCACGGCTCACCACTATCCTTTTGCTGGATGGATTGTACAGTCGGTACACTTTGGAACCTGGTTCCGTTCCCAAGTGTACCAGACAACGAGATCGATCATCAAGTTTCTTTCTACCGGCACTCTCTGTTCTTGCATAACAGACACAGCCAAAAACCTTGAGATGAGAAACGTTTGGCTTCTTGTTGCGAAAGGCTTCCTATGGTGTCTGTCTAGGTAAGCTTCTCGTTGCTACTCTATTAATTAAGTAAGTGGCGTGTCTGACTGCTTCTCCCCATAAATCATTTGGCACGTTCATATGCTTTAGCAAACTTCTGGTCATCTCAAGTAGGGTGCGGTTTCTCCGTTCGACAACTCCGTTTTGCTGCGGAGAATACGGAGCTGTCGTGTGCCTATTGATTCAGTTTGTGCTGCAGTAAACATTGAATTCGTGAGACGTGAATTCACCACCTCTGTCTGACCGAAATATCTTCACCATCATTCCTGTTTCTCGTTCTGCTAGTTGCTTGAATGATTTAAATTTCCTTGCTTATCATCTTCTTTATTGTCTCACTATTGATATGTCCGAGCCTGGCGTGCCATCTTGAGCAAGCAGATGTACCTTCAATTTGTAGACAGTCGATGACATCAGCTTGCAAGTGAACCTTATACAGGCGATTCTTCGACCTTTTCGTTTTGACCATAAGAAAACCTGTTCGATCAAACATTGTCAACACGTCATCCTTCATTCTTACCTCACACCCGACTTCTGTGGCTTGTCCTAAGCTCAAGATATTGCTTCGTAACCCGGGTATGAAGTAAACATTGCTGAGAGTCTTCTTCTCACCTCCCTTCAGCACAAACCTTATTGATCCTTTTCCTTTTATATCTATGCGAGAATCATCTCCAAACTGAACCATTCCTGAAACACCTTCATCTAACTTGTAGAAAAAACAGCGGTTGCCACCCATGTGATTGCTAGCTCCGTTGTCAAGATACCAGATGTTCTCCATGTCCTGTTCGTCTGCAAAGGTGCTTGGTTTCACCGAATTTTCATTAAGGTATACTACTTCGTGCATCATCAATTCATCCGCTCCTTGTGTTTCTTCTTCCTTCTTCTCAGTTGTTTCTTGCAGATTAAGCAGCTTATCAGGACACCATGATGCGTAATGGCCTTGTTTTTCACAGTTAAAACAAGTAATGTGACTCTTGTCTCTGCCTGGACCTGTTTGTCCCTGCTTATAGGCTTCCTTTTGTGCATAGAAACCTCCGTAACGACCTCGGCCTCTTCCTCCTCTCCAATTTCCTCGTCCACCACGTCCTCTTCCACGACTAGGTCCGAAAGTCCCATGCTGAGACTCATTCAAATACATTAGTTTCCCTAGATCCTCGTCTTGATCTTCATCTTCCTCTCGGATTCTTTCCTCATAAGCTTTTAGTCTACCAACTATATCTTCAAAGCTGGTTGCATTAAGGTCCAACATCTGCTCAATAGATGCAACCATGTGAATAAATTTCTTTCGAGGTAGACTTTTAAGGAATTTCTTGACAAGCTTTGGTTCCTCAATAATTTCCCCAAGAGAAGCTGACTGAGACGAAATCTCAGAAAGCTTTCCGATGAAGGTATCTATGCTATCTTTCTCCTTCATCTTGAGCCTGTCGAAGTCTGTCATTAACGTCTGTAAGCGTGCTTCTCGAACTCTGTCTGCTCTAATGTGTCTGGTTCGGATTGCTTCCCAAACTAGTTTAGCTGTGTCAATCCCAATTTGTAACGCCAACGCCTCAGGTATTGATGGTATAAGTAAGGCTATGGCTAGATCATTCTTTTCTTCTAGCTTAGTTCCAGGATCAATAGCCTTCCATACTTTGTGTATCTTAAGCACCATCTTCATCTTCATGGCCCGAATAGTGTAGTTTGTGGAATTCAACATTGGGAACTTGATCAAGGAAGATCTTCCCTCTTTGCTGATCACATCTGGTTCGTCTTTTACGTCCGCCATGTTTGTCTTATCCTTCGCGTTTTAATGTTCTTCGATTGCTTTCTTGAACCAGACTCTGATACCAAATCTAGAAATCAAGGATTCAAATCAAAACCTTCACTTTCGTATTGCCTCAGAAAATTTCCTCAAAAACTAAAGCTTCAAACAACTCACACAATCCGTGAATCATTCCTCAATACATGCATTCGTTTATATAGGATTAAACATCTCCCAATCCTAATAGAAATAACACTTTCAATATTTCCTAAATCCTATAGATAAACATAACAAGATAGGATTTAGATAACTTGCATCCTAAGCTAACTCAAGCTTGATCAACACAATTTCCTCCTACGAAAGTCTTTAGATCAGCAGCCAAATCAATTCTCCTATAAAAATCCTTGGATCTGTAGCCAAATCAAATGGGTTAAATCTGCCACCTCTAAAAAGCAAAACCTCATCTTCTCTCTACAACCCATTTCTTACTCGATAACTTACAATAGCTCCCATCAAAATTTCTTAAATGGTCTAAATAGGCAAGATGCTTAGAACATAAAGTTTTGAAGCAAATACACACTTTCTAGGAATTTAATTTAAGATTAATAACTTATAAATTAAGCGGAAAACAAGTTTATATGAACCAACTCAATATTTAACCACCCATCTATCATTCACTTTGTTCACGTTTTCATCAAATAATACTTTTAAATTATTCGTCTACACAATATATATTCATACTATATTACTCAATAAGTAATATTTTCTCACATACAGTATATGATATAATTACGAATGGTAAATAAAGATGTGACTCTCAACAGTGTTGCGATTGTTCCAAAAACGACTCTCTTATTCTAGACTAAACAAAATATTACAACACCATTGGAAAACTACTACAAATGAAATTATCTTATACCATAACTCTAAGTGTTATCTTATAATTAGTTTTCCAAACAAAAAAAACAAACATTATGCTATATAATTAAAATATATTATGCGCGTAGCGCGGGTTGACCCTAGTTAGATATAAATCAAATGATAGATTTATTATAAACAAAATATATATTCTTATATATATAGATAAGTAAAATAAAATGAGAATACATATTTTAATTATAATTTCATAATAAAATGCTGTAAATTTGTTATGTTTTTGGAAATTTAATGATTAATTAAAAATTTAAACCAAATTACTAATACACATATGCATGTAGAAATTAAAAATTGTATAAAATTTTGTTATACAAAAATTATAGATTTATATTTAAAATAAAAAGTATTAAAGATATCATGAATAAGTTAGTTAAAAATATGACAAAAATAGTTAAATTTTTAACATCATTATATTTAATGAATAGTTAAAATAAAATTTATAGTAGCATATTTTTTAAATGATCTATACTATTATTTACGAAGTTATTTTTCGTATTCGAGCTCTCACTTTAAAACTTAGAGTGGTTAATATCATTAATACCCTTAATGATTTTTATATATTTATTTATGTTAATAATATTAGATTTATATGTTATATTAAATAATGGACTATAAATGATTATAATAAAATTGTAAAAATAAGATAATTCTTATATATAGTGTTTTTATCTGAAAATAATAATTTCTATTAAAAATGTAAAAATTATTATATAAATAATTTAAAATTATATATTAATCAAGAAAAAACATTTGTAGAAATATATTTTCTAAAACATCTCTAATATGTGAGTGTTATTAATATTTCAACACAATAATAAGTATAGATATATTGATGAAAATATTTGTCACATATAGAAATAATTTGATGTTTGTTTTATAATTTTTAGAAGAACAAATAATAATTTATTATACTGGTTTTTTAAATAGTAAAAAAAAAACTGATTAATATTCGTAAGAAATTATGCAACTCGTAGTTATACTTATACTAGGAATTTTTTCGCGTTTCGCGCGGAATATAGTTTTATTGTTGTTAACTATTATTTCTGGATGATGTAATTAAGCGGTCGTCTTTATTTGTTAAGAGCATTATTTGATATTTTTATTGCGTTATGTAGTAATAGGTGTTATGTTAATATATTATGTGTTTGTTTTTTTCGATAATATGTTGTTGTGGGTATAGTAGTATTTGTTAGTAGTGTAGTGAACCTATGATATAAAGCATATTGAATTTAAACAACTTTGCATTTTGTCATTTGTTGATTCTAATATTAACAGTTTCAGTGTAAAAATGGTATTTTATATTTTTCAAAATTTTGAACTTTATTCTTTTAAAATATGTTTTGTCCTCTCCCTATATTTTTGTTTACAATTCTAGTGTGCGGTACTTCTCACCATCACCGGAAAGAGGCTCAACTCTGTGCTCTCGTTCTTCCTCGCCTTTTCTCCTATGAGATTATCTAATATTTGTTTAGATCGGATTTATGAGTTCCCAATTGTGTGGTTGTTTCTCACAGTATATAGGCTGTTCCGGTCAACTGCTCTGCTTCTTCTTTAGATTTCGGCTAGGGACTGCATCTCTTTTGGTTGGGTAAGATTTTAGTCATCTTTGATGTTATCTTCCTCGTCGTTGGCTTGCCGTCGATAGTCCCTACTCGTCTTGGTTTTCAAAATATGGATTTTGGTGATATGTTTCTATGCTCTCTTTCATAGCTCAAGGACGGTTCCACTATTTGCTGATTTCGTTTTGTCTCCCCTTCCCTCTATGTTGTCTCATCTCATTGTAGCTTTCATCGCTGCTCGCGTTTCTGGTGGCTCTCCCTTACATCATGTTTGCCACTCCAAGTGTAAATAGTGTTTTCCTCCGTGTATGCTCCGTGGGCTTGGAATGTTGTTTCTAGTCTCAAGCTTGGGCTCTTTTTCTCGTTGTTGGCTTTCATTCTCCCTCCCTCAAGTTATTTTTCTTCTTCCCCTGCTTCCCTTGCCTGTGTTTGTTTAGTTTGTAAGGTGCTTCTTACCTTTTAGCTGGTGGTTGTGCTTCCGGTGATTTAGGCATGTGTTTTCCTGCTTCGCGGTGATTTTAGTTCGGTGATTATTTTTTATCTGATCCGCTTTCTTGGTTCTTTGCGTTGGTACTTGGTCACACTTCTTTGTGTTTGGGGGATTGTTTCCTCTCTATTTTTATCTTTCTACCCTTTTTGACCTATGTTTATTAGGCACAAAACACTCTATGATAACTTGAGGTTAGTTAATCTTCGTTCTTGATCTCCTTTCAGCTCTTGACCTTTATTGAGTTAGTGTTACTATGACATTTTGCTTTTCTCTATGATGATTGTGGAGGTTTTAGGTTTAGATTATATATTGTACTCTAGTTTCTTCTTCTTAATTTGGTTATTTTTTTATTTTTAATAGTAAAGTAAATATACAATTTGTAAATAAAATAATAGAAAATAGTAAAAGATAATAAAATAGTGAAAACTTATATTATTTTTAGCTGTGAATAAATTAAATATTTAAAATATATTTTTATTATTTTGCTTATTTCATCATTTATCTTGAATTTTAGTGACTATTAAAATAGATTATCAAACTTCATATGATAATGGTTTTGCAAGAAAGATTAGATACGATGAATTGTATTTAAAATTCATTTGTGTGAAATAGAGGTGAAAGTTACGATTAGAAATTTTGGGATCAGTCAAAGAAGAAAAATGCACAATTACAAAATATTGGGCCAAATTATAGTAATGTAAAAGAAAAAAAAAAACTAAAATGTAAAAACAAAATACATGAGGACACATATCATCAAATCCCCCTTTCACATGTCACAAAAAATGTAAAAGTCTACTTTATATATATATATATATATATATATATATATATAGATTTGTTAGTTCCATCTAATGCTTTTAGAATTTAACATTTTCATGTGATTTCCTAATAAAAAGAATAATTTTATACATGGTGAAGACAACATACATCCATTTTGTTATTGCTGCAGGTAGGTCTCTAAACATAAATTAAATCGCATAAACTTTGTTTAATCACTTGTTTTTGTTGTTCAAAGTCTGGAACAGAAAAGAAAGTATGTTTGCCCATAAAGAAAAGAAAGTCTTTAGTAAATCTATCAAGTCACAAGTACTGCTTTTGAATCCTAGCTCTGTTCTGTTCCCACCACACCCTCGCAAGCGCTTCCCCAAACTTGTCTCGGCTACACAACAAAACAACAACATTGTCTCTCGATCTGTTCACAATACATGTAATCGTACCGCAATGGTTTTTGGTATGTGTTATGTTTACCTGAATCGAACACGTTTAAGCTCACGGCTACCATCTGGTAAAGCTCTGATTGTAATGTAGATACCAGGCTCGTCTTGTTCCACCCATTCGGTTTCCGTGTCGCTTGCGTTACTCACTGAGACCTCCTCGGACCCATCTGCTGAGCTACATCTAGCAGAACCATCAATAGATGATGTCTCAGTCTTGTTCCCACTGATGCCAGAGAGCTTTGGTGTTGAAGCAAGACCAGCAGAGTCATAACGCTTGGGTTTTTGGATTGGTTGCTGATCAAGTGAGTCAGATGATGAGTATCCCATTCCTCGAGGTTGCTCTTTGTTCATAGGTGGAGTTACAGGACTGTTCTTAGCCGACTGTATTTGCGAGCCCTGACACAAGGTTGTTACAAGAATCTATTAAGGATGAATGACTATTGAAGCCAAGAGTTGGTTTTGTGAAGGAAGCATTACCCCATCTTCAGATGCAGGAGGAGTTGGGAGTGGCTCGCTCTCCAGATTGAACTGCTTCACGTTGTATAACTCCATGACCTTCTCAGAATTCTCTGTCCACCATCTTTGAGCTTGCCATTTATCAAACATCTCACGACTGCAACAAAAGTAGAAGAAACTTATTCAAATGTCACCTTCTAGCCTCAAAGGCCAAACATGTAACACAAAAACTCAACAGCTGACACTATACAAAGAATCAATCCACAAAAGCTAGAGATACAAATCATGTGGTCAAATCCAGACATGAAAAGCCAAACTGAAACTATAGTCTAGTGAGGATATATTTACTTTCCAACAGGATGAGACAGCAAGATATATCAATGTTCAAGAAATTGCTAGGCGCTCTTAAGCGTTTATATGAGATTATTGATTAGGTGGGCCTAAACCGACTTTTTTAAAAAATCGGTTAGTTTAGGTCTGATTTGCTGACTAAACGGGACCAATATTTAGAATACTGAGATACATATATGGTACTACTCATATCTGTCACAAGAAACAATCCTAACTCCAAGATCAGATCAACAGGTAACATATACTATGCTGTAATAAGATAGCAAATGCAGCCTATGGTTAGTTTTTAAACATGGCAAGAATCAGTTACCTGAAACGGATCCTCTTTAGATCATTTCCTCCCTGAGGCAAAGACACAAACGTGATGAGAACACCAGGCTCAACTTGTGCAACCCACTCCTTAGCCTCATCCTCCTCCACAAACACTACAGACTCCGTCCTTCCACTCATAGAAGTAGGTGTGCCTTCTTCGCTCGAAAGCCCTTTCAGCCTAGACTCCATCTCCTTCCCCCAAATCTTAGGAGTCGAGGTTCCAGTCCCGGTCCCAGCTCTCTGGTACGCATAGTGAAACCTCCCAGAATCCAAATCAGCATCCGAATCAGCATTGTGATTCCGGTTCTGATTCCGGTTTGATGTACCAGAACACGGTTTACAGCTTTTGTACGCTCCTGAAGCCTTTACTGCCATGTCTTTTAGCTGAAATGAAACAGTAAGTAACAAAGAGTCACATGCTTTTGAAACAAAAGACAAGAGAGTAACTGACAATACAGAGGAATAAAAATGTTATTACAGATCATCAGAACATGGATTAAGACCGTTGAGTCAAAGTCATGTTCCTAAAGCAGAAGAAGAGACCAGAACAGTCCAATGAAAGTGAAGATAAAAAGATTAATACTTTTTTTTTTCTAATTTACCTGTGACGTCAGCGATTTAGTCGCTTGTTTGGTCCTTGGCGTCTCTGTTTCTTCTTCGTCTTCGTGTTGCGGCCTAGATCCGCCATTGTTGGTGGTGTTAAGCTGCTTCGTACACGCTATACACGTCAGCATCTCTCTCTCCCCCTGACGAGCCTAAGATCAAAGCTGAAATGGAGTTGACGGCTGTTTGAGAATATTATGACCGTTACGCACAGAGATAAATCAGGGCACGAGATCTGTTTGATGAGACAAGAAAAAGAAACACTCTTTAAGTATCAATCTCGCATTAACTGTCTCTCTCTCTCTCTCTCTCTTTTATGTTTCTCTCTCCTCTGTCCTTAAGGCAGCTTCAAGCGACAGAGAGAATGAATGAAACACAGTACCTCTCCCTCCTCTTTTCTCTCTCAAGAAAAAAGGAAGAAGCTTTGATATTTGGGATTTGAGTTCGTTGGACACTGCAACTTAAAAGAAATAAAGTTAAGCCACATGAAGTGTGGTCTACTGTGTTTCTTCTACTGATCCTCTGCTCCACATGCCTAGTTCTTTTTTTTTTCTTTCAAAATTTGTTTTTGGTGCTTTCTAATTATTTAATATATTAATTAATGGCGTAATGGCTGCATTATTAGTCTTTAATCATTTTATGTTTATGTTTATGGTGACAACAGATGAAGAATATTTTCTTCTTAAAATCTGGAAAAAGGGAGAAAAATGATTGCTCTTAAAGTTTTTTAAACGATTATATACAATGATAGTGATTAGAGCGTGCAACTAAGCACTTGCATTTTTATATTTTTAAAAGCTTATAAAATAGTTATAGTATATACTAGTACTTTTTAAGAAGTGTTTCCCACCTAAACCTCATAATAACAAGTGTTTAAAATTTTCTTTAAGTGCTACTGCTAATGCTTAGTAAGCATTATAATATACTATAACTATTTATATTTTATAATTTGTAAAATGCCTAATATCTTAGTAAGCATTTAAATTTTTGAAATAGTTATAAATATACAAATCTTTTTTACAAGTGTTTCCCACCTAAAACCTCATACTCATTATACCTTTTTCAGACCTTTTTCTTCTCCTTGAAAGTTTATTAAGCCCTTTGATTAATAATTATGTATGAGTTTGATGTAAAAGCTCCAAGTACAACTCCCACATCATCAAGCAAAAAAGCTCATGCATGTAAAGGTTGGGTTTTTTTGTTTAATGTGGAAATTATTCATATTTTGGTAAGATTATATATACTTTAACATATACATCTGAGAAATTAATAGCTACAAAATTCAAAAACAATTAATTTGAAATCATTCAAATCAATTCTAGATCACAATCTCTTGAAATGATTTGATAGTTTCTTATTAGTGCAGTACTCCCATATTACAAAATCAGTCTCTTGAAATTATTGGTGAATATTATTTAAGCTTTTGTAAGCTTTCCATATCTTGATTATTTTTAAACTATCATTCATGAGAGTTATTTCTTTGGAGATATCTATATCAGTTTGGCTAAAAAATTCATCTTATTATATAAAGTTTGGTTTTTCAAAGTTACTAATTAACATGATTGTGACACATTGCAATTATATATTTAAGACTAGGTGATTTTTCCGTGCTTATGCACGGGTATACTTATTTATAAAGTAAATATATATTATAATAATTAATTGTTATTAACTTTTAGTTTTAAATTAATCTATAGTTTTATGCATAATTTATATATTACTTTAATTAGACATATAATTTTAGATATGTTATATCTAGTCGGTTTTGTTGTTTTTACAATCGGTTTAGTTATCATTTGGATATATTAGGTTGCATCTATTGCTCTGAATTCAATTATAAAAAATTTAATTCAAAATATATTAAATTTTTTATTAATTTTCTTATTTGCATTAGGTTGGTTTTTGTCTTAGATATGTAAATATATTTTAGGAAGATTATCTATAACTTAAGATATATTGTGCTTAGAATGAAATAAAAAATAAACTAAAGTGTTTGGTTCCAAATTACGTAAATTAATATAACGATAATATTCTGCAATCTCATGCATATATATAAATTTTACAAAAGAACTAAATTAAAACAGTTGCTTAATATTTTATTTTCATTTGTTAAGGTGTTTTGAGTCATCTTATAATTTATATTTATAAAATAAATTATTACTATTATTATTATAAAAATATATTTTCTTATTATAGTTAAATCTATGATTTTAGATATAAATTGAATTAGTTGAGTCACTCATGTTGTGAGTATCTTAAGTTACATATATTCTTTCAAATTCAAACTGAGGTATAATTATTTTTATTATAATTAAGTCAAGTCAAATTAATTTTATTTATCGTTTAAGTGTGCATGTATTTTCATAATATATATATATATATCAAATTAAATTTTGATTTAAAAAAAGAAATTAGAAAATAAAACGATGACTATAGAAAGTTACATAATAAGTAATTGATATGTTTTGGAAGCTCATGAACACATATCAATATTTACAATAACTAAAATATTTTTATAAATTATAAATGATTTTATGCCTTTTTGTTATGGTTATATTAAGTTCCACAAACATAAAAACATAAAATTTAAAAGAAAATTTAATATTAAGAAAACATATATAATTTTAATAATGCAAAATATAATATATCTACCTCATTAAAGTGTACAGTGTGATTTTAAAATATTTTGTTATTTGATCAAAAGATGTTTATTGTTAAAATTTATTTTTCGTTTTTCAATATCTCTTAAAAATAAGCAGTTAAAAATTGTGATTGTATTTGAGAAATCTTATTATATAAGAAAAAAAAATTATAGATAGTTTTTGCTGTAATTGAAAGATATTATGGTCAAATAAATATAAGAAAATACAAATAACATTTCAATAATACTAATTATAAAATATTTTAGTCAATAAAACATATAGCAGTTTATGTTACTTAATTATTTCATGTAATTATCTAAAAATAGATAAATATATTAAAAATATTTCTGTTACTGTGAAATATATATTGTTGTACTGTTTAAAATTATGTTTTAAAATAAATAATATTTTTTTCTAATATCAAGATTATCTGTGAAAATATAAATATAAAGAAAGTATATTAGTATATTTTATGTTATTTAAAAATATTTTTAAATGGAATATTACTATTTTGTGAACTTTCCTTTTTAATGAAATCATATTATTTATACATATATTTTCGTTTTTAAATTCTCTTTATAAACTTTATAATATTTCCTTTTTATTATATATGTTATTTGGAAAATATTAAAAGTAACTTAAATAAAAAATCAATAATAGTGTTTAAATATAACATTTTTAATTCATTAAGGGTATCATCGTAATCAACCACTGTGAGAGTTAACATGACTTCGACACGTAGGAAACTGACTTCTCAAATAATATTATAGAGATTGTGACATGTGTTAAATACTAACTTTATATAATAAGATAGAATTAATAGTATTTTTCTTTTTTAAGTTTTAAAGAAAATATTGTAAACAAAAAACAATTTCATACAAACAATTATTTAATATTATTTTCCTTTTTATATCCAAAAAAAAAGAAATTTATAAAAGTTATACGAAAATAATTTTTCTTTTGAAAGAAAAATCATGAACAAATAGAATTATAATAGTTATTTAATAGTATTTTTCCTTTTTTAGTTTTAAACAAAATATTATTAACGAAAAAAATTCTATACTAATAATTATTTAATAGTAAGCTTCCTTTTCTATACTATTATTTATGAAGTGATTTTCCTTATTTGTCATCCTTTCCATAATTTTAGGTGATTTTGCTTATTTGACATATTTTCCATAATTTTAGGTCATTTTTTATTTATCATATTCTCTATAATTTAGTTTATTTATATATTTTGATAATTTTAATATCTAATTTGTTAATTTTATTTATTTGACATATTTTAAAATAATTTTTGTTTTGATTACATGTCATGTTCTCTATGATTTTAGATTATTTTATTTATTTGTCATATATTTTATTATTTTTAGAAGCTTATTTATGATATTCTATGATTTAGATTGAGTCCTTAATTTTAATAAATAACTTTTGAATTGTTATTTTTAAACATTTTTAGTGATTATTTAATCTACAAGGAATAATTATTACTAAAGAGTATTATCAAATTTTAACAATAATTTTATAGATATGTTCATCTCATGTTTACTTTAGTAATATTAAATTGTATAATATTTTTTATTTATTAATTTTAAAAATAAATTTTCTTCTCTTTTATGTTACCAAATCATTATTCCCAATAAAACGTACAAGCCCAAAGAATACAATTTTTTTTGCTATTATAATTAAAAATCCAGCTTTTTAGATATATATAATTTATTACTTTTAGTTTAGCAAATTCTAATTAAATAGAAATATGTTTAATTAATATAGATTTTGTTAATATTTATCACTATAAAATCTGATGAATAGAACATTCAAATAAAATGCAATTAAGACTTTGATGAAAAGGGATTTGATTTCATAGGTTTCACTGATAATTGATAAATATTGTTTAATTTGTAAATTATTATTTTATGTTATTTTAAAATATTAATACAGTTTTATTAGGTTATTATGACGATGATATTTTTACATGTGTAGTTTAATGATATAATAAATAAAAGATTTTGCCTATGTTGCGTTATAATAAAAATGTAGATTATATCTTTTGATTTATTAATACTCGAAACTTATTAAATAATTTAGATTGAGATTAGAAAATGATGTTAAAATCTGAATAAGCTAGATATGTATTAATCCGCACAAGGTGCGGGCCATCATCTATTTAAATAATAAACAAATAAAATTGTATAAGCTATATGAAAATAATTTTCCTTTTTAAGTAATTCTAATTTTGCTTTTTTAAAAAATCATGAAAACAGAATTATGAAAGAAAATAGTAGTTCAAAATTTTTAAAACGAATTATAAAAACCTGAGAATACAAAAGATAATTTTATAAAAAGAATTATAAAAAACTGAGAATATAAAAGATTATTTTATAATAAATCTAAATATTTTCCCTTATTAAAATTCTAAGCAAAAGAGAGTTGTAAAAAAATCTTATTATTTTCCTATAATTTACTAATTTTCTTTGGAAGCTCCAATAGTCCATGTTTGACTAAGGGTTAATTTTTACATAATGTGGTCTAGGTTTCAAGTTTTAGAGAAGGAAAATTATTAGCTTATTGGCGAAAAGGTTTATAGGACATGTTCATCATTATATTAAATCATGAACAAATATAATGATAATAGTCATTTAATAGTATTTCCTTTTAAGTTTTAAACAAAATATTGTAAACGAAAAAGAATTCTATACAAATAATTATTTAATAGTAAGATTTCTTTTTTAAATAATAAACAAATAAAATTGTATAAGCTGTATGAGTATAATTTTCCTTTTATAGAAATTCTAATTTTCCTTTTTTAAAATCAGGACAAAACAGAATTTTGGGAATTAATAGAGTACTCTAATTTTGTGGGAATTATAGAGGAAAAATAGGTATGTGTTGGAGATGTCCTAAGAGCATATAATCTATCTATCTATACTATTATTTGCGAAATGATTTTTCGCAACAGAGCTCTCACGTTGAAAGTTAGAGTGGTTAATATATATATTGCCTTTAATAAATTTTTATATTATTTATTATATAATTAAAACGAATTTTATAATAACAATACTAAATTTATCTGTTATATTCATATTATATAATCTTATTATATAAAATTTGGTTTTTCAAAGTTACTAATTAACATGATCGTGACACATGACAGTTATATATTTAAGATTGTGACATGTGTTAAATAATAACTTTATATAATAAGATAGAATTAATAGTATTTTTCCTTTTTAAGTTTTAAACAAAATACTGTAAACAAAAACCAATTTCATACAAACAATTATTTAATATTATTTTCCTTTTCTATATCCAAAAGAAAAAGAAATTTGTAAAAGTTATACGAAAATAATTTTTCTTTTAATAGAAAAATCATGAACAAATAGAATTATAATAGTTATTTAATAGTATTTTTCCTTTTTAAGTTTTAAACAAAATTTTATTAACGAAAAAAATTATATACTAATAATTATTTAATAGTAAGCTTCCTTTTTAAAATAATAAACAAATAAATTGTATAAGCTATATGAAAATAATTTTCCTTTCTAAGAAATTCTAATTTTGCTTTTTTAAAATTCATGAAAAACAGAATTATGAAAGAAAATAGTAGTTTAAATTTTTTTAAAACGAATTATAAAAACCTGAGAATACAAAAGATAATTTAAAAAAAAAGAATTATAAAAACCTGAGAATATAAAAGATTATTTTATAATAAATCTAAATATTTTCCTATTCGGTTAAATCGGGTTATCAAGTGGAGAGAGTGTATCCGGATGTACAGAAAACGCTTCCATTTTATGGGCCGGATATGACTGCTCTGAAGGCCCATTGTTGGAAGATTCAGTGGCCACCTAAGATTAAACACATCTATGGCAAATAGTGTCAGGTTGTATCTCGGTAAAAGAGAAATTAAGGTCAAGAGGACTTCAAGGGGATTTGCAATGTTCAAGATACGGAGCAGAAGTGGAATCCATAAACCATGTCTTCTTTGAATGTCCACCGGCAGTTCAAAAGTATAATGAAAGACCAAAAAAACGTTAGGAGAGTCTAGAAAAGAATCATTTAGTTGCATCACTTGCATTGTTAGGAGAGTCTAGAGCATGTAGGCTGCATTCACTTGCATTGGGAGCAATGATTTAAAATGCCTTGTAAAGAACACCACCTTGCACCTGAGTAGTTTATGCACCTCTCTAGAAGGCTTGTATGCTTCGAGCCTTGAAAGCTCTTTCTGAAACTCATTGATTGCTGAAACTCAGTCTTTGAAGCCAACTTCAACCTTAATTGAACTGAATTGAACTTAATGCATCTTGCTCATGGTCTCTTGTGTACTGAATTATGGCTATACACACTTGAGTTGTCACATCTTTTAAGCCAATCTCTTTGACAACCTCTAGTGGTAGACCACTCCCAAAACCCTTTCCTCCTTTTAAGCTTTCATTGATTGATGAGTGAGGCCTTTTTCGGAAAGTCTTACATGCACATAATGTTGAGAGTATTGGGAACGACAATGCTTGGTCTTCATTCTTGCTATATTAGACACACTATTGTCTAGCCATAGGGCGGGGGTGAGTGTTGTAAATTTTGATTTGGGAAAATGGAAAAAGTTGAAGGGAAAGAATGAACTCTTTGTGCTTAATTGACTAGCCTTTATGGGATAAGTAGAGAAACCTTTAGCTCAAGTTTGTGAAAATTTTTGGCCCCCATATATATAAAAAAAAAAGAATGAAAAGAAAAAAAAAGAAGAAAAAGAATAAAAAGGGGGCTAGCAAAGTTAGTAAGAGCTACGGGGTCATAAAATTTGGTAAATCCCTTGTTGAATAAAGAGTTTTGTGTTGAGAAATGTTCTTGAGTTCTTTGGGTGAGAGATATGAGTTGGGGTTTAGTATTGAGAAATGAATGTGTAACATGTATGTTTGGGAAAAAGGTAGAACAATGGAGACTGAGCATTGTATGCATAAGTTGATCCCTTTCTTAGATATATTATGTGCAATGTCAAGGCTACTTGTCTTGAGAGTATACCCCTTTGAAAATCACATGTCTTGAAACTCTTGACTCACTTGAATAAAAAGCCTTCCCTTACCCAAATGATTTGGACCAGTTGACCATTTGCAGGAACTCACTTGTTGTTGTGCTTAATGAACGTGAGAGTTGGCTGATTTGATTGTGTGAATGCATGATGGTGAGTGTAGGGGCAAAAAGAGCTAGGATAGGTCTAAAGAAGCTAGAGTATAATAAGAGAGAGTGTGCTCATGTTTTAATTCAAATGTTGAATCAAGTGCTGTGTGTTTTTCTTTTGGCTATGATCTCCCTCCTTCAAACTTCTTTCCCTATGAGTTCTAGAAAGTTCACTTGTGGACAAGTAAAAGAACAAGTTTGGGGGAGTTGATATCCTGCATATTTCCACTGTTTTACCTTATCATCCATGTGCATCTTGATCATTTAGACTAGGATTTAGCCATGCCTAGGTTGCATTTTGCATGCATAAGTCCTTATCAGGTATTGGAGTACCACATGAAGTTCTTAGAGACATTTGGGTGCATTTGTGGCTCAAAAGAAGTGATAAAAGTGATCAAGAGACGAGCAGCCCCAGAGTGACCTCCCGGAGTGACCCTTCCTGGTCACTCGCCTACCAACACCATCCTGGAGTGACCTACCCCAGTGACCCTTCCTGGTCACTCGCCTGCCAACACCATCCTGGAGTGACCTACCCCAGTGACCCTTCCTGGTCACTCGCCTGCCAACACCATCCTGGAGTGACCTACCCCAGTGACCCCTCCTGGTCACTCGCCTGCCAACACCATCCTGGAGTGACCTACCCCAGTGACCCTTCCTGGTCACTCCATGTTCCGTTTCAGCTCAAAACTTAACATTAATCAGGGGCATTTTGGTCATTTGTTATGCACGTTTTACTCTTCTAAAACCTAAGTTTAAGTACTTTGTAAGCCATGGGAGGCTAATCTATCCCACACACTAAAAAAAACATCAAAAACCTATTGAGAGAGTTCATCTTTTGGATCATTGATTCTTGTGTTCTTACTGTTTTTGTTGATTGCTTATTATTATCTCCTTCATGATTAACCTGAAATCCAATATGGGTTTAAGGGGAATCATGAGTATTAGTGAGTGATCACCATTTGAATTCATGGGGTAGGAAGATTGAGGGTGATTAGGCTAGATCTAGGATGTTTAGGTGTAGATCATTCTTAGTCCTTGCTAGTAGAGTATCCATAATGCATCTTCTGAGTTGGCCACTCAAAAGTTGATCTTTAGGCATTTCCCACCCACAATGTGTTCTATGAAATGCCTGAGACAACTCTCCTAAGCTTTTAACATACTTTACCAAAGACATTTGTTGTTAAAGGTGTTAAGATAGCCAATAGACTTGTTGGTAATGATTGCTTTCATATTATTCAACCAAAGACATTTGATGTTTGAAATGTGTTAGCAAATGAGCATTCATCTAGACATAGAGCTTGCTTAGAAATGTGTCTAGGCTTAAGGTTGATAGTTTGATTGATCATTTGCCATCTTTAGTTCGAAACTTGATCACCCAAGGTCTAATCCCTATACCTATGAGTTCTCTTTTCCTATAGTCAAGAAAGTTATTTCTTTTATTGCATTCTATTATTAGTAGTAGTTTAAAACCATCCAAATTATCGGTTGCACTTAGATTAAGTAAGTACTTGCATTCTTGGTGCTTTGAATCCCTCAGAACTGGTTCGACATTCACTCATACTACAACATTTGTCTTAGGAGCCTTGAAAACTCCTAACATCAATCCGGTCGTCTCTATTCTTTCCTGGCCTTCTGCGTGTGTTATATGAATGTAGAGGAAGCCTGGGACGTGTTCATCAATGGGGAAAACTCACCACAGAGTCGTTCATAACTCTTCCCTTAATTGCCCACAAAACTGCCTCTTTGCTGCCATCATCCCACTCTTGGGATTGAATCCTTCAATCCGACTTTCTCTTTGTTTTCTCTGGTTTTTCTTTGTGTTTCAGGGTGAAGAATGAATGCCTGGAGTGCCTGCAAAGGCACGGCCTTGCCTGCATTATATAGAAGAAAGGGCAGTTACCTTTCCAAAGGCTGCATCTTTTCGGTATCATTTCTGGCCATTAGATTTCATCAATGGTCCAGATCACACCCATTAGCTTATGGAAGTTACCTGGAAGTCATGGGATTGTCAAACAACTCCTGGACATGTCCAATACAAGCCCAAACTGAATGCCAAGCCACTAGCCCATCCCAAGAGTCCACAAGCCCATCGCCACACATGGACCATCCACATGGCCCGACCACTGTCCGGACCCAGCCCAACTGCCCGAGACCACTCCACCAAGCTGAGATGATCTGATCCCCAGCTGACCCAGTTGAGTGAGCTAGTCCATCCAGCTCAGGGAGCTGACACACTCTACTTGAGCTCCAAGTGAGCTCCATCCAGCTGGTCCAGCTTCTTGCTCACATCACCCAGCTGTGATACACTTCGTACAGCTTGATATCTTTATCTTGTTCAATCCCTCTAAGTCCCTTGGTATATTTACAGACCTAGACTTAGTTCTCCCATGATCCATTCTGATCATGCACCACATCACAGCTTCACCTAGCTGATCGAGTTTCACCCAGACCTCGTCCAGCTACCAAAACACTTGACCAACTCCTTTAAGCTTGTCTCCATCCTATTTTGGTTAAGTCTCAGCTGTTTGATTCCCTTAACCACATTTTTTGGATCATGACACACTTGTCTTTAGGTCATATGACCTGTGTGGTGCGTCTCCACGCACAATGGTTCATCCGGACGATCCTACCCAGGATCAGGGACATGACAAAATTTAACATTTTTCTCCTTAGTTTACGCAACAACGTAATAGGTAACGTACATGCGAAACCGTGAGTATACTTAATCTCATAGTTTGACGTTTATTCATTTGAGTACAACCAATACATTCTTAAACTCTTGAACCACCAATGTTATGCAACAGCCAATAGCAATCTCAATCAGCATATAATAATCATCCATGTGATCAAGTTTCGAGGCTGTTTGACATTTTCGAAATGCAAAGTCCATGCTAAACTCAAGAAAGTTTATTTCTCGGATTGTATTTTGAATCCATGCTAAACTAATGAACTGAAAAGATGTTTATTGCACTATATTTGAGAAACTTTCTTCTTTCTGGTGAAGATGGAGAACAAAGAGGAATATCCAGAACCGGACCTGAGCTTTTCGGGGTCCTATTCGAAATAAAGATGAATTTATCGTAGCTTTGATAATAAAAACCAACATCGAAAAAACTATAGAATAAGAAAAAATAGAACAGTCTAAACATAATTTATCTTCAAAATAGAGTACAATAGTTCTAAAAAAACAACAACAATTCTACCGATTCTGAAAAATAACTCTTCTTGCAGTTTTTTCAGCAAAATCATTCATCAAAATAACATAATTGAGATGACGAATTAAATATTTTTCGATCGATAGCATAGCCAATATGTTTAACCTTTCCTGTGACATAGTAGATCGTAGATAAGAATTTATCAACTTCAAATTAGAAAAGCTTCTTTCAGCTGAAGCAACTGAGACAGGAATGGTGAGCATTATCCTGTAACCAATCCATATACTCGGGTAGCTATCCTTCATTCTCTTCATATAATCCAATACTTCTACATTCTTCTTGAAAGTTTTTGGCAGAACTTCTCTGAAAAGCTTGATTTCCATGAACAAATCATTCCCATCAATATCAGAATCTGCTCCATGCTTAAGAAAAGCTTCAAGGTTAGAACATTTACTCTTCAAACTATCATCACTTGTTGAGTTGAGCTTTCGTAGACTGAACAAAAACCCAAAAATATTTTCATACTCTTTAAATTGTTCTAACCTTGTTCGGAAAGAAACAAGAGCTTGGTCCATCATTTTGATAAAATAATTGATTCTGTAATCATCCTCCACACTTAGAACCTGACAAACATCATCACCTTTGTCTTGCTCTTCATCAAAATGAGTTTTCCTTTTAATTAGGCGCTTGTTCTTCTTGTTAAACATGGGTTCAATATCCATTGCAACTGCAATTTTTGAAGCTTCAGCTTTTGCTTCTTGAAATCCCGTTTCTCTATACTTTTGAAAAAAAGAAACTAACCCCTTTAACTGAGCAATGGCATCATCGATATCAATATCTTCAGACTTTAGCGTCTTGCTCACAGTATTAACAGCAAATAGAACATAGTACCATATAAACATACCAAACAAAAACTCAAACCCTCCGATTCCATGTGTTTCACTTATTGCAAGTTATTCAGCAACACTCCGCGCTCCTGGATCCTCACTGTTTTCTGCAAAGTAAAGTAAGACATCTCTGATTTCTGGAGCTTTAAAGCGTATTGCCTTAACGCTTTCAAGGTGACTTTCCCAGCATGTACCTGACAGCGTTTTAAGCGTAAAACCTCCCACCATTTTTCTGTACATCTCCCACCTAGGTGTAGATGGTGAAAAAAAATTATATAGACGCTGGATAATCCCAAAGATAGAGATCGCTTTATCAGAAGATTTAGCAATATCACAAATAGCCAAATTCAGATTATGAAAACCACATGGTGTAAAAAATGCTCTTGGATTGATATCCAACAATCTCTTCTGCACTCCTTTTTTTTTCCTTTCATGTTTGATCCATTGTCATAACCTTGACCCCTGATATCACTAATATCCAACTTCAAACCAATCAGTGTATCACATAGTAGCTCAAAAATCCCTTTTCGTGATTTATCTTCAACTTCGAGAAAAGTAAGAAACAATTCTTAAATCTGAACTGGACTCACTGATATATCCACACATCGAATAATAAGAGACATTTGCTCTTTGTGGCTGATATCTGGAATACAATCAAGAATAACCAAGAAGATTTTTGCCTCTTTAATCTTCTTGATGATCATAAACTTGATTTCAGAACTCAACATTCCAATCAACTCATTCTGAATTTTGTAGCTGAGATAATGGTATTTGGTTTCTCCGTTGGTGATTCGCCTAATGTTCTCCCTCATTACAGGATCAAATTTGCCAATCATCTCAATATTTCCCAGAAAATTTCCATTGTTCTCTTGACCAATTTTGTCATTAGATCCCCGAAATGCTATATTATTCTTAGCCAAATACTCCACCAAGCTCCCTCCAATGATTCTTCTCTTTTTCAATTTCCTCTTGGACATACTTATCGATTGTTTGAATCTTTGGAAGCCTCATCTCTAGTTCAATCCACTGGCTCATACACAAAATGTGATCATGACTAGTTTCATGTTGGCTCAGCCTTATTCCAGTATTATTCCAATCTAGAAATCCAATGCTTGCTAGTTGAGTAGTCTCCTTGTAGCGGGTGAACAACTTGCAACAAAATCAGTAGATCTTGTCGAATGTTGTTGAATAAACTAACCAACACCGCTGCTGCATATCTCCGTTCTTCATGATCCTTTTGTAATGTCTATGAGAAAAGTGTCTACCACTTACATTTTTGGGGAAAATATAATCTTCAGATGGTGGTGGGAGAGGACCTTTCTCAACCAAATAATCTCTTAACTTCTGGTCAATTTTTCTCCAATTTCCAGGATGCATAAAATCAAAGGCTGAATCATCTTCTTTAAAATGCTCGTCTGCTGCATTTATATTAACATCTTCATCATCTATCTCAGCTCTATCCACATTCTCTTCTTGATCATGGTTTCCATATCCAGTTCTAACCCCATCAACCTCGTCATCTGGTTCAGATCCATTAATCTCACCAGTTTCACTACTATCCTCGCTAGTTCCATCAACCTCATCAGTTGGAAGAGATGCTGGTTTTTTAAAATACTTTAACAGAGAACCTGATTGAGATTTCACTAGTTCTTCTACTCTTCTTTTCTTTGCTCTTTTCTTAGCTCCAGAAAGTTATTTTCTTGATGAACTCATTTTCTGCAGGATGGAGATAAAAAAGTTTAAAGATTGTAATTCAGTTTTGACATTATAAAAAATTAACTATTAGAAACTTTCAAATCTAAAACGAGTAAATCAATTGAGATAGAGATGAATAAACAATATAGATCTGTTAAACAATAATAAATTTTGATTTTACCTAAGAATCAAAAGAAAAAATCTCTGGTTTTCTTATGAACTTGCTTGCTTTTACAGAGTAAAGAGAAGACGAGAAGTTGAAAAGACTATCTCTCGTAAGTTTCCTCTAGTGAGTTAAAAATGATGCCTTTTACTTGTTTTAATTTATTATAATATTTACGATTATTTTGAATAAAAAAAGTACAGAAAGTCTAATAACTCACCGTAAGTTACTTGCGTGCTAATGTCAATGACATATATATTTTATTCTATACAGTACAAACCAAGACTTTGACACATAAGATTAATATATTAACATTACATATCTACAAAGGGAAAAATTGGAAATGGGAGCCCTACACGGATGTTTCGTGCGACTCTGCCCAAGCCCGGCTCTGGGAACATCATATGCGTTAGGAGACGACCGGTAAATCTTACCTTCACGTAATACCGTTGAATCAAATCAACGTTCGAATGTCTTTTACAATCAGGTGAAACATTTCTGGGCCTTTTAATGGGTTTATGATCAGAGACGGATCATGTCTACTGATATGGTTAGGGCCCATTGCTTACTACTGATATGTTGAGCAAACTAGCAGATTTTATAGAATCCATAATAGACGTACAATTTATCAAATACTCTTTTTAAGACACTCTCATTACAAGATATTAATATCAATAATACAAATATTCTTATATTTCATTTACTGGATTTGAAACTGTTACTGTCTGCATATTACTTTACTTTATGATTACAGTCTTTGTTGGCTAAATTTAAAAGTGGAAGCTAACAACTAGTACTTCAACGAACATTAGTTGTTGGCTTAGAGATTCTTTTTCTTTTTATTATTTTACACATGATATATATCTAAACTGAACAAAATCTAACAAACATTATTTATTTATTATAAACACATAAATAAGAGAAATATGAGCTGGAACTGTCAAGGTATAGGGAGCGACCTGACAGTTCGTCGTCTTAGAGAGTTTCGGACCAAAAAACTCTCCGAAATAATGTTCCTTATGGAGACAAAGAGAAAGGATGAAGATGTTTTCAAGATGTATCGATGCACTGACTTTAGAAACCACTTTACAGTTCCACCGGATGGTCTAAGTGGAGGTCTGGCCTTGTCTTGGAAAGATAATGTTGATGTTGATGTACTTCTGGCTTCATCTAATGTAATCGATACAAGAATTAAGTTCAATGGAAAAATCTTTTTTTGTATCCAACATCTATGGTGCCTCAGAGTGAAAACAGACCGAGGTTCTGGCAGGAAGTCTCAGATTTAGGAGCGCAAAGAGATGCAGCTTGGTTACTCATTGGTGACTTTAACGACTTGCTTGATAATTCAGAGAAAGTAGGGGGAGCGCTGCGGTGGGAAGGATCTTTTCTTTCTTTCAGAAACTTTGTGGCTCAAAATAGACTATGGGATCTCCAATTTTCCGGGAACTCGCTCTCTTGGAGAGGAACTAGATACACGCACTTTATCCAATCTCGACTGGATAGAGTGATGGCAAATACTGACTTTATGGAGATGTTCCCGGCGGCCAGGAGTGAGTACTTGCGGTTTGAAGGATCGGATCACAGACCCGTCCTTACTCATTTTGATCTGAATCTCAAAAAGAAAAAAATTTCCGTTATGATCGCAGCCTAAATGATAAACCTGAAGTCCGAGAACTAGTGGAGAAAACTTGGAACTAGGTAGTTGAGGTGCCTGTACTCTCAAAGATCAATCTTATTCGAAGGAACCTAATTGCTTGGGTCAAAGCGCAAGCTGCTTCGAGCAAGGATAGCCTGCTGCTGAATCAGGACCTTCTGGAACAGGCCCTGTCGGAGCAATGCCTAAACCAGGATCGCATACTGGAGCTGAAACAAATCTTAGAGAAAGCTTATGCGGAGGAAGAGGCTTTCTGTCGGCAAAGGAGCAGGATTCAATGGTTAAACGAAGGAGACAAAAATGCCAGCTTCTTTCATGCTGTTAGTAGGGGACGCAGAGCAAGGAGTAGGTTCCCAGTTATCGAAAACGAAGAGGGACAAGCCTTTTATGAAGAAGATCAGATTGTCTCCGCCTTTGTGACCTTTTACCAGAACCTGTTCACTGCAGGAAACACAGAGGCGCTTTCTGTGGTGCAGGAAGCACTCGCGCCAAAGATATCTGGAGAGACAAACATGAGCCTTATAGCCATTCCGGATAAATCTGAGGTGCGAGATACGGTTTTTTCAGTACACCCGATAAAGCTTCTGGGCCAAATGGATTCTCGGAAGGATTCTATCAAAGTTTTTGGGATATCATCAGAGATGACATTTATCGGGATATCAGGAGTTTCTTTGAAACTAGCCAGCTCCAACCGAGACAGAATGAAACACATGTCCACTTAATCCCGATGACAAAAAGCTCCAAGCGTATATCTGATTACCGCCCTATTTCTCTGTGTACTACACACTACAAGATCATTGCTAAACTGCTGTCGAAGAGTATACAACCACTGCTGCATTCTATAATTTTTCCATCTCAATCAGCATTTGTACCCGGGCGCGCAATCTCGGACAACGTCCTCATTTCCCACGAGATTTTTCACTATCTACAAAATCAGGAGCAAAAAAGTATGTTTCAATGGCGGTTAAGACTGATATGATCAAGGCGTATGATAGGATTGAGTGAAGGTTTCTACATGCGGTTCTTTCGAGACTAGGCTTCCATGAGACACTGATCGGGTGGATTATGGAGTGCGTTTCTTCAGTCTCATACTCTTTCCTCATAAATGGAGGACCGCAGGGCCGGGTGACCCCCTCGAGAGGCTTCCGACAAGGTGATCTGCTCTCACCGTACCTGTTCATCCTATGCACGGAAGTGTTATCGGGATTATGTCACCAAGCGATGATCAAAGGTACCTTACCGGGGGCAAAGGTCGGAAGAAGCCCACCCATCAATCACCTATTATTTGCGGATGACACGATGTTCTTCGGGAAATCAAACTCCGAAAGCTGTAGGACGCTCACCTCAATTCTAAGCAGATATGAAGCGGCATCGGGGCAGTGTATAAACAGAGCAAAGTCGGCCATCACCTTCTCCTCCAAAACTAATACGGCAGCAAAAATCAGAGTCAAGCAGGAGCTGAATATTAGTAATGAGGGTGGGATTGGAAAATACTTAGGCCTCCCATAACACTTTGGGAGAAGAAAAAGAGATCTATTTGTGGAGATTGTGGACCGGATTAGACAAAGATCCCATGGCTGGACAGCAAGAAATCTCTCGAGCGCAGGGAAAATGGTGTTACTAAAAGTTGTTATTGCATCAATGCCAACCTATGCAATGTCTTGCTTTAAACTCCCAAAATCAGTGTGTAAACAAATCCAATCGGTGCTCACCTGATTTTGGTGGGACATGAAACCAGATGTGAGAAAGATGTGCTGGGTTGCTTGGGACAAACTTACACTACCGAAGAGTGCTGGTGGACTCGGTTTCAAAGAGATTGAGGTATTCAATGATGCATTACTGGCCAAGCATGCCTGGCGACTTCTAAAAGACTCCTCATCGCTGCTAGGTAGAACGCTGCTGAGCAAGTATTGTTGATCTGACAATTTCCTTAACTGCTCGGCTCCAAATGCAGCTTCGCATGGTTGGCGGGGTATTCTGGCGGGGAGAGAAATCATCAAACGAGGTCTGGGCTGGATTATAGGAGATGAAAAATCTGTCAAAGTATGGAGTGATAATTGGCTACCAACCAGCCAACAAGCTTGCCCTATAAGACCACCACCAAAGGCGTTTCAAGATATGATGGTGAGTGAGTTGATGCTGCCTGACTCAACAGACTGGGATGTCGCGAAGTTACAGAGTCACCTACCCCAGTTTGAGACTCAGATAAGAAAGCTAGTGCCGAGATCCTGTGGACTGCGAGATAATTTAGTGTGGTTACCAGAGAAATCAGGGAACTATACTATCAAGTCAGGCTATGCACTAGCAAAAATCAATATTTCTGAAAGCCGAGATACCTTCAATTGGAGACAATGTATCTGGAACGTAAAATGCTCACCAAAGATTAAAAACTTTCTTTGGAAACTGAAGAATAAGGCTATTGCTGTTGGTGAAAACTTGCTGAGAAGAGGAATCATGGTCGATGAAAAATGTAAAAGATGCGGGGATCTTGAGACTTCATTTCATGTAATGTTCATCTGCCCCTTTGCAAGAAGAGTTTGGGAGAAAGTCACAGCTTTATTTGTTCTATAAGTACCACGACAACTCAATTGATTGATGAGTTGCTCAAAGCTTGCACACGGATGGTAAGTCTCCTCCCGGTGGGTCTGCTTTCGCCTCTGTATCTGTGGATCTTGTGGGTGCTCTGGACAAGTAGAAACCAACTAATGTTTGAGGATAAGTCTTTCTCGGAAACAGAGGTTCTAGGCAAAGCTCTGAAACATGCTCGTGAGTGGCAGGAATCGACTGCAAACACAAAGCCTCCCACTGTTTCATCTAAAGACTGCTCCGAAAGGATGCCTCAAATACAGTACCTGGAAAATGCAACTCTCTGGTTTTCTGATGCAGCTTGGCATAATGCTTCCTGTGCAGGCGGTTTGGGATGGTTATGCTCAGACTCTATCGGTACGATCCTGCTGCAAGGCTCGGCTTATTATCCTGTTGTGGCCTCAGCCCTCGTGGCAGAAGCCTTGGCTCTCAAGGCAACAATCAAAACTGCTATATCTCTTAACATCAAGGACCTATCTGTTTTTCAGACTCAAAAGGCTTGATTAATTTGATCACAGGAAACACGTCTGTGACCGCTCTGCAGGGAATTCTCCACGACATCAGCGTGTTGAGTAATTTCTGACATCTATCTCCTTTAAATTTGTGCCTCGGCGTTGTAATATGGATGGCTGCTGACCGTATGGCCAAAGAGGCTCTGTCTTTGTTTCAGAACTCTCCTTTTGTGAGAGCAAATTCATTGTCGTAATTTAGTTTTTAATGAAAGTAATGTTTGACCAAAAAATAAATAAACACAGAAATAAGAGATAACTATTTAATGTATTTATTTTAAATTGATTTGTTTCTGCTCCCCGAAAGTTTTGTGTGATGTATGGAAAGGAAACTTTAACTTTGTAAATTATTGTTAAAAAGGAATGATCAGTAAAATCTAAAACAAAACTTTTGGAAAACTGACAATTTAGTCGGTGACAATATTTAATCGGAAAACTAATAACTAATCATCCAAGTTGGTTGCTTAAGCATGGAGATTCTATAAAGCAATCGTCCAAAATCTGATTAAATATTTCTAAATTATATAGGGAACCAACGAGTTTGTCACGTAATGAGTGTACAGTATCGATAAAGATCTGAATAATAATGATAGTTAGTAGGAGTAGTATTTTATTCATCTAAATGCCTAATTACATTTCCAGCAAGGTACGCACCTTAACAAGGTATCTCCTAATCACGTTACTATATACGCGCACACACATTTGAAAGATTGTATAGACAAATAAGTATATAACATATATACTTCTTTTTTATCAACATATATACATATGTTTGTAAATTGTATTTTTTTGTCATTCTCTTGTTTTATCAAAATATTAATACTAGAAAGTAGAAAATATCTTTCGCAACTGTCTCACTTAATTATTGTTTTTGTTCACCTACAAATGTTATAGCTTTTGCTTTAGACTTTAGATATTAACTATATCAATTTTAAATACATAGGCATATGAACCGAATTCCAACAAATTTCTCAAAAAGGACAGTAACATATTTATGTCTTGCCCCCAAGGTCTTTTTCTTACCACTGCTTTGTTCAGTTTTTTTTGGACAACTCCTTTGTTCAGTTTATGAACCATACATGATACTAATACCAATGTCAAATCGCAGCGGTCTCATGATTCCAGGAAATACGAAATTATAAAATGATAAAAATATAGTTTATAAGATACAACTACAACAACAATAGAGGTAGTAAAAGCTTATGAAAATTAATATGGATATGATCATTACTATTACTATACAACAAAATGCCGTGCTCGGTCATGAACTGACATAGAGGCGAAAGATAAACCAAAACCCGGAACCGCAAACGAAGCCGCTTCAACCGCCATTCGCTTCTGAATCGCTTCAAGCTCAGCTCCTGCGTCTAAGAACTCTTTAACCAAATTACGATAAAACCCGTTGATCTTCTTCACCAGTCTCACGTAGTGTAGTCTCAACCATCTCAGCTTCATCTTCCTCACCATCTTCTTCAAAGAGAATCCGCCACGTGGCACCACGCTTTTATTCCCGCCAAGACGTACTACCTGTGACTTACGACGGCGGATATGAATCTTCCGACGACTCTGAGACCACCGGAACAAGGAGGTCGCAGCGATGCGAGGATCCATTTGGTTAGTGAGAGAAGAAGAAGGAGAATAGAGAGATTATGTATAGAGAGACACATTGAGAAAACTAATATATATACACATACATTTTAGTTTTGGGGTCAGTGACCTTGAATGTGACATGTGACATTTTATGTAAAATAATATTTTCATTGTATGAATGATTGATGCAAAATACCATTTTTAATGGGGTTTGTTAGAGTAACTCCAATGGTGTTATCTGTCATTGGAGTCTTTAACAATAGATTAATATTATTTTTTATTTAATTTTTTTTGTTTGAATAGTTAAAGACTCTAATCAAAATTGTATGTCCAATAATGTTATCCAGTTTTTAAGAATAAAAAATTATTAAATTTGTAAAATATTTAAATTTAAAATTTTTATTTATTGAATGATTAAATGTAAACATACAATAATTATACATCTTCATCATTACCAAACTTGTTCCAAATATTTTCAATTAAATCATATTTCAATTGTTCATGTATACGCCTATCACGAACATGATTTCGTAGGCCAAGCATATTACCGAGATTTGAAGGCATGTCGGTAGAATAGGACATATCCACATGTGAACTTCTGATCGAGTCTCCTTCTTCAAATTCAGATGTATCATACTGAGTGTATCCATTGCGTTTATTTTCTACTATCATATTGTGCAGTATGATACATGTTCGCATAACCATCCCTATTTGTCTCTTGTCCCACAAAATAGCCGGATTTTTCACTATCGCAAATCGAGCTTGCAATACTCCAAAAGCACGCTCCACATCTTTTCGGGTTGCTTCTTGAACTTTAGCAAATAACTCTGCTTTAGGACCTTGAGGGAGTGAGATAGATTGGATAAATGTTGACCATTTTGGATATATACCGTCTGTGAGGTAGTACGCCAAATCATACTGGTGTCCGTTGACCACATACTGTACCCTTGGAGCTCGACCTTGTAAAATGTCATCAAAAACAGGTGACCTATCGAGGACGTTAATATCGTTTAAGGTACCTGGAGGACCAAAAAAGCGTGACATATCCAAAAATCTTGTGAAGCTACAGCCTCCAAGACAATTGTCGGCTTTCCTGATCCACGTGTGTACTGTCTTTTCCAAGCGGTTGGGCAATTTTCCACTCCCAATGCATACAGTAATGCTCCCTATCATCCCAGTAAAGCCGCGTATCTCTCCAATATCGAGTAGTCGTTGAAGATCCTCTGGAGTGGGTCTTCGTGGATACTCATCTCCAAATAACTGTATTACGCCTTCTGCGAAATTGAATAACACGAAAGTGTTGTGCTTTCACCAAGTGGGAGATATTCGTCTACGGCATCAGCCACACAGCCATAAGCAAGCATACAAATAGCTGCCATACACTTTTGTAGTGGAGATAGACCTAATCTTCCGACTGCATCCCTTCTTTGTTGAAAGAATGGAACATTTTCTGAGAGGCGATCGACAATACGCATGAATACTGCCTTGTTCATGCGGAAACGGCGTCTGAATAAATGAGCCGGAAATGTCGGATCTTCACTGAAGTAGTCATTGTGTACTTGTACTTCTTTGTGTTTTGATCTTATTTTCCATTAACAAAAGAACGATTACCTTGGACTTGTGGTTGTGGAGAGTGAGTTAAGGAAGACACACTAAAACAGAATCCACTAAAATATCATAACAAGTTTTAAAGACAGTAGAAGGAGAGATTGTAGAATAGAGTTACATGTTCTGAGTAGAAGAAGAGCAAAGGAAATAGCTCATAGCCGAGTCTACAAACAGACTTATAAAGGCAAGAAAGAGCAACAGACTACCCGTGACTTGGTGCACATGGAAATACAAGCAAAAAGAAACAAACTACCCGTAACTGAACAAGGAAGAGACAGCAGCTTTTGTCTTCATCAGGCACATGGTCTTGTACTTCACATGAAACAGAGAAAATGAGATGAGTAAGCAAAGTAAAAAGATAAGCAAATGTGTACTACAACTGTGAAATGACAACTACACACATTTCTAATGAAAACATCACCAAAGTTAGAGTTAACAAACCATCAATCATCACAACATTTCAGACATAAGTTTCATTATGAGAGCTAATTCCATCTCAGAGAGTGGCTCGGGCTTTGCAAGCAAACGGTCTAGCAAACTTTTCTTTGAGATTTGCTTTTTGATCTCCAACATTCCTTCTAGCTTTGCCAATTCTTCTTATTTTCCAGTTTTCTTCCTCTTGCTAGCAGCCTTAACCCCTATTGGTCTCTCTTCTTGCTCTGGCACTGCCCCTTGACCATCAACAGAATCCACTGGTTTGCGCTTTTCCTTAGAACTGTCCTTCTCCAGATAGGTGGATCACCATTTCACATCATGCCTAAGATCCCTCCATGCAGGTTCCAAGTTGAACTTCATGTTCTGGTCACTGTGGAAGATATCCAAGGCATCCTTAATCACATCGTTGTCATTTTGCCCGCTTCTCTGCTCCGTTAGTGCCATCTCGTAGCAGCCAGCAAACTTACAGACCAAATCATTAATCCTAGCCCATCTTTGCTTGCATTGCCCAAGTTCTCTTGGGGTTGTCCCAACCAGAAGAGGACTGGAGTTGTAGTACTCTACAATCCTCTTCCAGAAGGCACCAGCTTTTTGTTCATTACTCACTATTGGATCTTTGCTGGTGTTAAGCCAAGCACCAATGGTGATTATATCCTCCTTGGGTGACCATTTTCTCCTCTCGTTGACACTAGACTCATCAGGACATCGGCTGCTAAAACAAAGAGGTTCTGATGAGTCAAGATCAACTGACCCTTGGCTGGCTAATAATTTAACAAAACTAGAGGAGTTTGCCATTTAGAAAGAAGTCTCTGTGTTTCTCTAGTAGAAACGGAGAGGATTAAATAAGGGATTCTATATTCAACTCTATTGAATCCTAGTAGAAAACAGTCATATCAGAAAAGCTAGAGACAATTTAATGAAGTTTTAGTCTGAAAGAAGCAGTTAGGCACAATTTAATAGTGGTTTAGTGTGCATCTATAACCTACCATTTCACTTTGGAATTCAAACTACAAAGTTAATCAGTTCAAACTAAAGAAGTTATTGTTTTCAAACTACAAAGTTACTGACTAAAATCCGTTTGAATTCAAACTGGTAACTTTGAACTAGAGAGTTAAAGAGTTCAAACAAGGAAGAGAAGACGGGTAAGTTTATACACTAACCTTAGAGGACTCTCTCAAGTTCAGACACACGCATAAGCAGCATCCTCACCTGGGCCTGAACAAACATCAGAGAAACCAATCGATAGGTTAGAAAGATATTACAAACAACTATCAATGTTATGATACTGATAAGATATAAACTCACCTTAAGTGCCTGGCACTCTCTCAGAAGGTTCTCACGTTCGTGAACCCGTTCTTTGAGCCTCTCAACCTCTTGTTGCACACCCATAACCCATGGTTGCCCGAAATGCAGCCCGTCATACTGCCAAAAAAGAAAAAGCTTTGTCAAACAGCAAATCAATATGGAAGAACAAGATCGATAATAAGAGATAAAACACTTCAAACCTGGTAGTCTTTGCAGATGAAGTATCTTTTCTCAGGGAGGTAGTCATATATATCCTCTTCATCTACGAATTCCTTCGTGATTGATCCACAGGGGCACAGTTTGGGAATTTCCTGTTACGCATTTGCAACGAAATCAAGCATGTTGCAGTATGCTTTGTGTGCTTTCATATCTCGCCGTTCTTCCTCCATTTCAGGACCTGCAAGAACAAAAAACTTATCAGATTCGCTATATCGCTATAAGGATAGCTAAAGTCAAATCGTTTCTACAAACTGGATTGTAACCCCATGCAAACATATAAGCGAATCAAAAGCCCCAAATTAGCAAACCCAGACGAAAACTCTAAATCGATTTAGAACTCAAATACCAAACCCTTAATCGCGACGAAAACAACAAAGAAGCGAATCGAAAAGAAGAAAATAGCAAATCCAGACGAAAACCCTAATTCGATTTAAATCCCCAATTCGATTTGAAACCTTAAATCTATTTAAACCCCACAATCGAACCCTAAAAACTGATGAAATCAACATGCATCAACTCCAAATGAAAAATAATGAACTAAAACGCTCCGATTTACCTTCAACAACGAGGATCGCAGATTCGCCCATCGTTTCGCCGGGAGAAGTTTTTTTTTCGTTATTGTCGCGAGTATGAATGTTTTTTTCTCCTTACGAAACACAACCCTAACCCGCACCAATCGGACATTCCCAAATCATCTAGGATCAAGTCCTTAAACTCCTTAATTAAGAACCTTTTCTTAGCTTATGAAAATTTTATAATATTATTTTAATCTATTTTGCATAAGAATTAGTGCTAAGAAACAACTAAGATCCCGCGTTACAGGTGGTCTTAGCATATACAGTTTTGATAAAGGGGATATGGCCTATATATCACGACACTTTGACATAGAACTCAAGGGGACCACACATCAGACTCTTATGTTTTGTTTCAGTATCCAACTTAACTAATGGTCAGATACCTTGGAAACAGGAAGCACATTTTATGAACTTTTTATAATACTGTAAAGAAAGGAGGGTTTAGCTTAGAAAGCTCATGTAGAGAGCATGAATAACATGTCTTCTTTTTATTGTTTAAAACACTTTAGAGATATACCTGGTTTTCTTCTTCTTTGTATAAACAATATTATTGACTGGAGAGTGCATATTTTTTTTTTCTTTGTAAGAGAGTGCAGTGTTTGTCTTTAAACTTGAATACTATAATGAATGGATACTTTTTCTACAGTAATTATATATATCATTATAAATTGCTTATCAAACTAAACGCATTTTAACTCTTTCTTGACTAAAAGCATTTAACTTTTATTGATTGATTGAAAACTTTTGTTTAGTATGCTAAACATAATTTCAAATGCAATTTTAAATCCCAAATTAACGAGTAGTTAATTATTTATCGTACTCATGCTTAAAATAACTATTAATTATATACACATATAAATTCAAGATCAAACTGATCCGTAATAACAACAGAAGGCACACACACACACCACGTATTACGTATATATATATATGAACCCAGAAAGAATTGAACGCAACCCATATGAGTGTCAGTTGTCATTTTGCATAACATATCAACAATATAAATAACAAGTTCTTGGATGTCTTGGCCTGAGTTGAGCATATCCAAACAATATGTATAAGCATTGAATAAAAGTGCATATGGCATCAAAATTCTTAAATATATGTGGCATTAAATTTGTTTGGGTCAGATCGGATGAGATCTCAAAAGATGATGAAGCTCTCTGTGGTTATTGACGATGGCAAGAAGAAAAATATAAGTTTGTGGTTGCGGGATGTACTCCCAAGGGGATGAGTTGGTGGTCCGGATGAGATCTCGGTTGGTCCGATTGATGCTCTTTGTGGAGGACCACCGGTGTTGAAGGTAGAGGCTGCGCCTTTCTCCTATGGGGCGTCGTTCAGCTTCCGGCGAATCCGTCGGGTGGAGGCAGTGTTAGGGGTGTGCGGCTCGCGTCTAGGGTTTCTGTCGGTGGCGGCACCTTTTGTTTTGGGCCGTCAGCCCATTATTATAGTAGGTTTAAGTTTATTTTTGTTTGGGTTTTGGGCCTTTGGTTGTTTTATCGGTTTTTTGACCTTTTTAATCAAAATTGATGGAAAAAAATATTATAGTTTACTTCATGCGCAAGACGTTTCAGTGACATAAGCTGTGACGTATTATGTTTACTTAATGCACAAGGGAGAGATAATGTAAATAAGTTTCTACGACAACATCACTAACATTACGCATTGGTCTCCACACTTATATGCTCTATTGACCCATTTTTTCTTGTTTTTTTTAACATCCTATTGACCCATTTGTTATCTATTCAATATATGCGAGAGAATATAATATGTTTAAAAAGAAATATATAATTAACTCATTATAAAAGTTAAAATACATTTATGAATATAAATATATCTTAAATACATGAAATGTATTAAAGTCATTTTTTGAGTACCCTCTGATTTATCTCTATTTTTTTGTTGATTCAATAGGTTTTTAATTGCAATGGCGCTAATTATATGTCTAGTGTAGTTTCGTACATTGCTGTATATATCATATATGTAAAAGGAAAAATTCTTTAAAAATACACATACTGATTTTCATTTGCTAATAAAATATACAAACTATTTTGGATCCCCATTTAATAACGAACTAAATTTCGTTGCCTATTAAATACACAAATTTTTGAAATTCGTAGGTTTTACACATCATTTTAAACGGCGTTAACTATATCTAATGGAAATAACGACGACTTTAACATTTAATTAAATATATGTTTAAATTTTGAAAAAAAAATTCCTTAAAAATATACGATCTAATTTCTATTTGCTAATAAAATACATCAACTATTTTGGATTCCCGTTTAATACACGAACTAATTTTTGTTTCCCGTTTAATACACAAACTTTTAAAATTTAAGATTTTGCACATCAATGTAGACGATATAACAGAAGTTGACATTAGTTTTAACTAAACATGTGGTTAAACTGTGAAAATCATACTCACACTCAACCAAAACCTCTCAAATCGATCGAGCTCTATTTCAAGTTAGTTTCAATTCGAGTTTGGCACCCTAATCTGTTTCAACTTTATTATTCTTCAAACTATGTTCTTTTTCTTTTTCCTTTTCTTCGCTTTGATTTCCCTTTATATTACTTCAAAGTGTAGTGTCGATTTCCATTTATGTGTTTCTGATTCTTATTATTCGATTTGAATCCAGTGGTAATGATTCAATCAGGCTAATTTATACTATGGAAGCATAATAGAGAAGAAAACTAACAATATAATCTATCGAGAGAATTTTTAAAGAATTTTTCTTTCGCAGTTTAACCACAAGTTTAATTAAACACTAACATCGTTTTCATTTCTGTTAAACATAGTTGATATCATCTAAGTCACGTTAAACATAGTTGATATCGTCTAAATCGATATGTAAAATCTGCAAATTTCAAAAGTTTGTGTATTTAATGAGAAACAAAAATTAGTTCACGTATTAAACGGGAATCTAAAAATAGTTGGTATATTTTATTAGAAAATGGAAATTAGTTCTTGTACTTTTAAGGATTTTTTTTTACAATTAATCACGTGTTTAATTAAACGTTAATGTCGTCATTACTTCCGTTAAATATAGTTAACGCCGTTTAAAATAATGTGTAAAACCTACGAATTTCAAAAGTTTGTGTATTTAATAGGCAACGAAAATCAGTTCATGTATTGAACGGGGATCCAAAAAAGTTCGTGTATTTTATTAGCAAATGAAATTCAGTCTGTGTATTTTTAAGGAATTTTCCCTATGTAAAATTGTAGTTTGTGATGCGGTCTTATAAAATCTTCTAGATTTCATCATCAATGGATATAATATCCAACATATTCATAACCTCATTTGAGGTCCCATCTTTTAGCGTTGTGGTGGAGCAACTACAACTTATCCAAATTTAATCGATGGAGATCTTTGGTTCCTGACCACAAACCAATTTGATGGGGAGAGTTCTTAATTACTCTTTGGCATTATGCGAATCAATGCTGCTACATAATATAAATCATCAAAGGCTTACTAATTCACCAGTATTACCGATTAGTATCGCAAACATCAAGTTGCGGATCTATGACAAGGATACATGCGACCTTATTGTCAATGTATTAATTATAATTATATGATGGATGATTAGTCCACCAGTGGGTGATCAAGCCCACAAACATCTCTTTGTATAAATAGATTTCGAATCTAATTGACTGGTGAAAATCGTATTCTTATATTGCCTTGTAAGCAAACAGCATCTAGAAAAACATTCGTAAGAATCTTCTACTTCTTCAACGAAAGTCTATATGATTATCTTTCACATATATACTAAACTGGGATGGTATAGCCGATTTGCCAAACAATACACTTTCGGTAAACTTCTGGTTTACTGTTACATTTATCTCCATTTTCTAATCGTTGTGTAGTACAATACAATATTGCCTTGAGTGATACTTTTGACTGAAGGTATTCAACATTTCCCTTTACTTATTGTCTCAACATTATTAGATTCCAAATCCCTTGGTTATTTTATAAATGACTCATTAAATCTTTTTCCAGTGTAAACATATTTCTGGATGTTCCACTTACTAGGGATGTGAGATTCTCTAATTCTCCCCCTCGAGATGATAACACTGCTTTTTTGTCAATCTCGAATTGAATCTCAACTAAAAGTCAACAACATACCCAACTTAAGGTCATGTTTTATATCTTAGATCCTTTTGATCTTTGAGACTTGGGAAAATATAAGTATAGTTCCCATAGGCATACATGTATCTGCTCTTCTAGAGCTTCAAATAATATAGATACTATAAGACATTGTACTCACAATAATTTTCTTTCATCTTTAGATGTAAAATACTTAATGAATTTTAGATAATAACATTCAGGTGATTATACCTTTCTTTGGATTATTCTCTAAATCTTATGGATCTTTTAAGGTCAATCCTTAAACTTAATATTCAACTATCATATATATAATAGTAATAAAATATAACAATCAAACTATATAAAATATATATTATCATAAGCATATTATATCAAGAAATAAATTACACTAATAATTAGTGTGTGGACTAGATCCTTACTTTCATAGTTTCGTGCTATTTGACAAGGTTAACTAATCAATCAATATAGTGAACAAATTTCATACCAATTTGTGCTACCTTTCATGAAAATTACTTTTATCTAATTGATCTTTAATAAACCTTGTAAATAAAGCATTAAATATACTTATCTTATTTGGAGAAATGCATCGGCCATGAGAGTTCCAATTGTTAATGTTATTGACTAGTTGTGATCTCACATCATACCTTCTCTTGTATAGAGAAAAAAAATAATCCTGAAATACTTCAAATTTGCTCATAAAATATGGCTATCACATTAGTGAACATCAACATGTAAGAAATTATACAATTATAACATATAAAATCATGCTCGTGAAAGAACTTATTTATACACGAGTAGATGTTCTAATTGTATCATTTAGTAGCAATTTAATATTAGAGGAATAAGATACAGGAACCCACTAATTAGTAAAGCATACAGAAACCATGAATGCAATCATGTATGCAAAACATATAGCTAGTTCTGATACCATCTTCTAAATATTATATTTATATTATTATAATTATAAATATATTAGATCTCGTGGCTACGTCTGGATGCGGTCTGATCGTTTATCGGGTGGCTATCGGCTCGTCGGATCGTCTGGTTGCTATCGGGTGATCGCTTGTATCGGATCGTCGGATTGTTCTGATCGGACGGATGAGAGCTCGCGGACGGTATCGGATCAGGCGGAGCTATCGGATGGATTGTCTTCTCGTCGGACAAGAACAGATCGGAGCTGTTGGATCGCGAGCTAGGGTTTACTTGAGCAAAAAGGAAATCCGGCTAGGGTTTTGGCCGAGAAAAGGAAAGAACCAAGGCGGCTGGTTGGAAAAAAGGAAATCCGCGTCTAGGGCTTCCACCGGAAAAAGGAAAGAGCCGATGGCGGCCGTGGGGTTTATGAGATCGGATTTTAGCTAGGGTTTATCAGAGCTTTCGTGCTGATAACGTGTTGTAAAACTAGAGATTGGAAAAGTTTATTTCTTTCATTACTCAATGGTTCCTTATATACATACTTAGACCATCATAGTAATATGGAAATACATGAATAATGGAAATCCTAGAGGGAAAAGATAAATACTAAAAAGGAAAACCATAAGACTAAAGGTAAATGGAAAACGCCTAAGTATAATGGAAAGAAGGAACCGCCTCTTGGTCATGTGGAACGGGCCGGTTGGGCCTGTTCGGTACGGGCCGGTTCTGGCCGGTTATGGACCGTCCACTTTTATGGTTTATAACACTCCCCCTTGGACGCCATAACCGTTCAGGGTTTGTAGTATGCTTAATGTTGCCTCATTAAAATCTTACCAGGAAAACCCAGTGGGACAAAACCATGGTGAAGGGAAAAGAGTACAACACACTACTCCCCCTGATTTGAACCTCACTGAAAATCTTTCAATCTTGTGTCTTTCAGCCTGAATGATTTTGAACTACTTGTAATTCTTTCTCTAACTCGTGGGCGATGAATATTTGGACGAGATTTGCTTCTTTGTTGTCCACTCCATAATCTGGTCGGGCATGTTGATTTTATGGTCTTCGACCAAATCATACTCCCGGATACAGATATTCTCCACATGGATGTGTCTCTTTTGTCGTCGACCACCTTACTTCGATGGACCTCGACCACAAGCACTTGCGGATTGTCTCATGGTCTATGCGGATGTAATTGATCATCCTACTGATCATCACACATTCTCGACCAAACACACACACACACGATGATGTTGCTGTGAATGCGTGTATCACCATGTATAAAACATAACCTATCTGAAAACAAATCAACAATAAAACCAAACATCCCTTCTTTGGGCTGGTTAGTATAAAATACACATAAGGAAATCAAATTTCTTTTGATACATAGACTGATTTGGATAGTTCTTACAGAACTCTTTACTAAGTATTGTATGCAGCTGCTTTGTTTCAGTCCATAAATCAGCTTAGTACAATGATGTCCTTTCTTTACCTTTTGAGCTCAATACCTTTTGGTACCTTTATCATTATTATCCAGTGGACCATATACAGCTTACTACATCCTCTAATTTTATTATTACCAGACCTTATCAATTTGAAATATGTAGTAGCATCCACCACATAGGAGTATATCTCCTTATATTCTATTCCTGGTCTCTGTGAGAATCCTTGTGTAACAAGTCATGCTTGAATGCTGTAAGTAGAAACATGGACAACTTTAGCCCACGTGATCATGTTCTACATCTCACGATTTTCTTTCCCTCACAAGACCCATTTATATCCACTGGTTTATTATAGGGCGTCCTTATATGTATGGCCAATACGCCTCTCTTTCTTTAGATACTTTAACCCCACGTTCCTTTTAACCTTACGAGTACTCTTTCGTGGGTTCATGATCCTCGCTTATATCTTTATATTCAAGTGCTACTTTCTTGCGCATCCTTATATGAATATATCATCTATGTGTCGACACTCTTATGTGTTTCCATGGTGTTCCAGACATGATCTAATCGATTTTTAGATTATTATCTAGGACCTTTATTACCTAGCAGCTTGGCGTCCCAAGCTACATGGTTTGGTACCTTAGATGTTCAGCTGGCCAGCCTTATCTCCATGTCTGGTCTGGTTTCCTTTGACCTCGGATTTGTTATTATTTTATGCACCTTTCTATTTTCTTTCCGAGGATTCTTATCTCATGGAACTTAATTGTCTACATTGTCTAGACTCTGTAGCAACTTGACTGTGTCTCTTTAAGACATCAAATTCGTTGGTGCAAACTGGTATGACTTAGTCATTCTTTTCTTTTCATTTAATTAGCTAGCTGTATAATCTTTGTATTTATCTTTGGACGTCTTATTTCACTTTCTTTAGTCCGAGGATCTTGCCAAGACAATAATGGTTTATTCCATTCTATTTTCTTATCATTCTTTTACCAGCTTATTATTTTTTCCCCTGATGTTGGATAGTCGGATTCATTAGACATGCAATCCGTGTACCTGGCCACTGAATAGATCACCCATGTTTGGCTCAAGGTATTTTAAACTTGTGGGAGAAAACATATTCATATCCAACATATATTCCCATCCTCTTCTGAGGTTTCATCTTAGAGGGCACATATGTCTGTGGTGGTTTATTCAAAATCTCTTAAGATGGTATATGTCTGGCTCATGACCCGTTATCAATCTGAGATGGAAATATCTATGCTCACTTATATGGCCTGATGCGTTATCAACTCGTATGCATGTAAACCGTATGTCCCTAAGCTTTAGGCTGGACGTTTTGAACCTTCTAGGTAATGGCGTATGTGTTTTATAAAAGGGTCCAGCAAAGCCGGTTTTAGTATGGTCATGGGTCACGGTTTGTCCTCACTCCCCCTCATGATCATACTATAATCTTTAGATGCTTGGGACATTATAGCCTAATGAGTTTCCCTTGTGTACATGTTACACACCTGAGATTCTATGAGATAACTCTGTGTGCCCTTTTCAATATCAATCTTTGCATCACGGTTAGACCAGGATGGCTAATCCAGTCATGCCATAAAGTGCATAATTTCGTGGTAAACACTCTCGTTACCATGGTATTTTTCTCTTATCATACTGATCTTGGCATAGTAAAGATCAGTAGAGGATGCATGTATAGTCTTGACCACTTTCTTATGGCCTTAGGCGATTTTATATAATCTGAAGAAAATTTTATTTCCTTTGCCTATTGTTTCAATATGGAAACCATTCTTATATCTTTATATGTTATATCTCAATTGGCTTCTCTGGGTGAATATAAATTATGCCCTTCAGGCATACAATGCCCTGGCCGTGGTCCTTTATTGGACTTACTATACTTGCAATTTAAACTCATTATTGGTGTTTTTAATCATTCACATTATTTAAGCAAAAATCAGGCAAATCATATTATTATAAAGAAAGCATAAACAGCAAACAAAGCAAACACCAAATCAAACAAATCACACAGAATGTCGAAATTCATTCTCTTAGGCAATCTGAAGTCTCATAACTTATGGGATCATCATTATCATGGTCGAAATCACCATCTCCATTTTGGACCAAATGGGCTTCTGGATTCTTCCCTTTCAAATTCTCTTGATAGAGATCACATATATGTTTAGGGGTTCTATATTTGTTTGCCCAATGGTTACTCATCCCATATCTGTGATAAACTGATTTGGTCGAGTGAGGAGGCTTATATATGCCTTGGCCACGGCCTCGTCTATGACCATAGCTGGGACCACGACCACAGTTATAGTGGTTCCCTTGTCCATGGTCGTGCGAGTTATAGTTGTCTCGACCACCACGTCCTCTCCATCCACCACAGCCTCTGCCGTGTGGTCTATTATTATAGACGTGGTTGTTTTCCTTGGGATGATTCTTTTCCTCTACAGCCTTATTGGCTTCTGGTAATGGAGCTGATCCAGGAGATCTCATCTCACTATTCCTCATTAATAGTTCATTATTAGTCTCGGCCAGTAGTAGGTACGAGATCAGATCAGCATATGTGGTGAAGCCTTTTTCTCTGTATTGCTGTAACAACAGATCCCTTGGATCGGCTGTGAGGAAGGTCTTTTCCAGTAAATCCTCCTCTGTTACCTCTTCACCACATAGTTTCAATTTAGAAACGATTTTGATTAATGCTGAATTATATTCATCCACGGACTTAGAGTCCTGGAAGCTGAGATTCATCCACTCATGCCTAGCCTTTGGTAATAACACTATTTTATATCTGGATTTTAACTTTGTCCAAAGGTCTAGAGGGTTCTCAATGTTTAGATACTGATCTCTGAGGTCCTCAGTGAGATGGTGGCGAATAATCGTTATTGCCCTATATTTTTCACTTTCAGTTGCATAATCGCCCTTGATGATACATCTGCTAAGTCCTCTTAACTTCAGGACAATCGCAGTGTTCATTGCCCATCCTAAATAATTATCTCCAGAGAGATTTAGGGCAGTATAATCCAAATTGTGGATTTTCAACATCTGAGATCATATTATCAATCAATGTTTAGGATTTCAATCGTGTGGACAAGTAAATATATCAAGTCACACGGAATGCATATCAAAATAAATCTCTTGACCATAAACAATTCCAATTCGACCATGGTGCGTAATAAACCTAGAGTGCATGATCTATATGCCGTCAAGATGATTAGGCCACACGGCCATATGATATTATGATGCAACAATGTACTAAGGTCACACGGCCATGAATGTATATGCATTAAGCCACATGGCTTTCAAATCCTATATGATATCAAAGTGAATATGCATGCAAGTCATTTGAGGATGATCTGAAGACATCAATCCTAACAATTTTCTATATGATTATTATAAATGCAATCAAGCCACACGGCTGAACAACCTGATTCTATATGATCTTAATGCAATTGGATTTTAAACATCCTAGCAATCAGGTTTCTAAGTGTTCACGATGCAATCAGGTTTCTAAGTGTTCACGATGCAATCGGTTTTAAAACATTCAAGCAATCAATCAATTGAATTTTAATCATCCTAGCAAAACTGTTTCTAGGTGATAATTCAACCAAATTCAGATTTGAATATGAAAAACAATTAATCTAGCAACAATCCTAATCAGATTCGGATTCAAAATATTTTAACCTCGATCAATATGAAGCAATCAAGCAATCAATCAAACAATTTAATTTTAGGGTTTCATGCAAGGTATGCGGACTGCATCCATGCGGTTTTAGGGTTTGATGTTTTTAGGATTAAGATTGATCAATAGATCAAGGGAATTAAGCACACGATATGATCATTCAGATCAAAGTTTTTTTTTTGAGATTCAAAACCATTATGGTTTCGATTTTAATTGTTAATACAATCTCGATATGGAATAAGGAATATAGTGTGTGCTTCTAGCAACCTAACAACCGTTTGATCTATCAACCTAACAAAGATTCAGTCTAACCAAAACCTAGTTCCATGATTTAGTGTTTCTATTATCCTAGATAACGTGTTCATCAAATTTTAATTGTCTTAAACCTTTATCAATCAATCAAAATTCGATGTGGGTTCTTTTAGGGTTTCGGAATTTTACCTTTTTATTTTGTAGGGTTGAACCAGACCACCAAGGAGAGCTTGATCGGATTGTCTATCGGCTCATCGTTACGTCTGGATGCGGTCTGATCGTTTATCGGGTGGCTATCGGCTCGTCGGATCATCTGGTTGCTATCGGGTGATCGCTTGTATCGGATCGTCGGATTGTTCTGATCGGACGGATGAGAGCTCGCGGACGGTATCGGATCAGGCGGAGCTATCGGATGGATTGTCTTCTCGTCGGGCAGGAACAGATCGGAGCTGTTGGATCACGAGCTAGGGTTTACTTGAGCAAAAAGGAAATCTGGCTAGGGTTTTGGCCGAGAAAAGGAAAGAACCAAGGCGGCTGGTCGGAAAAAAGGAAATCCGCGTCTAGGGCTTCCACCGGAAAAAGGAAAGAGCCGATGGCGGCCGTGGGGTTTATGAGATCGGATTTTAGCTAGGGTTTATCAGAGCTTTCGTGCTGATAACGTGTTGTAAAACTAGAGATTGGAAAAGTTTATTTCTTTCATTACTCAATGGTTCCTTATATACATACTTAGACCGTCATAGTAATATGGAAATACATGAATAATGGAAATCCTAATCAAGGAGGGAAAAGGTAAATACTAAAAAGGAAAACCATAAGACTAAAGGTAAAAGGAAAACGCCTAAGTATAATGGAAAGAAGGAACCGCCTCTTGGTCATGTGGAACGGGTCGGTTGGGCCTGTTCGGTACGGGCCGGTTCTGGCCGGTTATGGACCGTCCACCTTTATGGTTTATAACAAGTCTGTGTATTTTTAAGGAATTTTCCCTATGTAAAACTGTAGTTTGCGAACAGGCACCAAGAAAATGAAATATATGACTTCTTTGATACGTTGTATGGCTGTTGAAAATCAGATAAAACAAATAGTTTCTAGATACAGTATATCGCACTTCCACGTGACGCCGTACAGATGACAGAACAAACAAGTGGGTAGACAACGATAATTAATATCGCATTATTAGGTGAATAAATTGGCCCATTAATACTAAGGCCCATATATCTCTATTTCCTAATATCGCATACCCCTGATATGACAACTAGAATATCAGCGGATTTTTTAGGATGTGGTTCTTAACGTAATATAAAAACCGTCTCTTAACTTTTAACTACGAAAAACTAAGAACCGTTTCTTAAATATCTTATTTAAGAGACGGTTCTTATATTACGCTAAGAATCTCATCCTAAGAAATTCGCAATAATCATGCTCTTAGAAAGTGTTCTACTTAGCTAAACGAATTTGGATATACTGTTAAAGTAGACCGTCCACCTTGGACTTCTCGGGATGATGACTGGAAGTACTACGACGAAAAACAAAAACAGGAACAGCAGTTAAAGCCCGAGGGCACCTTTTTCGACAGCCTGTTAGTGTTTTATCTTGATTAATGCTTTATGAATTTGTTCGATATTGATCAATGTATGTTCTTGTTTGTTTTGCAGATTCAACGGAAATGAAAAACGCAATCAACACAAGATTTATTTACCCAGATTTTGTTGCCTACTGTCTGGGGAGAGATCAAAACTCTCAAGCAATCACTAGCTCATTAGAATCAATATAGAGTCTCGGTATCTTTCAACACACGCAAAACGGATCTCACCGAGTTTAATATGCAAAGACTACCTCTGAAATACACCACCGGTAGTCAGATTCTCCTTCGGATAGATGGCGATCAGCTCTCCGCCTTCTCCGTTGCAATCGTCTCCGAGATAAGACTCTCTCTCTCTGATTCTTTCTTGCTCTGGTTGTTCACCACCGTAACAAACTCGGCTCTCTAATTGAATGAATAAGATGAAGATATTTTGTATCTTCATTTAACGATACCACATCGTTTTTGCTAACAGACTTCATCTTTCCTTTTGCAGATAGAACCCGAAGCCCAACTCCTAGCTTCGTAAAGAAGTCTTCAGCTAATGGGCCTCGACACACAAGCCCAAGCTTCAGGTCAGATCAGATGGCACACGACAAACTCTCACAAACTCCACCTTTGTTGGTTCATCTGTCTGAAACTCCTTTTCTCTCTTCGCGATACAAAACCCTAGCCCTCTGATTCCTCTGATTCTGAGCTAGAAGATTCATTTCTATTTTCTGATAATACTCCACCCGAACTAGAATCCTCAAAGGTCTTATCAAAGTTGAATGAAACTCGCTTTCCCTTCTTCGCTTGTCCAGATTTCTTAGGATCCTTCTTAGCGGTGTCTTTAAACACTTTATCTTCGTGAAAGATAACATTTCTGCTGATAGTACACTTACCATCCTCTGGCATCCAGACTCTGTAGCCTTTTACGCCTTCAGGATATCCCATAAAGAAACCTTTAACAGCTCTAGGACTCACTTTATCTTTAACCACATGAACATACGCTTCACACCCAAACCTTCTTAGATGATCAAGTGTCACTTTCCTTCCTGACTAAACCTCCTCTGGAATTTTAAAATTCAACGACGACATAGGAGAACGATTAATCAAATACACTGCAGTTGATGCTGTCTCTGTCCAAAACTGTTTCCTGAACCCTGTCTCAGCCAACATGCTTCGAACCTTGTTCATAATCGTTCTATTCATTCTCTCTGCCACTCTATTTTGCTGAGGAGTATAGGAACATGTATTATGTCGTTTAATTCCAGAGCTCTTGCACAAACTATAAATAGCCTTGTTGCAGAATTCCAAACCATTGTCTGTCCTTAGACACTTCACACACTTCCCTGTTTTGATTCTCAACAAGCTGTTTCCATTTCTTGAAACTCTGAAATGCTTCATCTTTAGATCTTAGGAAATTAATCCAATCCTTTCTCGAGTAGTCATCAATGAACGTGATGAAGTATTTGCATCCAGCAAGGCTCTCTTCGGCACTAGGTGAACCCCATAAATCCGAATGAATGTATTCTAGAACCTCCTTAGAAGTGTGCTTTCCTTCCTAAAAACTTTGCTTCTGTGCTTTCCCGAGAACACATTCTTCACAAAAATCAAGTGTTTGAACTTCTTTTCCATCAAGATAACCTCCTTTGACAAGCTCATTTATGCACTTGAGTCCGATGTGTCCCAGCCTTTAATGCCATCTCTTCGTAGTATCAATTTCCGGTGTAGCAACAACAATTACTCCTTTCTGCACACTTCCATTTAAGAAATACAAACCTTCTTTATAGGTTCAAGTAATCACCCACTTTCCTTCCTTAGAGAATGTAACATTGAATCCAGAGCATTCATAACTACACCCACTCTTCTCCAATTGTCCAAATGAAATCAGATTTCTGCCCGTTGTTGGCATGTAACGAGTTAGTTAGAATCACTTCTGTACTGTCTGGATTCACAATCTTTAACTTCCCAATTCCCTTCACTTCACTGTAGGTGTTGTTCCTCATTAGCACCTTCCCACCATTAACTTCTTCAAAGTCAAATAGGACTTCTTTATCCGGTGTAATGTGAAAAGTACAACCAGAGTCTAGAACCCACTGATCACGTGTATCATGAATACTTGTAGTTAGAATCATAGGCTGCTGGTTCTGAGCAACATTTACATTTTGTTGCTTGTTCCCTTCCTTTTTTTCGGGACAATCCCTTTTGAAGTGACCTTCTCTCCCGCAGACCCAGCACTCTCTTGGTTTGGCTGGAGTCTGTGATCTAGAGTTCTTCTTGGATCTGTTATCGCGACTCTTACTTCTTCCCCTTCCCTGATAACCACCAAAATGCTTATCAGTTCTCCCTCTGGAAACTATAAGTCCTTCTACTGATGACCTAAATTTCCCTAGAAGTCACTTCTGTTTTAACTCAGCTTCCTTAGAGTATGCAGATGTGGTGACTTCTTTAAGGTCAAGGTTTCTTTACCGTTTCCATACTTCAACGTGTGTACTAGAGAGTCGTGCTGAGGTGGTAGACTTGATAGCAGTTGAATAGCTTGATCTTCATCATATACTATGATGTTAAGACTTGCCAAATCATCAACTACCTTTAGAAACGAATCCAAACTTTCCTCAATAGTTTTCTGCTCAGACATTTTGAAGCTTGCGAAACTTTGCTTTAAATAGATCCTGTTTGGCAATGTCTTGGTTTGATAGTCAGCTTCAAGTGCTTTCCAGACTCCCATCACAGTCTGTTCCTTCATCACTTTCCTCAGTACGATATTTGTAAGACTCGAGCATATCAGATTCCTTGCTCTAGTATCCTTCTCTTTAGCTTTAGGATCTGGATCTTCTTTAGCTTGTAACTTCGAATCTCCATCATCTTTCTCAGATGATCCTTCACCAGATTCACCTTCCAGAACCTTTCCCAGTCCTTGCAATTCAAGTTGCATTAGCATATTGAGTTTCGACATCCCAAAGTCTCCCTTTCCATCGAAGTTCTCCATTTCAAACCTCGTAACATACTCCATCAAGATCCTAGCTCGATCCAACACACAGATCCACAAACACCTAGGATCGTTAGCGCCTTAGATCACGATCACTCGTAATCACCTCCTGCACAATAACCGTGCTCCTAATACCACTTGTTAGTGTTTTATCTCGATTAACGCTTTTATGAATTTGTTCGATATTTGATCAACGTATGTTCTTGTTTGTTTTGCAGATTCAACGAAAATGAAAAACGCAATCAACACAATATTTGTTTACCCAGAATTCGGTGCCTACTGTCTGGGGAGAGATCGAAACTTTCAAGCAATCACTAGCTCATTAGAATCAATACAGAGTCTCGGTATCATTCTACACACGCAAAACAGATCTCACCAAGTTTAATGTGTAAAGACTACCTCTGAAATACACCACCGATAATCAGATTCTCCTTCGGATAGATGGGGATCAGCTCTCCGCCTTCTCCATCGCAATCGTCTCCGAGATAAGACTCTCTCTCTCTCTGATTCTTTCTTGCTCTGGTTGTTCACCACCGTAACAAACTCAGCTATCTACGTGAATGAATAAGATGAAGATATTTTGTATCTTCATTTAACGATACCATATCGTTTTTGCTAACAGACTTCATCTTTCCTTTTGCAGATAGACCCCGAAGCCCAACTCCTAGCTTCGTAAAGAAGTCTTCAGCTAATGGGCCTCAACACCCAAGCCCAAGCTTCAGGTCAGACCAGATGGCACACGAAAAACACTCACACAGCCACTAGTAAAAAAAGACTCTTCTTTCTTCTTGTGTCAATCTTTTGTTCCATCCTAATCAGTTTTTCGAGTCTTGTAATAAAAGACATGCTTATCTTTTCGTTCAGTCCTAATAAGTTGCTTGAGTCTTGTAATAGTGACATCGATCCTTGGGTTAAGGTTGTTATTTTCAACCTCCTGTTTTGGTGGTTCTTTAACGTAATTTAAACATACTTATGTTTGTTGAGAAGTCTTTTTATCTTTTGTTCTGGGTAGTGTTTTTTTTCACCACAATGGATTCATCATTTCTGATACTTGGAAATGTTCAATGCGTTTAGGCTGGATACATTGAGAGGTTATCTGATACTTGATAACACATTGTGTGCAACTTTTGCAGGAAGTGATTGACATGTGTGATTTTGCTTTTGGTTTGAGCCGACAACTGTATAGATCAGTCATACCTTCTGAACATGATCAGGTCTGCATCTGTAATAACAATCACTTTTACTCATATTTAGGTATCTAGATTTGTGGCATGATGATCTCATCTAGCTATAGTTGATAAGTATAAGAATTGATTATGCAGTATCGACAATGTTGTGGTATTGCAGGTTGGAATGCTGGTATTGCACTGGTCTGCGGAAACTGTGTAGTCTGGTAAGCACTGGTCTTGTATTACCGTTCATTTTGGCCTTAATACATGTGGTTCCAAAGGAAAGGATCTCCAACTACACTGTTGATAACTATCGCAATGACCAAACTAGTGGCTGAAGTTTTAGGGAGGAACAGTTTACCCGGTGCCATTTTTACGGCCATGTGTGGTGGTGCTGAGATTGGTGAAATCATAGCCAAGGAGGCAAGGACATACGCATTCCTCTAGTTTCCTTTACTGGTAGCCCCATAGTACTTCCTCTCTACTAATGATCCACAACACACTGAGACTACTTGTTGCTGTCTTTTGTCTGAATATGTTTATAAATTATGTATATGTGGGTTTAATGGCACAACAAACAGTGAGTGAGAGATCTGGCAAAACCTTGCTAGAGTTGAGTGGAAGCAATGCAATCATAGTCATGGACGATGCTAACGTTCAGTTAGCTGTGCCGTTGGCTGGTATGAGAATCTGATCCAAAGATGATACTTCTACTGTTCCTTTTGCTTAAAATTTTTTCTTATTGTTGATATCACTCAAATTACCCTAAGGAGTGGCTTTACTCTCTCAAACAAGAGGTTCAGTTGTATTACTTAGGGATCGAATCCACACGGAGCTAGGGAACCAAAAAGATCTAATAGTTATATGATTAAGCTAGGCTAAAAGGGTTTTAAAGCAGTAAATATAGCAAGCAATAAATAAAGCAGTAAACAAGTTGAACAAGACAATTTTTCAGCTTGGCAGAGAGTTATTTGGTGGAATGATGGGTTGCTAGACTTAGGGCTTAGGCACATGAATTATAATAGATAGGATGTTTAGGCGAGCTGACACACTAGGACTCAACCGCTCACTTTATAACACTATCGATCGACAATTGAGTGTTGATGTCGATCGACGGTCGACTCTCGATGTCGATCGATGGTTGTGGCGAGTTGATTACCACTAAGAATGGTCGATCAGCTCTCACGTATTTCTAACAAACCTTATTCAATCCGAATATTATCAGGAAAAGAATATACTCTCGCAGTATCCTATGTCCTAAGTTTAGGATCTAGTTAATTACTCTAGAACCATGTATTAAGAATACTTCTAATCAATGGGTATCAATTCTCTAACAATCCTATTTTGGGGCTAATTCATCAGAACCATATAGAACCCTAAACCTAACAGTTGGATCTATTCAGACATGATAGTTATCACATAAATCATAGATGAATACATATAAAACAGAATAGAATAATAAAGCCAATGGAGTTCCAAGAGGACTCTGAAGGAGTTTCTCTCTTCTCTCCAACCCTAAAACTAAGAACAAAGAATAGAATAAAGCTTAGCCGTCAACAATGGCTTAGAAACACATAAATAGGGCTTTAGTTCGTGCAAAAGCATCTTGGTAATTTGTGGTAACTTCTGGGCTTCACTCGGTCATAAAATACACTTGCCCGCATTCTGGAATCCCGTAGATCGATTTCAAGAGTTCTGCATCGATCGACATACGTTCCTCTTCTCGAAAACTTCCTCTCGCGAGGCAAACTGACCACTCTTCAGTAAATCGGGCATAACTTCTGATCTAGCCGTTGGATTGACCTGAAACCGACGGCATTGGAAAGCTAACTTAAAGCTCTATCTTTTTTCTAAAGATCAGCTCAATCTCATAATGGGAAGGTCTCTATCCATATCTAAACATTTGACGCGTCTGCGCAGTTCTGCACTTCAAAGGGCTCCAAAAGACTCCAAAATCACCACTTACTTCAAAAACGTACCAGAACCTGAAAATACTCTAAAAGGACTCCAAAAATAATAAATATATCTTAAAACACCTATATACCACGGGTAAAAGTGGGTCAAATCCATGGTATATCAACTCCCCCAGACTTACTCTTTTGTTTGTCCTCAAGCAAAAACAAGTGTAGTCGTGTGGAAGAGGTTTGAAAACAGCAGGGACTCACACAATTTTAAAACTTACTATCATCACCTCTACAATGTTGCAACCACATCAAATCAATATCAACCTTAGAGATACTGTATATGCAATATCTTAGCTTAGCAACCAAATCCATTCATCCAACAACTTAACTAATCATGTCTGACTAACCCTTCTACTGACCTCATTTCTTGCATAAAAATAAAAGGTGTAGGCTTTATCTTGGGAGTGTCGATCAAAGGACACATGGACTCTTACTCAAACAAGTATCTGGATCAACAGGTATTCTCCTCTCAATAGAAGTTCCTTTCCTCCCTCTCTCCTTACTTCTCTCAGTCAATGTGTGGGAACCAAAATTCGCACTGTCGATTTTAATGAATAAGATTGCGGAGGAAAGCCAAGTTAACCCGACTATCCTTGAAGGTCCGGATTCTCTGCGACAGCCAACGACAAGTGACCAAATAATGCGGAAAAGGTTTTGTTAAGATTTGGGACTGGACCTTAAGAAAGGCTGCCTACGTACCCCTTTCGAGGATCAAGTCGGACGTAGTTCAGTTAAAAAGAGTTGAACAAGAGATCAAACCGTCTGGGCGGGTTCGTCTAGTATGAGCGTTTGTCATAGAAACAGGCATGTCGAAGATAACGCCTAGGGTTTCTATGTGCGGAGCTCTTAAATAAAAGAATTGTCCGATCCTTCCGAGAGGAGCGGAGATTTGCGAGCAGGAGGCGGCCAGACGTTCTAGGGCCTGGTTCGTCTAGTATGAGCGTTAGTCATAGAAACGGGCATGTCGAAGATAATGCCTAGGGTTTCTATGTGCGGAGCTCTGAGTAAGAGAATTGTTAGATCCTTCCGAGAGGAACAGGGATCTGCGGAGAAGATAAAGCTAGAACAAGAGGCGGCCAGACGTTCTAAGTCCTGCCTCGCTGGCCTAACCGCCTAAGTTCTAAGTTCTCTAAGCTAGCAGGAGTTCTCTAAGTCTAGATTCTAGGATTTTTGGATCTCCCTCTCCTCTGCTCTTGCTCTCCTTATATACTCACTCCTAGGTCGGTTTGCCTTAGGATGATGGACCTCGCCTTTGCGCCCAAGTTTATCTCTTCAGGAAGTACTCCATTTTCGTCGATCTTCGTAATTATCCCCGAGTTTTTCCCTATTTTTCGGTGACTTGATGTTTATCCGATGTTCGGGAAATCGGATAAACCGTCACAGCATGATTGGGCCTGAATTCTTAAAATCGTAAGTAAGTCCGTGGACTCGTCTTAAGTCGTTGAACGTTTTATACGATTTCTCGAAAAGACTATCTTTCTCGTAAAATAAACCGTATAGCCTAAAGGATCGATGTTCAAGTTAATCGATCTTTGTTTTATACGATATCTTCTACGAGAAATCAAATCCTTCTAGTTTTTGTCGTAAAACATCGAGGACGATTCCAACCGAATCGAAAGATGTTCATTCCGTAGCCGTGATCGTACCAAACTCACGAGGATCGATCCAAACAAGCCAAGATGGGATCAGACCGAGCATGATGGGACCGAGACCAGGACGCCGGCGCCAGGGGTTCTTTGCCGCCCGTGGGTTTTCCGTTGCCCGATCTTTCCCCCGTTAGTCGTTGTGCGGGAAATCTTTGAGTTTGGAAGGATCTTTGGCCGTAGATTTCAAGATAACCGTTTTCGACCTCACCAGAGAGTGGATATTCTAATTTGAGAAAATCTCGTATAACTTCTTTTCAAATTATCCGAGACTTTTTGTTTCAAGAAATACTTTCCAGAGACTTTCAGTCATTGATTCCGTCGTGACCGATTTTGACACCAACAGTTAGCCCCCCCAGCTCGTTAGAACCTTCGTGATGTTCTTGCGAGCGATAAGACATGTCAGGTAAGATAGGCGGAATTAATGGTTGAAAGGCTCTGTTGAAAGTGGTAAGATTGGGGCTGCGCCTTTCGAAGGCTGCCTACGTACCCTTGTTGTAGGGATCAAGCCTTCCGTAGTTCGTTTTGGAGTTTAAGACCCTTGTGATCTGTTTTCCAGTGAGACTTATATGGTCTGATTATGTGTCATGAGAGACTTTCGAGCATGATGTTGTTGATGTATTTGTTTTTCGATTATTTATGAACTTCAGTTTTTCGAAGTATGAGAAAGAGGGTGTGAGTTGTCGTCTCATTCCTAGTTCCCTGATGATCACCGTACCTATTGTTTGCATAAAGCGAGAGTTTCCGCGGTTTACCAATTTACGCGAAAAGTTCGTGAAACGAATAGGCTTAAGTGAAGAGACAAATTTTTGGATCTCGTATACCATACTATGTCTGTGAGATGTCAAGATCCAGCGTGGCTGAGTTTAGGGCAAGACCTAGGTTTACTCTCGGACTGAGGCTTTGCGATGACAAATCGGCTTTCGTTTTGCATGTTTGCGATTTTAACCTGACTCGTACTGTTTAAAATCCGCGAATTGTTGTCGGCTTATATGATTTGTCTAGGCGTGAGTCGAGCTACTTCCTTTACGAAGAGCTAAACCAAAATTTGGATTTCTTGTATAGCGCGCTATGTTTATCCTTGTCGGATGCAAGAGAGCCTACCCCTGAAGGGCGGCTATTTGTCTGTTTAGGACGTTTAGAGTTCGTTTGTTGTGATCAGCAACAACGAAATGATGCCAGTTTAGAGGCATGTTACCGTTTAGAGGTGTGTTTGTATGTTTTGAGTTCTAGAGACGAGGATTTCGTCTTGGAACGTTTTGAGGAAAAGAATGTCCTTCGAGCGTTAGCGACGTCTCGCAGTGCTAAAGGTCAAGTTTTCCTTGTGCCGCATTTCGTGGTTGAAATGTTTGCGGGCTTTGGAGATGTTTTGCGAATGTTCGCAGCCAGAAACCGTTGTTTCGGTTTGGACGCAGGACCAAGGGGTCGCGTAAGTTCGACCCAGGGAGAAGCGTCTACATTCACAGTGCTTCGTGAAGTGTTGGCCTTCCGGGATTTATTTGTATTTATTAAGGATGACTCGTATAACTCTTGGAGCCTTGTCACGAGTGTTTCTTTTCATGCCGTGTTTACGGGGCGTATAGAACTTAATCGATTGACGATAAGTTTAAATCTTCCGTTAACCATATGGTTGTTAGGACTGAGTTTCGGTATGAAGAGTTTATCGTATGATATCCGATTCTGGGTTATACGACAAATTGCTTGCGTAATAGTCACTTGGCGTTCTATTGAACAAATCGTGGATTGTTGTTTTTAGCCGTTAAGTGATTGGAGCGGTGGTCGCTCAGTAGCTTTGGATTGGCATGGAGGCTAGATTCAGCCGTATCGCCAAGGAAGTTGTTGGTAAACGATCAGACCATGACCCTTATTAAGGTCATGTTAGTTTACGATTGTCCTTAATGGGGGTGCCGAATTCAGGTTCGGGCTTTACGGAAGGGCGTAGTTGGCCGAGGGCCAAATAGCGTTTGCCGAGATATACATGCCAAGCATAGCGGAGTTTTCTGAGTTATGGCTGATGGCTTTTAGAAACGATCTTCCACTTTAGGTCTCAGTTATACGATGAATGGTTCGTATAAATTCTTTTTTGTTGCATGAAAATCGTTTCATTTTATCCGGGGGGAAAAATTTTAAGGGATCGACGCAGGACACGTGCGGGTTCGCCTGCGTGATTATTTCCTGCTCGGACGTAACTGCGGGGAGTGAAAGCAGGAGCCAGAAACCTTGTGGAGCAAAAACTGTCTATGATAGTTACCCGTTGGACCCATTATATTTATTTTACGAAAGTTGCTTTGTATGAATTGACTCGACCATACAGAGGATTTTTCGTAAAAGTGATGTAAGAGGGGGTTTTTGTAAAGGTAACTGGAGAGTGTTTCTCACAAATTACTTGCGATGTTTGCGACCACGGATTATGTTTTCCTCATTCACTTTTGCGTACTGCGAAGTTGTTTTGCATGAGACCGATCATGTTTTTTCCATAGGCCGTTTTGTTTAAAATATTCTTGTTATAGGAAAGTAATGGATGACCGGTTTCATGGAGATAGAAAATCGCAGATTGTCAAAGTAGCGATGTTTCCGCGGATTACACGGGAGATGTTTCCGCTATGATTTCGACCTTTGGACGAAAGCTGCTTCGAACTACTCATGGAGTTTTACCGAAGGTTATTTCGTTATTTTCGTAGTTCACCGTCGTGCTATTAGTCTGACGTTGGTACATGTTTCTAGTCGCGAGTTTGCGAGAGACGACGTAGAGTTTTCAGGACTATGTTTGTAACGGTTGGGCTATGCCGCTAGCGTTTTTTAGACGAATCTTATTGCTGTGAGAGTTTACTTTGTCAAAAGCGTTGTCTTGATGCTGAAGCAAAAAGTTTTCGAAGATGGGATTATACGGGTATAGTATACGTACCTACTTCCCTTTTCTTTTTACGAAAGAAAATGGGTTAGCCGTTCTTTCGAAGGCTTGTGTACGTTTTTTTTTCTTTTAGGAAGCGGGATGAGTATGCTTAGAATGCGTGGCGATCGTTTCTCGATTTTTCGAGAGTTTAGATCGGTTTGCATGTTCTGCCTCGACATTCAAGGAACAATAGAACAAGACTGGAGAATTTTCTAAGACTTAGCTTGCTAGACTATCCACCTAGGTTCTAAGTTCCCTAAATTTTACGGCAGTTTTCTAGACGTTTTCATTCCTTTCCTACAAAAATTAAAACCTTGACAAATTTTCTAAGTTTGGACGTACCTTAGTCTCATCGATCGTTCAAGGCTGCCTCTTGCCCGTTCCTCTTTGTTTCGTGACTTTTAACGGTTCATCGTCAAAGGACTTTGAAAAGTTTGATACCGAACGAGAATCGGTTTTTTGATGAAATTCTGACGAGAATATCGGAGCGAAAGAGAGATATGATTGCCCAAGTTCCTGTTCTCGTTTCTTCTTACTGCTGGTTAAATTGACAATGTGTCCGAAGGAACATGACAGAATCGTTGAAACAAAGGGAGGAGAAGTAGGCGATAACTCGAAGAAGGCTAAGGTGGGTGCTTTAGACAAATGGACACATTGGGCAAGACGCCACTCGAGTGAGGCTCTTAGCTCGTCAGACTATGAGCGAACTGGTTAGGTTCTTATCGTTTCATATGATCTTGTATGACTTTACGAATGGTGTTTCGTAAAATATTGCCGAGCTTGATTTTAAAATATGAACTTTGTTAAACAATCGAGAAGGCTTTGCGGAAGAATCGTCGTGTTTCTCGAACAATCCGAACATGGGTTTAAGAGACCAAGATGTTGCCGTTGCCCGAGATCACGAGACGACTGCACGGATGGGCGCCAGGACCCTTGCCGCCGGCGCCAGACTGGAGACGAAGGACCTGCCGCCGGCGCCAGACGGGAGAGGACGAGCCTGCCGCCGGCGCCAGGCGCCCTGCCGCCGGCGGCAGGCGCCCTGCCGCCGGGGCCAGGCGCGGCGTGGTCGGTCTGCCACCGGCGCCAGGTGCGGCGTGGTCGGTCTGCCGCCGGCGCCAGGCGTCCTACCGCCCGTGCCGTGTCCCGCGTCCGCCGATGCTGCTGTTGCTCGTCTTCGTCGATTCCCGGGGCTCACAGACTCAAAGATTGAGTTACGAAAACTCAGGCAAGGATGCATGGTACTGAGACAGGACCGGGCTCGTCCTATGACGGGACAGAGAAATCCTCCCCCATGGTCGAGGTGGTCGGGACAGCGACTTTGTTTTCTTCGTAAAATCTCAACGGAAGCTCCGATTGAGACGAAACGAAAACCATCTTGACCTAGACTCAAAGGAGAACAAAGCGAGTTCGCCCTAGGGCGAGGTAGCCATGTCGGAGGGTGAGGTGACCTCGGTAATGTTTTTCCTTGCCCACTAGATAGTTCGTGAAGTCGTTTGATGTTCGTTTGATCACTTAGTGATCGATTTCATTTATTTTCGTGGGTCAAGGAAATACTTCGAAGTAGTCTGTTGGAGACGCCGCACGGGAGACGAGAATTGGATCGAGCTCGCAGTTTCACAAATATGGGTCGAGCTCGCCAACGGAGTCGCTTATTTGAAAAGTATAGAGAGTTATTTTCATCTCTCATGGTGGATTTCGAGTATGATATGAGTCTGCTCATGTCGATTCAGGTTTAAGTGAATACTTTTTGTTTGTGTAATGGTGTTGGAAATATATATATAGATAACCCCAACGAATCATCAAGTCAATGCAAAATGATTTGGCTACACGTAGAGAGTCCAACGTTTATTTTGGTTCGACCATAGGAGCAATTTATATCGCTCGCCCTCGAGATGTTTGCGAGATAAAAGCTGATCAGGAATCCAACTCGCGGACCAGTGGTGGCCTAAGGACGCAGTTTTTGATATGGAGGGTGGTTTAGGTTGATGAGAGCTTGGGTCGTTTTGAGACCGCATGGCGAAACTCGCTAACGGTTCGAACTTCTGCAAGAAGAGTGTACAAAACGTTTTGTGGTTGCATAAGTTTTTTTATAAAGTTGTGATACAAAATAATGAATCAATATAAATTTGATAATTCAAAAGGTTGCAATAGTAATGCGAGAATCTACAATATTTGATGAATTATATATTGATATGTGCAAATAGATTATAAAGAATTGTTTACCGGCATGGGCGTGTTCGGGTCTCGGTGACTGCGAGCTAATGGGGACAAAATGGTGTCAGATGTTTGACCGTGCATTCTTTGCGTGGATGACGAGAGGGAGATGCATTCAGGCTGTGAACTATTGATTTGTGTACGACTCGTGGCACCCCATCACAAATTATATTGTATTTCCTGCCAGTTGTGGTCTTGTTTTCGTTTGGAGACACTGTTAGACAATAAAAATATTTCCGCATGGTTTGCCTAGATTTATCGTTTTCCTTCAAGATCACTGCAAACTTTTAGTGATGTTCAGGGTTTTACGTTGACGGTTCGATTTAGATAAAATCTGTTCGTTTCTTCTATGGCACTAGAAGGAGGGGAAGTAAATGGGATATAACCTCAGGCAGGTTGAGATCGTTTGACGTCGGGGTACTTCTGTTTTCCCTTTTATTAACTTATTTGATCCTCATGTTGGTAATCTTGAATTTTCCAGACATCAGGTTTGTCTTTCGATACAATAGCGATGAGGTAACGACCTCTCGAGTTGCTTGATATAGAGCTCGCTATCTTTCTGAAGCATGAAGCTCTTATCTGTAACTCAGCTGCTAAAGTTTTTTGAGGGTATGGCACATCGTTATTAGGGAGACAGATGCGTTGTCAGGTCCCCGATTTTGCAGAGCTCATTGGAGATCGAGCTCGATGCAAATACCGAGCTATGTGAAGATCGGGCTACTTTTAAATCTAGCTATTTGGAGATCGAGCTCGTTTCTTCTTGGATAACGATCCTCAATGTGTTCCTCAAGCTGTTCAAGATCAACGGAGATCAAACTCAGTTCTTTTACGGGAGGAAGGTGAATTATCGACCCTTTGCATTTCTCGAGTTCTTCAGAGATCGAGTTCGTTTGTTTTCCTTTCATTTAGTTTGGACGTGCGGCCTGTTTCTGCCTAATGTTGGTGCGATATGTGTCTTATAAACATCACACCACCTCTTTAGGGTGTCGGTGGGGGACATCTTCCTTCAGTGTTCCTTCTTTTCGAAGTAATTCTCCAAAAATTTCACATCGGTAATATTTCGTAAGTGGATCGCTTCTGGATTCGGGTTAGAAAGCTTGTAGGGAACCTCCTATTTGGCTTGTGTTCCATTTTCGGGGAAGCTGGCAGTTTGAGGCAGATACGCGACTGGGGTCCCTTGAATCTCGTTATCGAGAGCTTGAAAGCTCAAGGGACTTTCGCGTAATCGTCGATTAAATTGATCGGAGTGCGAACTAGTGAGCCTTCGTGTTCGGGCTCGCTGTCTAAACTTCGTCTAGAAATCTTAAACTTGGGCCACGGTGGGTCACTTCATATCGAGATTCTGGCCTGTGATCTATGATTTCAGAGCAATTCGGCTCGAGTGCTGCGAGATCTTTTTCGTTTTGTTCTAAACGGTTGATTAAATTTATCGTTTTTGAGAGAGATATCTGATTAGTCTTCTTGATCGAGAAGTTGGCTTTATTTGGTCTCGAGCAAGACCTCGGTTTTGTCGTGCCGATCAATATGTCGGCTTCATGGGCCCTCTCGAGAGATCTCGGGTTTATCTTCTACCGTCTCGTCATTTACCAGTGAATAAAGAGTTCTTATGAGATAAACTCGATCTTGTTAGCTCTGACATCACGAGATAGAGAGCTCTTGCTCCTATCGAATACAAGACAATTGAAAATACGCAGTCTCAATATCGCAATTTCGCAAAGAAATCGTGTAGCCTACGTTAAGAAACGGGTTTCTGGGCAATAACAATCAAGAAATGTGTTTGTGGCTTTAGTCTTGAACTTGTCTTGAGTTCTTCTTTGTTGGAATATATTCTCGTTTTCAACAAATTTGGGGAAGTATTTGGGATAGACATAAAGGGTTTCGTGTTTCTTCTTTCATCGAAGAATTCAATCGTGGAGGAATTGTTTGATCGTATGTCGCTTGATGGTTCGATGACATGGATATGAAAGCGTCTTTTTCTCTATTCTTTCTCTCGCTGACCCTGAGCTACTTATTTAATCATCACGCAGTGGTAAGATATGTATAATGAAGTGATGCAGACGTCGTCCTTTTCTGATTGCTTCGGTCGTCCCCGTTACGAAGTGCTTGTCCTCCTTTTCTTTTTAGGGATGTGAGGCTAGCGACATTATTTTATGTGGATGTTCGACTATCTTGATTTATTCCAGATCTTTGAGTTGACCAATGATTATCCCCCCAGTTCTTCAAGTGAGATGAGAGGTTGGAGAACGGAGAAATCTTCTACCGATTCCAAAGCGGTTTTTCCTTAAAGAGGTCGCGGAGTCGTTTGCCATTTAACAGCAGGGAAGACGGGTGTTGAGATCGATTACAGCAGGTTATCTCCTGCGGCTGGGGCCAGACCGGTTTGCTCGGTGAGTGAAATTTTGGTTAGCTCTGTTTTCGTGAGCAGAGTGTCGTGACGGCTCTCCTCATCTGGACTTCGATATTAAGAATCTCTGTGTCTCGCATGGGATTTTATTCTTTCTTGTATAATGTCTCAGAGATCGGTAATGTAATAGTGTTCGGAGTTGACACAGGACTTCTTGAAATCTTGTGATCGGGATCTCGTAAGATCGAGGGTGATGTAAGATCCGGTTGTTATATCTCGTCTTTGCGTCTAGTGAATGAGATGGTGGCTGCATACGACTCCTAGTTTCATCATTATGGATCAAATCTACATCGGATTTAATCTCTGATCAATTGTACTAAGTCGGGATGGTGGTTTAATCAGTCTTGAAAGAGACGTCAGTTTCGTTGTTTCGAGCAAGGCATTTTCTTAATCGGTCTTGAAGAGACGTTGGTTTCATCCATTTCATATGTGACGTCGGTCTTCATTGGTCTCAGTAAAAAGATTGGGTTCGTGTAAATGGCAATATCGAAGGGCTTGACCCTGCTAACCGTGATCTTGTCGGTTGTTACTTGCGCTTTGTGAAATCTATTTCTATTCTTCTTTGGAAAGTCAAAGGGTCGTGAGAGAAGGTGCGTGTCTTCTTCGTTCTTCATCTCGCGATCTATCGTTTGCAGAAGGTAGAAGAAGACGTTTAAACCTCGTATAAAAGTCATGATTTGATAGTGTATTCGTATAATACTTGTGGCTGCTCTTGGCCGGACCGAACTTCCGTTTCTCCGATCACGTGATGGGAGATTGTGTCTTTGTTTTAGAATGAAGTGATAACAATGTAATCTTTTTCATTGTCTCTCTTGTTGAACCGGAGTGGTCTTTAAGAGCTCGTGTTCTTCTTCTCTGGAAAGTGGAGGAGTCGGTGTTTAGGTTTTAGCTCCCGAACTCTGGCGGCGAGCTCTTGTTCTGTCCTTTGGATCCAGCGTTGGTCATGATATTCTTTGTCGGTGTTCCTCCGTGAGAGAGAGGTGCCTGTAGTTGTGGTTCTCCAGCTCATGAGCTGTCTGTTGGGAAAATAGGCACACGGCGCAGCGGAACTTAACGGTCGTGTTTTCCCTGACCTTGTGTGAACCTGTGAGGAAAAATACTTCGACGATAACAGGATATAGTATAAGCAATAACTAAATGAGACAAGCACTTTTTACGTGGAAAACCTCTTCGATGTGAGAAGGAAAAACCACGGGACCGTAGTCTACTCAACAATCCACTATATAAATGTATGTGAGTACAACCACGTCCGTTCAACAACCTGAACAGAACAGAGACTCTAGCTACAAAGAGCTATCTCCAACACAAGAACAACAACAACAAGAGAGCAACACAAAGCTTCAAAACTGGCAGCAACCAAACGACCTCAGCTCACAAGAATTTCGGCAACCAGAGACTAATCCCACCGTAAAAATCCAAGATGAACAAGTCAACAACACCTCTGCCAAATTTCAGCTCAATCAGAGAAGATCTCACCGTCGAATTTACAAAACACTCAAGACAGTACTGCTGAAGAACTGTGACGACCAACTTCACTAAAACCCAGACAACAGAAGATCCAACCGTTGAAATCCAAATCCCTTCGGTGAACCTTTAACCCACTGACTGAAGAAGCTTTCCACAAAATATCAGCTCAATCAGGATCCTTTTGACCCTCCAAATCTGTCTTGACAAACCCAGACGAAATTCTGCCTCCTTCTCTCTTTTCTCTCTTTTGTCTTTGTTTGATTCTTGTAAGTCTCTCTCTAAAAATTAGGTCAAGAGACAATATATATATGTGTCTCACTAACTCTAATAACCTCCAAGGCCCAATACTAATCTCATGGACTAATACCAATAGCCCAACTTCTAAGTTTGGTTATTACCAACCAAACCCAATGGGTTTCCTCCATCTAGAAGGAACCCAACAAACTCCCCCTCCGACTAGGTGGAGGAAACAGCCATTCCGGCTATCCCTCGGCATACTTCAAGCTTCCCCCTCGGCAAAGCCTTTGTCATCATATCAGCTCCATTATCATCCGTATGAACTTTTTCAAGTTCCACTTCCTTAGAAGCAACCACATCTCGTATCCAATGATACCTCCTCTGAATGTGTTTCGACTTCGAATGAAATGTAGAGTTTTTCCCGAGACAAATGGCGCTTTGACTATCACAAAGCAGCACATACTTTTAGATCTCTTCACAGAAGTTCTTCACCCACAACAGCTCTTTACAAGCTTCAACTGCAGCAATGAACTCTGCCTCAGTGGTAGATAGTGCAACACACTTTTGCAACCTTGACTGCCATGCCACAGCTCCACCCGCAAATGTTACCAAGTAACCCGAAGTAGACTTGCTAGAATCAACATCTCCAGACATGTCAGAATCAGTATAACTGACCAGCAAAGGCTTCTTACCCCCAAATATAATCTTCAGATCAGAAGTCCCTCGTAGATATCTCAAAATCCACTTCACAGCATTCCAATGTTCTCTTCCCGGATTGGAGAGAAACCTGCTGACAACTCCAACGGCATAGGCTAAATCCGGTCTTGTACAGACCATGACATACATCAAACTACCCACTACAGAAGCATATGGAACCTTCGCCATATCTTCCTTCTCCGCATATGTCTTCGGACACTGTTGACTGCTCAGTCTTAAGTGTGCAGCAAGAGGAGTGCTCAACACTTTAGACTTGTCCATGTGAAACCTTTTAAGTACCTTTTCAATGTACTTCTCCTGAGACAAGTGAATCAGCTTCTCGCCTCTGTCTCGAACAATTCTCATACCGAGAATCTGTTTCGCTGGACCCATATCTTTCATGGCAAAGGACATCCCGAGCTGCTCCTTTAGCTCCTTAATTTTGTCCATGTTCCTGCCAACAATCAACATATCATCGACATACAGCAACAAGATGATAAAATCATCCTCACCAAACACCTTCACAAATACACACTGGTCTGAATCAGTCTCTGCATAACCATGCTCCCCCATAACAGACTTGAACTTCATGTACCACAGCCTCGGTGCTTGCTTCAATCCATAAAGGCTTTTCTTCAAGCGGCAAACCAATTTTTCTTTGCCCTCTTTAACATAGCCTTCCGGTTGTTCCATGTAGATCTCTTCCTCCAAATCACCATGAAGGAAAGCAGTCTTCACATCCATTTGCTCAACCTCTAGATCAAGGCTCGCTGCCAATCCAAGCACAACCCGAATGGATGACATCTTCACAACAGGAGAAAAGATTTCATCATAATCAATTCCCTTCTTCTGGCTGTAACCTTTCACAACCAATCTAGCCTTGTATCTAGGTGGCAAATCTCCATCCTCATACTTAATTCTGAACACCCATTTATTAAGTAGAGCCTTCTTACCCTTAGGCAATTCCACCAACTCAAAAGTGTGATTCTCTTCAAAAGAATCCATCTCCTCATCCATGGCTCCAAACCACATATCTCTGTGTTCATCCTCCAAAGCTTCATCATAGCTTTCAGGCTCTCCCCCATCAGTAAGTAAAACATACTCACTAGGATCATACCTTGTCGACGGTTTAAGACCTCTCGTGGATCTTCTGATAACAGTAGGTTGGTTCTCAGCAGCTGGTGTCTCATCATGATCGTCACCATGATCACCACTACCATCTTCATGTGCGGGAGCATCTGCACCGGGTGTAACATCCTGAACCTCAACCTCACCCTCACCGTGGACCGATGTAGAAGGAGTAGCCTCTAAGTCGATCAAACCTTCATAAACCTGAGCTGGAATTTTGGGCTTGTCAATGTCCTTAATCGTTTGATCTTCCATGAACACAACATCTCTGCTCCTTACGAGCTTCCTGAAAACGGGATCATAAAATCTGTACCCGAACTCATCCTGACCATAACCGATGAACACACACTGCCGCGACTTCATCTCAAGCTTCGTTCTCTCATCTTTGGGAATATGAACAAATGCCTTACACCCAAAGACCTTCAAGTGACTGTAAGAAACATCCTTACCAGTCCAAACCCTCTCTGGAATATCACCATCCAATGGAGCACTTGGTGACAAATTCAGCACATGAACCACTGTGTTCAAAGCTTCTCCCCAGAAAGTCATCGATAAGCCTGACTGTGAGATCAAACATCTCATCCTCTCGACAATCGTCCTGTTCATCCTTTCAGCCAACCCATTCAACTGTGGAGTCTTAGGTGGCGTGAACTGATGCCTTATTCCATGCTCTTTGCAATAAGCATCAAATGGTCCAGAATATTCTCCACCATTATCACTGCGGATACACTTCAGCTTCTTTCCCGTTTGCCTCTCAACCAATGCCACAAAATGCTTGAAATAATCCAGCACCTGATTCTTCGTCCTCAGAGTAAATACCCACAACTTTCTTGAATGATCATCAATGAAAGTCACAAAATATGATGCGCCGCCAAGAGATCTTGTCTTCATTGGACCACACACATCTGAATGTACCAAATCCAGTACCTCGGGTTTCCTAGAAGGTGCGGAAGACTTGAAAGATACCCTGTGTTGTTTTCCCGCAAAGCAATGCGAACACTTCTGCAGGTGCAAACCAGAGATTCCTGGAATCACCTCATTCTTAGACAACACAGCCATTCCTTTCTCACTCATGTGACCGAGTCTCTTATGCCATAACTCCATGGCACCATCGTTCTCCACCGCATTAACAGCATCTTTGGAGACCTTAGCATGCATCCAATAGAAGGATGATGACTTCTCACCTCGAGCCACAATCAAAGAACCACGAGAGAGTTTCCATTTACCACCACCGTGCAAACTGTAGAAACCCTCATCATCAAGTCTTCCCGTTGATATCAGATTCATCCTTATATCAGGAACATGCTTAACATCCTTAAGCACCAGCCTAGTCCCAAGACTAGTCTCCAAGCATATATCACCAATGCCAACAACCTGAGCCAAACCATCATTTCCCATCTTTACGGAACCATAATTACCCGGAGTATAGGTAGAAAACAAATTCCGATGTGATGAAGCATGAGTAGTAGCTCCACTATCAACCACCCAACTGGTTTCATGGCATGCGACATTAATGGCATCACCCTCAAGAAGAATGAGAAACTGATCTTCGGTGATGGTCACCCGTTCCATCTTTTCTTCTTGATTACCTTGCTGCTTGTTTTTCAACTTCCAGCAATCCTTCTTCATGTGCCCTTTCTTATGACAGAAATAGCACTCCATATTTGCAAATTTATTAGATTTGCTCCTGCTCCTTTCTTTGCCTTTCTTGGGATCTCTACTTGAACTTCTCCCCCTTGATTCAGTGACAAAGACATCTGACCGCGAACTGCTCGCATTCGACTGCCTTCTTGCTTCCTCATTAAGAACACTGTTCTTCACTGAATCCATCGAAATAACACCTTCCGACGCAGAGTTACAAAGAGACATCCTGAAAACCTCCCAAGAGTCCGGTAAAGTACCGAGAAGCCACAGACCGTGAATCTCATCATCAAACTTGATGCCCATATCAGACAACTTGTTGAGCAATCCCTGAAACGCAATCAAGTGATCTGTCATCGGAGTCCCCTCCTGATACCTCAGCTCAATCAACTTCTTGATCATGTACATCTTGTTATTTCCGGTCTTCCTAGCATATAAGTGCTCCAGCTTCTTCCACAAAGAACGAGCATTCGTCTCAGTCTCAATATGATGCAACACATTATCATCTACCCACTGCCTTATCAACCCACACACTTGGTGATGCTGCAGCTTCCACTCTTCATCCGTCTTCTTCTCTGGTTTATTCTCCTCGAAGACTGGAACATGGAATTCTTTAACAAAGAGCAAATCCTCCATCTTGCCCTTCCATAGATGATAGTTAGCACCATTCAAGCTTATCATCCTGCCCATATTCTCCATCCTTCCCATATTCTCCATCATTCACACAAGCAATAATAACCCGAAGTTATCAAACCCAAAGCTCTAAAACCAGAAGCTCTGATACCACTTTGTTGGGAAAATAGGCACACGGCGCAGCGGAACTTAATGGTCGTGTTTCCCCTGACCTTGTGTGAACCTGTGAGGAAAAATATTTTGACGATAACAGGATATAGTATAAGCAATAACTAAATGAGACAAGCACTTTTTACGTGGAAAACCTCCTCGATGTGAGAAGGAAAAACCACGGGACCGTAGTCCACTCAACAATCCACTATATAAATGTATGTGAGTACAACCACGTCCTCCCTGTTCAACAACCTGAACAGAACAGAGACTCTAGCTACAAAGGGCTATCTCCAACACAAGAACAACAACAACAAGAGAGCAACACAAAGCTTCAAAACTGGCAGCAACCAAACGACCTCAGCTCACAAGAATTTCGGCAACCAGAGACTAATCCCACCGTACAAATCCAAGATGAACAAGTCAACAACACCTCTGCCAAATTTCAGCTCAATCAGAGAAGATCTCACCGTCGGATTTACCAAACACTCAAGACAGTACTGCTGAAGAACTGTGACGACCAGCTTCACTAAAACCCAGACAACAGAAGATCCAACCGTTGAAATCCAAATCCCTTCGGTGAACCTTTAACCCACTGACTGAAAAGGCTTTACACAAAATATCAGCTCAATCAGGATCCGTTTGACCCTCCAAATCTGCCTTGACAAACCCAGACGAAATTCTGCCTCCTTCTCTCTTTTCTCTCTTTTGTCTTTGTTTGATTCTTGTAAGTCTCTTTCTAAAAATTAGATCAAGAGACAATATATATATGTGTCTCACTAACTCTAATAACCTCCAAGGCCCAATACTAATCTCATGGACTAATACCAATAGTCCAACTTCTAAGTTCGGTTATTACCAACCAAACCCAATGGGTTTCCTCCATCTAGAAGGAACCCAACACTGTCATTCATTCAACGTCGGGAATGTTGTTTTACGAGTGATGGGTAAATCGCCAAGGACTTATATCGGCTGAACTTTAAATGATTGTTTAGAGTTCTATATCGATGAGTAAAAAATACATGTTTGTGCTCATTATAATTATAATGAGCAGATTCGATGTTGGCAAATAGAAAAAATCTTGTTGTCCACCGGTATGTAGACATCTTTAATCTTGATACAACGCATTCTCCTTCTCGTTCCTTGAATCGTGTTGTCAAAGAGACTATTTCTTTATTATTCAATGATAGAAACATGTTTGACTTTGCTGCTGGCTCTCTTTCTTTTTTCTTTTGCTTACGGTGGAGAAGTGCGATAATTATGGAGAAAGATGCCTAAGTTTCTTGTTCTTTTGCACATGCGGAAACATATTGGAGTGATGAAAGGAACGTGATGGGCTTTGTAACTTCGTTGAGCAAATTTCACAGAGGAAGAGCTCTCTTTGTCTTGAGGTATAAGCTGTCTTTGTAGAGGAGGGGTGTTGATATCTTCATGAACATACGAGCTCTCCTTCGTTCGTTATCATAAATGAAATATGATCTGGTCTTTTGTATTAACAAATACGGAGACGTCTTTGCTTACCTAACCTTTCTTTCAATAGAACAATCCAAATGATTGGAAGGTCGTTTAACATAATAATTCAATCACATGGCGATAGGAGTGTGATGGTCCTTTTTGGTCGTTGCTTTTCTCAGCCCGAGCTCTTTGGCTTACGCTGGAAAAGTGGAAATCCTCCTAGGAAAGGTACATATCTTTAGAAAAAGATCTTTATCATCGCGAAATGATAACAATACATTTCTTTTTTTTTTATTGTCCCCATCCTCTAACGAGAGGTCGGATGAAGGATTCTGGTCCGGTCAAATATGTGACCGTATCCTTATTTTCTGATCGTTTATTAATCGAGGATCTCTGCTTAATGCGCATCGAGGTCGTTTCCTCATCTTTGTTCTAAGTTATTCAAGATAGTTCTTGCGACTTTGTAGGCTTGCGATCTGTTCTTCAGGACATATCTAGCATCCCTTGGACTAACGCCATCTAGCGTTGATATTCGTTTGAATGCATGAGCTTGGTTAAAATAAAACTTTCTCATGTTGGTCGATCACTTAACAAGACCCGAACTAGGGAAGTCGGGCTATCAGAACTCATCGTCTGTCTGCTACGGTTTGAGAACGTTATCAGTCAAACTTGGCGGGATGATTTATTCTTATCAGCAATAGAGATCCGATTTGGCTGAGGTCGGGATCGAATATCGTTCGGGATCGAATATCGTACTTCGTTTCTTGTTTACGATCTAGTAAGATCGATGTCATCATGGTGTGATGGTTTATTTGTTGCAGTACCGGACACCATATGAATTGGATCCATTTTCGTGCTTACAAGCCTTAGATCGGGTTCCAATTAAGGATGTTTTTTCGTTTCTCTTTCCCACAGTCGATGCCAAAATGTAGATCCGAAAATCTACACTTAGTATTTGGTAGTGTTTAAATGTTAAAACTAGGGAAGAAAAATGATGTGGGTAACAATATCCTCGGAACACAACGATGCAATCAGGTATAAGTCGACAAAAATGGAGTATCTTCGTATACCGAATAGCATAGAGATATCGAGAGAGAGAAAGATCGTGACTGAACTCGATGCCGAGCTGCCTACGTACCCGTTAAGGGATCAAGTCTAAACATAGTTTAATCATCATCATCTCGAAAGAGATGTCGGTTTCATCGGTCTCGAGCGAGACGTTGGCTTCATCGGTCTTGAGTAAGACGTCGGCTTCATCGGTCTTAAGACGTTGGCTTAAGTTCAGATAAATAAGTCTAAAGACTTGTCAACGGACATCGTGACCTTGTTAGATCGAACACCATATGAAGAATAGATTGTATCTTTATTTGTCATCATAACTGAAGCACGAGCTCGTCCCTTATCTCATACGGAGACGTCGTCTTCACTCCAAGTAACAAACGCAGATAAATAAATATCTTGTATTCTACTCAAACAATATGAGTGATCGTTTTGTGTATCTCATCATTCAATGAATGATGTGGTGACGGAAATATAGTTGTCTTTATAAGTGATACTTGTGCTCTGTTGAGGAAGTGGGGTCGCCATGGTTGATGCTACGTGTTCCTTTCTTAATCTTTTTGATCTTATGCTCCCGTCCTCCCCCGGTAGAGAATCAAGTCTTTGTCTTTTATAGAAGGAACTTGTCTCCGCTACGTCCGTAAAGTTGTTGCACGTGTGATCCTTGAGTCAACACCGAACTCCTCCTTTTTAGTCGGTGAAACTCACGAGATCTTTTATGCAAATATTTGATAATCTTGACTTGGTCAAGATCCTTTGATTGGTCCGATCAATGAACCATTTCAACCGTACCGAGACATGTAAACCATCAACGACCTAGAGCTTGTAACGGGACGGTTTCGGTGACGAACCCGATACCAACAGTTTTCGTGGGTTGGGCCTTATCTTTGTTTCTGGTCGTGCGGCCCACATTGTCTTCAGCCAAATCGACAATATTGACCGAAATTGGGTCCAACAATAATCCACATGTCAACAACGTATAATTGGCTTCTTTGGAACAAGGAATTTGCCATGGACCAACAATAAGTCCTGTTTCAATCTCAGACCATTCTTAAGATGCAAGATGCTGATGCTTTCAGATGCGTGTACGAATTTCTGTTTGTAGACCTCTTCGTGTACATATTAAATAATAACTACCCAAGTAAAACTAAAATATGTATTTCTTTGTCAATACTACTATTATAATAAAAATACTAGATTTTGATCTGCGCTTTAAAAGCGCGGAATTGTATCTTTGTAAAAGTTAGATTTTATAACATATAAATTTTATATCATACTATTATTTATGAAAATTATTACTGTTTGTATGAAATTAATATAATGTATGTTTGTGTAGATTTGTAGTAGTGGTTTCATACGTTTGGGTGAGCATTAATTATATAAAATTTATTTAATGTTTGTATGAATTAAAATGTAATGTATGAAACATGTTTCTGGTAGCATATATATTATAACTACATACAATCTTTATTAGTATTATTGTTTTTATTGTAAATATATATATGTATATATATATATATATATTTATATATATATATATCCTTTAATAAGAAGTATTCACATACTGAGTAAAATTTATTGAAATTATGAAATGGTTTATAAAATTTAACAATTTTTATACTTTGTTTAAAGGTTTATTATAATTAGTTTTATTAATATTTTAAATGGGCTTGAAAATGTGGTTTTTAGACTATAAACTATATGATAAAGTCAATAAGACCAAATATTTTAACCTATTTTATTTAAAAAAAATCAACATTTTTAATAGGGGTGGAACGGATCGGGTATCCGGGGTATTTCGAGGTATCCGGATCCGGATCCTTATCCGGCAGATCCATAATTTTACTATTCTTATGTGGATCCGGGGTTCTCGGGTATACGGGTGTCGGATATCCTTCTAATAATTGTAATATCCGGCGGATATCCGAATCCGGATTTGGAACCTTAAATAAATAAAAAATAATATTAAATTATATAAAATATTAATAATAATTTAAAAATAAAAATGTATATAATGCTTTTAATTATTTTTATGTGTGCTATTAAAAATTTTATATAAAATTTATATATACTATTATAAAAATGAAAATATAATAAATAAAATTAGTTTTTATATATATATTAATATTTTTAAAATAATTATTAATAAATATTACAATTTCGGATATCCAGACTAAAAAATTTAGATATCCGGATCCGGTTTTGAAGGATCCAATATTTTACTATCCGGATCCGGATTCGGCCCCTCCGGATATCCGGATTTTCAGAGCGAATCCGGATCAGATCTCGGATCGAATCCGGATATCGGATAATAAGTCCCAGGCCTAATTTTTAAATGTGCTTCGGACAGCAATAAGATCAGATTTAATTAAAAAAGACCAAAATTTTACTGGCCGCTCAAGTTACTAAAAACAAAGTCGGGTCAAAAAAGTCTCCGCTGAAAGTTTTATCTTCATCAAACCTCCAAATCTAGAATCGGCGACCGATTTAGGGAGCGCTAGAGTCATCCTCTCCCTAACCGATTTGAAGAGAGTACAAAAAATTGAGAAGATCAGGTTAGTTTTTCTTATTCATCCAAACAAAGTAAGTTTTTTTCCTTCATGTATGATTCAAACTATCTCTTCTTTTGATCCTTGATACTTTTTTGAAACATGCAGTACACGATCGTTGTTAAACAGGGGAGAGGGTAAATTTCTGGTATCTACGATCAAATTTGATTTTGACTCATCGAAGGAGCAAAAACTTTTCCAAAGAACAGACAAAACAAAGTAAGGTCTTAATTTACCATGGTTTAAAATCTTTTTTATTTGAACTATTTACCGTAATGAAAAAATTATTTTTTATTCTGCACTACATGAATTATTTAACAAATCTTTGCTTACTCTTTGTTCTTGTTCCTAAAACCAATTATTTATTCTGCATTACATGATTTCTATATTTATATGCGATATGTACATGCAAGCCATCAAAATTTATCATTCATGTACTGATAATTAGATAACCTTGCATGCTTGATGATTCTTAGGTTATATAGTGTAGTGACATATATAAACTGTTAAGCTTATGTTTTCTAATCTATTATACTTAGCCCTAATTCTTGTTTTCATCAAAGTAAATAAGTAAATTAATTTGTTCACTGCATTTTTTACTTGTTCTCTTTTGAATTACTCTCTTGCTACTCTATTGCTGCTTTATAGGTGTTTAATTGATAGTAACTTCGAACAACTGTGAACGAAGATAAGTAAATTTTTCTTTTGCTTATACAGGAACTGAATTAGTAAGGGTCTAAGGGAATGGTACAGTATGATGACTGATGACTGTTTCTTATTCTGTAATTGTATTTTTTTCTAAATAATTGTTTTTAATCTTCTTTAGGATAAAGTATGGGACATTTATCCTTGGCAAATGGTGATATAAGATAGAACATATCACAAAGAAAGATTAGAAGTTACCTCACTAAAAAATTCAAGGAATTAAGAATAGTTTACTTACCTTAGACTGACCCCTCTCTCTATTGTCAAAAACAGGGCCGTTTAGATTCCGGAAGCTATTAGTGGTTCAAGCTATTAGTGGTTTGTTTTAAGCACGAGCTCATTTCAACTACTTAAAGCATGGCAATCTTCTTACCTGGTACTCATTAGCTCTCCTTCGTTTGATTCAACAATGGACATGTTTGTTGCATCATACTTGAACCTAGAACAGTCAACATTTTTATTTAAAAAATTTGAGAAAACATGATATACACACCAATCTCAAATTTATATAAAGGATAGATTTTTGTAAATAACTTGCATTTCTTTCAATGCCAAATTCTGATCTATTGGTGGATTGATCAATAATTGAGATGTATCAAAACATTTGACATTTGAAGTTTACCTAATGCAAACAAAAAAAACGAAAATGATTTTAGACCATGCTATAATTGTGATAAAGTAATTAAAAACCGATATTGGATGGTTTCCAGGTGTGTATGACTTTGGCTTCAATCAACCAAGTTGTTTTCCACGGCCTGATCTCATCAAGGTGCACCATTTTTTTCTTAGAAGACATTATATGAGAAACGTTTTGAGATATGTGAGTTTGCTTTGAGGCTAAAATTTTGTATATATAGGAAAAGAAAGTATCGTGGGTTTAGGATATTCCAATGCAATATTGTTTACTATAATTATAATATAGATTAAAGTTGCAAATGCTGCGTTTGTTGTTATGATTGGTTATTGAAATTTTGAATATATGAAAATATTTTGATAGATCATATGATTTAGTATATTCGGTATTGTTATTTAAGCAACTTACCGAAATTTTAGATTGACTAAACTTAAGTTATATATTTAAGTTTACAACTATATATGGTTATTGATTTGAAATAAGTATTGGTGTTTATGATTTAGTATATTCGATATGGTTATATTTGGACCTTCCGAAAATTTAGTTGATTTGAATAATTTTAGCTTTTGATTTAGTGGTTTATATTTTATTGTTATTGTTTTGTAAAAGATTTGCGATATCTTGTTTTTATTATGTGTGTTTATTACGTAAAAGTTTATTCCATAATCCAGATTTAAGTTACCAATTTTTGAGATTCATTGTTTTGATTGGTTGTTATTGATATTTTAATATGAAATTATAAAAAAAAAATTAGAATTTATGAGTTCGGTTGTATCACACAAATATATACAAACAAACAATGAAATTTAGATTTTAATATATTTTTTTGTCAACGGATTTTAATAATTTTGAATAATGCAATCATTTGTTACAAAAACATTGAAGCTTTGGTATTATGTTTTCTGGTGTAATTGTTTGTTACAAAACCATTGAAGCTTCGGTATTATGTTTTCTGGTGCAATCGTTTGTAACAAAAACATTGATTGGAATTGATGAATTTTTGGACTGATATTAACATATCAATGTATTGTTTTTATGTGGAAGCTTGCAGAACCTAGTAAACGTTGAAGCTTCGGTGTTGATGGAAAACCAGTATCAATATACAAAGAATTGAGACATATACTATTTAATAAAAGAAGATGAGTGTGTTATAGCAATTGAAGTTTGTTTTAAAGCGTAACTGTTAATTTGATATGTTAATTTTTCGATAGGAAGGTGATTTGGTTAAATAAAAGGAATATTGAAACTGTTAGTTGTTTCTAATAATTAAATATAAAGATTTTCTGCTGCATAAATAAAAAAAAATTGGAAAATACAGAATTTAATAAAAAGTATAGGTTTTAAATAATCTAGTGGCATTGCATTGTAAATAATGTTAAAACAGAAGGACATCTTGAAAAAGGGTCTTCTTTTTTAGTAGTATTGATTTAAATACAGCTATCTAAGAGCAAGTTTATAGGGATGACTTTCAAGAGAGAGAAAAAAGAAGAAATGTGACCCAATCAATCACACATCTCTCCTCTAATTAATATATGTGTGACACGTGCAACAAGAAACGTTTGTTGATACTCTTAATTAAGATACATTTCTTGTGTTTTCTTCTTTTCTTTCTCTTTTTTAATATTAATTATTCTAAGATATCTAGCTAAGATACATTGATAAACATGCTCTAAGCATATTACGAAGCATTATTCTTTGTAGTGATACAACGTTTTTCCTTCGCAGAAGTCGCCAAATTATATTTTGAGAAATTAAAAATACTTAGTGGAACCTACAATCTTCCTCTAATATTTAAATTTCGGATTAATTTTGAGTACTAAGGGTTTCACTGGTTTCCCTGCTACCACCCGCAAACACAGCTTCTGCGGTTGTTGGTGTTTTGAAACAATTATAGAAAACGGTACAAATCGCTTCAAACCGCTCCGAACCTCTTAAACTCAAAAGCTGGTTCCAGCTAGCGTTTGCGGTTGCGGGAAGGTAATTTTTTTTCTAAAAAAAAAAAATATAAAAAATAAAATTTAAATTGAAATAATAGAAATTGTAAAATGTATACATATTATATTTTAATTTATATTGTAAAACTTTAAAACAAAAAATATTTTCTATAATTTTCAAAAATTTAGTATTATCAGTTTATAAATATAATTTATATATTTATTATAATATTATGATTTTTAATACTTTATAATAATATAAAATGTAAATACTGTTAATTTATTATTTAATTGATGTTGCATTTGGTAGTTTACCGGTCATAGCAAATGCACCAATTTCTAACCGATGTACCAGTCGTACAAATCTCTAGAAAACGCTTTAAACTGCAACCACCTGCATCCGCAAACTTCCGTAACCACTGCGGTTACACCAGTCAGACCATAAAATCTAATTAATAATTCTTTTGGCGTTCGCACACGCAGAATTGTACTATAAATTAAGAGAGAGTATGGATTTAGAAGCTGCGTTGTGAGAGCATCTCCAACATCCATTCTATTTTTCATTATAAAGTAGAGCTTAGAGTAAAACTGTTCTAATTTCATTCTATTTTTCAATGTATAATAGGATTTATTCTATATATAGATTAATCCATTTAATTTTTGTTCATCATTCTATTTTCTACTCTAAAATAAATTACTATTGAAGTACAGTTCAACTCTATTATCAAGTTACTTTATTCTGAAAGAAAAATAGAATAGACCATTAGAGAGGGTCTTAAAAACCCAAATTACACATATTACTTGGTGTGTAATTAAATACAAATTTTTATGTTTTTGGCCATTTTAAAAACAACGCTATGGTTTTTTTTTTGACAAAAACAGAGCCAGGCTTGAGCATATACCTACGAAACATTTGAATGGCACCTCCATTTTATAAAGATAATTTATTTACATATATATATATATATATATTCATATATTATATATAAAATGTGTGTGCAATTTTTTTAAAACAAATAATAATTTTTATTATACATAAACTTAAATGAAAGTAACAAGTTCTGTGTTATTATGATTTAAAATGAATAAAAATAAATAAATATAGTATATTACGCTTATAATGTTATTAGAATTGATAAAAAAATTCTTTAAATAGAATAAATAATTCAAAAAATAAAAATTGTAAACTAACTTTTTGTTGAAATAAAAAATTAATGAAAATATTATTAATTTAAAATAAATATGATATTTATTTTTAGTTTTTGAATAGGTCCCCAAAACCTCAGGATTCTGGTCAAAAACAAAATAAACATGGTGATAGTTATATCTTATTTAACATAGGGTTATTTCAATGAGCATTTTGGCCAAAACCAACCATAAATTAGTTTAAAATCATTTTTTAAAAAAAGAAATTCCAACAACAACCAGTCTTATTATCACACACCAAAACTTCCATTATTTAAGCACTCATATCAACATTTGACACTGCCACATAAATAATTACAGTATATTACAACAAAACGACATCCTAATTTTCAATTCTATTTACATCATATTTTTATTTCCCGATTTTTTTTCTTCTAAACCTTTTTTCTCTAATTTTTAATAATATGTTTTATTCCTAATCTTTCTTCACACACACGCTTCCTTCTCAGTTTGATTCCTCGCGGAATCCGAATCTACACACCACCGGACAAAGCAGGCAAGCAACTCCCAGCACCACCAATCACCGCCGCAGCACAAACCACTCCACCGTCCACAGCCGGAACACTCCTCGGCGACGGCAAAGCTGAAGCCATGATCCTCGGCAAACCCAGAACCAATCTTCTCCTGAACATCTCCCCGATCGCCAATATGAAATCGACGTTCGGAGACGAAGAAGACAAAAACTCGCCGCAAAACCTCGTGTGAACCGCTAAAGCCTCGTCGACGCCGATCTGTCTCCGGAACATCTCGTGTTTCCCGGCGTAGAGATCGCGCACGCTCTCTATATACGCCGCTGTGTATTCTTCTGTCATACCGCAACATTCGCATATCGCGAACTCTGCCTCCGAAGACTGTAAGTCTTTGAAATTTCCCTTGATCCATTAAACGTTTGTACAGAGTAATATATACACAAGTTTGTTACGTGATCTACTCGATCTTCCTATATTACAGGGAGACTACTTCAAGTTAGTTTTGACAACAGAATATCTTTGACATATTCTTTCACCCTCCCGCAGTTGGAGCGTGAGGTCTTCGAACGTTCAAACCGTCCCGAAAAGATGTGAATAATGTTGTCGGCAAGCCTTTAGTGAAGATGTCAGCGTATTGGTGAGCTGATGGTACATGAAGGACTTTTACTTCTCCTAGAGCAACCTTCTCACAGACAAAGTGAAGGTCGATCTCAACGTGTTTTGTTCTTTGGTGTTTAACAGGATTAGAGGAGAGATAAACTGAGCTCACATTGTGGCAAAAGATAAGCGTCGCCTTGTTGATGGGGATGTGAAGTTCGAGCAACAAATTTCTTAGCCAACAGGTTTCTGCAACAGTGTTGGCGACTCCCCTGTATTCAGCTTCAGTGCTCGATCGGGAAACTGTTTGTTGCCTTTTGGAAGACCAAGATATGAGGTTATCGCCTAGGTAAACGCAGTAGCCCGAGGTGGATCGTCTTGTGTCAGGGCATCCGGCCCAATCTGCGTCTGAATAGGCTGTTAACTCGTTGATCTTTGACTTGTATAGTTGCAGGCCATGATCTTTGGTACCTTGAATGTAGCGGATGATTCTCTTTAGAGCATTGTAGTGCTGACTTCTCGGATCATGCATAAAGAGACAGACTTGTTGCACAGCATATTGGATGTCCGGCCTAGTGAAAGTGAGGTACTGAAGAGCTCCTGCTAGACTTCGGTAATGTGTGGGATTATCCATGCGCTCTCCTTCTTCCGCAGATAACTTGGAGTTGACGTCAACCGGAGTGGAAACTGGCTTGCAGTCCGTCATACCAGCACGAGCAATGATGTCTGAAGCGTATTGTTTTTGCGAGAGTAAGATCCCTGCGTTGTTGTATTCCACTTTTACTCCAAGGAAATAAGACAGTCGGCCCATATCAGACATGGGGAACTCCTGTTTGAGACTGTCCGTGATGCGATTGATGAATGTGGTGCTGGAACCTGTCAATATGATGTCATCGACATAGAGAAGCAGATATGCTATCTCTTTGCCACGCTTATACACATAAAGAGAAGAGTCAGTTTTGCAAGTTACAAATCCCAAGCGTGTAACAAATTGAGTGAAGCGAGCATTCCACGCCCGTGGGGATTGTTTCAGGCCGTACAAGGCCTTCTCCAATTTGCAGACATGATGAGGATGTTGTTTGTCTACAAAGCCAGGAGGCTGATGCATGTAAATGGTTTCAGAGATAGTACCATGGAGGAAAGCATTCTTTACGTCTAGTTGTTTGATGCCCCAGCCTCTGCTCAAAGCAATGTGTAACACTGATTTTATTGTTGCAGGTTTCACCACCGGGCTGAAGGTTTCATCGAAGTCAACACCAGCTTCTTGAGTTTTACCGTTTGCCACCAAGCGCGCCTTATTCCTTTTATGAAAGCCATCTGCATCAAGTTTTTCTTTGTACAACCACATTGAGTTAATTATATTAGCACCATGGGGTCGAGGTACAAGCCTCCAAGTTCTATTCTTAACCTGAGCATCGTATTCCTCTGTCATTGCAGGGTTCCAGTTCGGGTCAAGTAAAGCTTTTTGGTGGGAAGTTGGAAGTCTAGAAGCAGAGGTTGTGAGAAGAGTGAAGATTTTCTTTGGTTTGACAATCCCGAGTTGACCACGAGTGGTCATTCGGGGAGCAGGCTGAGCACGAGGAATGGAAGGCTGAGCTATAGAAGTAGCAGGAAGTGAAGGTATTTGCTCCGGCGGAATTTGTGGAACCGGAGTTAAGGGTACATTTTCTTTTTCAAGGATCGTTCTGAAAATAGGAGAAGGAGTATCAGTAACGTCCAGGAAGTTATAGGAAGCTGTGTTTTGAGATTGTGTTTGAGCTGCAGGAAAGGTGGACTCATCAAAGATCACGTGTCGTGAGATTATGTTACGATGTGTCTTTAAGTCCATGCAACGGTAGCCCTTATGATGAAGAGGGTACCCTAAAAACAAACACGGAGTGGAGCGAGGTGAGAGTTTATGAGCATGTGAGTGATTGATATTAGGAAAACAGAGAGAGCCAAAGACACGGAGATCCTGATATGGAGGAATGCGACCATCGAGAACAGAGTAAGGAATTTTATTACCAATGGCTGCAGAAGGAAGCATATTCAGGACATGAACAGCAGCATGAAGTGCCTCTACCCAGTAGGTTGGAGACATTTTGGCTTGAAAGAGCAAAGAGCAAATTGCATTGTTGATCGTTCTTATCATCCTCTCAGACTTCCCGTTTTGTTGAGAGGTGTGAGGACAAGAAAATCTGTAGTTTATTCCATGCAAATCGAAATGCTTAATGAAGTTAGCATTGTTGTATTCTCCTCCATTGTCACTCTGAAATTGTTTGATCTGAGCTTTGAATTGAGTTTTGATGTAAGAAGTGAAATGGAGAAATTTGGAGAATACATCGCTCTTGCTCCTAATAGGATAAACCCAAACATGGTGAGAATAATCATCAAGGAATAAAACATAGTATTTAAGCCCACTTAAACTTGGAATTGGAGAGGTCCATATATCGGAATGAATGAGATCAAAAACCATAGAACTTTTATTAGATGATTGAAAGAAAGGAAGTTTTGTCTGTTTCCCCAACTGGCAAGCATTACAAAAAGGTAACGCTTCCTTATTACAATGAAAAGAGTCTGAAGAAATAAGAGAACGAAGAGTGTCATTATTGGCGTGAATTAACCTCTTGTGCCATAGAGAAGGTGTTTCAGCAACGAAAGTGGTGTGTTGTTGAGACTTTGTGAGAGATGATGGCACAGGATAGAGGTCTCCTGTGGAGTTACTGCGGAGTAGAACTTTCCGAGTTTGAAGGTCCTTCACAGAAAAGCCAAAATGATCAAACTCAACGGAACACCAATTATCAGTTGTGAACCGTCTAACAGAAATCAGATTCTTAACAATTTGAGGAGCAACAAGAACATTGTTTAAGGAAAGAGCTTTTGATTTGGCTGTGATGAAAGAATTTCCAGAGTAATGAATTGGGATAGAAGAACCGTTACCAACGACGACAGAGTTTCCGGTGTTCAGTTTAAGTACAGAATTGAGGATACCTGACGATGACGCAAGGTGAGATGATGCACCGGAGTCCATGTACCAATTCTGTGGAGGTTCAGACAATGTCATTGTGTTGAAGGCCTCCTGAAAGTCAGTCGTTGGCTGATAGTGGTCCGCTAGATGAGCTTCATTGTTGGTGTTTTGTGGACCGCGAGGAGTGAAGCTTCGTTGATTGTTGTTGTGCATGTAAGGCGACCAGGGACCGTTGGACCAGTTGTACGGTCCATTCCAAAATGGTGGTGGCATACCCCAGTTGCCGTAAGGCTGGCGGTATTGGTAGTTGTTGTTGTTGTATCTGCCACGGCCGCGATTGCCTCGTCTGTTTCCTCTTCCATTGCGGGATTGATTCCTCTGGTTGTTGGAGTTACTCTGTCCTTGCTTAGTTGTTACCAATGCTGTAGATGAGGAGGAGTGATCGCCATGAGTAGCAGTGCCCTTGTGAGGCTTTTTGAGGCGAGTTTCCTCCATTTCCAGCATGCTCTTCGCTTCTTCAAACGATGGGAATGGCTTTTGATGTTTGATCACGTTGATTATGTGATCGAACTTCTCATTGAGGCCATTCAGCAAGTACATAACCAGTGTTTTATCATTCACTGGTGCCTCAACGTTTTCAAGTAGATCAGCTATGGCCTTGAGACTCAGAGCATACTCATTGACCGTTAAGTCGCCGATCTCTTTTGTACGGAGGTCATTGTCTAGTTGGATGGCGCGAGCCTCCTTGTTGTTTCGAAATTGATTTTCGATTCTCAACCAGATGTCTCTGGCGGTGCCGCCTGCTTTGAATGATGATTTGAACAGGGGCTGAGCTAAGGTTCCGTAGATCCAGAGCTTGACGAGGCCATCCTTCTTCTTCCATTGAACGTCGTCATCGCCGTCTGGTGTAGAGGACCCATCGATATGTCCTAAGACATCGAAGGCGAGGCAGTGAGTCTCAAATAACTCACGCCATGCGTCATAATTAAACACATCGAGATCAAGTACGAGAGGTATGTGTGTTTTGATGTTCGTTACGCCGAAAGCCCGCTCAACCGTTGCCATTGAGACTTAAATTGGAGATAGGCAATCAAACGTAGCGAAGAAGAAAAGAAAAAAAAATGAAAATAAGGATCAGATTTTGCTGAGCTCTGATACCATGTAAGTCTTTGAAATTTCCCTTGATCCATTAAACGTTTGTACAGAGTATTATATACACAAGTCTGTTACGTGATCTACTCGATCTTCCTATATTACAGGGAGACTACTTCAAGTTAGTTTTGACAACAGAATATCTTTGACATATTCTTTCAAAGACTTCATCGCCAATATAAAACTCGAAGACATCTCTCTGTAAAATAAAGAGACATAACAAGAATCAGCACTGTTTGAATTTAAAAACAGAGAGGAATTTGATTCTAAGACAGAACACAAACCTTTTTGGTCCGAATCTGATTGTGTGGTGATAAAACTTGTAAGATATGAATGGACACGTGTATGTAAAGGTTTTTTGCTATCTCTCTTTCTCTCACTCGGTTATTTGCGCTTCGCCGTTGAATAGCTTGGAGAAGAAGAAAATCATTTTCTTTTTTTTTTTGTTCAACGAGAAAAAAAAATCATTTTCTAAGAAGAACAATTAATAAAAGAATTGTGGAGATGAAGATCAAACCGAGGAACACCCAGATTTCATTATTACGGGTTAGAAAAGAAAGAGAAATATTTTTTGTAACTTTTTTTGCAGTTTTGCTTCAAAGTTTTTGTCTTTGATTGTTATTAGGAGATAGAGAGAGAAGAGGTGTAACAAAACCGCCAATGAGAGAGGTATTTATAATGAGATTTTATTATAAAAGTAGGTAATAAACTGCACCTTGCGCAGAATGAGATTATTAATTTTATTATTTCTAAAGACAAGAAAATATTAGATCTATTTAATCTGAATATCGTTTTGGTTTCAGGTTAGTTTTTTTAGTTTTTAATCTATTAAAATATAGCAACCATTCTAAATCTACATTTATTCTGTTTATTTGGTTAAAATGTTTGAGATTTTTAGATTTTTCAATGATAGTCAAAAACTATTATTATTTGTTTGGTTTCATGTTATATGAATTTTAGACAGTTCTGATATCAAACCAATGGTTTCATATTATAATTTCTTAAATGCATGGAAAACCAAATGAAATTTAGATAATAATTGAAGAAAAAGAAAAAAAAAATTATTAATACAAATCATTTCATTACAATTTGGTCGATGGTGAATGGAAACATTAAAAAAAGAATATTTCAGCTTCCAAGAGAATTAGAATCCTCACTTATAGTGAATATTTAGTTATATAGGTGCTCACGTCAATGTGCACATGTATGTAGGGCTAGACAAAATATCCGTAAATTTGATTTGATTCGTTATCCTTTTCGGTTCGAACAAAAAATCTGGATATCCGTAACTCTACGAAGAAAAGCAAATACTAATATGCAATATCCGTAAAAACGAAGCGAATCACAAATATTAATATTTTTAAAAATGGATATTCGATCCGATCCGTTATATGCTTAAACATACATATATTTAATGAATTAAATAAATAAGTTATATAAATAATATATTCTATATAAGTTTTACAATATTTTTATTTACTAAATTTATTAAATTATGTATTAGTATTGAAAAAGTAAATAAGTTTTATATTTTTGTAATAAAATTTTATTATTTTAGATTTTTAGTTATTTTTAATTAATTTATTTCTTTTTAAGGATTGAGACCGGTTAAAAATCCAATTTTTTTTGGATATCCGGGACACTGTATATCCGGATAGAAATCGAATCGGATAATTGATTACTCAGACGAAACAGATTGGATCATGAATATCTCCAAAATCTCGAATATCCGATTCGTGTCCACTCTTACATGTATGTGTATGTAAAAAATATGTAAAGGTGGTTGATAATATATAAAGATACCATAATTAATATTAAAAATATTTTTGTTCAAAATAACACATGAAAGATAATATTCTATTAAAATAAATTAAGTAAAAATAAAATAAGCTTAGACAATAGTGATTTTTTTGGTAAATTGTCTTTCTATTTATAACTTTGTATAACCCGTACAACCGTGTATATAAGTTTTATATTGAAAAAATGTAAAATAGTATATAGTATGAATGTATTTATGTAGAGTTTGACTGAGAAGTTCTCTGTATGTGACACGTCAGCGTATTTATTTTCAAATCGCTGTGAAACTGCCACGTGGCATACATAATGTCAACACATTATATAGTCATAAAATCTAAATGAAAAATATTAAAAAGAAAGATAGTCCTACAACAATATATTTTTTTTTGATATAGAAAAAAGTTCTATAGTCTTTTCTTTATTATTTTTTTATTTTTAAAAACTACAAAAATATAATTGATAACTTTCATAATTATAGATAGAAACGAAAGCTAAAAACAATTGATACAGTCCAACCAACGATCTCTTTTGTCACTGTGTGTAGATTACCAGCTGCTCATTTTATTTTGTTTTTTTTGCTAAATCATTTTATTTTGTTTGACTGAGATAAACATAAACCGCATTAAGTTAAATGGTTAGTACAATTCTTGAGTTACTTACAATATTTATTAGTTTTTTTTTGTGTACGTAGTAATGTAAATTATACTAAAGATCTGAAAGTATATAACCACAATCCACAAACCTCAAATTGACTTAGGGCAAGGGTTAAACTTGTCGATTGATTTACTCCTGCTAGAAGCTAAATCGTTGATTGTTACTATATCTTAAACTTCTTCAGAAATTATAAATTTCAGAATCAGGTTACTCATTTATATTGTCTTGGAATGAGTTTTGGTCTAGACATATAAGAAAACAAAATTTTGATAAAACTTTATAAATCAACTTGCAGCGTGGAAGCTCTGTTTGATCTAGTAGTTTAACCAAGGTTCATTGATGATTCTATACCAATAAATTTGAGTTTCAATTTTCGGAGAAGGCGAATTATACAGAATATTGAAAAATGCTTATAAGAAATCTTTAGCATAGCGCAAGAAGTACCATTAAGAATAGATTTCATAGTAACGGTTTATAGTGATACAGTCAGATGTAAATTTTCATAGAATAGGTAAAATTGTTGCCTGTAATATTGCTTATGAATTTTTTTTCATAATTTGTAATAACATACTTGACCAGTATATAAAAAATCAACTTGCAATTATAATTTCCAAATGAGTTAAATGGATTTATAAATAAGTAAACGTTACAGAAAATTTCATTATACCCATTTAGTAACACATGTAATTTCAAAAACAGTTATCATGATTTTAACATGCAGACTTTATTTGGAAAAAAGGTGTCGATTATGATACTTTGGATGTTCTATAATCTGGACAATTACGAGAGCACGAATGGATGAGACACACACGTGGACGAAAAGGAGTTAAGGGGATGTATTGAATCATGAATTTTAAAGTGTTTTGGTTTTGTTTTTAAATCTCTTGTTATTCAATTAGTGATTTCTATTTTTTTTCCAAATCCCATGTTATTGAATATGACATTTATATAAAATCACTTGTAATCACTTGTAATCCACTTTTATTCAATTAACAATTTACAAAAACAAAATCAAATCCAGTGTTATTCAAAGATAAATAATTTTGAAAAGAAAAAACTTTGAAAAAGATTTGAAGCAAACTTTTTTATTATTTCCAGTCAAAACTATATATAGTAAATCAAATCCCACTTCTATACCTGATATTTGGAAAGACTCAAATTCAATATTAAAAATTGATCAAAGGAAAAGACGATTCATATCCTTGACCTCGAAGGTGACGAACGATGAAGCTCACACCTCTGTACCTGTTACTCCGCCACCGTCTATCCAAAATCAATGGTGGCCAGGATTCATCGTGATTTGGGTGTTCAACAAGGTGACATCGTCGCTCGTGCTGCCTAATTCTGTCTACAATGGAGCTAGTGTAAGATTCAACGCTTTTCAATATGAATACACATAGTCCGAGTAATTTTGTGAAGCAGCTTTGTTATTGTGCCATATCTACGGGCTATCACTTGTTGTATTACAAGAAGATCTGATCTTGTATGTTAACAAGAGGTTTAAGATCACTCTTTTCATGTCTCTAGAAGAAAAATTAGAACCAAAAGGATGACTCTCATATCTTGGATATATAAAACACAAAACAATTAAACATGGTAACAACATTCTCACACTTACATTAACTTGAATAACAAGGAACGTGTCAGCTAACTAGAACATTGAAAAAGTCTTTGGCTCACTAATTTTCATTGGCACGTTTTATTATTGGTTCTTCATCAATGAGAACAAAATCTTTTATTAGTCTTCTCTTCTTGTTTATCTGTTTATACGTAAGTTCAACTCTCAGTTAGCTACTTATGCAAGAGATTTGGCCGGCTCAGGAACAACATCAGCTGGAGAGAAACCGTTTGATTGTGGATACTGTTTCTCTTCTAATCCGCAGAACTTTGCGGTTTTGAGATCTTCTTCAAACATTTGTCTTGAGAATTCCTCATGGTCATACTCTAGTGTTGCTTCTCCTCCAAACTCCTTGGGGAGATTCTCCATATCAAAGTGTGATCTCATCAGTTCATCACTTGCTTTGTCTTTTGGGTACACGAAGTTCACCTTTTGCGCTGTTCTTGGGTCCAAGAAGTACTTAACGGCCTACATGCAAAAGTATAGGTAAATGAATGACTCTTTAAATAGCTTTTTGAAATTTATAAATAAATAACAAGACAATATCATTGTATAAATAAATAATGTCTCGTGTTGTTTCATGGGAGCATTATTAACCATGGACCAACCAGTAAAATCTATGAGCCAAGACATTTGTTCTTGTCCTTTGGGAAGATTAATGATTGCGTTTTCAAGAAGAGTAACCAAGTGCCTGTTATTACCTTCTGCTGATGTTGTGTTCTGTTTATAAAATTATATGAGACATATATGTACATATGAGTTCTTGAAAGAGACTAAAAACAAACAGAAAATCCGATTAAAGTACCTGTAAACCTGGTCTCACTATAAGCACAGTCCTACCTTGACGATCATGAAAACTAGCTCTTGAAACTTTTCCAGTGTCACCTTCATTTTGCCAAATATGCCAGCTAAGGTAGTAGATTAGAGCTTTGGTTCTGTCCTTCCACTATAAAAGCGAGGAGATCTCTGGATGTAACATGTAAGGTACACAAGCTAGCAGCAACCATGTGGATAGATGCTATGCATATGGGATCTTTATGCAACAAGAAGTTCTCTTTTCCATTACGTTTAAATTTACATTTCATGTTGTCGTTCATGAATTTGATATTTTGATAAACATCTTTGATCACTTTTATCTTCTTCTCAGCACCTCCACCAGACCTCATTTTGCAGAGAACACTAGACATCTCCTCTCCCTTCCTCTTGGCTCTTTTGTGGGTACCCAACTTCCTCTTAGCAACCTTAAGAGCCCTCGTGCCTTTACCAATTTTGAGAAGCTCAGTGGTTCTCTTCTCATAAGGAGCAAATCCAGATACTTCCTTCATCAATGATATGATGAACAACGTACTTGTAATATCCGTTTTCCATAAAATAATACAATATAAAATACTAAATAACAAACTCGGAAATCTCCACATAAAAATACATAAAAGTCAACATCCACGCTGGACATCTAGCAGATAACATAAACATCCAAAATACAGATAATATAAGTCTGAATAAGAAATAACGTAGTAAATAAAAGTCCAAAGGCCTAATGGCCCGATTACGATAAAAGCGATAAAATCCCAAATAGCACCCAGAAGCTCAAGTCCGATAATATCACTCCTGCTCGGCGGTCTCACCTGAAAGGGGAAAAGGAGGGGGTAATCAACAGGGGAGTCGCTCAGTGAGGTATGGCATGCTAATCCCGAAATTCATTGACATAGACATAGCATAACGGATAAATATAATTTAAATTTAATACATGTCAAACACGGTACCTAAAGTACCCAAGCAACAAGCAATGGTCCTAGCGAGCCACAGACTCGCTGCCCACTCACAGGCCAACAACAATACACAACTCGAGATAGTGCTCGGACACCGCCCTCACACGATTTATCTACACCTCCAGGATACGGTCCACCCGGTCGACTGAACTGGCCATACCCTCCAAATAATCAGACATACAGGAACACCTTCCTGTAGCTGCCTCAAACAATTCTAACTAAGAATTTACATTAAGCGAAGCAATCAATGTTGAATAATCTAACACCCTAGTTCCAGTTTTAAACAGAGAACCTATATAACTAAAACAAGCAATGACAGACTCGATTTCACGCAGACGGAACATATTAAAAATAAATTAAATTATTTGAAATCCTAAGTCGTGTACGAGAAGTTCGGAAAGAGCCCTCACCTTAGCAAATGTAGAAAAGTGTTGTCTAAGAACTCCAGATGCTTAAATAGACTCCAAATCTGAAACCAGGACGAAATTTCGAGTCAGAACGCCCTTCGAACAGTTAAAAACGGATCTGGTCAAAGTTTACGGAAAAGTAACCCGCTGGTCAAAGGTCAATCCGGTCAAACCTTGACCAGAAATCGAATTGACTTAACTGACCAGTTTTCCCTTAACCGAATCCAAATCAAATTGAACCAGATCCTAATTAATTTCAAATCGGTTTACTCCTAACAAAAATCAATTTCCAATAACCAACCGGTTTAACCTAACCAACCCAAAATCGATTTAAACCAATTAAACCAGTCAAGCCAACCGGTTGACCGAGTCACTGAGTTGACTCACCGGGTCGACTCGACCGAGTTGGCGAGTCGCCGGCGAGTCACCGGTGGCAACGGTGGAGGGGTGGTGGCTTACCGGGAAAGTCACCGGCGGCGGACGGACGGCGGTCGGATGCGGCGGCTCCGGCGAAGGGGCGGCACAGACGGCGGCACGTGTGTTTCACGCGCGCGCGAACGATGATCCTCTAGAGGCGCTTGCGGCTTCGTCCGGGATCCGATTTTGGTGTGGTCGGTGGCTACAGCTTCGTCTCGACGAGAGGAACACGATGGTGGTCTTGCATGCAGGAAATTCTCAACGGTTAGGAAGTTATGTTTGATTTACTAAAACAGCCGAAACTAAAATGCAAGCGTTTTCCGGCGGTCACCTAAGGCGAGTATCGGTGGTGACGAGTTGAACGTGATCACGGCGTGCGGTTGCTCCGGCGACGAGCTCTGGCGACTCTCCCACTACAAAATAATCACACCACTTCTCCTTAGCTCACTCTTTCTCTAACTCTTTCTTTCTTTCTTTAATGTTTCTGAGAAACCAAAGTGGAGAAGGATGAGTTTTATAGAAATCACCTTGGGCTAAATCGATTGGACCAGGCCTTGGCAGGCTTGAAATTGTTGGGCCAGGGATTGGGTCATGACAATTCCCCCCCCCCCCACTAATAAGGAATTCGACCCCGAATTTGAGTCACCAACTGACTGTATCATAATATCCTGAAACAACTCTGGGTAATCAATCCTCATTTGGGGCTTGGACTGCCATGTCTCCTCTTGGATCCCATCTCTCTCCCAACGAACCTTGGCCAACATGGTCATCATTCCCTTAACCGCTTTCACTTGGAGATCCAAAATTTCCACTGGCTGACAAGGCGCGCACAAATCCTTGCAAAGGTCACTTGGCGGCAGCTGCAAAATGAACTCTGGCTCTCGCACGGCTTTTCTCAAAACAGACACATGAAACACGTCATGAAAATCTGATAACTCTTCTGATAATTTCAACTTATAAGCGACTGTTCCAATCCGCTCCAAAATAGGGAATGGTCCCATATACCTCGGCTTAAACTTCTTCAACTTCCGAGTCTTAGATCCTCCCTGAAACGTTCTCATTTTCAGTTATACAAGGTCGCCAACCTGAAACTCCAAATCCTTACGGCGTTTGTCTGCATAACTCTTCTGACGGTCGTGGGCTTCCTTAAGCCGGGCCTTGAGCATCTAAACCTGCTTTACCGTCTCTTGAACCATCGCTGGTTTTATCCAACAAAGCGGTGTGCGACAGGGCCTACCGTAAAGAGCCTCATACGGTGCCATCTTATTACTCGAGTGATAGCTGTTGTTGTAGGTAAACTCTGCTAGAGATAGATACTTTGCCCAACTTCCTTCCCAATCGAGGACCCAAGCCCTGAGCATATCTTCTAAAGTTTGAATAGTCCTCTCTGACTGACCATCTGTCTGCGGGTGATTAGCCGTGCTCATATGGACTTTTGTCTCAAGCGCCTTCTGAAAGGCTCTCCAAAATACAGACGAGAACTTTACATCTCGATCTGATACAATGTTCACAGGAACTCCATGCAACCTCACAATCTCGCTGATATAAATCTGCGCCAACTGACTAGCTCCGTCGATTTTCTTAATTGGTAGGAAATGGGCTGACTTGGTGAGTCTATCCAGAATTACCCATATGGCATTCTTCCCTCTTGAAGTGGTCGGCAATCCTGATACAAAATCCATAGTCACCATATCCCATTTCCATTCCGGCAAAGACAGGTTCTGCAATAACCCGCTAGGTACCTGATGCTCAGCCTTAACCATCTGGCACGTCTGACACTGTGATACAAATGTAGCCACATCCTTCTTCATACCAGGCCAATGGTAATATCGCTTCAGATCTCGGTACATCTTGGTATTTCCTGGATGGATGGAAAAACGTGAGTGATATGCTTGCCGTAAGATCTCCTTCCGTAACAGCGTGTCATTGGGTACACAAACTCAGCTTCCGTACATGAACATCCCCCTCGAAGCTGTATGATATCCAACACTCTCGATCTCAATCTGCTTACACAAAGCCTCATCAGCATCCTGGGCTTTGGGCACTCTCTACAGCAAATCTGCCTGCTCTACAGCCTCGAGGCCAGCTGCCTCTCCATCTACAGTGATCGCACACAATCTGAGACTAGAAAGTGTACCAGTAAGCTCCTGAACCTCCTTGGTTCCTGAAACATCGCACCTGCGCCTACTCAAGGCATCCGCTACCTGATTAGCTTTTCCTGGATGATAAGTGATATCCAAATTATAATCTGCTAACAACTCAATCCATCTGTGCTGCCTCAAGTTCAAGTCCGACTGAGTAAAGATGTAATTCAGACTCTTGTGATCTGTGAAAATCTTCACCTTCTCGCCATACAAATACGACCTCCAAATCTTCAACGCAAATACAACTGCTGTTAACTCCAAATCATGCGTAGGACAATTAGCCTCGTGAGGCCTCAACTGACGTGATGCATAGGAAACGACATGACCTTCCTGCATCAATACACATCCCAGCCCAATACCTGAAGCATCAGTGTAAACCTCATATGGTATCCCTGGCCTCGGGAGTACCAAAACTGGCATTTGTGTTATCTGTCGCTTCAACTCAGCAGACAGAACAATCATCTGTCCAATCAAACTTAACATCCTTTCCCGTTAGCTTTTTCATCGGTTTTGCAATGCTGGCAAATTTTTTTACGAACTTCCTGTAGTGTCCTGCCAAACCGAGAAAACTGCAAATCTCCTTCGCATTCTTAGGAGTCGGCCACTCTGAAATTGTGGTAATCTTTTCTGGATCTACGGCGACCCCTGCTTCTGAAACCACGTGACCCAAAAATCCAATCTTCCTCTGCCAGAAACTGCACTTACTAAACTTAGCAAACAACTGATGGTCTCTAAGCTTCCCCAACACAATCCGCAAATGCTCTGCATGCTCTTCTCTACTCCAAGAATAAACCAAGATATCGTCGACGAAGACAATCACGCACTTATCCAAATACTAGCAAAACACATCATTCATAAGCTTCATGAATTTTGCGGTGCATTCGTCAACCCAAATGGCATCACTACGAATTCATAATGTCCATAGCGTGTACGGAATGCGGTCTTCCGCACATCTCCCTCAGCTATCGCAATCTGGTGGTATCCGGATGCCAAGTCAATCCTAGAAAACCATGAAGCTCCCTGCAACTGATCCAACAACTCGTCGATACGCGGAAGCGGATACTTATTCTTGATGGTGACTTTGTTCAAGCTTCTTAGTCGATACAAACCCTGAAACTCCCATCTTTCTTCTTCACAAATAATATTGGTGCTCCCCACGGTGAAGAAATCGGCCTGATAAACCCTTTACTCAATAGCTCCTCCAACTACTTTTCCAACTCCGCCATTTCTAGTGGTGCTAGCCTGTATGGAGCTCGTGAAACCGGTGCTGCTCCTGGTTCCACCTCGTTCACAAGAACGTCACTTCTAGCTGGTGGTGGCCCTTTCAAAGCCTCAAAAACATCCTCAAACTCAGCAACCACTGAAATATAATGCAGCTCATGCTGACCATCATCATTAACCATCGAAATGGTCGCCAAAAATCCTTCTGCTCCTCCCTCTAACATATCCTCGGCGCGCAGCATGGAGACAATAGGAACTATGCGATGTGTTTGATACCCCTGAAAAATGATATTTCCTTCTGCTCTCAGGATATTAACTCTCGCTTCCGGATAATCCATGACTACTCGATGTCGCGTCAACCAGTCCATCCCAAGTATGACATCGTAGAAACTCATCTCCATCTCTGTGAAATCTCCGAGAAAAGCAATGCCTCCAAGCATAACTAGTACATCGCGATTAACGCCGATCGCACCCAACTTCTCTATGCCGGCGGTCTGAATCTGCTTAGCCTTCGGCTCGAAGACACTCTGGAAAAACCAAGAGCTAACCAAGCGCGGACTCACAAAGCTGTGAGAAGCTCCCGTGTCGAATAAGGTGTGAGCTGGTTCACCTCCAACCGAAACCGATCCTACACGAGATTTTTCTAACTACACATCATAACCACGAAATCGAAAATACTCAAACACAACAAGTGTGATAAGAACACATACCCGCTATCAGCTCTGCTCCCTGGGGATCTCCAACCTGAAACACACGTGGAGCAATGGCTAAACGCTTGGGTGGTGGTGGCAACGCCGCATTGTCCCTCCTTGGACAATCTCTGAAGATATGACCCGACTGTTTACAGCCGTAACAAATCACGTTGGTCCCTTCTGGTGCTGCAATCTGTCTGACTGGAGCTGTATCAACTGGCTTAACCTGACAATACCGCATAGTGTGTCCCCACTGACCACAAGCAAAACACTTGATACACTTACCGTTATGACGGCGATGGCAACGGGAATAACTCGGTAATCCCGACTGGTCCCCTGCTCTCCTCTGGGACTCCAGAGCTTTTCCAGACTTAACTTGAGTTGCTTTAGCAATTTTCTGCTCCTCTTCAAGGCATGTCTCCTGCTCAGCAGCTTTCTCCACCAAATCTCCCAATTTGTGGTAAGTGACGACACGACACCTGTTGCGAATTTCCACTCGCATCCCATCCAAAAACTTCCTGATCAGGTCTTCCTCTGAAACTCCAGCTCTGGCAAATCTGTGGAGTCGGTTAAACTTCCGCTCATACTCCCTGACAGACATCCCACCCTAGCTCACATGCTCGAATTCACTCTTCATCTTATCCATAGCTTCCTTTGGGAAGTACTTCCTATCAAACTCCCTGATGAGATCTGCAAAGGTAAGCCTCTCAGGTCCAAAGTGACCCAATCGTATCCCTTCCCACCATACAAGAGCATCTCCACGCAAATACTGCATAGTCATCCTGAGCGCCAACTCTGGTGGAGAATCAGTAGTCTCCAACTTCCGCTCCAGGCCTAGCTTCCAATCATGTGCCTTTATGGCATCCACTGCCCCACTAAAGTGCTCCATTTCCATGTTCCTCATCTGACATGTCAGCCTGTAGAACCTCTGATCATAAGCCGGAATAACCTGAGGTCACGGTGGTGGCGGCGGTAGATCCTGAACACCCTGAGCAAACTGCTGAGCTGGAACCTGCTGCAACGAGACCTGAGGAAGGGGAATCTTCTGATCGGGAATCTGGTGAGCCTGCTGAGCCTGAACTGGTGGAATCTGCTGGACCTGAATCTGTGGACCCTGCTGCATCTGAACCTGAGGACCCTTTTGGGCTGCAGCCATCTGACGAGCAACCTCTTGTGCAGCTACCCGGGCAGCCTCTGGGGCGGCTTGCCTTGCTGCCTCCTGACCAATCTGCTAGACTGCCTCCTGAACCATCTGCCTCATGGTCTCCTGATCAGTCTGTGGAGTTGCGGGTTGCTGAACCGCAGGCTTCTCCTGCTCAACTCCTGCCTCTCTAGCAGCTCTTGCGGTCCGGGCACGAGTGGCTCTCTTTGGCGGCATCTGAAACGAAGACAAACGAATCAAATTCTGTTGAACACTTAATACTAACTATTAATGGAGTAATATCGAACGGACAGGTGCTATTGGTTTTTATTTTTAAAATCCCCAAATATATTTAAAATCGTTTAAAACCGATTAAAAGCCAAGTCCCAAAAATCGTCATCCCGGGTCGGAGCCGGGACGAAACCCCGCTCTGATACCAAAAATTGTAATACCCGTTTTCCATAAAATAATACAATATAAAATACTAAATAACAAACTCGGAAATCTCCACATAAAAATACATAAAAGTCAACATCCATGCTGGACATCTAGCAGATAACATAAACATCCAAAATACAGATAATGTAAGTCCGAATAAGAAATAACATAGACGATAAAAGTCGAAAGGCCTAATGGTCCGATAACGATAAAAGCGATTAAAATGATACAAGTCCAAATAGCACCCAGAAGCCCAAGTCCGATAATATAACTCCTGTTCGGCGGTCTCACCTGAAAGGGGGAAAAGGAGGGGGGTGAGCAACATGGGAGTCGCTCAGTGAGGTATGAGATGCTAATCCCAAAATTCATTGACATACACATAGCACAACAGATAAATATAATTTAAATTTAATACATGTCAAACACGGTACCTAAAGTACCCAAGAACAAACAATGGTCCTAGCGAGCCGCGGACTCGCTGCCGACTCACAGGCCAACAACAATACACAACTCGAGATAGTGCTCGAACACCGCCCTCAGACGATTTATCGACACCTCCAGAATACGGTCCAGCCGGTCGACTGAACTGGCCGTACCCTCCAAACAATCTGACATATGATATACCATGGATTTTACCCGTTTTTACCCATGGTATATAAGTGTTTTTACTACTATTATCTATGTTTTGGAGTCTATTAGGTATGTTTTCAGGTTCAGAAGCATTTTGGAGAAAAGTGATGTTTTAGGTGCCTTTTTTGGAGCTTAAAGAAGAGTTCACCCGTGATCAAGACCAGAGGTCGACATCCAGAGTTACACATCGATCGATGCACATTCCATGCTATCGATCGATGCACATTCCATGCTATCGATCGACACACATTCTCCAAAGGATGATACATCGAGACCATAATCGATCGATGTACACCATGTACTATCGATCGATATCGAAGCGGCAGAAGACAAGTTGGACCTGGCCGAACTTGAAGCCCAAGACATCACATTTTACAAGATTGCCCCTGACGAGTTTTTAACCTAATGAACTCATATTTATATGTTCCTAAGTGTTTTGGCACCGTAGAGTAGACAGAAGTTTCACAAGAGTTTTTACAAGTTTCTAACCACCTTTCTACCTTCATCTTTCCTACTCATTTCTTTTACTTTTTTCATTACTTTGCAAGTTCTCAATAAAGTTCTATTCAGTTCTTTACATGTTCTTCTTAACAAAGGTTATAAAATTCTAGATCTAGAGGAGAGATCCAAAGAGATATGTGATTGGGACCTAAGTGTGCACCCTCTAATAGATCTATGAACTCTTATTATTACCTTGTTGCTATGAACTACTTAGCCATGTCTGAGTCGATTCATTTGTTAGATTTAGGGTTTAAATAGGATATGAGGGATTAGTCCCAGCCTATATCTGCTATAGTTGTGATATTTATTGTTAGGATTGTTCACTAATGCTTTTTCTAGCTTAGCTACCAAGAACATGAACTTGGATTGCATTATTTATTACATGCAATTCCTGACAACATCCTAAACATGCTATGACCCTCTTGAGATATGCGAAAGCTTATCTAAGATCATGGTGAGCATTGTATCAACTCGCACATAATGCTTGCTTAGAGCCGTATCGATCGATACTCCTATAGAGTAATCGATCAACGTAGCTAGAGGTGTATCAGTCGATATTCCTATCGAATAATCGATCGATACTGTCGGCTATATAGCTGACCGCAAACACCATTTAGCATCTAAGTAATAGATGGTCTAAATATTGCGAGAGCTGATGGATTCATTTAATAGTGTTGAGCTCTGACATATCATGCAAGTAACTTGTTAGCATTTATAGTATTTATAATCCTGAATTCCTGAATACCTACCCTGAATCTAACTATTCTTAATTTTCTTAAAACCAAAACCTTTCAACTGAGTAATCTTACCATTACTCAACAAACCTGCAATTTACTTTAAACCATTTTCAACCTAGCATAGTCACTAAGATTGCATCTTATTTGTACACTCGCTCTCTGTGGATTCGATCCCTAAGTACTACAACTGAACCTCTTATTTGAGAGAGTAAAGTCACTCCTTAGGGTAATTTGAGTGATATCAACATACAAGAACACCTTCCTGTAGCCGCCTCAAACAACTCTAACTAAGAATTTACATTATGCGAAGCAATCAATGTTGAATCATCTAACACCCTAGTTCCAGTTTTAAACAGAGAACCGAAATAACTAAAACAAGCAATGACATAATCGATTTCACGCAGACAGAGTATATTAAAAATAAATTGTATTTATTCGAAATCCTAAGTCGTGTACGAGAAGTTCGGAACGAGCCCTCACCTTAGCAAATGTAGAAAGTGTTGTCTATGAACTCCAGATGCTCAAATAGACTCCAAATCTGAAACCAGGGCAAAATTTAGAGTCAGAACACCCTACGAACGGTTAAAAACGGGTCTGGTCAAAGTTTACGGAAAATTCAACCTGCTGGTCAAAGGTTAATCCGGTAAAACCTTGACAAGAAATCAAATTGACTTAACCGACCGGTTTTCCCTTAACTGAATCCGAACCGAATTGAACCAGATCCTAATTAATTTCAAATCGGTTTACTCCTAACCAAAATCAATTCCAGTAACCAACCGGTTTAACCTAACCAACGCAAAATCGATTTAAACCAATTAAACCAGTCAAGCCAACCGGTTGACCGAGTCACCGGCGGCGACGGCGGAGGGGTGGTGGCTTACCGGGAAAGTCACCGGTGGTGGACGGACAGCGGTCGGGTGCGGCGGCTCCGGCGAAGGGGCGGCGCATGGCGCGTGCGTATCACGCATGGGCGAAAGACGATCCTCCGGAGGCTCCTGCGGCTTCGTCCGAGCTCCGATTTCGGCGTGGTCGGTGGCTACGGCTTCTTCTCGACGAGAGGAACATGAAGGTTGTCTTGCATGCACGAAATTGTCAACGGTTAGGAAGTTATGGTCGATTTACTAAATGCCGAAACTAAACTTAAAATGCAAGCGTTTTCCGGCGGTCACCTAAGGCGGGTATCGGAAGTGACGAGTTGAACGTGATCACGGCGTGCGGTTGCTACGGCGACAAGATCTGGCGACTCTCCCACTGCAAAATGATTACCCCACTTCTCCTTAGTTCACTCTTTCTCTAACTCTTTTTTCCTTTCTCTAATGTTTCTTGGAAACCAAAGTGGAGAAGGATGGGTTTTATAGAAATCACCTTGGGCTAAATCGAATGGGCCAAGCCTTGGCGGGCTTGAAATTGTTGGGCGAGAGATTGGGTCATGACAGTACTCTTGATCGTTTCTCTCTGCGAGAGTTCCGACACGGAGCCAATTTGTGTACGATGTATTCTTTGTTTAAAATGGAACAACATAGATTAATAATATCAGATGATCTAGAGTACTCTGAAATTTTATTTTATTTGGTTAAGAATACTCTGAAATTTAAGAGAAAATTTCACTTAGATCTTTTTTCCTCTTTCTAAAGTCTACCCTTATAAATTAGATTTAGTCTAAATCTCTTAAAACTCCAATATTTTTTCAAATGCACTCAAATTTTTAAAATTCATGATTCAATACACCCCCTAAAAGCGTGCAAGATAACCTAAACCAGATCGGGTTAAATTTCTAATTTTGCCAAAAAATAGCTTGCCTTGGAGAAGATAACTAAAGAAGGTTCGTCGAATATTACCATTATACTCTAATAATACTATTTATCATCTTTTAATTGGTTTGTTGTGTGGCAATGATGTTATAAGGAGTAACGAACGAAGGCTTACGCTAGGGTTGCGTTTGAACAAGCCAACCTATATCGTCATCGCAGAAGATCGCACTGTCTTTTTGGACAGCAAGTAAAATCCAATTCTTTAATTTGTGACGTCGATTAAACTTGGTCTACGGACAAATATGACGTCAATACATTGCTGCGCTGTCGATTTTTATTGACAACAATTTTCTTCCATAAGTTTCATCTGTTCAACTGAATATTAAAGTCGTTGACATTTTGCATGTTGATCTTAATGACGAACTAGATTTTGATCCGCGTTTAGAGACGAACTAGATTTTGATCCGCGTTTAGAGACGAACTAGATTTTGACCCGCATTTTCAAAACGCTGGTTTGGTTTTTGGATAAAAATACTAGGTGGTATTAAGTTTTTTTTATTGAAATTTGATTTGCATATTTATTTTATGAAAACAATTATATATGTATCCTTAATTTTATTCAGTGTTTTATATCTGTCTTAAACCCACAGTTGAATCAGTAAACCCGGTGACCCGTATATATAATTTCATTCAAATATAAAAACCCGTTAATTAAAAATGCAATAAAATCCAGTAAAATATAAAAACAGTCATTAACCTGTTATCGACACCAGTTGAACCCATAAAAATCCAAAATATGATAATATTTGAAAAATGTTTTATTAGTAAATTTCATATACTTTTTAGCAAAAAAAAATCATATGCTAAAAAATATTACATAAAACTGAATACACGGCTATGGTCAAGAACTTACCCGCACATTGATATACTTTTAAATACACGGCTACGTTTTGCATGGAGAACCTATATTATTAGTATGTATTTACAATGATGGTTACTCGAGAAGCTTGAACCCGGGATCGATACACCTTCCACACCAAATTTTCAGATTTCAATATCCATGCTCGAGTCTTACTATTACTTGGTTACCATGGACTCTTTTCAATATACTTTTTTCTTTTTGCTAAAAGCTTTTTAATATACTTACATATGTAATATCTTATATCTGTTTCATTTGACCAAAAAAAAAAATCTGTTTCATACGCAAGCAAAACAAATATGTGTATGACTTTTAATAAGTTGTGTATCTTTCCTTGTTTTACATGTCATTGTAAACTCGAGAAACCAAGTATCAGAATGAACAACATTGGAGAAAAGCACACTTGGGCTAGCTAAATGGCTAGCAAATACAAATGATAGTAATATATTATTTTTATGGAATTTAAAAATCCTAGAATCTTAAACGCAAAGGAGGAAGTAAGTTGGAGTAGTTATAGTTTTTATTGTGTTAACTAAGCAATGTGAGGATTGACTTAAAATTTATATAGGGAATGAAGAAATTAGGTCCGATATAAATATGTTGATTGATTGTGATACTCAAATCTCGATTTTCTCTATAATTTTGGTAACAATTATACGGTAATATACATTGATATTATCATTTTAGTTGAAAATAAATGATAATATATCCCGAATACGCTCACATATTTAATAATTAGTATTATTTCCATAATTTGTTAGAGTAGTCAGGCGATATTTATTGGTTAGTTAGTTATAATAAAGTTTAGGTAAAATTATATATGGCAAAGTTTTTTAAAAAATTTCACCTAGACTCAAACTGGGTCCAATATTGTGCTTATGTTTTAATAGTATTGATAAATCAAAATGCATTTAGACGTGCTTCTGAAGAAAAGTAGTACACAAGAGTCGCAAACATACAAGAAAATCAAACACATATCAACAAATGGACTGAGGAATCAAGTTTTACGGCAGGAGTAAAGCTATGATGGAGAACGTAACAACGTATACGTGTGCACGAAAAGGCATATTTCGAGGTCACATGATAGGCGATGGTGACGGCGACTCGGGAGCCAAGGATGGTTCATCGGAAAAAGAGGAAGAGGAGTGTCCGGGGATGGCGGATCTCGGTGGTTCTCTGGGTCAGGGTTCTGAAGAGGGCGGCTCTTCTTCTCGGGAAGTTGTGACGGTGGGGAAAGGGATCAAAAGGGTTTCCTACTCTGCAGCACTGGTTGATGGGCCTTCGGGATCCTCCGGTGTGGACTTGAAGCCGAAGTTTATTGTCAAGGACGGGGTTGCTGAAGTAGCGATTCCGGAGGAGGTCTTTGAAGATGTGGAGCCACTATCGAGGTTCTGTGTCGTTGGATACTTCATGAACGATGCTCCTCATATTGGATCGATACACGCTACGGTGAATAGAATTTGGAACCCTCCGGGGAAGAAAACCAAAATTGATGTCCAGTTCATTGGTAAGACGACGGTTCTGTTTAGAATCGAGGACGCGGCGGTGCGAGACAGGGTTCTCAACAGAAAATTCTAGCATATCGCGGAAGTCCCACCGATGTTAGGAGAGTGGACTCCGGAAACGGCTCGGTCTCCCCCTGATCTCTCGGCTATGCCCCTTTGGGTTGACTTGGTGAACGTTCCTGAATATCTTTATTCGAAGGAAGGTCTGAAGTTTCTTGCCAGAATCTCTGGAAAATTCATAAAGCTTCACCCGAATACAGAGCGCTGCATAAGAATGGATGTTGCCAGAGTTTTGGTGGAAGTGGACCTAACGAAGCCGTTACCTAACAAGATCAGCTTCCAAGATAGAAAGGGTCTCAATGTCTTGGTATCTATTAACTACCCTTGGCTCCCTCCTCGTTGTCTTACCTGCTCGAAGTGGGGCCAATCAGCAAAGGATTGTCTAATGAAGAAGCTTCCTTCCATAGAGCAATCTCAGCCTGGAAAGCATGGAGGTAAGTACACAGGAGGGATGTGCTTTAGTATCGTCAAAGAACGGTGATCTGGTGTCTCCTGCAAAGGGATCTGTGGGGTGTACTTCACCAAAAGGGTTTCAAGTATTGCAGGATCTGAGAGAGGAGGGTGAGTTTGAGAAGGGTGAGATTGATGAAGAGGACAAGGCTGATGATGAAGATACGGGGAGATTGATTCCTGAGGCTGTTAAGGGGGCAGTTGGGAACCAGGACGTCGTAGACTCTTCCACTGCCAATGCGCAAGACACGTTGCTGGAAGCTCATGTTGTTGACGATGAGTCTGCAGATTTGATGGCTTCTCAGAAACAAAGCTCCTCTCTCAGAGGCCGTGGTAGAGGATCCAAACGACGGATAGTGAGCTCGAAAGGGTTAGTACATGCAGCAGTACAGAATCAGAAGGTGCAGAACTCAAAGAAAGCTTCCTCCCGGAAGCACTGATGTCGTCAATCTTCGCTTGGAACATGCGTGGGTTCAACAAGCCACGCAAACAAAATGCAGTTAGGTATTGGGTTAAAGCTGCTAAGTTATCTATTGGATGTTTGATTGAAACTAGAGTGAAAGAAGAAAATTTTAAAAAGGTGTTTGAAGTGACCTTTCCTGGTTGGAGCTGTCTACATAACTACACGAATCATAGGCTGTGTCGTATATGGGTGTGTTGGTCTGATGAGGTCGAGGTCTGTCCGTTTCTACTAGTATGCAAATGATCACAATATGAGTGTGATACAAGGCTTCGGGTGATACCTTTCTCTGCTCTTTTGTGTATGCTTCTAACTATGCAAATGAGAGGAAGGAGTTATGGTGGCGGGAAATGGAGCTGATAGGAGGATCAGTGGCCAATAATCCCTGGATAATTCAGGGCGATTTTAATGTTGCTATGTCGACAAAGAAGCACTCGCGTTTGTCGGATTCTATAATGAATATGAATGCAATCAGGGACTTTCAGGATGTAGTACAGAAGTGTGACATGCTGGACTTAGCACAGGTTGGCCCCTCGTTTACTTGGACTAATTGCCAGGATGATAACCCCGTCAGTAAGAAGCTAGATCGGGTGATGATCAATAGCGCTTGGATAAGTGTGTTTCCTCAATCTTATGTTACTTTTGAATCGGGTGGAGTCTCTGACTACCTGCTTATGCACACTCAGTTGAGAGACATTCCTCAAGGAAATATGAAACCCTTTAAGTTCTTTAACCATATCATTAACCATCCCCGGTTCCTTGAAGTTGTAGCTCGAGTCTGGAATGAGTCAGCGCCTCTTTTCCACTCTCGGCCTGCACTTGGAAAGTTTCAGGAGAAGTTTAAGGCTCTCAAGTCTGAGATGCGGGGACTAAATATAGTTTATATGGAGACTTTCCAGGGCGCTTCAAGGAGGCATATGATGATCTTTGTGCTAAGCAAACAGAAGCTATGCAGAATCCGCAAACTTCAACATTCGAAGCTGCTTCAGACGCCTGGGAACATTGGCATCACATCTCAGAGATAGAAGAGCAGTTCTACTATCAAAAGTCGAGGGTGCAGTGGTTGGGACTTTGAGACAGAAACTCTCGGTTCTTCCACAAAGTCACCCAAAGCCGCAATATTAGAAACACCATAAGGAGGATAGTCACGGGGGATGGCAGTATTCTTACTTCTCCGGCAGATATCAAGCGAGAAGCTGCATCTTATTTCGAGTCTTTTCTAAATACCCCTGCTCCCCCGGGATCATGTGTCTCTCAAGAAGAGCTAGGTCAATTGGTTGATCTCCGATGCTCCAGCGAGGAGGCAGCAATGCTCCAGGATCCGGTACATGCAGAGGAGATCAGAGAGGTTCTATTTTCGATGCCATCCAACAAGGTCCCGGGTCCTGATGGTTATCCTATGGAATTCTACAAGGCAGCGTGGTCAGTGGAAGGGAAAGACTTTGTCACTGCAGTGCAATCCCTTTTCCTCTACGGTTTCATGCCTCGTAGTATCAACGAAACACTTCTGTTTTTGGTGCCCAAGACCACCGATGCTGAGAAAATGACTGACTTCAGACCAATTGCCTGCTGTAATGTCATTTATAAAGTGGTTTCAAAGATTATTGCTAGGAGGCTCAAGGCTACGCTACCTAAGGCTATAGAACTCAACCAGTGTGCGTTTGTTGAGGGAAGGCTCCTACTAGAAAATGTTCTGCTAGCCACTGAACTCGTCAAAGACTACCACAAGAGTTCAGTCTCCCCTCGTTCCGCCATTAAGCTGGATATCTCGAAAGCTTTTGACACTGTTAATTGGGAGTTTATTGAGAAGACTTTGTGCGCTATGGGTTACCCAGATCTTTTTGTGACATGGATTATGCAATGTATAGATACTGCAGCATTCTCAGTGTCCGTCAATGGGGAATTAGGAGGGTTCTTCTCCATTAGCAGAGGTATACGTCAAGGATGCTCACTCTCTCCGTATATCTATGTTATTGTTAGCAATGTTCTCTCCAAACTCCTCAACAAAGCGACTAAAGCTGGGCATATCGGTTATCATCCTCACTGTAAGGACGTCGGTCTAACTCATTTGAGTTTCGCTGATGATATAGTGGTTTTCACTAACGGTACCCCAGACTTTCTTCGGTCTACGCTGGCTGTATTTGATACTTTTGCTGTCATGTATATGCTGAGAATCAATGTCGTAAAGTCGACTGTGTTTGCTGCGGGTAGGGGGAAGCAAGCGCTTGAAAACAAAGCAGGGGTACTTGGACTCTCCATCTCTGCGCTTCCCATCAAGTATCTTGGTCTTTCCCTCACTACAAAGATTATGACTAAGAACGATTACGAGCCTCTGATCACCAAAATCAGGAACCGTTTCCTCTCTTGGACAAGTAAGTCACTCTCTTATGCTGGAAGGTTACAACTCATTAAATCAGTTATTGCAAGCATAACGAACTTTTGGTGTGCTGCTTTCTATCTCCCACAAGCCTGTATTGACGAGATTGAGAGTATGTGCTCGGCGTTTCTATGGAGTGGATCCCCTAATAACACCTCTATGTCAAAAGTTTCTTGGTCTGATGTTTGCTATCCTTTTAAGGAGGGGGGCTTGGGCATACGCCGTGTACAGGAAGTTAGTACAGTCTTTATTTTGAAACTCGTTTGGAGGCTGGCTACTCAATCCTATTCACTGTGGGGAACGTGGATGCGCCATTATCTGCTTCGGGGTGAGACCTTATGGGACGTCAGGGACACAGGGCTGGGATCATGGGTATGGCGGAAGATCCTACGGTTTCGGTCTCTAGCCAAACAGTTCTTACGAATGGACATTAGGAATGGCCAAACAGTGAGGTTCTGGTCTGATATTTGGCATCCTGCAGGGCGCTTGATTGAGATTACGGGGGAAATTGATACTCAAAAGTTAGGCATTACAAGGAACGCTCGTATTTGTGATGTCTTTGTTGAGGGTGCTTTGAGGTTTCGGTCCTGCCGAGATCGGAATTTACAAAGACTGGTGCAGGAGATACAACAATTTCCTTTATCGCTGACTGCTAATACTCCGGACGGGGTCTTGTGGAGAAATGGTCCTGATGACTATGGAGATAGTTCTTATCGTCAGGTACATGGCAACAGATAAGACAGCATAAGGACGAATTACAATGGAATCGGATTGTATGGTTCTCCCAAGGAGTCCCTCAGTTTGCTTATATCACCTGGTTAGCCTTCCGCGACAGGCTCTCTACGGGTCACCGAACTCAAAGGTGGGGCCAGCCGCAAGGATGTCTCTTCTGTGGTGAGCCAGACGAGATGCGAGATCATCTCTTCTTTGCATGTCCGCAAGGATGTCAACTTTTGTGGTGGCTACAAGTTGTTGGAAACCTCTTTGGAGTTGAGCCTGACCCGGACTGGGATATTACCATTTCGCGTCTGATCACAGGAACATACGACTGCCTTACTTTCATCCTGCTGCGACTGGCACTACAAGTCACCATATACTACATTTGGCGAGAGAGGAACGATAGAAGGCATAATAACTCTGTGAAACCTGTGGACCAGCTTGGCCGAATCACAGACAAGACAGTGAGGAACAGAATATTGTCGACCAAATACTATCTGAAACCATAGTTGTGTGGTCTCATGTGTCGTTGGTTTGAGGCTTATGTGCCTTAATTCTTTTGTCTAGTCTTTGAACTTTATTTACATTAAATTTGTACATATATTCTTTTGCGATGATCAATAAATTAAATATTTCATCAAAAGAAAAATGGACTGAGTATTGAAATTCCGTAACAGTCAAACAACACATACAACAAATATGCTTACACGTACAAAAGAGTGAAAAAGATCGTTCACTAGAAGCTGGAGAACAAAAAAGTGACTGCCACTGTGCCACATGAAAAGGGAAAGACCTTTAAAAATGATATATGGCTAAATCTAGGGTTAGTGAGCCCAATATTCAAAAACATTCATATGTTTAAGTTTATAGTTATCTAAGTTCAGAAATGCATGTATATAGAAACTATTTTGACTTCAATTTGACATAATTACTCTCCATTATGTGTATATAGCTCCAAACTGTTTCCATAACGTATGATATATATAGCATTTTTATTCAAGTGTTTAATTTATATATGGATTACCCTGGCTTCTAAATCATCCAGTTGTACATATATAAATCATCAAACTTCTAGATTGTAATTGATTTTTTTTCTGGTAAACTGAATTGTAATTGTTTTAAACTCTATAAATCTTGAAACTGATCATGAACTTGGGTAACCCAAAAAATAAAGGTTTTTGGGGTGGATTTTCAATCTTCTTCTCACTGAGACCGTCTCAAATGTGAAGCTGTGGTATTTCATCTTATAGTGGAATCATAACTGTCACTAATATTAGTTTGAATAAATGATAAATCCAAATTAGTAGATTGGTCTTTGTAATAGCGCTAAAACTTAAGAGAGTCCTGCCCCCCCCCCACCCCGTAACAAAAAAGAACAAACATAAGGGATAAACGTATTAATAATATTGTGTAAGAAGAAGAAACATTTACTAATAAGTAATTAATCACCCATGTAGTTTTTAATCAATTTATATTAGAAAAACAAATTAAGTACATTGGTTTGATACCGTTGTCGTTTTGGTTTGAATGTTTTTTCTTTATAACTATATTTTTCAAAAAGCTGTAAGAAATTAATATTTTTATTAAGGCTGGGAACTCAAGGACCAGTCGGGTTTGGATTCGAGTTCAGTAGGTGATGTGCCTCAACACACGGATCAGTACATGGAATCAGCTCAGTATGGAGATCAGGACGATCAGCTCATTTCAACCAAGGTTCACCCATCCGACTGTACCGATCCGACTGACCGAGCCAAGTACCACATGTCCCGACCATCGTACTGCTGACCCTTACCGCCGAACAAGCATCAGATACAATGAATCTGGACAGGAGTAGCCGAAGGGTCTTCTTGTCTGGTCTTCATCAGATTTCGTGCATTGACTCATTAATAATATATTCTAGTCAATGTTTCTATTTTCTATGCATTGTTTTCTACACAAATGTATTTATTTCTTTGAGTACAAAGTACTATAGATATGTAGTCCCATCTATGAATAAAACGGAAGAAGATTATTTTGGAGTTTATTTTCGTTTCTTCTCTGAGTGAGAGAGAGTTCTTTAGCTAGTTCATCGGTGTGAACCGGCTTGTTGATTTGGTGGTCAGCCAATTCATCTTTTTGTGTTGTTTGGTGGTTAGTCAGCGCACTACATCTGTTCTTAGGTGGTCAGCCTTAGATCGTGGGTATAACAGGAGCCATTCCGCATCTCTTGACGATCCCTTCAATCCATTCCAGTTCCAGAAGTGCCATTTGCCTTCTCGGATCATATCCAACACGCAGCTAAAGTGATCCTCCCGGTTCGGGACTCTTCATTTGGTATCAGAGCCACTTTGGCTGATTTGTTTTCATTTAATCTTTTCATTTTTCTCATTTTTCCATCGTCTTCATCCATCTCTTACCTTTCATCTTCTTTTCTTTATTAACAAAAAGAGAGAGAGAGAGAGAGAGAGGTTGTTGCTTTCCAGTTTTAAATCCTTCCTAGTCAACTGTGTTGAAAATTTCGTGTTCAAGTTTTCTTTCTTTGGAAAGCAAGATTTGCGGACAAATCTTTTTGAAGAGGAAGGGAATGATGTGCCCCAGCACACGGATCAGTACATGGAATCAGCTCAGTATGGAGATCAGGATGATCAGCTCATTTCAACCGAGGTTCACCCATCCGATTGTATTGATCCGACTGACCGAGCCAAGTACCACATGTCCGACCATCGTACTGCTGACCCTTACTGCCAGACAAGCATCAGATACAATGAGTCTGGACAGGAGTAGCCGAAGGGTCTTCTTGGCTGATCTTCATCAGATTTTGTGCATTGACTCATTAATAATATTCTAGTCAATGTTTCTATTTTCTATGCATTGTTTTTCCCCACAAATCTATTTATTTCTTTGAGTACAAAGTACTATAAATATGTAGTCTATCTATGAATAAAACGGAAGAAGATTATTTTGGAGTTTATTTTCGTTTCTTCTCTGAGTGAGAGAGAAATCTTTAGCTAGTTCATCAGTGTGAACCGGCTTGCTGATTTGGTGGTCAGCCAATTCATCTTTTTGTGTTGTTTGGTGGTTAGCCAGCGCACTACATCCGTGCTTAGGTGGTCAGCCTTAGATCGTCGGTATATCAGGAGCCATTCCGCATCTCTTGACGATCCCTTCAATCCATTCCAGTTCCAGAAGTGCCATTTGTCTTCTCGGATCATATCCAGCACCCAGCTAAAGTGATCCTCCCGATTCGGGTCTCTTCAGTAGGGTTTCGATTTTTAGTTCAGTCGAGTTTCCGATTTTCGAATTTCAACCCATTCAGATATTAAATTTTTTGATTTGGGTTTAGTCGCGTATGATTTGGGTTTAGTAACGTTTTCAAAACCTCTTGCCTAGTATAATTTCAGGTTTCAGACCTTCATTGGGGTTTTGGTTACCAAAATACTGTTTTATACTTAGTTAAACTCCAAAACTAGATCAAAAACCAAAAAATTTTAAATGATAAATGTTCTTGTCATGATTCTTTTTTTGTTTCTAGTGTAATTTCCGACAAGCGAAATTAGAGAATAAAGATAATGAAATTAAAAAATAAAACTCAAAAATATATGCAAACACATGATATGTGATAAACTCAAAGGAAAAACACATCAAACCCGAGAAATTCAGCTATATGAAAAAGAAAGAGCACCAAATAGCAAAATGTACTAAATTATGTATTTGAGTTAATTATTTATGTATTAGATTTTATATTCAATGAGATCTTAGAGTATTTTGAGTACTTATCGGGGATTGAACTCTGGACAGTATGAGTTGGAATTTAAAAATTTTCTGGATTTTTCGGATATTCATTAAGTTTCAGATTCAAATAAAACCCATAATCGAGAGGATACCATAAAAAAGACTATACAGTATATATATTGCTCTGTGGACACTACACTGTAAGTAACTGCAATTATTTTTGGATTCAGTTTATTTAACCACCACTACTTTTCACGATTCAGATAGCAAAAAGAAAAATTATACTCGAATTAAAATTAAGCAACTCAGTTTGTCTGAGTAAATTTGGTACTTGGGCTAGGCGGGCCATACGAAAGCGAATACTCATTGCTCTGTGGACATCATTATTTTTTTTTTTTTTTGTCCGCTGCCCAATATAAATTAGATCAAGTGGTGTCTAGACGAGCTGATTCTCCGAAGAGCTTCTCCGTCTGTCCGGATCTGATGGAGAAGCTCTTCGGAGAATCAGCTATAAGTAACTGCAATTATTTTTCAGTGTGGCCTTGGGCTGGGCCGCGAAGAATCTGTCAGAAACGAAATCAAATGGTAACCGCTCCGTGATATTAGAATTGTCTCTCTGGTCTCAGAGAAATCGTCCTACTGCTTATATATGGTCACTAGCTTCGTACAACCCTTTCTTTACTCCATCATCCATTCACAGAGCTTTTCTCTCTCCTCTCTTATTTCTTTTTTTCCTTTTTTTTTTCTTCATTTTTTTTTTTTGGTTTTTTTTTTCCTTCTTAGTTGATTTCGAACCCTAAGCTCGAAAGGGGGAAAGAAGTCTTTTCTCGGGAAACAAAACAGATATTTTCATCTCATCGCAAGTGAGAAAAAGATGCAGAATCCGAGGCTGAAACAACAGCAACAACAACAAGCAATGATGCAGCAAGCTTTGATGCAACAACACCACTCTCTCTATCATCCTAGTCTTATGGCCCCTCCTCCTCCTCCTCCTCAGGTTTTGTTTTGATTCGTAGCTTTTTCCCTCATTCCAATTTAGGGTTTACTCTCAAAATTTCCGATTCGCCTTTACCATGAAAGTTTCGAGCTTTCGATCATGGGTTAGGGTTTCGAGCTTGTGATTTCGTTTAATTTTGGTGGGGTTTTCTGTAGTTTGATGGGTCTTCGATTACGAGTAGAAAAGCTTTGTGATTTTGAGCTTTTGATCATGGGTTACGGTTTCGAGTTTATGATTCGGTTTAATTTTGATGGGTCTTTGACTACGAGTAGAAAAGCTGTGATTTTTGAGCTTTTGCATCTGTGTGTGTGTGTGTGCAGATGGAGCCTCTACCAAGTGGAAACCTTCCTCCTGGTTTCGATCCCACTACTTGCCGGAGTGTGTGAGTGTTCTGTTTTGTAATAGGGCCCAAGCATATTTACATTCAACGTGATTTGTAAATGTTTTACTTTTGGGGGTGTTTGCAGGTATGCTGGCAACATCCATACGCAGGTCACTGAGGTTCTTCTTCAAGAGATTTTTGCTAGCACTGGCCCTGTTGAGAGCTGTAAGCTCATCAGAAAGGATAAGGTCGGACCTTTTGCTCTATATTGGTTTACTTCGGTTGTAATGTTTTTGTATTGTGTCTCTTAGCGTTTGTGTTTTACTCTGCACAGTCATCATATGGATTTGTTCACTACTTTGATCGACGATCTGCTGGTTTGGCTATCATGTCTCTTAACGGCAGGCATCTGTAAGCCATCTGGAAATGATACTTTATGTTCAGTCTGTTCTATACTTTCTACTAGATTGTAATACTGGATTTTAACAGGTTTGGACAGCCTATCAAAGTTAATTGGGCGTATGCTACTGGTCAAAGGGAAGACACGTCAAGTAAGTTTTGGTTACACAAAAAGTTTTTGTTACTTGTTCTTTGACAGAGGCTTGATGGCTGAATGAGTTTGGTTTCCATTGAATGCAGGCCATTTCAACATTTTTGTTGGAGATCTCAGCCCAGAGGTTACTGATGCAGCTTTGTTCGAGAGCTTCTCTGCCTTTAACACTTGCTCGTAAGTTTTCTGTGCTTGTATAAATACTCATTAAAACAAAACTGTGCCTGTTGATTAAGCTTGTTGGTTTGTCCTTCTTATTACTATGTAGGGATGCAAGAGTAATGTGGGACCAGAAAACTGGACGCTCAAGAGGCTTTGGGTTTGTTTCCTTCCGCAATCAGCAGGTTTTTTGTTATTCTTCAAATCATGGGTTACTGTTTGCTTTAGCTCCCTTCTTGGTTTTAACTGTTACATATAATCTGCAGGATGCTCAAAATGCCATAAATGAAATGAATGGTAAGAATGATTATATAGCAGCTTGTGGTCTCTCAGCTTTTAATGTTCCCTTTTTGTAAAAATTGGTTTCATGATGCCAAATTAGACTTTGTACTCAGAATTGATTTTTTTTTTTAATTTATCTTACTATAGTTTTGTCAGTAGTATAATCTTAGGTTTCTTTTACCTGCTCTCAGGTAAATGGTTAAGTAGCAGACAAATCAGATGCAATTGGGCAACAAAAGGTGCTACTTTTGGCGAGGACAAACATAGCTCTGATGGAAAAAGTGTCGTTGAACTCACAAACGGCTCTTCAGGTTTTCTTTTGATTACTTTACAAACTCTTTTTTCTTCTGTTAAATATCAGATTGATGAAGATTATGTGGAATTAATACTTGAGCAGAGGATGGTAGAGAGATCTCAATCTCAAACGAAGAAGCTCCTGAAAACAATCCTCAGTACACCACTGTGTATGTAGGAAACCTTGCTCCTGAAGTAAGTTCTCAATTTTTTTTTAATGGAACTGTTCTTTATGAAGACAGACACAGCTCCTGACATATGTCAGTTTTTGCAGGTAACTCAGCCTGATCTACACCGCCTGTTCCATACACTTGGTGCTGGAGTGATTGAAGAGGTCCGTGTCCAGCGTGACAAAGGCTTTGGCTTTGTGAGATATAACACTCATGACGAGGCTGCTCTTGCTATTCAGATGGGCAACTCTCAGCCTTTCCTCTTTAACAGACAGATTAAGGTATTATTGCTTGTTATTGGATTTTGCCGGTTTTCACCTTAACCCATTCATGTGATAAAATGTGCAGTGTTCATGGGGAAACAAACCAACTCCAGTGGGCACAGCTTCAAACCCGCTTCCACCACCAGTGCCTGTGGCAGTCCCTGGTCTGTCCCCAATGGACCTTTTAGCCTATGAGAGGCAACTGGCTTTGGCCAAGATGCATCCTCAGGCTCAGCATTCTCTAAGGCATGTCAATGCAGCCGGAGCTAGTGCAGCGGCTATGTACGATGGTGGTTTTCAGAATGTAGCTGCGGCGCATCAGCAGCTCATGTACTATCAGTAATAAAAAAACTCTGGTACTCTTGGCGCTAAGATACCTTTTTCTCCTTTTCTTTCTTCTGAATTTTATCACTTTCTTGTTTTCTTTTCCTAGACCTTGTTCAGAGTCTTATGTATGTGTCTCTTTATTCGAAGTCGTTGATTCTATATGTATGCTTTTTAGTTGTTTGTAACCTATGAGTCTTGCTTGGTTTGCAAGCCAAGTAATAAAATAACATGAAATAAAAGGAGAATTCGGCCAAAAAAAACCTCAACTTTACACGAATTGCCAAAACAAACATGAACTTTGGGGCTCGCCAAAAAAACACCAAACTTTCATTGACTTTAGAATTAATTAACAATGTTTTTGCTGACTTGCCAATTTAGCACGCCGTCAACAAATTTAACAGAAATATTTGACGTCGTTTATTATTGACGTTAAGTGAAACGACGTCGTTTTCAAATGAGATGAAACAACGTCGTTTTACACGATTTGAAATTAAAAATATGTAAACCCCTGGATTCGAACCCAGGTTGGTTGGTCAAATAGGAAGGTATTTTACCACTGGGCTACTAGCAATTTTAATGTACATACTAACATGTTTACTTTTATTTGGTACATATTAAATATAAAAAATTCTCTAAAAACTTAATAAGATCTTTAAAATTCCAAAAAAATTAAAAAAATAAAGAAGATTTTTATAAAATTAATTTTGAAATTAAAATTGAAAATAAATTTTTTCTTTTTAAAAAATAAAAATTCTTCCAAAATTTTCTAAAAAATTAAAACGAACTTTAAATTCCAAAAAATTGAAAAAATAAAGAAATTTTTATAACATAAATTTTGAAATTAAAATTGAAACTAAAATTTTATTTTTCTTTAAAAAAATAAAAAAAATATTTTTCTTTAAAAAAAATAAAAAAATCTTCCAAAAATTTCATAAAAATAATTTTTAATTAAAATTAAATATTTGTTTTTCTTTAAAAAATCAAAAACAATTCCAAAATTTTCATTTTTAAAAAAAAAATCCAAATTTTTTAAAATTATAATAAAATGCAAAAAATTAAAGTTAGAATTATCAACTTTTTATGTGTGTATAATTAATTTCAACTTTTAGCAAATGTATTAAAAAAATTGAAAATTTTGGAAGATTTTTTATTTTTTGAAAAGAAAAAATTTTATTTTATTTTCTATTTTAATTTCAAAATTAATTTTATAAAAATTTCTTTATTTTTTCAAACTTTTGGAATTTTAAAGATCTTTTTAAGTTTTTAGAAAGTTTTGGAAGAGTTTTTATTTTTTAAAAGAAAAATAAAATTTTATTTTTAATTTTAATTTCTAAATTAATTTTATAAAAATCTTCTTTATTTTTTAATTTTTTGGAATTTTAAAGATCTCATTAAGTTTTTAGAGAATTTTTTATATTTAATATGTACCAAATAAAAGTAAACATGTTAGTAAGTACATTGAAAGTGCCAGTAGCCCAGTGGTAAAATACCTTCCCATTTGGCCAACCAACCTGGGTTCGAATCCAGGTGTTTACATATTTTTAATTTCAAATCGTGTAAAACGACGTCGTTTCATCTTATTTGAAAACGACGTCGTTTCACTTAACGTCAACAATAAACGACGTCAAATGTTTCTGTTAAATTTGTTGACGGCGTGCTAAATTGGCAAGTCAGCGAAAACATTGTTAATTAATTCTAAAGTCAATGAAAGTTTGGTGTTTTTTTGGCCAGCCTCAAAGTTCATGTTTGTTTTGGCAATTCGTGTAAAGTTGAGGTTTTTTTTGGCCGAATTCTCGAAATAAAAGGGACTGTTTGGGTTCCAAGTTTGCTTGGGTCTAGATATGTTTGTCTGAGGGGAGTAGTAGTGTATTGTATTGTGGTTTTGTAATGATAAACTTAGTCCAAGTATTTCGGAGTCTCTTGTGTACTAGGGTCGCTGTATGTTTTTAATTTGGAGTTTGGGTCGCTGTATGTTTTAATTGGGAAGGTCACCTATATGTGAGAGAAACAAAATCGTGATTATTATAACCTTTGATCCATAAAATTTGAGTAATGTATATGTGAAATTGACCATGAAATCTGGTGATGTGTCGGTAAACTTGGGTGATCCAACCCCACAGATTCTGTCACTTTCTTCTCTCTGTCCTCAAGTCTTGCATCCATTAAAGCTGTCTCTGAAAAATTGTTTTTTTTTTTTGTAACTTATCTCTGAAAAATTGTTCCAGTCGATTAATCAAGTCAAGGATGAAGCATGACTTAGTTCTCTAAAAATTCCACAACATCAAAGCTTGTACTGATTGTGGAGGGAGTTTGATTGTGTCTCCTAACTCATAGCTTTACGGTTCTTGACAGAGCTTATCTCCAAACCGGAGTTTGATCTTCTCTTCCACCGTCTTCGTCGTACTCATCTCGCCGCTGTCTCCGTAAATCGAAGAAACCACCGTCGACTCCACTCATCGTCTCCATGCCTGTGCACTGTCATATCCACTGATCATTTCGGCAAAAATTAAGACCTCCGTCGAACCCAGCAATCAAAGCCGCTGTCTTCTCCAACTGTGTGCACCATAAATCGAAGATGACGAGAGACGCCGCCGTCGAACACAAGCTTGAATCTAATCTGCAAACAAAGTTAATTTTTATTGTAACTTCGGTCCCTTAGGTTTTTTTGTTTACAAATTGGCCCTAAAACTTTCAGATATACAATTTGGCCCTATTGTTTAACGTTTATCATTTGTTTAATTGAAAGGTTATAATGTATATGTTTATAGCTATAATAGGGGTTAGCGTATAAAAAAGGATATTGCTTACTAGGATTTGTATGTAAAGTGTATTATCACATTATTTTTACTGTTTTACTAGGTGATTTTTCCGTGCTCATGCACGGATATAAATATTTATAAAGTAAATATATATTATAATAATTTGTTGCTATTTAATTTTGATTTTAAATTAATTTATATTTTTATGCATAATATATATTAATAGTATTATATTATTTTAGTTAGATATATGATTTTACATATGTTAGATTAGATCTAGTCGATTTAACTATCATTTGGATATATTGGATTGCATCTATTTATCTGAATTCAACTATAATATTTTTTATTCTAAATCTATTAATTTTGATTAATTTTCTTATTTGCATTTAGGTTGGTTGTTTTCTTAGATATGTAAATATATATTAGAAAAATTATGTATAATTTAAGATATATTTTGCTTAGAATGAAATAAAAAATAAACTAAAATGTTTGATTCCAAATTACGTAAATTAGTATAATGATATTATTCTAAAGTCTCATGCATATATATAAATTTTACAAAAGAACTAAATTGTAACAGTTAGTTAATATTTTATTTTCATTTGTTAATGTGTTTTGAGTCTTCCTATAATTTATATTTATAAAATAAATTATTATTATTATTACACAGTTATATTTTCTTATTGTAGTTAAATCTATGATTTTAGATCTAAGTTGGATTAGTCGAGTCACTCATATTATGAGTATATTGAGTTACATATATTCTTTTAAATTCAAATATAAGTATAATTATTTTTATTATAATTAAACCAAGTGAAATTAATTTTATTTATCATTAAATGTGCATGTATTTTCATAATATATATCAAATTAAATGTTATTTTGTTAAAGATATTAGAAAATAAAGCGATGATATATAGGAAGTTACATACATAAGTAACTGATACTTTTTTGGAAGTTCATGAAGACATATCAATATTTACAATAATTAAAATATTTTTATAATTTCTAAATAATTTTATGAATATTTATTAAATTATATTTTTTTGCTGTAAATGAAAGATATTACAATCAACTAAATATAAGAAAAAATAACATTTCAATATACTAATTATAAACTATTTTTAGTCAACTAAACATATATCAGTTTATGTTACTTAATTATTTTATATAATCATCTAAAACAATAGATAGATATATAAAAATATTTCTATTACTTTGAAAATATATTGTTGTACTGTTTAAAATTGTGTTTTATAAGAATATTATTTCTTTTTTATAGTATCAAGATTATCTGTGAAAATATAGTTATAAAGAAAGTATTTTATTAGTATATTTTATGTTATCAATTTTTTTTTAAATGGAATATTACTATTTTGTGAACTTTCCTTTTTAATGAAATCTTATTATTTATACATATAATTTCATTTTTAAATTTATAAACGTTTCCTTTTTATTATATATGTTATTTGGAAAATTTTATAAAGGAAACTAAATAAAAAATCAATAATAGTATTTAAATATAATATTTTTAATTCATTAAGGATATCAATGTAAACAACCATCGTGAGAGTTAACGTGAGCGCGACACATAGGAAACTGACTTCTCAAATAATATTATAGAGATATAGTAAAATTTATTTACGTAAAAGAAACGATTTGGTGTTATGTTTTAAGAAATATAAAATAAAATATTATTATATAATGTTGTTAATGTAAATAAATTATAAACTTTAAAACAGCATATATAAGATTTAAAAACTTAGCACCAACACAAATAATTTTGAATCAACCCTAAACTGTAAACACTATATTCTATATAACCCCTAAACGTCGTACCATATATCTAAACGAGTTATTATTGGCTTCATCCCCTATGATAAATCTATAAATTTCCCACTTAAATAATAATTAATAAAAACTGACACGTCATATCTATATTATTAAAAATAAATAAAAATTATTGCTAAAAAAAATTGACATTGTAAAATTCTAAACTCTAACCTTATAACTCAAATTCTAAACACTAAACCTTAAACCATAGAGTTAACACTAAACCTAATAGCTCAAACTATAAATACTAAACCGTAAACCATATATATAATCATAAGCATTAGGATTAACCTTAAACCCTATTGTTAACCTTAAACCCTATTGTTAACCATAAACCCTAGAGTTTAACGTTTATGGTTTAGGGTTTTGTTGACAATGTTTAAGGTTCAGAGTTTAACTTTTTTTCCGTAGAAGGAGGAGGAGGATAAGCAAACTCTTAACCCTAAACACTGTCTGAAAAACCATAAACCAAAAAATCAGGATCTGAACTCAAAATCCTAAAGTGTATGGTTTTAAAGTTTAGTGTTTTGTGTTTAAGCTATAAGGTCTAAAATTAACCCTAGGGTTTCGTGTTTAAAATTGAGCTATAAGATTTAGGGTTTAAAATTTTGCAATATCATTTTAGGCAATTAATATTATATTTTAAGTGTTTTAAAACAAAATACGACGTGCGATTTTTCCTTGGTTATTACTTCAGTGGTGAACTTATATATCTTGAACCAAGGCTGTGAGGCCAAGAAAAACACTATAGTGCATAGCAAGGTGCACCATAGTGTACATCCAGTGTACATTGGCGTACTCATTGGATGTATACTAGAGTGTACACCCTCCTGTACATTTGAGTGTATACCCTCATATACACTATTGGTATACAATCAAGATGTATCTCTCATATATATTCTAGGTGTCTCAGTGTACACCTGGATGTACACCTAGAAGTACATTCAGTGTGCACGTGGGTGTACACCAAGAAGTACACTCGGTGTACGCCAAGAAGTACACTCGGTGTACGCCAAGGAGTACACTCGGTGTACGCCAAGGAGTACACTCGGTGTACGCCAAGGGGTACACTCAGTGTACGCCAAGAACTACACTCGGTGTACGCCAAGAAGTTAACTCGGTCTACACCAGGATGTTACACTCGGTGTATACCAGGATGTTACACTCAATGCATACGAGTGTAACATGAATACTCGGTGTACACTTGGATGTACTCATATTAAGTTTTTTGGGTTAGTAACTTAAATTTTCAAAAAAATATACCATTTTGATTTTTACAACATATTTTTTCGTGTTGCATTTCAGAAATATACTTTAGCATCTATGATGTTTTCTTTTTGTAAGATTTGGAATTTTATCATTTAAAATTGAAATATTCATTTTCAAAATTGAGATATTTATTTTCAAAATTGTATATTTTGTAAAGATATTATATTGTTTCGTCCAAGTTGAAATCCTTTAACTTTAAAAGGAAATATATAATATTTTTTCATCTTAGTTTTGAGTTAATAATTTAAGGTTTCGCTATCAATGTTTATATAATATTGTTATTGTATACTAAATTTATAAACTTTAAAGTAGCAAATATTAGATATATAAACTTTAACAACAACACAAGTCGTTTTCGAATCAACCATAAACCCTAAATGTTTACCATGTATCTAAACCCTAATATAACATTAAACTAGTGTTTTTAAAACCGGACCGGAAGATGAACCACAATTTTTTTGGATCACAGTTCGATATGGTTCGACCGGATAAAATCTGGCTCAATAATCTAATAGCTCAAACTCTAAATACTAAACCGTAAACCTAATAGCTCAAACTCTAAATATTAAACCGTAAACCATATATATAATCATAAGTATTAGGATTAACCTTAAACCCTCTTGTTAACCATAAACACTAGAGTTTAACGTTTATGGTTTAGGGTTTTATTGACAATCTTTAAGGTTTAGAGTTTAACTCTTTTCCCGTAGAAGGAGGAGGAGGATAAGCAAACTCTTAACCCTAAACACTGTCTGAAAAACCATAAACCCAAAAATTCAGGATCTGAACCCAAAATCCTAAAGTGTATGGTTTTAATGTTTTGTGTTTAATCTATAAGGTCTAGATCTAACCCTAGGGGTTCGTGTTTAAAATTTGAGCTATAAGATTTAGGGTTTAGAGTTTTGCAATATCATTTTTTGGCAATTAATATTATCTTTTAAGTGTTTTAAAACAAAATACGACGTGCGATTTTTTCTTGGTTATTACTTCTGTGGTGAATTTATATATCTTGAACCAAGGCTGTGAAGCCAAGAAAAACACTATAGTGCATAGCAAGGTGCACACATAGTGTACATCCAATGTACATTGGCGTATTCATTGGATGTATACTAGAGTGTACACCCTCCTGTACATTGGAGTGTATACTCTCATATACACTATTGGTATACAATCAAGATGTATCTCTCGTTTACATTCTAGGTGTCTCAGTGTACACCTGGATGTACACCAGGAAGTACATTCAGCGTGCACGTGGATGTACACCAAGAAGTACACTCGGTGTACGCCAAGGAGTACACTCGGTGTACGACAAGAACTACACTCGGTGTACGCCAAGAAGTTAACTCGGTGTACACCAGAGTGTGCATTAAACCCTATATTATTGCACCATGTTGCATAGCAAAATGTATATGTAGTATACATCGGGTGTACACCGGAATGTGCATCAGTGTACACCAGAGTGTTCATCGGGTGTTCACTGGAGTAGCATCGTGTGTGTGCTTCTGGTGTACACTGGAGTGTGTATCTGGTATACACCAAAATGTGCATCGGGTGGACACCATGATGAATACATGGGTGTACACTTCAATTAAATATTAAAAATAAGTAGTTGGAAACAAATCAGATAAAGAAGAACCTCTATAAATCAATAATGTTGGAACTTTGAAATTTTATTAATTTATAGAGATATTAATTTTTTTTAAATCCTTATTTAGATTTATTATTTTAAGATATATTTATTCTAAGATAAGAAAATATATTATTTTAGTATATAGACATTAATTGTTATTTTTTGAAATTTGAAATTTATATTAATTTTATTATGTTATTTGGTGTATATAATATATATTCATAGAACTTAAAAATAGTTTTAGATATAATATTTCTAAATCTCATCAAAAACATATTTAAGTGTTAAGAAAATATAAAGATAATTCATTTATCAATATAAAAACCAATATAATAATAGGTTCTTACTTATATAAAATATTTATACATATAAATTATTAATCTATAATTTTAATGAGACCATATATTTACATAGAATTTTCTAAAAAATATTATCTTATTATTTTATCGATTTGTGTTAAATTTTGAACCAGCCCAAGGTGGGACCGATGAAATTTGTTAAATTATAGAGATTATTAATTTATCGAGTATTAATTTATAGAGGTTTTACTTTATTGTATTGGCTATTTTATAACATTAAATATTTTCACGATTTTAATGCGGCCATCAAAATGTAGTATATTAAAAAGGTGGTGTTATATAAGTTAACATATACTTCGTCTTTTTCAATTAAGTTAGTATTTAAAGTTTTTAGACATGAGATATTATTTATTTCATTTATTTTATTTCATTGTGCATTAATTAAAACTAACATAACTAATAATAAAACATTAAATAAAATATATTTGATCAAAACACTAACTATGTTGTTAAAAAAAGATCAAAACACAAATTGTATGCTCCAGTGTACACTAAGTGTTTCTTCCGATATACCTTAGTGTACGCTTCAGTGTAAACTAGATGTACGCTGCATTATACATTATGGGTACACGTCAAATATATAATTGATATATGTTCATTTATATAAAAGGCGTACAACCGCAGTATGGTACAGTTCAGTGTAAACTCGATGTACGCTGCATTATACATTAGGGGTACACGTCAAATGTATAATTTGATATATGTTCATTTATATAAAAGGCGTACAACCGCGGTATCGTGTGCATCCAACTAATAAATACAATGTACACCCTTGTCTACACAACGGTGTATATCCGTCGCACAATACGGTGTACACCCCTACTGCACACAATGGTGTACACATGTTGTTTTTTTTTTATCATAAAAAAAAAAATTCAGCGTACACTACAACATATATTCCATCATACACAACAAAATTTGTTAGTTAGAAATTACATAAAATAAATGATTATTTTTACTTAAGAAAATCTAAAAAAAAATAATTAAATTAATAACTTTATAAATTAACAAAATATTTCATTTAATATTAGTAATTAAAAATATATTTTGTTGTTAGTATAGGACATAATTTTATTTTGTTTATAAATATAGGTTAAAATATGTCAACTTTATAAGGAAATATATTATATTGTTTTGTCTAAGTTTTGAGTTTATGATTTAAGGTTTCTCTATCAATGTTTAAAGTTTAGTGGTTCAGTTATTAAGGTTTAGGGCTTATATCTAACTATTTTTTGATTAAGAATTCATTTAAAGCTTCTAAATAAGACTTGAATTTTTACTTAATGTTTGGTGTAAGATGCTTACTATATTTCATTAAGGGTTTGCTTCTGTTATCAAAGTTTATGGTTTATATTCTACTATTTTTGATTAAGAATTTAATTAAAACTTTTAGTTAAGACTTGTATATTTTATTTAATGTTTAGTGTAAGTTTTTTTTGTTATGATATTTCATGAAATATCAACAATAAACTCTATAAATTAGTTAAGATAACATATTTTATAGCTAAAAAATTTAAAGAACGTTTTTATGTTTTTAGAAATAATATTATATATTAGAGTACTCATAGCGTCTAAACCGTAGTATATACATCAATCGTATAATATCAATAATATTGTTTATATGCAAATACAATATTAAATTTATAATATTAGATTTTATTATATTGTTTATCTGAAAATAGTCAGTCAATTATATAAGATATGTAGTGTTTTTACTGGTTTTTAGTTTCTTACATTAAAATTTTTCTTCGTAAATTTAGTGAATTTAATATCTTATTTTTATTTAAGACAATCGTTTTTCCGCTTAGCTGTGCATTTAGGTTTTATTTTATTGCATTTACATGTATATATATATATATATATATATATATATATATATATATATATATTCGCATATACTAGGGGTTATAGTGCAATTTTGAAAGTTGAGGGTTAGGTTGAAACAATCTGGAAGTTGTAGGGCCAAATCGTATTCTCATAAAAATATGAAGGACCTAAATAGCAATAAAAAGAAAGCATAGAACAGAACGAAGCTTGTAGACAACGGATTCGAGTTTCCGGTACACCGGCTCCGGTTTATCATGCTCCGGTCTGACATCAGCTCCTACAAACTCCGATCAAGCTTGTTGACGACAGTGGTTTCAAGCTTGTTGATGACAGTGGCTTCAAGTTTGTTGACGGAGGAGGTTGTGGATTCGAGGTTGTTGTGACGGTGGCTTCAAGTTTCCGGTTAACATGAGTGGAGAATAAGATGACGAGGGGAGTTTGGTACAAGGCTCAACGGATGTTGTGGATTTTTACCGCAAGCTCCAGTCGTTTTCACCGTCAATGGCTTCAAGCTTGTTGATGACAGTGGCTTCAAGTTTGTAGACGGCGGAGGTTGTGGATTCGAGGTTGTTGTAACGGTGGCTTCGAGTTTCCGGTTAACATGAGTGGAGAACAAGATGACGAGGGAAGTTTGGTACAAGGCTCAACGGATGTTGTGAATTTTTACCGCAAGCTCCAGTCGTTGACTTTCATTACAAACATGAGCTTCCGTCAAGCTCCGATCCGAAATCAATTCTGTCAATCTCCGAGTCAAAATCAGCTCCGTAAAGCTCTTAAGATTTTGGTGCCATTGACGGTGAAGAACCACAAACAGAGGAGAAGAAAGATGATTAAATGGCATTAAAGATTAGTTGGAGAAAGTATGTGCCTTTTTCTTTATCTGATTTGTTTTTTTTTTATTTTAAATACAAATGGCAAACCTGTGAATATCTGTTTTTTTGTAGGGGCTTCAGAGACTTTCACAAGACACTTGTACAAGGTCAAAGATAGGCAACCCTCTTTGCAAATAAAAACTATGGCAGACCCAAAGTCCTAATTTTTTAATTTGAAAGTGACCCATATTGCCAATTAATTCAAGTATTTTGTCTTTTACATAGATATAAAGCTTTTACGATATTAATTAAAGTTCGGAATAGTTTTTTTAGGCAAAAAAATAGGTACATTATCCTATCAGACTAATCACAACCTACAATTGTCTTATTAGGATAATTATTTCCCAAATATCAATTATAACTTTCAAAATATAATTAAAAAATAATTGTGAAATATAAAATATATGGTAATAATTAAAATAATTAATATCTCCAATATGAAAACTAATTTTAAAATATAAAATATACAATTAGTTGTCAAATATAAATAAAAAATTAATAATATAAAAATATAAAATTAATTTTCAAATATAAAAATACAATTAAGAAACTAATTGTCAATTATAAAAATATAAGTTACCAATTAAACTAATTAATATCTCCAATATGGAAACTAATTGCCAAATATAAAAATATAAAAATAATTATAAAATATAAAAATAGAATTAAAATATGATAATATAAAACTAATTTTCAAATATAAAATAAAATTAAAAACTAATTTTCAAATATAAAATATAAGTTAATAATTAAACTAATTAATATCTCCAATATGAAAAGTAATTGTCAAATATAAAAATATAAAACTAATTGTCAAATATAAAAATACAACTAAAAAAATAAATTTCATATATAAAAATATAAGTAAACTAATTAGTATTTTCATATGGAAACTAACTAAAATAATTGTCAAATATAAAATATAATTTAATAATTTGATTTTTTCAAATATTGAAACTGAATATTTTCAAATATTTTATATCCGTATTTTTGGAATTGTTCATAGTTATCCGTAGAATCCGCATTCTACTATATGTAGAATACAGTGAACATGTTTCAATTTCTACTGATTTTTATATTGTCGTGTAATGTGTAGATTATGTGTTCTACATGTTTTAGAGTAATAGGTTAAGCGTTAAAACTATATTCTAAATATTTTAGATTACTTTAATTTACGTAGATGACGTATTCTAACCTTAGTAGATTTAATGAAAAATGTGGCTTTCATTTCCACTTTGTAGAATGTCAATTCTGCTTTTCGAAATTTTGATTTAAAGATTTTTCAACCAAAAAATGCTTCTAATTTGATATAGGTATTTTGATGAATAGTTTCTATTTTTCAAACTTTTGTTTATAAAACTATTTATTTGATTTATTTATAAAAATAGAAAAGAGTATTATAGGCAAAAATGGTACAAATTTAGAATTGGTTTGATGGGATAATGTACTTGTTTTTTATTGCAAAAAAAAATAATTTTCCCATTAAACTTTCAGTTAGTGATCTCTCAATAATTTACTTTTGACAAACAAAAATTAATTTAGCTTTGATAAATTCTTGGGTTCACCCCCTAGGTGAACCTATAGGTTCACCAACTATAGGTTCACCAACCAATGAGAATTGGTTATTTCATATGCAGATTTTTTCAAAAATATAAATAGAATATTTAGAATTTATTTTTTAAAATAAAAGGATAAAAAAAAATAGTAGTAGCTGGAAAAAAAGATTTTTTTTTAATATTGTTAAAACCGTCTATACTAAACTCTAAACCCTAAACACTAAACCCTAAACCCTTAGATAAACCCTAAACCCTTGAGTGAAGAGATATTTCAAAGATTTAGAGTTTACCCAAGGGTTTAGTATTTACCTAAGGGTTTAGGGTTTATCCAAGGACTTAGGGTTTAGGGTTTATTATGACAGTTTTAATAATGTTATTTTTTTTCTTTTTGAGAGCTACTACTATTTTTTTTATCCATTAAAAAAATTTAACATTATAAACCCTAAACGCTAAACCCGGAATACTAAATCCTAGATCCTTGGGTAAACCCTAAACCCTTGGGTAGACCCTAAATCCTTGGGTAAACTCTAAACCCTTGGAATATCATTTTACCCAAGGATTTAGGGTTTAGTGTTTAGATTTTAGGGTTTAGAGTTCAGTATAAACGGTTTTAACAGTATTAAAAAAATATTCTTTTTTTCCAGCTACTACTATGTTTATTTATTTTTTTTATCTTGTTGTTTAAAAAAAGAAATTTTAAATATTCTGTTTCTTTTTTTTTGAAAAAATCTGGATATGAAATAACCAATTCTCATTGGTTGATTGGTTGGTGAACCTATAAGTTCACACTTAGATTTCTGTAATAGTCGATGTAATAACTTTAGAGAAATTCTTGGGTTCATCCCCTAGGTGAATCTATAGGTTCACCAACCAATGAAAATTGGTTATTTCATAGAGTTATTCTTGGGTTCACCCCCTAGGGTGAACCTCTAGGTTCACCAACCAATAGAATTTCATCATTTCAAATTCAGTATCTTTTAAAAAAGGAAACTAAATATTGTAAAATTATATTATGTTTTAAATAAATAAAAAATAAAAAATAATAGTAGTTGCAAAAAACAATGATTTTTTAAAAAAATATTTTTAATATCGTCGAAAAACACTAAACCCTAAACCCTAAATCCTAAACCGTAAACCCTTGGATGAACCCTAAAACCTTGGATAATCCTAATTTTTTGATTTTTTTTAAAACATTTTTAACGCAGTCCGCAAAACACTAAACCCTAAACCCAAAATCCTAAACCCTAAACCCTTGGGTAAACACTAAACTCTTGGATAAATCTTAGATCTTTGATTTTTTTTAAATATATTTTTAAAAGCAGTCAGCAAAACACTAAACCCTAAACCCTAAATCCTAACCCCTAAACCCTAAATCCTAACTCCTAAACCCTTGGGTAAAACCTAAACCTTTGGATTTAAATTCAAAGATTTAAGATTTATGATTTATCCAAGGTTTTAGGAATTAGGATTTATGGTTTAGGGGTTAGGATTTATGGTTTACGGTTTAAGATTTTGCTGACGGCATTAAAAATATTTTTTTAAAAAAATTATTGTTTTTTGAAACTACTATTGTTTTTTATTTTAAAAACATAATATAGTTTGACAATATTTTGTTTCCTTTTTTAAAAGATACTAAATATAAAATAGTGAAATCTTATTGGTTGGTGAACCTAAAGGTTCACCCTAGGGAGTGAACCCAAGAATAAGTCTATTTCATATGCAGATTTTTTTCAAAAAAGGAAACAAAATAGTTAGAATTTATTTTTTAAAATAAAAGGATAAAAAATAAATAAAAATAGTAGTTACTGGAAAAAAATTTAATATTGTTAAAACCGTTCATACTAAACTCTAAACCCTAAACCCTAAACACTAAACCCTAAAAACCCTTGGGTAAACCCTAAACCCTTGAGTAAAGAGATATTCCAAGGGTTTAGAATTTACCCAAGGATTTAGGGTTTATCCAAAGATTTAGGGTTTAATAGTGTTTAGGGTTTAGTGTTTAGGGTTTAGGATTTAGCGTTTAGGGTATATTATGAACATTTTTAATAATGGATAAAAAAAAATTAACAATATTAAAACTGTTCATAATAAACCCTAAACGTTAAATCCTAAACACTAAACTATAAACCTTTGGATAAACCCTAAACTTTCGGATAACCCTAAACTCTTGGGTAAACTCTAAACCTTTTGGGTAAACCCTAAACCCTTGGATAAGCTCTAAACCCTCGGAATATCTATTTACCAAAGGGTTTAAGGTTTAGGGTTTAGAATTTAGTATAAACTGTTTTAACAATATTAAAATAAATTTTTTTTTTCAACTACTACTATTTTTTTTTTTTTAAATCTTGTTATTTAAAAAACAAATTTTAAATATTCTGGTTTTTTTTTTGAAAAAATCTGCATATGAAATAATCAATTTTCATTTATTGGTGAACTTATAGATTCACTTAGGGGGTGAACCCAATAATTTCTCATAACTTTATACATCATTGTTAAAAAGAGACATTATTTAACAGTTACCATATCAGTAAATATTTACTTAATTATATTACATGCATAGTTTATTGATATTTACACAAAACACCCGTAGAACTTTCTCGATTTCTCTTCAACGGTCCAATGCGTTTATCACAATCCTGTAATTAGTATAAACACAAAGCAGAAAGGGCTATATTTAATGCAGTTACATATATAAGTGAATCTATGGAGAAATCAAGTGATGCAGATAATTCTTACTAACCATTCATAAGTAGTGAGACTTGAGGCATCAACTTCACCGGCGGATGGGATTTTATCGGCGCTGAATGGTTCAAAACTATCACATGGTGTCCCGGCTGCATATAATGCGTTTATCCAAAACATGAGACTTTTATTGCGATAACAAAGATATGATGATCATAATGTATTTGCCATTTAATATGTGTAATTTTTTTCCTTACTATCATTTCAGAAAAGTTTATAATTTTATTTTATATCATGTTCTTTAAAATAAAACTATAGTATAAGACAAATGAACTTAACTTTTGTAAATTTTTCATATATTGCACACCAAAACATTTCATTAAATTTTAGTCAAAAAAAACATTTCATTACATTCTTGTCTACTGAATATTTATTGCTATTTATTCTATAATTTAACATTGATAGGCTTAACGAAACGTATGCTCATATGTCATATTATGTAACACCCTGAAACCATGCACAACGCATACAAATCTCAGTGGAAGTAGCATTTGTTTTTGTAATATTTTATTTTAAATGCGCGGTTAGTTCCTAATGGTCTTCTTAACTAATCCAGTTTTAGAGGAAGGAAGAGAAAAATATACGGGTTAGAGGCGTTCCCGGGTTGCTACTTGACGCGGTTGGAGAATCCGGAGCACGACCCGGGCCCATCTTCAATTTCCTGAGCCCACGAACATTGTTATTCCCCTTGGTAACGACTATGCTTCTTGTGACTTGATCGGTGGAGAGAGGAGGAGATTGGACGGTGGACAATGAAACGTGCTTTCTCAATTTTCCCAGACCATTTTCCGGTGTTGGTCCGGCCACCGTGTCATCCCACAGCTTGTGTAAGAACCCCATCCGATCAAAATATTATCTAAAAAGAATATTTTGAAATTATTTGGGTTTTTATTTTATTGTCACTTAATCTTTTTTTTCTGCGAGAAAAATTGTTTTTATAGAGGCAATGGACAAAAATAAGCATTGAATATTTTTAGTGAGGTTAATTATTAGCTTTAACTTAATTAAGGAAGGTTTAATTATGGATTAATATGTTGACTATTCAATCATTAATTTCTTCCTAATGTTTCTCTAATCTCAATGTACTTAAAAACATGGTGAATATTCTGTAAGTGATGTCTCATTTCTTTGCTTACCCATGTTTCAGACAAGATAACATTACAACAACAGCATGTCGATGATGGTGATAACAGTTCTCTAACCCCCATAAACTCCTACATTTACACATTCCACAAGGTACAACAACAACATCAAAGGTGCTGTTTGTTTGCTCATTCAGGTGATCCATCTGGATGAAGATGTAAATCAATATTCGTTTAGTGCATTAAAATGCTACATTCAGATGGATCATCCAACTGCATTTATGAAAACTCATCTCAAATTCTCATCCAAATGAGGGTAAGTTTTCACAGAGCATCTGGGGAAGGGCGAGTCTTCACCAAATTTTTTTTTTTTTTCCGTCAAAACCATAAAAGATATTTTCCAATCAAAATTGGAAAAACGCATTTTCCGTTCAAAACCAAAAATGTAATTTACCGTCAAAACCGGAAAACGCACTTTTTTCGTTAAAACGCAAAAACTCAGTTTCCCGCCAAAACCATAAAAACTCATTTTTCCTTACAAACCGTAAAATGAGATTTTCCACAAAATCATAAAAACGAACTTTCCAACCAAAATCTGAAGAAATAATTTCCTGTCAAAACCGAAAACACAATTTTCCGTCAAAACCAAGAAAACGCACTTTCTCGTCAAAACAGAAAACACACAATTTCTCGCCAAAGCCGAGAAAACACAATTTCCCGCCAAAATCATAAGAACACATTTTCGCCAAAATTGGGAAAACGCAATTTCCCCCCAAAACTGGAAATACGCAATTTCCCGTTAAAATCGTAAAAACACAATTTTCCCGCCAAAATCGTAAACACGCAATTTCCCGCCAAAACCAGGAAAATACATTTTTCGCTAAAATCGGGAAAACGCAATTTTCCGCAAAAACTGGAAAAAGGCAATTTTCCGTCAAAACCATTAAAAAAAAATCTGCCAATACTGGAAAAACAAAATTTCCCAGCAAAACCATAAAACGCAATTTCCCACCCAAATCGGAAAACATATTTTTGCGCCCAAACCGAGAAAAAGCAATTTTCCGCCAAAACCGGGAAAAGACAATTTCCTGCCAAAACCAGGAAAACACAATTTTCCCGTCAAAACCATAAAATTCCAATTAATTTAATGTAAAATTATAATAGTTAAATAAATACAAGGGTGTATAAATCATTTGTTTCTTAAACTCATCCAAATAGAAATAGAGATGCATAAACGAACATAAGTTCATTTAGATGGTCCATCTAGATGTTCCATCTGGATAGGGAAACGAACAAAGTCAGACTACATCCAGATGGATGATTTGGATGAATCACCTGGATGGATCATCTGGATGGAGTTGGCAAATGTACAAACGAACAAAACAAATCCTAAGCCAGCAATCTAGACATTTTTAATCATAACAAATAATCATCAAATCCTTCATTCTCCACGCTTGCTACTCTCCTCTTTTTATTGTTCTGCTTTACCTCCTTTTGAGTTTTCAAGGTCTGCATCCTCTACAACTCCATATCTTTAACGAACTTCATCTTCTCTTTTCTTAACTTCAACATTAGCTTAACCTTTGCAGTTTCAGCCTTCTCATAAGCTTTAGTGAACCCAAGTATCGCCTTCGCCATGTCTCCAACTCCACTCTTTCCTGACTCATCCATTTTCAACTGCTTCAGCAGCGGTTGTGACGGTGGTGGTGGAGACTCTAACTCGAAATCAATCGTTTCCTAAAATGCCACCTCATTGAACCCCAACTACGTCTGTTGAGGAGAGCTCCCACTAGAGCCTTCCCACCACCGATCAAAGCTTCGAGCTTTTTGAAGAAAGCCCATTTTCTTGCTTATACTTCTTCTTCAATCTATCGATCATGTTCTTACACTGAACATATGTAACATGCCGTTCTTGGACCATGCTAAGTGAAACATTTGCAATAGGTCTAACAACTTTTAAATAAAGCTATATAAACATAGCCTTCTCCCCTTCCCCCCAAAATTTTTTTAGACCTCCAAATTTGTACAAAAAAAACTGCATAGACATATCCATAGATCCCAAAAACTTCAGGGCCGACCCTATATAATTTGGTGTACTTTCATTTAACACTCTTGTTACTCTCGTTCACTATCTAAGCTACTTCCTGCCATTGTTGCTGCTTCAAAATTCCTTTCCCCGTCTCAGAGAATCGATTCCCCCCACGTTTCGTTTAGAACCTTTGTCGCTTCTTTGCTCCAACAATCGTTTCTTCCTCCACATCCACCGCAGCTTCATCCGTTTCTGTTGCTGATTGGAGTATGAGCCACCAAATCCAGCACGTTTCTAGAAGGAGATCGAGAGGAGGGAGGCGGTTTCGTTATAGAGGCAACTGTGACATAGCTTGTAAGAAAAATCAGAGGTGGTGAGAGGGAATCTCATGGAGATTGTAGAAATTGAGTCTCGTCTTCTTCCTCATCTTCAGATTAGAGACGTTCGAAGAGTATAGATCTTAGATTGTCTCACCTTATCGCCAGACGAGTAATCTCGGTTATTGGCCCGATTTTAATTTGATGAAAAAGGCCCATCATTCTTTCCAATGATAACATAGAAAAAATAAAATAGACGTGAGTGTTATTAATCAAATGAGTTTATGGAAACATTAATTTTTTTTTTTTGAAAAAGACTTTCTATTGAATTGAAAAACTTACATCCCCAGCCAATGAATGGTGAGTTTGAGCTGAGCCCATAGTTAGAAATTTAATAATACAAACATCAAAGAATCAATGAGACAATATTTTTACAGAACAAACTAGTGTCGTAATGTTAAATTTAGAATATTTTGTTCAATTTCCGCTTGTAATCAACACTTGAATTCCCGTTCTTTCGGGTGATTAAAAGAAAGTATATATAATTAAAAAATACAATACTTTGCCGACAAAGAGGAAGATGATGAAACAACATGCAGAATCTCAGTGATTGAAGTCTTAACCGAGTGATGATCTGAAGAACTGATAGGGAAAGATGGGAAGGTTGAGAGGAGGGTAGTGTGATCGGAACCATTTAGTCCATGTCTTGCCATCAGTCATCCATTCATATCTATCTTTGGAAGTTGAGAGTTGCAAATTACAAAGATATGTTTATAGGAGGATCTAATTCTCATTGCGTGGTGACTGGATTGACCAATTACCATTCTGGCTGATGTCCTAACATGTTACTTTTGCAGGTATTCCTATTCATTGCGAGATAGTAGAGTTGAGGGAGTCTTCAAGAAACCCATAAAGAGACCAGTTATCTGTCCAAAAATGTGTATTGGCACCATATCTTACAGCAACTTTTAGCCATGGGTACATAGTTGATCTTAGCCAAGAATATTTGTGACTTTCCTTACACGCCCATAAATATCTTATCTCACGGTTAAGAACTTTTTGATTATACCATGCAACTCACAGGGATCTGACATTGCAGAATAGAAGCCATATGAGCTTAACGATGGAAGCCTTCATCGAAGAAGCTAAGTCCCTACATTTTAGTTCACCTTCTTGCTTTGACATCGTTATAGTTACCCTTGATACAAGCGCTGAATGTGTCTCTTATGCTTTCTTTTTCCCATAAGTATGCTCTACATACTGAGTGAATCTTTTAATGCAGGATTGAAGATAACAAAGGTGGCATACCAAAAGTTTGTGATTCCTGCGATGATTGAATTGACCAGGAGAAGCCAACCTGTGAAGGTTAGAGACTGGGCACTTCAGGTTTATCATGAGGTTAGAATATTTCCAAAAACAATTTTCTTTTCGAAGTTGGCAAAACTTCAAACTTGAAATCTCTAAAAGAATAACTAAACTTAATTTTAAAAGTTTTATATTTTACACTATAGTCCTTCTTATTGATAAAAGTTAATAAAAATCATAAAACTTTTATATAATGATAGAACATACAATAAACAATATTAGTTAATAAAACCATAAAATTTAAATCAAGTATAGAAGTATTTAATATAATTATTTCCATAATATAGCTAAAACTTGTATTTGTTAATTGATGTAACATTTATGTTTTCATGAAATTTTACTTTTTTGTATTTTCGCTTTTGTATCTCGTACTAAATTTTTACTGTAATATTGTTTTGTGTAATGTTTATTTTTATTTTTATTATTATATTTTGTATTTTGTATAAGATTCAAAATTACAAGGAACAAAGTGATAACTATAAAAGTTAACAAGACTATTTGAAAGATAGATAACAGCAAAAATTTAAAAATTAGGAACTTCAAAGATAGATAACAGCAAAAAAAAACTTTTGAACAGTTGAACTTCAAATAGAAGTTCTGAAGTTGCTTTTGGAACATGTAAAGTTTTACATTTAAAGTTTTAAAGTTGGTTTTGGAGATGTTGTAACTACCCGCTCCCCTGTTGTCCGACCATAGCTCAGGGCGGATGTCATGGACACACGTATACTAATTTTAAACCTCCCAATGTGTCCTGTTACTGGTTTCGAGGATCCCTGACACAGTGCCTTCTGTGAAATACCAACCCAACCATAATCCATATACTTCTACTTACAGTCCTACGCACAAAACTCTATACTACTCATTGCGGGAAAGATGACTGACTAGCCACAAACAAGCATACAATAAAATATAATACTACAACAAGCAATGCGATGAACTGAGTCATGAAAACACATTGTCTTGACCGACATGACAGACCCGACGCCAAGCAACCTAGAATCTAAGGACATATGGCACGCTATGGACGTCCCTTTTGTTGGCCTATCCCGCTTACTTTATATAACTGTCCCGAAGATTCCTAGATGACCACCCACTCGCAGACCTTTGGCCTCTTCCAGCATTTTCTGCCCTGCAGTCTTGATGATCCCATATGCCACGACTTGGCATGAGTCGATCTTACAGCGCCCATTAACATTAACTTCCGCCCTTTCGCAGTCTCATCACATTAACTCATTTACTCTTTCTAGACGCCACATGTTCTCAGTGTCTTAACACATCTTCACATTCACTAACATTCTCATTTCCATTTTCCTTAACATTAACCTTGACACATTTGTTAGACGCCACCTGTTCTTGGTGTCACATACAATAAACATCGCATTCCTTATCTTTCATCATTCATTTCACTCATTCACTCACATCCGAGTCCGATACCAATTATACATTCATCTAATAACTTAGCTTGTAGTTCTTTCTAACAACTTAGCTTTCATCAAACAAGTGATACAAGGATTCAGAGCAGTCATCACACAAGCAGTCATTAACATCAACATAAGACATTATATTAAGTCCTGTAAGTAGTGTAAAGATTCTTATGCAATATGATCTATTCATCTAGCAACTTAGCATTCATTATGATCTATCAACCTAATATACAACAAGGTCTAACCAAGCATAATTCCAACATTCAGCAGTATACAAATCATGAGAGAATACTGGGTTCGAATCATCTCACTTGAAATAGATCTGAATAGATCTTGGAAACTGGAACAAAAGAAACGAGACCTAGCAACAAACCACCACGAAAAACGAACCCACCAGACCGTGGCCGCCGGCGAGAACTGAGTCATGAAAACACATAGTCTTGACCGACATGACAGACCCAAAGCCAAGCAACCTAGAATCTAAGGACATATGGCACGCTATGGACGTCCCTTTTGTTGGCCTATCCCGCGTACTTTATATAACTGTCCCGAAAATTCCTACGTGACCACCCACTCGCAGCCCTTTGGCCTCTTTTAGTATTTTCTGCCCTGCAGTCTTGATGATCACATATGCCACGACTTGGCATGAGTTGATCTTACAGCGCCCATTAACATTAACTTTTGCCCTTTCGCAGTCTCATCTCATTAACTCATTTACTCTTTCTAGACGCCACATGTTCTCGGTGTCTTAACACATCTTCACATTCATTAACATTCTCATTTCCATTATCCTTAACATTAACCTTGACACATTTGTTAGACGCCACCTGTTCTTGGTGTCACATACAATACACATCGCATTCCTTATCTTTCATCATTCATTTCACTCATTCACTCACATCCGAGTCCGATACCAATTGTACATGCATCTAATAACTTAGCTTGTAGTTCTTTCTAACAACTTAGCTTTCATCAAACAAGTGATACAAGGATTCATAGCAGTCATCACACAAGCAGTCATTAACATCAACATAAGTCATTATATTAAGTTCTGTAAGTAGTGTGAGGATTCTTATGCAATATGATCTATTCATCTATCAACTTAGCATTCATTATGATCTATCAACCTAATATCAAACAAGGTCTAACCAACCCTAATTCCAACATTCAGCAGTATACAAATCATGAGAGAGAGAGAGAGAGAGAGAGAGAGAGAGAGAGAGAGAGAGAGAGAGAGAGATAGAGAAGAGAGAGAGGAGAGAGAAGAGAGAGAAGATAAGATCTAGATTCGAGAATCGCTCTATCGTATATCGTTCTCGAGCTCTCCTCTCTATCTCTCTCTCCTCGCTCCTCTCTCTCTCTCTCTCTCTCTCTCTCTCCTTCTCTCTCTCTCTCTCGCTCTCTCTCTCTCTCTCTCTCCCGCCCTCTTCACCTTGATGGCTAGAGTTTTCTTTTTTTCTTTAGATCTCTGCAGAGCTGATGACAGGCCTTTTCAGGTCCTAATCAAATGTTGTAGAATACAAGATGTCAATCCAATTCTAAGAGATTCTAATGCAAAGGGAATGCAAGTTCATGCTTAATCTAAGTCTAAACAAGATGAGAGGATGATTATGAAACTAAGACAATATTAAAAATGCAATAAAAGATTGAACTTTCTTACTCAATGAGGCAAGGGGGTTCTTGGGACAAGGGAACTGACTTTGGGTGATCAAGATTCAATCCAAGATGCTAACTTTTCAATCAATCTAATTCCTTATGCCTAGACAACAAAACTAAGCAAGCTCTATCCCTAGATGAATGCTCTTTTGCAATGATCACCCAAGTACACCAAATCCCTTTGGCTGTAATGATCAAAGCAAACAAGGAGAATGAGTCTAATAGCAATCCTAGCTCCTTTGACAACCAATCCCTTAGGCAAAGCAAGCTAAAAGCATAGATGAGTTGGTTCAGGCATTTCATAGAACACCTTCCGGGCATGAAATGCCTATAGCTCTATGCTTGAGAGGCCATCCCAAATATAGCTTTAAGAACACCAAATCAATGCAAGGAGATGATAGATCTAACACTAAGCACCTTGGATCTACACTTAATCACCCTTAGTCTCCCTAGCCCATGAACCCTAGATAGATCTACTCACTAATACCCATGGAAAACCTCAAAATCAATGATGATTCAAGGCTAAACATGATTAGAGAAAGAGATAATCTATTAAACACACAAGAAATGATGTAAAAAGGATCAAAGATCCAAACTTTCTTCAAGTTCTTATTATGTTTTTGAGAGAAAAGAAGTTAGATCTCTTAATGAGATCACAAGAGTATTTATACATAGGCTTGAAAGCCCTTGGAAACATAAAACAAAAATACTAAAATGCCCTTGGCCAAGTGATTTTCGACCAATGAGAAGCAAGGAGAAAGGAAGAAACTGAGCCACCCGGGTCAGCTAGTGCTTGTCCAGGCCGGGTATGTCCAGGCCGGGTATGTCCTGCTCGTCCGGCGTCCAGGCCTCATCCAGAATCAGGACGTGCGGGTCCTTGTCCTCGGGTGGTACTAGTCGGGTGTGCAGGCCGGTACGCGGGTAGGAGGAACTGTGGGACGTCCGAGTGTCCTGGTCCGTTCTCCCATCGCTCATCCCGTGCGGGTGCTATCGTCCGGGTGGTGCTGGACGGGTCCTGGATGAAGGCACGCGGGTAATGATGGACGAGTGGTCATGTCCGGGTGCCTCGTCCCGTGCGGGTTCTCGTGCTCGGGTGGTGCTGACCGCGTCCGTTCTAGGCTTTCAGCACAATCAGGACGTGCGGGTGCTTGTCCCCGGGTCGTCCTGGCCGCGTCCTGAGCTTGTCCAGGTAAGGTTTGATGGTTGGCCTCGGGTGTGCTCACCCGGGTGGCTTGACATGCTTCCACTCAATTGATCATAACTTCTCCAATATGATTCCAAATGTCTTGAAATCACTTCCATTGGAAAGCTAACTCAAACTGCCATGCCTCCACCAAATCTTAGCATCAGAAGGTATTCCTAAGGCCTCTGTCCATGTTCATCTTTAAACCCCTCTTTTTCATCACAAAACTCCCAAACATCTTCAATATCTCCAAAGCGTGCTCCAACACCTAATAGGGACTTATGAATGCAAAATGAGCCTAAAGATGCCTAATTCCTAATATAAATGAGCAAAAATGCATAAGATATGATAGCTAAAAACATGTAAATATGCAAGACATCAAGAGCTACGCTTAAGTTTTAGAATTGGGAAAAGAGAAATATATGACAATTTTATTTATAGTGAAAAAAGAGGAAATCCTAGATTTTACCATGGATCTAACAGACCCTCTTAAAATTTTCGACCACAGGTTTCGGACGTTAGAGATGCTCTTAGTGTTCCAAGTTAGTATGTTTATAGTTGCTTACATTAAACACATGCGAATAAGAATCAATAATTTATGTACCTCGTACTATGACGTGCAAACATTTATATTGCATGACGTGTCAGACGAGAATCACGTAGCTCTTTATAAGACAACAATTTTCCAACTTGCAAGGTTTGTGACTTTGTGGCTTTGTTCCGTCCATAAAATCACTACACTGTCGTATTGAAATCCGTCATATATTTAAACTCAAACAACCTTCATCCATATGGTGGCATAATTTGTTCTTGATTGCCAATGCATATCTCGAGTACTTCCCTCTGAGCTCCACTAGAATTGTGCAACATCACTCGTCAGTTTTTTCGTTACTCTCTTTGATGTTCGAAAACAGGATATTACATGATTTGGTAATGCAGTAACCACTGACTTTATGATCACCTCCTCCCCTTTCCTTTGTGAAGAATTTGAAAGTCCAACAATTGATGCTACTTTTTAGTCAGTTTAAAACTAAATATTTACTTTCTGAACCATCCATAATCTCCGGTAAACCCAAATATGATCCCATACTGCCGATATTATAGATCCCTAATATATTCCGTTGTTCATGCTATTAATAGGTTCCTCAATCTGTGTCCAGATTATATAGACGATTTCAGAAAGTTTATCCGCTGGCCAGATACTACCTCATATTCTTTCAGAATCCTTAAAATGGTTTGACATTCGTCTTTTTGTGTCTTGCAGAAAAAGAGACTATCATCGGTAAAGAGAATGTGGGAAATCGACGGGCATGCACTTGCTACCTTAATTCCTGTCAGTCGTCTCTCTCTTTCAGCCTTCTTAATATTCACAATTAAAACTTCCGTACACATAATGAATACTAGGGGAAAAAGTGGATCATCCTGACGTAAGCCTCCCTATGGGATTTTGATGGGCATTCAATAACACTCGATATTGTACCGATGAGATACATTCCATCATCAACTATAACCATTGAGGATCAAAACCCATTTTATGGAGCAATACCTGAAAAAGCCCACTCCACCCTTCAGAAGCTTTGTTCATGTCCGTTTTAATTGCTATAAATTTGTCCGAGCATGATTTATTAATCCTGAGACTATGAAACATTTTCTGAGCGACGAAAATACTTTTCAGTATTAGACATTTGGCCACAAAAATCGATTGTGTTTCCGAGATAAAATTAGGTATACAAACCCTTCAATTTAGGACAGAACACCTTAGAATAATCTTATAAAAGTTATGTTAAAACTATAAGATAAGTCAGTAACTATATCAAAGAGTTGTTTTGGATCAATGTTTTATCTAATTTTATTTTATTTCACATAAATCTGATATATTTTAATTTTTTGTATTTTAGTTTTCAATAAAAATATACCCTATAGTATACATGTAAAAGAATTTGTATGATATTGTACAATAACTTAAGAATCATAAAACCTATCAACCATAATATAAAACATATACAAGTATATATACATATTAATCCTAAAAATATCAAATTTAAACATGTATATAAAATTGCATGAAAATGAAATGATACTAAATCATAAATTGTTACAAAACATAAGTACTACATATATAATGAATTACTAATTATGAGTAAAGAGGACTGTATAATAAGATTATAAAAACTAATATAAATTAGTAACATATTAAAAAAAAATTCTACATAATATATTAAAAAATCTTGTACATTCATTATGTGAGTGATTTCTTATTGATATCCTTAATTTAATATTGTGTAACACTTCAGATTATATGATTTTTGTTTTCCATTCTTCGGTTTTAGGTTCTGTGATACATCCTGTATAAGTGTGCTTAATCTAGTATATATATTGTGAAATAGTAAAGTATACACTAATAAAATGTATAAGATCAATAAGCGGAGTCAAAACAACGGAATGCAAAACATTAAATGGTACCTACTTATTTGATGTAATAGATTATATAATGTAATAGATAGGACTTTAACTCCAGATGCTCCAATGACTCTTGAAAAATTCTAATATACCCCACTAATAAAAAATTAGTTTTTTAAAATTATTTTTAAATAGAAAACGTGGGTCCATGATATGTAAAGACTCATATACCCTTGACAAATTAGAATATCCACAAACACAACCTCTAATTTACCCACCCACCCAAAACAAATCGGATCTGACCCGATTATCTCCCCCAAACCCCGTCTCTCTTCTCTCTCTCGTAAAGTGGAGAAATTTTTTTTAGAGAACGAAGAGAAAAAGGGAAAACTCTTCTGAATTCTTCGATTTTTACTCAGAGAAAGAAAGATGGAGGAGAAGTCATGGTTTGGATTCCGTGGCTCCTCGATTAATATGTCCGTCACAAATTTCTGAGAAAGTCGACGGAATCATCAGAGAGATCAAAATCTTCAGCTTAGAACCTTGGGACTTGTGCTGTGAGTTTCTATTTTTTGTCCAAAATTATGAAAATTTTCTCATTGTTTCGTGATATAAAGTCTATATATCTCCAGTCAAATATAAGATCAAATCGAGAAATCTTGTTTGTACTTTTTGTCTCGTTGAGAAAACAACAACAATCGACAGAACATGAAGACGCCTTATGGGTTCTGGAAACTCACCTGGTAGTGTGGATGTCAAGGATCAGTGGGAACACTTGTCTGGATTTAGAGGTACGAGTTGTCATAAAAGGGTTATGGTATTCCTGGGGGGAAAGTAGCAGCTCTTCTGAGAAAACCAAATTAGAATGGATGATGCACGAGTTTCACTACACCCTCTTACCTGAAGTCTGAAGACAAGGTATTCATATAACACTCTTATCTCTTTGGTTTATGATCTGATTCATATGACTTTCTGGGGATGCTTGTTTTGTGTCAATAGTTGTTGTGCTAATTACTCATCAAGCTATAAATTATATATTAGTTGTTAAGGGATGTTTGTACCGACAAAATAGAAGTTGAGGTTTGTGCTTTGTTATGTGCTTTGTACAGAGAACCTATGCGTGCTTGCAGTCGGAAAGTTTTATTATTTATGGCTTTGTTATTTTATTGTCATTTGCATAGTTGAATAAATGGTTAGGTGTTATGAGAATGCTGTGGCTGTTTTTGATATAATCGATTAAACATCTTGAAACAGGTTAAATTGGGTTTTAAAAAGCGTGCCTTAGCTTTGCTAAGGCGTGAGGCGATCTCAGTTGGAGGGGTCATCGCCTTGCAGTGGTGAGCCGAGGCGTTTTTAGGAAGGCGACGCTCCACCACGCTTCACACCGCCTTTGACGCCTCACGCCTTGGACGACTCTGCAAAAAAGGGTAAGTTTCCATAAACCAAGACACTAGAATTTGACGTTTTAGATAACTATTAACATAACTTGATTTTTAGTTACCTTTTTATGTATAAGAAACTTAATTACACCTTATTTTATTTTAGAAACCGAATAAACTTAATCACAAGCCTTAAAACGCATCACATTAACCTTTAGGTAAAAATCCATTGATGTTTATGATTCAGGATGAGGAGAATGAAGTTGAAGATGACTAACCTTGAGTTCTTTTCAAGTTTCTTCATTTGTAGCTTTAGTGTAGGCTTTACTGTCGGGTAGAGTCAGTAGAGAGCTTGTGAGCTCAGACTCTATGATGTAGCTTTACATTATTAAGAGGCTTTTGTTGATGTTAGTTTTTGTGTAAGCACGCAAGCAAGTGAATCTAATCTCTAATTTATCAAAGCTTAATTCTTTCCTTCTGTCACTCTTTTCTTGGGGTCTGTCAAAAATTAATCTGTCTGAATCTAATCTCTTGTTTCACTAACAATTTTTTTGTGAGCTCGTGGGTGTATACTTATCCTCATTGTTGGTTCAGTATCTCTAAACTTTAATATCATTTGCTTTGATTTTCAGGTGGATGTCCAGTGGTGAAAGGAAACAAATAGTCATCCACACAGTGGTTCCATGTCCTCCAGTTCAAGATCTAGGATAAGAAAGAGTCTGTAGAGAAAGAAGAAAAGTCAAGAAAAAGAAAGATTGACAGAAGAAGAAAAAAAAAAGAAATTGAGTATTGTTTTGAAATTCTCTTCGAGGTAGTTAAAACTTGAATGTTTAAAACTTGTATATGTTGCAAAAGACATGTTAGAATAACTAATTTTATCAAGTTTATCATGTCCGAAAAGTTTATTAAATATTTCTTCAACAAAAACATTTTGTTTGTCAGTAAATATTAATTTCAATATTAAGTTGTGGTAATATATCACACTAAATTTTTAAAATTTAAAATTTGAAATATTTAAAATTTAAAATTTTAAAATTTAAAACCACTTATTTTCTTATTTTAAATTTTTAATAGAATTTATCTTTCATAAAATTTATTTTGCTCATATTAAAATAATAATGTAAAAAGTACTCATGTAAAACATGCATATATAGCACTTTAAAAAATATTCATGTAAAACGTGGAGCTGTTATATACACAAATTTAATATCTATCTTTGAGATAGTAATACTATCTTGCACATAGTAATATTTTGGCAAATTTTAAGTTTTATTAGTAAAACCATGTCCAAATGAAATATTTTTTTAGTAAAACCAATGATTTTATACAATGAATATCATTAAGGAAGATTATTACATAAACAGTTTACCAGAAATAAGTATTTTTATAGATTTTCTTTAGTATAATCTTTACATTCACATAACAACCATGAAAGTTAAGGAATCATTCTGGGAAAATGATAAATATTCCTAAAACTATAGAAAATAATATCTAACTAGTTTCAATATTCTTATTTACTATATACGTACATAGTCTATTAATAGATAATATATGGGTTCTATTTGTTATATATATATATATATATGTACTACTTGCAATATATTGGGATTTCAAATTATACACAATAAAACCAGTAATCCTAGTAGTCTGAATTACACATAATAAATCTAGTAATCCTAGTAGTTTTGATTACACATAATAAACTCAGTAATCCTAGTAGTCCAATTACACAGAATAATTCCAGTAATCCTGGTAGTCTGATTACACACAATGAAAACATAATAAATAAAAGCTCACTTATGGACTTCCACACACTTCATTAGTAGCTTGTCTTATTCTTCGGACTCTGTGTAACCAAATCAATCACATTATTGGGAATTGGTGTGTCAAATCGATCGAGAATATGTGATCTCCTCCACTGATTTCTTCAACACAATAGCGTGAATTTAATCTTCTCCTCCGCCGTCTTCCAAGATCCATTTATTTCAACTTGCAGTAGATAACCAAAAACGTCTTCATCATTCCAGATATATGATGACTTCTTCGAATACAATACCCATTGGAAAGTAACTAAGCTCCGCTTCCATCTTAGATTCATCTACCTTTAACTTTCTGCAAATACGCTCAACCAAAGCAGAGTATGTGACCTCTTCCACTTATTTCTACAACACAATCGTGTGAATTTCATCTTCTCCTTCACCATCTCCCGATATCCATTTTATTTCAGCTCTATCTTTCATATACGTAAAACCTTTATAAATTAATAATCTCTATAAATTAATAAATTTCTCCGGTCCCAACTTGGGCCTTGTTCAAAATTTGATACAAATCGATAAAATAATAAGATAATAGTTTTTAAAACATTCTATGTAAATATATGGTCCCATTAAAATTATAAATTAATAATGTATATGTATACCTATTGTATATAAGTAATAACCTATTATTATATTGTTTGAAATTATAAATTAATAATGTATATGTATACCTATTGTATATAAGTAATAACCTATTATTATATTGTTTATTTTATATTCACAATGAAATTATCTTATATTTTCGTAACATTTAATATATTTTGTGAGATTTAGTAATATTAAATCTAAAACAACATTTAAATTCTATGCAATCCTATATTATATACACCAAATAATATAATAACATTAATATAATGTCAAATTTCAAAAAAATAACAATTAATAACAAATTTTAAAATTAAATATTTTTCTTATCTTAGAATAAGCATATCTTAAAATAAGAAATCTAAATTAGGAAACTTATGTAAATTAATATCTCTATAAATTAATAAAATTTTAAAGTCCCAACATTATTAATTTATATAATTTAATAGTATTGTAGGACGATTTTGTTCGGATTTTACCTTATCCATGATATATAATTCATCTAAATGAAATTACACACAAAAAAATCATCAAAACAGACATAAATTATACCTTAAACCCCATAAAAACAGTTTTCAAAATCCTTTTTAATCTTCTAAAATATGCATCGAGTTTTTTTTACACAAGTCGAGATATACATTTTTAATAGTATTCCATTAAAATTTTCATCAAAAGCAAACATGAAATATACATGAAATCCATAAACACAGTTTTTAAAATTGTTTTTAATCTCTCAATATTTTCATCAATTTTTATTTTTAATGTTACCCATGATATAAAAAGCCATTTATATGATATTCCAGAAAACAAAATTCATTGAAAACTGATAGAATGAACTCTTCTTCAAGCTTCAAAATTATCAATAGATGATGGAGAAAATGAGCATTCACGATGGGAGAGGAAAGAAGAAGTGGAATGTGTGGACCAGCTTGAATCTGATTGATTAATGTTAATATGTGGGTCATTGTGGGAGATGAGGTAGATATGATATAATAAACTAATAGAGGGTTATTTGTGTAAGCACAATCATAAAAGGGTAGTGAGAATAGAGAGAGGATAAGGGGAATATTTTTTTCTCCAATAGGGACAGTCATTACTAAAACTGTAAATTTAGATATTGACAAAAAATATTAAGATATTTTTAATTTTAGATATTTTTAAAAATGATGGCTGACTTATAATATTTCAATTTGCTTTTATGATTCAGAGCAGTTTCAGAAAAGTCAAAGTTTGTTGTATAAACAAACGTTTTAGTAAAAAACTGTTTCTAGATAAAAAAAAAGCTTCTTGGTACATTCATAACAGGCGAAGAAGGTGTGAAACTAATGGGGACTAACGCGACATGAGAGGCTGAACCATAAAAATGTATTTATTCCAACAGTTATCTTTAAATTTATTTTAAAGAAAATTTATAATTACATTTAATTATAAATTTTATTAATAGTTTACCATAATCACTAAACTTTTGTAAATAAATAACATATACTATTTCAAAGATATAAAATAAAATACTTATGACAAATTATTATTATAATAAACGGTCAAGTATAATTATATATAATATATAAAGTGTTAATAATATATCTCCAATTGAATTTATTTTTACAAAAGTATAGCGATAAGTAACAAAATATGGTATATGATTTTTTTATGTTATTGTGTAATATATATAATTATAAAGACTAAAATAAAAATAATTAAATAGTGTTTTTTAAAAAAACGAATAATAGATTCTCAAATTTGAAGGTATACTATTCAGATTTTCAAAATTTAAGAGGACAAAAATCTTTTGGAGTATAAATGCCTTTAAAAATAAAAGGATAAATGACTCTTATGAAAATGTTCTAAGATATATATCTTCTTAATTAATTTTTAGGGATAATTTGGAAAATACCCTATTTAGGATTTGAAATTTGAAAAACACACTGCCTCTAATTTCTTTTGAAAACTACACTCTCTTTAATGTGAATTTACTTTTTACCCCAATTTAATATTTCAATAATTAATGCATAAATTCATAATTAATAATTATTTATAATTATTTATGTTTAAAATAAATATGTGTTTAAAGATAAATATGTTACAATAACAAAGATATATAAAATAAATAAAATTATGATTTGTGTTGAGTTCATCATGATGTTAATGTAGATTTTCATTTATTTTGTTATTTTAAAATAAATAAAATTTATTATTCAATATAATAAAATTTATAAATATATTAAAAAGATATCGGAAAGATATTATGTAGTTTAAAAATATATTATGCATATTCACTAACGATTTTTTCTTTTTTCTAAAACAATTTTTTAAAAAATATAATAAAATTGAGAAATATTAAGATTGGGCAATTTGGTAAATTTATATATAAATAAGTGTATTTTCCAAAAGCTTAAATCAAGGGTGTATTTTTCAAATTATAATCTTATTGAAGTGCATTTATCCAAATTTTCCCTAGTTTTTATCCGTGTTTTTTTACATTTCTTTGGTAGAAGGTTTTTTTTGGTTATAATCAAATGTTGTTTTCTATATAGTTTAAGTTTCCTAATTTGATGAATAATTCAAGTCATTACGATGATAAGTTACATTATTTTTTTTCAAAAAAAAAAAATATATATATATATATATCATGTTGTGCACAATTTCTAATGCTATTTCCATTATATTTTTATATTTATTTCCTGCTATTATTTTCTGTTTAAAATTAATATTACAAATAAATAAATAAAATAAGATTTTGGATTTCATAGGATAAAGCAATCTAGAAAAGCATATAGTTTAACTCTTTGATTGTAATTAGGTAAAATAGAAATGCATATTGGTCTTGAGATTTTGAACGTTTTGTTCAAATAAAAAAAATATTCATTGTATTTTATAAAAAAATAAACATATTTTTACTGATTTTTAGTAAAAACTTAGTTTAAATTTCTGTGCAAAATCAAAATTTGACACTTACTAATGTAGAAGTTTTATAAAAGAAAGTGATTAGGCAAAATATTTATTTTAGATTGTTTCTCAGTTTTTTTTTGGTCAACAGATTATTTCTCAGTTACATAAGCATGTTATTCCCTCTGCTTCATAATAAGTGTCATTTTAGATTTTTTTTATTCTGTTTCAAAATAAAAATCATTCTACAGTTCCAATATAATTTGTACATTAAATCTAAATTTTATCTATTTGAATAACTAATAAATTTTTATTTAAATTATTCTCATTTAAATAAACATACATTAGATAGGGATGCATTAGTCTATTATACAATTTTCTTGATCTCCATACAAAATGTCAAAGTAACACTTATTAAGAAACGGAGAGAGTATGTTATAGTTGTGTGCATTTTTTAATAGATAGTAGTGAGCGTTTCTCATATAACTAGACCATATTATTTTTAAAACTTTAATTCAGTTTAATTTGTATTCACGTTTAGCATTACCATGTAGGTTTTAGATTTCTACACTTATAAATGTGTTCTGTATAAGACTTATTTATTATTTTTTTGGAAAAGTTCTATATAAGATTTATTTATATATTTTGACAAATTATGTATAAGATTTAAAACATTTGATTTTCAAAAAAAGAAGAGAAACTTAAAACAGTTAAAAGTTGATTATATCAAGAGCATATCGGTCTTGAGATTTTAAGCATTATGTTCAAAATAAAAAATTTCTTTTATTTTATTCAAAAATTAAACATACATTTACTGATTCTTTTAACTGATTTTAAACATACATTTACTGACTTTTACTAACAACTTATTTTAATTTCTGTAAGAAACCTGAAAGTTTGACATTTACTAAAATAAAATTATATTATAACTTTGATATTATCGCATATGTTGCAAATATATGATTTTATATTTTAATATTATTTATTTTGTAACTCTATAATCTTATTGGTTAAGTTCTTTATTCGACATTAGTCATATATAATGATTTGCTTTATACATGTCACTTTGTCATACTAATATATTTTCACGTTCGATACAATAAATTAATATATGGAATAATTAAATAGAGAATCTCTTTCAATATTTTTTATTTCTGAAGTATGCATACAATAAATTTTAAAATTTTATTTAGTTATACTATAGAACAAATATTTATTTAGGATAAATTATATCTTCATATTGTGTTTGAAAATATTTTATCATCTATTATTTGGTATATTGCAAGATTTTATAAGTAAATACATCGTTCAGATTATTAATTTAGCCATATTATTTTAGTAGATTTTATACATGGAACCACAATCATGTTATTTTGTATATTTTATCGATATCTGATATTTTGGATGTTATGATATTAAGTTTTTGATTATTTTGTTATTAGCTAATATTTTTAAAATATTATACCATTTTGAATTTTACAACATATTTTCGTGTTGCATTTAAAAAAAAAATACAATTCAACATCTATGATTTTATCTTTTACACAATTTGGAATATTATCATTTAAGCTTAAAATATATATTTTTAATTGTATATTTAATCAATAGAAATTTATAAAATTACACATCGATTTTTGAGCCTGGAAATTATATGACTTGATTTTTTTTTGTTACTAAACTAATGCATTATTTTATTAAAACGGAAATTTTTGGTAAAATGTTTTCATTTGTTCTCAACATATTTTTCTATAATTAGAAATAAAAATAAAATTATATTTAAATTTGATTTCTTATTAGTATCTTTAATGATTATTAAAATTTTCAAATATTTCAAACAGCATATTCTGTAAATAACACTTAAACTAAATATCAGTTATATACTATTATATTTTGTATATTATCATTTTTAGATAATATATTTTTTTGATTTCAAAAATAAATATAGATAATATATAGCTTTAGATATAAAATTTAACATATTTTAACAATTTTAATTTTTGTATCGAAATATTACATAATTTTTGAATTTTGATCCTTTTACACGGTGAATGATATTTTAATATTTTTAAATCGTGAATGATATTTTATTTATTTATTAAATGAAATTAAAATTTTGAAATATTTTAATTTATCAATTCGAATTAAATTTAATATTTAAGTCATATATAACTTCTTTTTAATTCAATATAGAATATAATTATAAAATTTATAAAAAATAGCATAGAATTTAGTTGTTACTTTATAATAATTATTTTAAATTAATTTATCATAATTTTATATTACTAGTTACGAAATTAATGAAAGAATTACTTTAAAATATTTTAAATTTATATTAAGATTTTGTTAGATTTTTCTCAGCAGATTTTGTTATGACTAAAATTTAAATTTAAATTTACAGTTAAATTTTATTTATTAATATCTTTATAACTATTAATATTAGTTGATTAATATAAAAAGTTAAACATATGTAATTAATGATACAGACCTACTATGATCTTTTTATGGTAGATAAAAATGTTAATTCTCTTTTAATAGAGAATACTAGATTTTGACTCGCACTTTCAATGCGCGGAATAATTTTGTGATTAAAACTTTATGTAATTGTAGTTTATCGTTATTAATGTAGGCATGAGAATAAAATCTGTAACCTGAAATCTAAACCAAACCAAGACTAAAATAGACCTGATTTGTATCCGGTCTGAAATATAAGAAATACCAGAATGAGTCTTTTATGGTGGTACAATACATAGGGGAGGGCGTTCGGATACCCATTCGGGTTTGGTTCGGATCTATTCGGATTTCGAATTTTCGGGATCAAAGATGTTAGTCTCATTCGGGTATTTCTAAATTCGGTTCGGGTTCGGTTTGGAACTTTGCGGATTTGGTTTGGATTCAGATAACCCATTTCAATTATTTTTAAAAATTTAAAATTCATTATATACTTTAAATTTCTCAAAATCTATAAACAAAATAATATATTATATATAAATTTGAATAACATATGTCAAATTACCTAAACTTAACATATAAATTTATTTGGTTTGAATATTTAATCAATTTCGGTTCAGCTTCGGTACTACTTTTTTGGATCGGATTCGGTTCGGTTATTTGGATTTGGATATTTTTCCGAGCCCTAACAATACATATTCGAACACCAAATGTTATTAGTCGAACCCCAATGGGTAATCCAGAAAACCGAAAAACCCAAAAAATATCTGAAAAACCTGATCCAAATGTCCAAATTAATTGCGAATATAAATATTTGAAACATAAATATGTATTACAAATATTCAGTTCTATATTTATTTTGAAATAATATATAAAATAAGTAGTTAAATTGTAAATAAGTACCTTAAATATCAAATTCTATATAAATAAGTATTTATTTATTCTGTTTTGTTTTTTTTTTTTTTTTAATTTTGGAATTTACTTTGAATATATCTTAAGCAAACCGATATAACCCGAATCTGAACGATATATGGTTACTTTATGGATTTTATGATGTGATACAAATTAGAAACCAAAACCGATGTGTTATATCCGAATCCAGCCCATACTCATAAATTTACCAGAATGAGATATAGGAAATGATATAAATTAGAACTAAAATCCAAAATATTCGACCTGTATCTCAATGGGTACCCGAACGCTCAAGCCTAAAAATATATTTGAATGTCAAAAGTAAACTATATATTTTATTTTCTTCTTAAGAACTAATGAGAATTTTATTTTCATATACTATTTATAACTATAATTCATTTTTGTTGGGATATCTTTAAAAAAATATATTGATGCATATGCTGTTACAAAGCGAAAACAAATCTCATTGCCATTTATTGTTGGATATGTTGTTACAAAAATAGGTATACAATTTTATCCTATATTGAATATTTTTGATTGTTGGTTTTGAATATAAACAAATTTATTTTAGAAAATAATATTTTCCAAAAAAATATGTTTCAAGCTAACATTATGTTGGTTCTAAAGCGTTTAAGGTGTTAAAGATTATAAATATGCAACTATGTCTCTGAATATAAAACTTTGATACATGTGTGATTTGTTTGTTTTAATATTTCAGATATTTTAATCAATACGGTAGTTAAAGCTTGACTTTAAGTTACAATGTGAACCAGATATACACTATTTTAATACACATGTGGAAGAATGAAAAATTTTATTTAGTTATTTATGAAACATATTTTTTAAATAATAGATTTGTTATATTGTTCCTTAGTTTTAGGTTAAGGTGTATATTTAATATTAGTTAAGTTAGATATAAATAGAAATAATAGAAAATTTAATTAAATATAATGGTCTAACCTAGACTATTTGTAAGTAGATAAAAAGTGCTTCTGTTTTAATAGTATTGATATAGAAGGAATTACACTGAAAGACAGTTTTTGTTATGAATCAATTATGTGATCGACCCATAACCGGACCAGATCGGACCGGACCAGACCGGACCGGACCTGACCGGACCGTACCAGACCAAGCCCGATCCATGACCGGTCCATGAAGAAGATGGCGACCAGATAGAGAGAGAGAGGATGGCGGCCCAGCAAGAGAGATTCATGTTTATCTATTTCCTATTCCTAGTGGAGATAGGGTTTATCCTTTTCCTAGATAGACTACGATTTGTATATTTCCCTTATCTTATGAGTTTAGGTTTATCTCTTTATGTAAACTTGTATATAAAGGGACCTTTGGTCCTTGATATGAATAATACAGAAATATAGAATTCCATTCTTTCACAACACGTTATCAGCACGAGCTGATCTCAAAACCCTTCTCTTTCCCGTTTTGAATCTAAGCCACCATAAACCCTAATTCGGCCGCAACTTCAAACCGTTCGTTCTCTCAAACCGTAAGGATCCAGACGACGAGTAATATATTAAATTGAAGCTCACGACGAGAAGAATCCATCACCGCAAACCTCGAGTCAATCCAATCTCAGACGCGCCCTCACCCTCCGTTTCAATATGCGTCGCCGAAATTTCCCTAAAACCCTAATCCGGCTGAACCCTAATTCTTCTTCTTTTTACTTTTACTCTATCTCTCTTTGGTGACTTATCTTGTTGAGGTTTAAGTGTTCCAGCTTGAATCAAGCTCTGTTCGTGATCCAACAAAGACGTTCTCTAACCGTCTGATCCATCCGGCTCATCCAAGCGAACAGAACCACCCGGACGATCTGCTCAGCCTGTCCATCCGATAGCATCCAGCAGCACTCGATAGCATCCTGTCCGACCTGTCCGAGTTGTTCCAGTTCGTGATCCATCTTGGAGGTCCAGATCTACACTTCTAAGGAATTAAAAGGTAATCCTAAAACCTAAGAACCCTAACCTTGTGGAATTAGGATCTGGTTTAGATTGATTGAAAGTTAGATTGTTAGAACAATGGCTGCTAAGTTGCTAGAACTCATACTGATCCGATTTGCTTGCATCATCATATTGAATTGCCTTGCTTGATTAAATCGTATGATGATAAAGAATTGTTTGATTGCTTGTCTAAGGGCCTTGAAACCCTAGTTTTAAAATCGGAAACTTTGAGATTTCTAATCCGGCCTTGAAACCGGTTTGCCTCCTGATTTTAATTGTTAAAATTTATCTTATGTTTCAATGATTATCCGAGCTTGAAAATCGGAAGAGATAAGGTTTATCCGGCCTTGAAAACCGGCCTTGCTCTTATCCTCATCCGACCTTGAAACTCGGAGTTGATAAGCCTTATCCACCCTTGATTTCAGGACAAGTCTTTATCCGGCCTTGAAAACCGGTCATATCCTTATCCGGCCTTGAAAACCGGCCTGATCCATTGTCGACCTTTTAAACCGACCAGGTCATGATCCGGCTTTGATTGGTCCGACCTTGATCCATGCGTTTGTGATCTAACCTAGCCGTGTGGTTTAGTTAGTTTTATGTGACCTTCTTGTTCATGATTGATTCCGCACCATGGTCATATAGATTTTTTGATTTATAAATCTGATTTGGATCTAGATTGTTTGATTCACTTGTGATATGAAATCACTAAAGGCCTTGAAACCTTTAAACATTGAACTGATTTGTTTGATCATCGACATCACATATTGATGTGGCCGTATGGCCTTGTTTTGTTTTATGGCCGAGTGGCCTTATGGCCGAATGGCCTTGATCTCATTGTTGGCCGAGTGGCCTTATGGCCTTATGGCCGTGTGGCCTTGTTTTCATAGTGGTCGTGTGGCCTTGTTTCCTTGTATAGCCAAATGGCATGAGAAACTGTATGCACTGATACTGACTGATCATTGTTTGATATGATTCAGATGTCGAGATTCGAACCGTCGGATTATGATGCCCTAGATCTCTCTGGAGATAATTATCTAGATTGGGCTATGAACACTTCAACTACCTTGAAGTCTAGAGGACTCGGGAAGTGTATCATCTATGGCAATGACACCATTGCGAGTGAAAGGCACAGAGCCATAACGATTATGCAAAATCATCTCATTGAGGATCTAAGAGACGAGTACGAATACATTAAGGATCCTCATGATCTCTGGTATATATTGAATTCCAGATACTCGGAGCCAGTGTTGCAAAACGCCATGAAAGAATGGAATGCTCTGAGGTTCCAGGATTATGAATTCGTGGATGACTATCACTCTGCTCTTATGAGAATCACCTATAGTCTTAGACTATGTGGTGAAGTGGTAACCAACGAGGATATGCTAAACAAGACTCGTGACACATTCCATCCAAAGGAAGTGTTGTTATCCTTTCTTGCCAAAAGGTTCACCACCTATTATGAACTTTTCTATCATCTATTGGCAAATGAGCAAAGAAAGCAGAGAAGGATAGAAACCATCAAAAGATTTGATGAAGTTATGAAAAGATATTATGAGCAACGAGAATATGAGATGAGATCTTCTGAAGCTGATGAAGCTGAGAAGGAGGAATCCGAGTGGACTCACATGGGTTGTGAGGCTGGTTTATATATTGACTAAAGATAGTGGATTTTGACATTCTGAACTTATGTTCCATGATTTGGTTTTGTTTTCATTTTGACTTGTCATTTACAAAGCATTAATAAAAGTTGTTTTATCTTGATTGATTTGCTTGAACCCTCTTGACAAATGACAAATGAAAATTTGAGGTCAGTGAGTCTTAGACCACGCCTAAGGCATTGCCTAAAGGGGCATGATTTTGTTCACCCAAATGAAAGACCCATTGAGTTATAAGACTTGAGACTGAATGGTTTCCATATTGAGCCAATGGGCTAAGGAGACAGAAATGTTCCCTTAGATTATCAAATCGCCAAAGGCATATAAATTTAGAAGAGGTCGAGACTATACTCCCTACTGATCTAAACTATGCCAAGGATCAGTATGATAAGGAACAAGGGCCTAGGTAACCAGATTGGTTGACCAACAAAATTAAACACTTTATGGCATGACCGGATTAGCCATCCTGGTAAAAACTTGATGCGAAGTTTAAAGGCACAAAGAGTTATCCCATAGAATCTCACGTTGTGAAACATGTACACAAGGGAAACTCATGAGGCTTAATTGTCCCAAGCATCACGAAGTGGCAAAATGGTTTAGTGTCCTTACACAAACGAATTTATAGCATGTTCATGAGGGGGAGAATACACTCCCGTGTGGTCCATGACCATACTATAAAACACGAACATGAAAGCTTGGCCAAACAGAAAGTGATAGCCTGACCAAAAAGGCCATAACCCATAAGACATAAGAGCCTGGCCGAGCTGGCCATAACCTATAAGGCATGATAGCCTGGCCGAACAAGCCATAACCTATAAGATTCAGACTTTAAGAGTCTATAAGCTTGGGGACATCACAAAGTTCTACATGTATAAGAGATAAGATGCATCATGCCATATAAAATGAGCATAGATATTCCCATCTAAGTATGATAAAGGGTCATGATCCAGACACCATCCTAAGAGATTATGAATAGACCACCACAAACATATGTGCCGTCTAGGATGAAACCTCATAAGATGATGAGATAAGATTGGGAATATATGTTGGATAAAGAATATGTCTTTCTCCCACGAATTCTAAGTGACCATGAGCCAAACATGGGTGATCAGATTGTGGCCAAGGTACACGGATTACATACAAGATGAATCCGGCTATCCAACATTAAAAGGAGAAAGCTATAAGCTGGTAAAGAGTAAATGTGATAAGAGAAATGGATTGGTATTAACCGTCCTTGTCCTGGCAAGATCCTCGGACCAGAGAATGTGATACTGGACGTCCATACAAAGAAAGAAATCATACAAGATGATAGCCAGACAGATTAGACCCGAAAGAAAAGAAATGAATGACTAAGTCATACCAGCTTAGCACCACGAAATAAATGTCCTAGTAGAGACATGATCAATAGTAGAGACATGATCAAGTTGCTATAGTTTCTATACAAGATAGACCAGCATGTTCCATATATAAGGAACCTCGGATAGAAAGAGATAGGTGCTCATAATGATAGATCCGAGTTCACTAAGGAAACCAGACCAGACATGGAGACAAGGCTGGCCAGCTGAACATCTAAGGTACCAAACCATGTAGCTTGGGACGCCAAGATACAAGGTAGCAAAGGTCCTGGATAATGAAATCTCTAAATCGATTAGAACATGTATGGAACGCGATAGAATGCGATGGAACGCGATAGAACGCGATGGAACGCAATGAGACGCGATGGAACATGATATAAGGTGTCGACACATACATACATACATACACACAAGTGATAAAAATGCAAAAGAGAAAGCACTTGAGTATAAGATATAAAGCGAGGATCACGAACCCACGTAAGAGTACTCATAAAGAAAAGAAAGGAACGTGGGGTTTAAAGTAAAGAATAAGAGATGGGCGTATTGGCCATACATAAGAGAGACGCCATCCGACCAGTGGACAAATGAGTCTTGTGGAGGAAAAGAAACCGTGAGATGTAGGACATGAACATGTAGACAAGTGGTCGTCCATGTCCCTACTTAAAAGCATTCAAGGAATGGCTTGATTACACAAGGCTACCCACAGAGACTAAGGAACAAATTACAAGGAAATGAATTCCTATGTGGTGGATGCTACTGCACAGTATAGATAATGTCTGGAAACACATAAGAAAGATGTAGTAAGCAGTACATAGATCCCTGGATATAAAGGTACCTAAGAGCTAAGAGCTAAGACCTAAGAGATAAGAGATCTAAGAGACTTAAAAAGATGAGAAAGAAATTCTCATAGAACAGTGTCGTTCCTGAGCTGTTCATGGACTGAAGTAAATGCAGCTGCATATAATATGATAAGACTAAGTGATACTTAGTGAAAGGATTTCTATAAGGAACGATCATTCCATATATGAAAGGAAATCCCTTGTGTTTATACTGAAAGAAAGGATGATTAAGTTTGACTGATTCTTGGATAGGCTATGATGGAACTACAATGATCTATAATGGAGATCATAGCCGTGTATATATGTATTAGGATCTATGATCCAACGTACCAAGAACATAATGTGATATGGTCAGAGAATAAGAGGATGAATCCATCAGATTCACGACCAAAGGATCCATATCAACTAAGATCATGCCCGACCTAGTCCGGCCTTAATCATCTCGATCCTAGTCCAGCCCGTTCTGATCCGTTCCCTTTGGTCTTGTTCCGTTCCCTTTGGACTGAAGTAAATGCAGCTGCATATAATATGATAAGACTAAGTGATACTTAGTGAAGGGAGTTCTATAAGGAACGATCATTCCATATATGAAAGGAAATCCCTTGTGTTTATACTGAAAGAAAGGATGATTAAGTTTGACTGATTCTTGGATAGGCTATGATGGAACTACAATGATCTATAATGGAGATCATAGTCGTGTGTATATGTATTAGGATCTATGATCCAACGTACCAAGAACATAATGTGATATGGTCAGAGAATAAGAGGATGAATCCATCAGATTCACGACCAAAGGATCCATATCAACTAAGATCATGCCCGACCTAGTCCGGCCTTAATCATCTCGATCCTAGTCCAGCCCGTTCTGATCCGTTCCCTTCGGTCTTGTTCCGACCTGAAATGTCCAAGTGAGAGGAACGGCATATTGACCTAAAAGTGGCTTTAGTTTGAGGGACATCAAACTATAACATGACAGCCATTCATGAACAAGTTATGGACATATACTAAAGAAGGTTCATAAAGAAAGTTTGGTCAAAAGATATGAACGGAACACGCAATGGACAATAGTATGATCCGAATAGATCATGGATATACTAAGGCATTCATGGTCGAAATTTTATCTAAGAGAGATATACAATATGATCCAAATGGACCATGAATTTCTGAAAGCATTTATGGTCGAGATCCATTCAAGATGGATGCATACTCCCATAGAAAGTCCATATGTTATGGTTAAGAACCATAGAACATGTCCGACCATATTTATGAAATGGACGAAGTACAAAGAAGTACAAGTACCTCGAGAACTATCCAGCAATTGAAAGCCATTGCACGGAGTTACAAGTCAGGGGGAGTGATACATGTTGTACTCTTTTTCCTTCACCTGGTTTTGTCCCAATTGGGTTTTACTGGTAAGGTTTTAATGAGGCAACACCAGGAATGGTAAAGTGTATCCACGAGGTCCATATGTCTATGACATCTAAGAATGAGTTCATGCGTTATACTCTTTTTCCTTATCCATGGTTTTGTCCCACTGGGTTTTCCTGGAAAGGTTTTAACGAGGCAACATTGAGCATGTTACTGACCCTGGTTCATATCTGTCGATCAAGGGAGAGTGTTATGAATCAATTATGTGATCGACCCATAACCGGACCAGACCGGACCGGACCAGACCGGACCGTACCAGACCAAGACCAAGCCCGGTCCATGACCGGCCCATGAAGAAGATGGCGACCAGATAGAGAGAGAGAGGATGGCGGCCCAGCAAGAGAGATTCATGTTTATCTATTTCCTATTCCTAGTGGAGATAGGGTTTATCCTTTTCCTAGATAGACTAGGATTTGTATTTTCCTTATCTTATGGGATTTAGGTTTATCTCTTTATGTAAACTTGTATATAAAGGGACCTTTGGTCCTTGATATGAATAATACAAAAATATAGAATTCCATTCTTTCACAACTGTTTTAAGTTTTTTTTTAACATTATGAGACAGTTTGTACTACTAGGGTAGTTTTTCTTAACCAAACTCACTTTCTTGTTGCAAACTAACTAAATAACTTTCTTAACACGTGGACACAAAACTAGATAATTCATTATCTTTTTTTAGTTAGGAGACAAATAAAGTGGGCCCAAGTTTGTTTATTCTTTGTCTTCTTCCTCCTAAACTTCCTATTGTGTTTGTAAAATGAAATTTGTTGTTTTGAAATTTTATTTTAAGAAAACTTATATTTATTCATTGTCTCTATTATTTGATCTATTTTTAGAGATATATCAAGCTATATTTTTGATGGTGGTAAAATAGTGATGTATACGATGATGACATGGACGACATAGATTGCTTCAACCATATCGATGATTTGTATTTTGCAACTCATTTGGCGTTTTTGTGAGCAAAGCCCTCGCCCCTATTCCAAATCATCTTCTCCTACGGCGTTGAAACAACAAATCCGACATAGTATTCTTTGTCATCTCCTTGTTTCTACATCTCGTCATCTCTTCCGTCGCGTTTCTACACTATCTCTGCGCTGTGACTTGTTCTCGCCGGTGCGTCAATGTCGCAAGAAGCTCGAGACATCAATGACCACTTTTTGTTCTTTTGCACCTTTGGTCCTTACTGTTTTATATAATTTTGTGTTAACCCTAATTTTTCAATTGTGCATATGTCTACTTGAATTAAACCCCTAACTTCTTGATTGTTTGTTCCAATCCATCTTTACAATTGCACGGATGGTCCTTGGTTTTTCATTGCTTTTATTTTCGCCCCCCCCCCCAACATTCAAAATAAATATTTTTTCTTTGATTGAACCCCAAATTAATCAATTATTTGATATAATCCTTGTTAATGGTAATTAAACACATATATGCACATGAGACATTTAAAAACATCCCAAAATGAACTGAATGAACTAAAATCTAATGGTGAAAATAATTATAATCATTAGATAGGAATAACATAGAAAACCAATATGTACACCTTTTCTCATATACAACATGTTCTGTTTGGCTTTATCAGTTTTTGTTATTTTTTTTTGATATTTTCATCATGTGTTATATGTGTACAGCTTCATCATAAATCTTAGTGAACTTGTCACTTATCACAATCAACTACTTTTCTTTTGATTCACTTTTGATGTACATGTGTACTCGGCACATAATGTACTCAGCCCAGTTGTACACAAAACAATAATCTTTGTACATATAAACATGTTTTCAAATTGAATAAATTGATGTTGCAAGATTTTTGGAAAAATATTTTAGGTCGCGAGCAGTTCTTCGATGAAAGCTAGTTTTGAAGATTTGATTTATATGACAAAAATTTAATAAAACATGGTTTCCATTCTACATACGCGATCTTTAGTTTGACTTGAGCTATTATGTTATTTATTTTGGTATTTTGATTAAAATCAGACGATTCACTTATAATGATGTACAATTTCACCACAAACCTTGATGGATTCATCACTTATCACATATAACTACTATTTTTTGATATACCATCGATGTACACCTGTACAAATCACATGGTGTGCACCTATTCTCATATATACTATCTTTTGTTTGACTTGATCTATTTTTGTTATCTTTTTATATTTTCATCATGTTTTGTATGTGTACAGTTTCATCATAAATCTTGATGAATTCATCACATATCACAAACACTTAATTTTCTTTTGATTCACTTTTAATGTACATGTGTACTCGACACAATGTGTACACAGCCCAATTGTACACAAAACAATAATCTTTAGTTGATTCGATCTATTCTCTTATTTATTTTGGTATTTTGATTAAAAACAGACAATTCACTTATAATAGATGTACAATTTCACCACAAGCCTTGATGGGTTCATCACTTATCACATACAAATACTATTTTTTGATTCACCATCGATGTATATCGATGTACAGATGTACAAATTTCTTGGTGTACACCGATTCTCATATATACTATCTTTTGTTTGACTTGATCTATTTTTGTTATCTTTTTATATTTTCATCATGTTTTGTATGTGTACAGTTTCATCATAAATCTTGATGAATTCATCACATATCACAAACACCTAATTTTCTTTTAAATCACTTTTAATGTACATGTGTACCCAACACATTGTGTACACAGCCCAATTGTACACATGACAATAATCTTTAGTTGATTCGATCTATTCTCTTATTTATTTTGGTATTTTGATTAAAATCAGACAATCCACCTATAATACATGTACATTTTTACCACAAACCTTGATGGATTCATTACTTATCACATCAATTACTAATTTTTTGATTCACCATCGATGTACACATGTACAAATCACATGGTGTACACAACCAAACTGCTCACAAACATCATTCTATCGACATGGAAGCATGCTTTCATATTGAAAGAGATTGTTAGATATTTTTTTTATTGATGATAAGACTTTTCTAAGGTCCTAATCAAATGTTGTAGAATACAAGATGTCAATCCAATTCTAAGAGATTCTAATGCAAAGGGAATGCAAGTCCATGCTTAATCTGAGTGCAATCAAGATGAGGGGATGATTATGAAACTAAGACAATATTAAAAATGCAATAAAAGATTGAACTTTCTTTTCTCAATGTGGCAAGGGGGTTCTTGGGACAAGGGAACTGACTTTGGGTGATCAAGATTCAATCCAAGATGCTAACTTTTCAATCAATCTAATTCCTTATGCCTAGACAACAAAACTAAGCAAGCTCTATCTCTAGATGGATGCTCCTTTGCTATGATCACCCAAGTACACCAAATCTCTTTGGCTGTAATGATCAAAGCAAGCATGGAGAATGAGTCTAATAGCAATCCTAGCTCTTTTGACAACTAATCTCTTAGGCAAAACAAGCTAAAAGCATAGATGAGTTGGTTCAGGCATTTCATAGAACACCTTTCGGGCATGAAATGCCTATGGCTCTATGTTTGAGAGGCCAACCCAAATATAGCAAGAAGAACACCAAATCAATGCAAGGAGATGATAGATCTAACACTAAGCACCTTGGATCTACTCGTAATCACCCTTAGTCTCCCAAGCCCATGAACCCTAGATAGATCTACTCACTAATACCCATGGAAAACCTCAAAATCAATGATGATTCAAGGCTAAACATGATTAGAGAAGAAGATAATCTATTAAACACACAAGAAATGATGTAAAAAGGATCAAAGATCCAAACTTTCTTCAAGTTCTTATTATGTTTTTTTTTTTGAGAGAAAAGAAGTTCGGTCTCTTAATGAGATTACAAGAGTATTTATACATAGGCTTGAAAGCCCTTGGAAACATAAAGAAAAAATACTAAAGTGCCCTTGGCCAAGTGATTTTCGACCAATGAGAAGCAAGGAGAAAGGAAGAAGCTGAGCCACCCGGGTCAGCTAGTGCTGTCCAGGCCGGGTATGTCCAGGCCGGGTATGTGCTGCTCGTCCGGCGTCCAGGCCGTGCGGTCTCTCTAGGCCGGGTGTGTTCGGCCGCGTGGTCCGTTTCCAGAAGCTAGCAGGACGTGCGGGTGCTATTGGCCGGGTAGTCCTGTCCGGGTGTCTTCATGCGCAGCTTCATCGTCCGGGTGGTACTGGCCGCGTGTGTCTTGGCGTCCAGCAGCATCAGGACGTGCGGGTGGAAGCAGCCGGGTGAGGGAGCTCGGGTATCTGCTGGTACGCGGGTAGGAACGGACGGGTGCGCTAGGTCGGGTGTCCTGATCAGCTCGTCCATCAGTTCGTACGCGGGTGAGGCAAGGTCGGGTGCGTCCTTGGTCGCGTCCAGTCCGTCCGTCCCTTGTCCGTCCCGTGCGGGTGAGTCTCCCCGGGTGTGTGCACCCGCGTGTCGTCTATGCTCCCATCCCGTGCGGGTCCTCGTGCTCGGGTGGTACTGGCCGCGTACTGAGCTCATCCAGCATGATCTGATGATCTGGCTCGGGTATGGTAACCCGGGTGGCTTGACGTGCTTCCATTCAATTGACCATAACTTCTCCAATATGACTCCAAATGTCTTGAAATCACTTCCATTAGAAAGCTAACTCAAACTGCCATGCCTCCACCAAATCTTAGCATCAGAAGGTATTCCTAAGGCCTCTGTCCATGTTCATCTTTAAACCATTCTTTTTCATCATAAAACTCCCAAACATCTTCAATATCTCCAAAGGGTGCTCCAACACCTAATAGGGACTTTTGAATCCAAAATGAGCCTAAAGATGCCTAATGCCTAATCTAAATGAGCAAAAATGCATAAGATATGATAGCTAAAAACATGTAAATATGCAAGACATCAACTCCCCCACACTAGACCTTTGCTTGTCCTCAAGTAAACTTTTCAAACACAAGGGGGGTGGATGCAAGGATGGGAACAAAGCCAAAGGAAACACTCATAGCACTCAACCTGACATCGTAAAGAAACATAGCAAATAGCATGAGCAAACTCTTTTATTATGCTCTAGCTTCACAAGGCCTATCAGTTACTCTTATATCTCTACACAAGATGCAATGCCTATCAACCAACATGTTCTCTTAACCAGCCTTCACATTGATTCACACACACACACAAGGTGAAGTCTCACAAATGGGCACATGATCTCAATCATTTGGCTTGGTGATCTAATGGTCTAATATGGATGAAAAGGAGGGTTCAATGCATCATTTCAAGGTGGCAATCACTCAAAAATCAAGGAGCTTGATCAGTATGCAAAATTTATCTAAGACTAGGAGCAATTCATGCATACATGGATCCATCCTCATCATTCTACCCAAATCCTAAGTGATTACAAGTTCTACACCCCTTTTAATTCATCCCATAACCCAAAATGAAGATATACTCACATCACTCACCCAATGAACATTTTCTTTTTCATGATGCTACCTCTAAGGACCTCTATTCACATTCTAAGCTCTAACTCTTAAATCTTTCCTTCCCCACTATCTTATTGAATCTTTCTTTTTTTTTCTTTTTCTTTTTCTTTTTTTTTATATATGCATGAGGGGGAAGGTCAAAGACTTCAACTAAGAGCTTTTCATTTCATTTTTTTTTATTTCTAGGTCCCTAGGGTTTTTTTCTTTATCAAAACCTTTTTTGTTCATCAATCTCAACTTTGTCATATCCCCAAACCCAAAATGTAAACAATTAGGTAACAAACACTTCACTCACCATCCTAGAAGCTAGCTCAAATGATGACCCTATGCTAGCAAGAGATGAGAACAAATCCATGTCGCTCCCAATACTCTCAAGATTTTGCACATGACAAGCTATCAAAAGAGGCCTCACTCAAGCAAATCAATGTAGGCTTCAAGGAATGGATAGGGTTCAAGGGTAAGGGGGTGCCATTTGGGTTAACAAAGGGTGGTATAATGGAAAAAGATAACCCAAATGTGTATGAGATCCATGATCAAGTATGCAAATGCCCATATGCAAGAGAGATTAAGTTCATTCAAGTTTAAGTTCAGGATGGAGCTGGTCTTAAGAACAATGCCAATATCAAGCAAGCAAGCAAGTTTCAAGAAGAGTTTTCAAGGCTTAAAGCATGCAAGCTTTTCAAAAGATGCTTAAGCTACTTGATATGTTTAACTAGGATGCCAAATTCAGTGCAAACGAGTGTTCTTTACAAGGCAATGCTCCATATGCAAATGAATGCAACCTATATGCTCTAGACTCAATCTTAAGGATGCAAGTGATGCAATCTACATGATTCAAAAATTTAAAAATTTTTAGATTTTCTATGCACTTATGATTGTACAATGCAATGCATGAGACTCAAAAATCACAAAGCAAACATGATCAAATATCCGGTACCTCCCCCACACTTAAATCACACAGTCTCTGTGTGAGTAAGAGAGAAGGAGATACCCCAACAAGATAAAAGCAAATGTATATACAAGAAGGGTTGGAGTAATACCACACAAGGAGATTTGGGCATGGTGCTTGTGTCATGACTAGAAGCTGGCTTGGTTCAATGCAACTAGAGGAGGCTGCTACATGGATCATAAGGCTTAGGTGGCTGACCACCTTTCTTCTCTCCTCTAGTACTTGGAAAAACCTGAAAATCTTGACCACTTTTATTAAAAACTTAAAAGGAAATTCGAAATTGCAAAGCTATATACAAGGATAACCATGGGACTTCCTCCCAAGTGAGCTTGTTTTGAGTCACTTAGCTTGACTACCTTTTCTCTTTGACTAGTGAGAAGGAGGATCCTTCCCACCTTCAAGTGTGATGGTGAGGATCTGAGAGAGAAGCTCTTGAAGCTTAATAGGGTCATCCTGGAGCTGAGGAGTGATGATGGCTCTAGCACTTGAGAATGGTGTGGACCTGCCCCTATGCTTGATCTTGTACTCAATGGCTCCATCCTTGAGCTTCTTTGGATGGAGAGTGAGAGTGTGTGAGAGCAAATCAAGATGAGGCTCTTTCACTATCTTCTTCTTGCCATGAGTGGTCCTTAAGGCTCCAGCCATCCCCTCTCTTTTAGCACTTTCCAAGTGCTCAACACACAACTCCTTAGAACACTCTCCATCAAGACCCTCTTTCTTACCTTCGACCTCTTCATCTTGGGGCTTCTCAACAGCTTGTACATCACAAGTGATTGTCCCACAATAGTCTGATTCGAGTGGAGGCTGGAGAGGATAGGAGACAGCTTTGTTGACATGCATGAGGGTGACCTTCTTGTTGGGAAAGTCAATGCAAGCTCCAACTGTTGTGAGGAAAGGAGTGCCAAGGATCAAAGGGACTCTTTCTGCAGATGCCATCTTCAAAACAGTGAGGTCAATAGGTATGATGCAGGATCCAATCTTCAAGGGAAAGTCCTTGATTATGCCAAGTGGGGTTGTAGAAGAGGAATCCCCAAAGGTGAGAGGAGGAGTATCTGTTTCCATGCTTTCAGTCCCAATACTCTGCACCATGTCCAAGGAGATGACATTCACACTAGCTCCACTATCAACAAGAGCATCATCCATAGTTAGTTTACCAAGAGAGCAAGACAATGTGAAATTCCCTTGAGATTCAAGCTTAGGGAGGGACTTGGGAGGGATTGGTGGATCAATCTTCAGAAGTGAGATGTCCAAAAGTTCAGCCACTTCAGCTTGGTGGGTGAGAATGTCCTTTATGAGCATCATTTGGACATGAGCAGCATGCATATTGCTGATCTCTGGAAGCTTGACTCCAATATCACTGAGGTCTTTTCTGAATTTGGAGACCACTTTTTTCTGAGCTTTGGTGAGAAACCTTTGAGGGAAAGGGAGCTTATCATATGGTGATAGCTCAACCTCATTGTCTTCTTCCTTCACTTCTTTCAGCTTGGGGTTAGCACTCTTCTCAATTTGTGTCTCAACCTTAGGCTCATCAATCCTTCCTTGAACCTTCTTATCAGCTCTCTTCACAACTCTAGCTTCAGCTGTGGCCACAACCAGTCTCTTATCATGTTCAATCTGATTTCCAAGCACTAGCCTCTCAATCTCATCAACATCATTCTTATGATCACTCAATGCAATCCTTGAAGAAGTGGAGATGATAACATTGCAAGTCTCCTTAGGGTTATTCTCTGGTTTTCCTGGTAGAGATCCCATTGGATTCTTGGATGATGAAGACATGGATGCAACTTGGCTCTCCAAAGCTTTGAGATGAGAAGCAAGTTGCATGTACTTGTTGTTGAGGTCAGAATAGGTGCCATCAATCTTAGCATGGATGTTCTTGAACTCATCACCAATGGTCTTAGCATTTCTTTCTTGAACTTCTAAGAGTTGCTTGAACATGGGCTCCAAATTTGAACTTGGAGCCTGAGCTGGAGAAGAGCTTCCTTGGGGCTGAGTAGGCTGGTTTACTTGGTAACCTCCTTGGTGATTGTTGTAGTAAAGTCTTTGCTGGTAGTTGTTTTGGTATTGGAAGTTGGGCTCTTTCCTATACCATGTGCCATTAGAATTGATGAAGCACAGCTCCTCTTGACCTTCTACACCATGAACTTCAGTAGTCCTAGCAGGTTGTTGCTGTTGCTGGTTCCCAATGGAGTTAAGCTGTTCTTGCTTAGCCTTCTCTACAAGAAGCTTGTCCAACTTTTCTTGGAGAGATTTCAGGGCCTTTCTTGTGTGCGGATGATCTTCATCAGTGCCTCTGTTGGCCCTATCATGCTCCTCACTGTAGACTGAGTCACTCCTGGCCATGTTTTCCACCAGCTCCTCAGCATCCTGCTCAGTTCTGCCCAAGAAGAACCCATTGCTGGTTGTGTCCAATCTGCTCCTGAACTCTGGTAGAGCACCTCTGTAGAAGGTACTAAGCAAACTCTCCTTGGTGAAGCCATGATGTGGGCATTGAGACCAATAGCCCTTGAACCTCTCCCATGCTTCACTAAAGCTCTCAAGGTTCTTCTGCTGAAAGCTAGAGATCTCATTTCTGATCTTGACTGTTCTTGAGGTAGAGAAAAATTTCTCTAGGAATGCCCTCTTGCACTCATTCCAAGTAGTGATAGAGTCACTTGGAACAGCCTTCTCCCATAGATGTGCCTTGTCTCCCAAAGAGAATGGAAACAACCTCAGCTTGAAAGCATCTTTAGAGACTCCATTAATCTTGGAAAAGCTACAGTACCTATCAAATGTGTCCAAGTGATCAAGGGGATCCTCCACAGCAAGGCCATGGAACTTGTTGTTCTCAATCAAATGCAGCAGCCCTGATTTGATCTCAAAGTTGTTGTTCTCCACAGCTGGTGCTCTGATTCCCAACCTATGACCATGAATGTGAGGTTGGTCATAGGCTCCAATGGCTCTTGCTTGGCGTGGTTGGTGATGTGGCTGGCGTGGTGGTCTAGGATTGTCAGCTCTTGGACCATTGTCCCCTTGGACATTACCATCTTGAGGCAGATTCTCCATCTCAAACCCCAACCTTTGAAGATGAGCCTGTTGCTCTACTTCTCTTCTTTGTCTAGCTATCTCCCTCTCAAGTGCAGCAATCTCTTCAACAGTAGGAACCAAGTTGGATGCCCCTCTGCTTCTTGTGATCATACACCTGAAAGTCAAAGATAGAAGAGGCAAGAACCAATATCACAAGATACAATAAAAATAAAAATGACTTAGTCTCAAGCAAATAACTAAATCCCAATGTCAAAATCAACTTAGAACTTGGCAACGGCGCCAATTTGATGATAAGACTTTTCTAAGGTCCTAATCAAATGTTGTAGAATACAAGATGTCAATCCAATTCTAAGAGATTCTAATGCAAAGGGAATGCAAGTCCATGCTTAATCTGAGTGCAATCAAGATGAGGGGATGATTATGAAACTAAGACAATATTAAAAATGCAATAAAAGATTGAACTTTCTTTTCTCAATGTGGCAAGGGGGTTCTTGGGACAAGGGAACTGACTTTGGGTGATCAAGATTCAATCCAAGATGCTAACTTTTCAATCAATCTAATTCCTTATGCCTAGACAACAAAACTAAGCAAGCTCTATCTCTAGATGGATGCTCCTTTGCTATGATCACCCAAGTACACCAAATCTCTTTGGCTGTAATGATCAAAGCAAGCATGGAGAATGAGTCTAATAGCAATCCTAGCTCTTTTGACAACTAATCTCTTAGGCAAAACAAGCTAAAAGCATAGATGAGTTGGTTCAGGCATTTCATAGAACACCTTTCGGGCATGAAATGCCTATGGCTCTATGTTTGAGACGCCAACCCAAATATAGCAAGAAGAACACCAAATCAATGCAAGGAGATGATAGATCTAACACTAAGCACCTTGGATCTACTCGTAATCACCCTTAGTCTCCCAAGCCCATGAACCCTAGATAGATCTACTCACTAATACCCATGGAAAACCTCAAAATCAATGATGATTCAAGGCTAAACATGATTAGAGAAGAAGATAATCTATTAAACACACAAGAAATGATGTAAAAAGGATCAAAGATCCAAACTTTCTTCAAGTTCTTATTATGTTTTTTTTTTGAGAGAAAAGAAGTTCTGTCTCTTAATGAGATTACAAGAGTATTTATACATAGGCTTGAAAGCCCTTGGAAACATAAAGCAAAAATACTAAAGTGCCCTTGGCCAAGTGATTTTCGACCAATGAGAAGCAAGGAGAAAGGAAGAAGCTGAGCCACCCGGGTCAGCTAGTGCTGTCCAGGCCGGGTATGTCCAGGCCGGGTATGTGCTGCTCGTCCGGCGTCCAGGCCGTGCGGTCTCTCTAGGCCGGGTGTGTTCGGCCGCGTGGTCCGTGTCCAGAAGCTAGCAGGATGTGTGGGTGCTATTGGCCGGGTAGTCCTGTCTGGGTGTCTTCATGCGCGGCTTCATCGTCCGGGTGGTACTGGCCGCGTGTGTCTTGGCGTCCAGCAGCATCAGGACATGCGGGTGGAAGCAGCCGGGTGAGGGAGCTCGGGTATCTGCTGGTACGCGGGTAGGAACGGACGGGTGTGCTAGGTCGGGTGTCCTGATCAGCTCGTCCATCAGTTCGTACGCGGGTGAGGCAAGATCGGGTGCGTCCTTGGTCGCGTCCAGTCCGTCCGTCCCTTGTCCGTCCCGTGCGGGTGAGTCTCCCCGGGTGTGTGCACCCGCGTGTCGTCTATGCTCCCATCCCATGCGGGTCCTCGTGCTCGGGTGGTACTGGCCGCGTACTGAGTTCATCCAGCATGATCTGATGATCTGGCTCGGGTATGGTAACCCGGGTGGCTTGACGTGCTTCCATTCAATTGACCATAACTTCTCCAATATGACTCCAAATGTCTTGAAATCACTTCCATTGGAAAGCTAACTCAAACTGCCATGCCTCCACCAAATCTTAGCATCAGAAGGTATTCCTAAGGCCTCTGTCCATGTTCATCTTTAAACCCTTCTTTTTCATCATAAAACTCCCAAACATCTTCAATATCTCCAAAGGGTGCTCCAACACTTAATAGGGACTTATGAATGCAAAATGAGCCTAAAGATGCCTAATGCCTAATCTAAATGAGCAAAAATGCATAAGATATGATAGCTAAAAACATGTAAATATGCAAGACATCATTTATCATGTGTATATGCTGCCAGCCAAAAATCTATGTACACATGTAAACGTGTACACATGTACACATACATACTTACATGTATGACCAATAAGAAATTTTAATTATAATATCTATCTAATTACTTTTTAAGAATGAATTTATTTATCTATTACAACAATAAATGGTAAATTATCATTACAACAACGTACACAAGAAATGACTGTTACAACTTTGATATGTTATGTTTTTAATGGTATTAAGCATCTTATTTAGCTCATTTTAATTATTCTAAGATGCTATATATATTGTATATAACAGAGGCTAAAATACACATTTGGAATAGGACCAAACCAAAAAGACATTTGCAAATCAGAAAAAAAAATTGGGACCAAAATGAAATAAACAACAACATGATTACAAAATCAGAATCACTTGGTTTAGATTGCACAATTAAAAGTTTCGGGGCAAATTCTTGCAATAACCTGAACATATTAGAAGTTTGAGACAAATTAGAGAACAAGTAAGAGTTGGAGGACCAAATGTGAAAATAACCAAAAGTTGACCATTGTTGTTGAGATGAAGCTTTCTCTTCGATCTGGGGCAAAAGTGATGATGATTCCGGCAGCCACAACTCTGGTTCCGAGCATAACGGTCACAACTAGGAGGAAACAATGCGGATTGCAGTAGAGTTATGTCGGAATGGAGCTCGCGGTTTGAGGTTGCTGCCAACGAAACTCTCCGATTGCTCCATCATGTTTTGTTTTTTCAATCTACACTGGAGTTCTTTAACAGTTTGCAACGGCGCCATTTCTTTCATCGCCATTTTTGTCGCGGTAAGCAATTGATACGATATTAAAAATGGTGAAGAAGATGATATTAATGTGTGGATCCTACTAATTATATCTTAGGTACATTAGGGCATCATTATCCCTGGGACAAATTTAGAGTTCTTAGCATTTTTTAACTATTATTGTTAGACTAAGATACAATACTAAGATACAATAGCAAATGTGTAGATTATTGGTAGAAACTTTATGTTGTCTCTTAACTTAAATTCAATTCATAGAAACATTTTGTTCCTTGGCTTAAAACAACCACATGATCAGTCTTCAGACAAGAAAATAGCATGTTTTATTGAATTGAGTGTTTGCTGTTCTAAAATACCACCACCATCTTCGCCGCCAGGACAAAACTCCGTCAGTAAATAGAACCATTTCGGAGAATCTATGGCACCATAAAACGTCGGGAGGAAAGGATGGTCAAGCGTTTCGAGAATCTCTCTCCGTCTTCGCTTTACCTTCTTTGCTTCGGCTCGCGAGTTCCTTCTTATCCATAACCTTAGCGGCCAAGAGCGGTAGTTCGACGGCGATTACGGATTTAAATTCAGCTAAGAAAACAGAACCGATGTCTCCGGCGCCGAGGCAGAGACGGAATCGGAGATCTGCGAGGGAGAGAAAAGATCTGAGTGAGGGAGGAAGTTTGGCGGAGGAGAAAGATGCCGCCGGAGTCAGAGCTGCGGCGGAGGAGGATGAGCAAGAGCCGGAGCTAGTTTCAGAGGAGGAAATAGGCCATACATGAAAGAGAAGAGATCAAGTTTCAGAGGATTGAAGAAGAGTAAATCTGTCTCATTACGACACTTGCCTCCGAAGGACGCGGACGAAAAATTCTTATTTAGCTAACGTCCTTCTTTTATTTCCCTAATTTTGATTTAATTTTTGCCTCATTAATACTAAGATATGTGCTAAGCACCGCCGATAAAGTTGGCCTTAGGAAAAAGTGTGTTAGGAGTAGAAACTGCGTTTTAGTGTTATAAAAACTCAAAAACTGTCCTAGAATGTAAAATACTCATTGACATATATACGAAGACAAATAACTTTTTTACGGGGGACCCGTAAATTAGGCGCATTGGGATTTTTCAAAAACACGCCCGCGGGCCCGACTCTGTGCAGTCCACATGCACCCAGGAAGTATATAATAATACGTGGGCTAATAGTGTAGTTGTGATGACAACTAACTGCTGACAACTCTTGAACTTTATGCTTTAATCAAATTTCTGTTGTTAAAAAAAAACAATTAATTATATATTTGTACTGCCTTGTTTGTATGCAGTCACATTCACGAGGACCACTTGGAGTTGTTGAAGACTGAGAAAACTTACAATTTACACACGTTGTTGCTTTTCGTACGCGATCGATACACCTCAACAAGTCTTGGTGTGTATTTTTGTCAACAAAATTGTAATTCAAATATGCTCATAAATATTTGTTTATATGCTACTCCTGTTAAAAACGATAAAAGATTCCTAAACAGTGGATCCCGTGATAGGTGATTATGATGGCACGTTTCTCTTTAGATAGCATTTTGCTCGGTCCACGAGAGGCAAATGATAAAAGATAAAAAAAAACAACCGCTACTTAGGTCATTTCCAATATTAACACCAAATTTTTGAAACTACACTAAATTTGATGTTTAGTATATTAATTCTTTTATCATCTCTAACAATAATAACATCAAATTTTATACATACTATTTGATGTTTTCAGTTTTATTTTTATTTTTTAAATTTTTTTAAGTCATTTGTAGTTAATAAATATTAATTTTATCACATTTAGATTATGCAATTCTCTCAAATAATACATTTCTAAATTTTTGTGACCAAAAAAATCTCCAAAAAAGAAAATGACCAAAAGATGGTTTTATTAAAAAGACAAAAAACATTTCTACCCTTTGCTATATAGATATATTAATATAAATAAATAATAAAACATAACAAATAAATAATAATAGTTTTTAATGGTTTTAAATTATATGTTTTCAAATTCAATTTTAATAATTTTTTCAATTTTTTTATTTTTGAAATTCTGAAATTCTTTTTGAAATTATTTTCAAAATTTATAATATTTATTTATTAATTCCCTCCCCTCCCAAAATCTTCATCCCTGAACTCTTTTTTTTTTAAATAATAATTATATTAAATCAGCCCAATAATAGGGATCGGAACAATGTTACATCCCTAACGCGATGCTGGCCGGAGAAACAGAAAATACTAAGTTACAAGCAAGAAAAATAAATCGGAAAAATCCAAAACAAAGCAACAAAGGAGACAAGGTTGAGGAAAAGAAGACAACAGGAGACAAACTCCTCCTCTAGGTGAACACTGTGACTTGCAAAAGCAGATTCTGGTGACTTCGCAAGGTCGGGGTGTCCAAGTCGTCACAAGACCCATCTCTAGAACCCACCTATTAAGTCACCCACAGAGGTGTTCCGCGGCCCCAACTCAATGGCGTCATAAGAAAAAACCGCCTCCAAACCCTAAGCACCACAAGCTTCACACCTCTTTAACTCCTCACGGGTCTAAGATACAGTGTTCTCCTCCACTCAAGGTGATGAAGAGATGATTTTAGGCCGGAGAGAAACAACTCGAAGGGAACCGTCATCCACTCACGAGAGATTCGCCGTCACTAAAGCTCAAACGCTTCAATCAGAGACCAAACATCTAGCCCTGATGGCTGACTAGCAGTTTCTGGTGAACTCCCCGTCGTCTTCTAACAGGGTGCAACCACCGTATTACTGACGAACCACCAGAGCATCAAAGTTACATAAGGGCTCTCGCGACACGAGCCTACCCGATTTCGCATCGAGGTGAGAAGCCGGATGTAACATATCCTGTTCAATTAAGCCCGAATCCGAGTTCCACACCTTTGCCTCACTGGAAATCTTGCCGCTTCTCCAACAAGGCCATAGATCTGACACCAGACAGATGATATCTCGACAAAGAAGAGTCGCGAGCATATCGAAAGCAAGAGAACGCAGGCATGAAAACTAGAGAAATAGAATCAGAGAGGAGGGAGACTGGCGGTGAAAGGAACAACAACCTGCTACAAAGGATTTTCATATCTAGGGTTTCTGCAAGGAGAGAGTAAAAAGAGAAGAGAGAGCGTGTTGTCTTCATTAAATCTGATCAGTTGTTTTTTTTGTTGTTTTTTTGCTTTGGGGATTTTTTTGGTGGAGAAACTAAAGGCCTATACACTACAAGAAAACAGCGGTATTCTGACGACATTCCGACGGAAAATGAAATCCTCGGAATATTCCGACAAATTTCCGAGGAAATACCGAAGAAACGCAAAACTTGGTTTCCTCGGTATTTCCTCAAAATATACCGACGGAATTTCGAGGAAACCTCAATCCGTCAGTATATTCTTATGGAATATCGAGGAAACATTGTCCCTCGGAAAAAACCGACGAAAATCCGAGGATATTTTATAGCCGTTAGAGAGCCGTTGGGGAATTTTTTAAATTCCGAGGAAATTCCGAGGAAGTAGCTGTTGGCGTCGGAATTCCGTCGGAATTTCCTCGGTCTGTCGGCAGGATTTCATCTATAAATACAAGCACCCCCCTTCCTCTTCATTCACTCCATTTCTTCATCCCCTCTTACTATCTTTACACACGAATTTTATTGAAAAAAACATGTCTTCTTCAAATTATTTTCGTTCTTGGATCGATCGACCTCATTTGGATCCGAACACGAGATTGCTTACAGAAGAATACCAACGAGGTATAACCGAATTCATGAGGTTAGTTCACCGACAACCGGAAGCAGAAACAGGTATGTTAAGATGTCCTTGCTCTAATTGTAAAAATACAAAGGTTATTAAAGAGTGGGATGTTTGGACTCATCTATATTTGAGTGGGTTTACACGAAGTTACAAAATTTGGTATCATCATGGAAAAACTGATTATGAACATGGTAGTACTAGCGAACCTCAGCCGACGGTTAGATTAGAACAACCAATTAGAACGGATGTAGATTATGGTGTAGGTACTGAGCAGATGGTAAATGATCATTTTAGAGGGGAAGATTTACCCAATGCAGAAGCTAGAAGATTTTATGATATGTTGGTTGCTGGAAAGCAACCATTGTACGAAGGTTGCAGAGATGGTCATTCAGCTTTATCTTCTGCTACAAGACTGATGGGCATTAAAACAGATTATAATTTGGCTGAAGACTGTGTGGATGCGATGCTGATTTTGTAAAAGGTATTCTACCTGAGGATAATGTAGCTCCTGGTTCATACTACGAGGTTCAGAAACTCGTAGTTGGTCTTGGTTTATCGTATCAGGTAATAGATGTATGCAGCGAAAACTGCATGATTTATTGGAGGGCGGATGAACAGCGGGTTACATGCAAATTTTGTGGGAAGGTTCGTTATAAAGATACGAGTGGAAGAGTTCCAGTGCCATATAAAAGGATGTGGTATTTGCCTTTGACGGAAAGGTTGCAGAGGTTGTATATGTCTGAACGCACAGCGCAACCAATGAGATAGCATGCGGAGCACTCAACAGATGGTGAGATTAGACATCCTTCAGATGCAAAAGCGTGGAAGCATTTCCAATCAAAGTATCCCGACTTTGCGTATGATAGAAGAAATGTCTACCTTGGATTATGTACTGATGGTTTCAGCCCGTTTGGCAAGAGTGGAAGACAGTATTCTCTATGGCCAGTCATTCTTACACCATACAACTTACCCCCAAACTTGTGCTTGCGACGAGAGTTTTTGTTTCTCTCCATTCTCGTTACCGGACCAGAGCATCCTAAGAGATCACTTGATGTGTTTCTTCAGCCACTAATATATGAGTTGCAACAACTATGGGCTCAAGGTGCTGAAACATTCGATGTTTCGTGTAAAGAAAACTTTCAAATGCGGGCAGTACTAATGTGGACAATAAGTGATTTTCCAGCATATGGTATGTTATCTGGATGGACAACGCATGGAAGGCTATCATGTCCATATTGTCAAGATAACACTGATGCTTTCCAACTAAAACACGGAAGGAAAACGTGTTGGTTTGACTGTCACAGGAGATTTCTACCACATGATCATCCATACCGTAGGAGTAAGACTTTGTTTACGAAGAACAAGCAAGTGTTTGATGGTCCATCTGAGGAAGTTAGTGGGAAAGGTTTGAAGACACAACTAAGAGATTTTGGTGCAGATAGGACGCCAGACGTAGGTGGACATGCGCGTTTTCCGGTAGATGGTGTTGGAGACCTACATAACTGGCACAAAAAAAATATTTTCTGGGATCTGCCATACTGGGAGGATCATCTGCTAAGGCATAATTTAGATGTCATGCATATTTAGAAGAACTTTTTTGACAATCTCATGAACACGATCCTTAATGTTCAAGGTAAAACAAAGGATAATTTGAAGTCAAGACTGGATTTAGTCGATATATGTGCTCGTTCAGAACTTCATGTTGATGACAATGGTAGGACTCCTTTTCTCATATACCGACTTGATGCAGAGGGAAAAGATGCGTTCTTTGATTGGATTTCAAACGATGTGGAATTTCCAGACGGTTACGCATCTAATTTGCGTAATTGTATCGACAGAAAGGAAGGAAAGTTTATTGGCTTGAAAAGTCACGATTGCCATGTAATGATGCAGCGCCTCCTTCCGTTTGCCTTCAAGGAACTATTACCACGAAATCTTCATGAAGCAATTGCAGGGATAAGTGGTTTCTTCCGCGATTTATGCACGAGATCAGTGACTGTTGAAGGTATTGAAAATTTGAAGACTAACATAGCCGTGATTCAGTGCAACCTTGAGAAGATATTTCCTCCCTCATTTTTTGATGTTATGGAGCATCTTGTTATTCACCTGGCAAGAGAATTGGAACTTGGTGGTCCTCTGCAGTATAGATGGATGTATCTATATGAGCGGTATATGTTCCATTTGAAGAAGATGGTGAAAAATTTAAGTAGGGTGGAAGGTTCTATAGTCGCACAGATGATCAATGAAGAAACTTCAAACTTTGCCGAGTACTACTTTCCAGCAGAAGTTCAGACCAAAAACAGAAGACCTGCTCGGCATGATGATAGAGGCGAACGGGCAACATATCATGTTACGGTTCCAGACATTTTCACAGACGTTGGACGACTTAGCGGAAAATCAAAGGACTGTCGACTTACTGAGCAGGAGCGCAGTCATTTGCAAACATATTTGCTCACCAACTGCGAAGATGTTCTTCAATATGAGAGGTAAATAAATTAGCTTACAAATTTTTATTTTAACAAGTTAAAATTTAAATCTTAATTAATTACATTATTGTCATCATATGTACAAGATTTTCATGGCAGAAAAGCGGTTCGAATATAGATATACTATGACCAATAGGAATACATGCAGAGCATATTCCTTGTTCCTCGGAATATCCTCAGAAATTTCCGAGGAAATTCCGAGGAACAAGGAATATGCTCTCCTCGATAACCCCCCTTCAACCGTTTAAAGTGTATTCTGAGGAAATACCGACGGACAATTAAAGGTCTGTCGGAATGTCCTCGGAATATTTTCATTAACCGGGAAAACGAACCGCCTAAAATTTCGCGAAAATCGAATTAAGTGAATTCCGACGGAATTCCGAGGAATCCTTTCCGTCGGAATTTCGGGTTTTATTAACCCGAAACGGTTCCTTCTTCCTCATTTCTCTCCTCTTCTCCTTCGGCCTCCGTGAATCTCCGACTTTCTCCCTCCATTTTCACCGGCGAAACCTATTCTATCTCCTCTATTTCATCTCCAAATCATGTAAGTCCTCAATCCCCATCATCCTTAGTTGTTTGATTAGGATTTGAAGTTAGTTTTAGGGATTTTAGGAGTTTTAGATTGTGATTTTGTTAGGATGATTGATAGATAGGGGAATTAGATGGTGTTGGTGTTGATTGTGTTGTTGTTGATTTACAAAAATTTTTTGATGAAAATTATCAAAATCAAAGGTTTTTTGTATATAACAACATTTTTGTATTTTACAAAACGTTTTTTGTATATAAATTCGATTTTGGATTTATAAAAGATGATTTCATAAATATAAAAATATTTTTATATTTATTTAAACTAATTTTGTATTTTTAAACATTTTTGGATTTATAAAAATGTTTTTATATTTATTTAAACTATTTTTGTATTTTTAAAACATTTTTGGATTTTTAAAAATATTTTTTATATTTATTTAAACTATTTTTGTATTTTTAAAACATTTTTTGGATTTTTAAAAATATTTTTATATTTATTTAAACTATTTTTGTATTTTTAAAACATTTTTGGATTTTTAAAAATATTTTTATATTTATGTAAACTATTTTTGTATTTTTAAAACATTTTTTGGGTTTACAGGTCTAGTGATGATCACACCCGGCCTCGACCTCGTCGTCCCACATCACGAGGTCGTGGTGGTACGGGGAGGCAGTCTCTGGGTTCGTCCAGCCACATTCGGGATTCCGCATCTCCCCACAGCTCCTACCATACATCTCCCGCTCCATTTTCCGCTCCCGCTGCTGCACCCCCTCCTGCTCCTCCAGTCGTTCCGGGAGTGATGACTATTGAGCAGTTGGTTCGACAGCCCGGTCATGACCATCTTCCCTATCTCACTTCGTATCCACAGCGACGGGGTCAAACATGGTAATTAAACGTCTTTTTTTTCTTTAAAATTTGATTCATTATTAATAATTTGTTCCTTATATTATGTTCGACCGATCCGGAAACGGGATCAACGCATGGATCAACCGTATGATGCACTTGGCCCTCGACAAGGGACATCCGACTTTCATTGACTTCGATTACGACAAGCAACAGCTGTGGTTTCGTCAGTTTGCGGTAAGTATTCTAATTTTTTACTTATATTTTTAATCTTTAATACAAAATTTCTACTAATTGTGTTTTTTTTTTTCCAGCAAGAATTCAACTGGGATGCAGATCATTCGCTCTTTATCTATCACCACTTCGTCCATAAAGTTATGGACAACTATGGGAAGCAGATCTACGAGTGGAAGCAGAAGTGGCTCAAGAACAAGGTTGTTTTTAATTTATTAAACAATTTTTTAATTTATTAAACTTTTATTTTTATTTAACTATTTTCTATTTTTTATTTATTAAAAGGTCCCAAAGTCGATCAACAACACGGTCTGGGACGAGTTGTGTGTGCATTGGAATAAGAAAGAGACGAAAGAAACTTCCTCCACCAACTCCACCAACCGCAAGAGCGATCGTAAAGGGAAGGGCGTCTTCAAGCATAACTTGGGTGCCCAATCTATTGCAACTCTGGCGGATCGCATGGTAAGTTCAGTCTCTTTTTCTTCAGTTATTTAAGTTTTGAAATATTTTTTTTGTGCATTTCTTCTGATTTCTAATGTTTGTTTAATTTATGTTTTTTTCAAGGCGGAAGAAAATGATGGCGAGTCGGTTGATGATCTCGCCCTAATGAAGAGGGCGTATACCAACAAGAAGACCGGGGAGATTGATGATGGTGTTGTGAGGGATGTGGTCACCCTGGTCCAAACTCAGGTGGAAGACGAAGTTTCTCAGCTTCAAACCGAGGAAGACGATTCGACGGCTTCGACCATGTCCCGGATTCGAATCACTGAAATCGTTGAATCGGTAAGTTTTTTTTTAAGTTCAATTCATTTATTTCTTGATTTTTATTTTATCATCTTTTCTATTATTTAAATTTGGTTATTTTCTATTTCAGTCGGTTCCAAAGAAGAAGGGATGTTTGGTCGGTTTGGGTCGTCGCTCCCGGTCGGTTCCTCCTTCTGCTGCACCACCGCCGTTTGTTAATCAAGAAGTACTTATGGATCAGTTGAAGGACAAGGATGATCGCATATCTGCGTTGGAGGCCATGATGGCGACTCAGCAGGCGGGCTTTGAGGCATAGAAGAGGCAGAATGAGCAAATGATGGAGATGATGAAGAGGATGTACCCGAACGAGGTGTTCCCGAACGTGCAAGACCCGTAGTTTTTTTTTCAAAAACTTGGAATGTTTTATTTTGATTTGTACAACTTTGAATATTATCTAATATGTTTTCAATTTTAATTTTAATTTTAAATTTTCGAATTTAAATTAAAAAAAAATATTTTTTTTAAAAAAATATTTTTTTGTAAATTCCGAGGAAAGGTTCCCTCGGAAATTCCCGACGAATATTTCCTCGGAATAAATCGTCGGAATATTCCGAGAGAATAATTCCTCGGAATTTACCGAGGGTCTTCTTCCTCGGAAATTTCCGATGACTGTTCCAAAGAATATTTTCTCGGAAACTTCCGAGGTCATATCCATCGGAATATACCGAGGAAATGCTCCCTCGGTATATTCCGAGCAATATCCCGACGAAGAAGTAGTCCTCGGAATTTCCTCGGAAATCTATTTCCTCGGTATTTCGTCGGAATTTTCCGAGGGAATTCCGAGGAAAATTGACTTTCGGTGGAAATATTTCCGACGACACTTATCGTCGGTATATCCTCGGAATAGCGTTATTCCGACGACATACCGACGATTATGACCGTCGGTATGCCGCTGTTTTCTTGTAGTGATAGTAAAAAAAAATTCTTTGGATTATTATTTGAAGTGATAAATAGTTATAGTCATTTAATGATTTATTTTGAAAATAAAAATTAAATTATTTTAATTTTTAATTATGTGAAAATAAACTAAATATAAATAATTTAATATATAGTTACAAATTTGATAGTAGTTAAACTATATTAATAAATGAAACATAAAAAATATGTATTTTAAAAATTTGGTGAGATGATGTAATACTATTCATATTAGACTAAACTCGATGGAATGCTGTGTGTTTTGGTTAGTATGAGATTTACGTTATGGGGTTTTTCTTTATGGATTTTTGTACATATCCATTATCGTGTTTAGCTAGGGTTTGTATAATAGGAAAATAGAAACATTGTAAAAAGTTAAAGGAAATAATAGAAAGAATTTCCAGATTGTATATGGTATCAGAACATACTTAGAAATCATCACTGTTCATCTATTCACCGTTCATCTCAATTAATGTTCACCGTTATTATTGGTCGTCATGATTACTGTTCATCGCGTTGCCGTTTATTGTGATTACTATTCGTCACGATTATTGCACCGTGTTAGTCTCCATTCAACAAATGCAGAAGAAATTATAATATTAAAAAATAAAATAGGCTACGTGTAGGATAATTTATATGATAAAAAGTTGATCTGCAGGTAAGGGGAAAAAATGACGGGACAAACACAAGGGACCAAAAAATGCTTGTCTTTACTTTTTTGATTAGTGTTTATCTTTACTATTTTTTAACAACCCATTTTTTCTTCTTTACCATTAAATATTTTATCCTATTCCATTTCTCTCGTTCACAAATTAGAAATCCTTTTAAGTGTAAGTTTTATTTATTTTTATTTATAATTTTAAGATACAAATATATAAAATGATATATTCTTGAGAAATTAGGATGCATACCAAAGAATTCATGCCTTATTAGCTATATACCAAAGTCTACTGTTTTGACACTGTTTGCTTTTTCTTTGGACTCTGATGCCCCTAAATGAACGTAAAGAACTCTACAATTTTGGTAGGTGATATCTTGCAAAAGATTTGATGTAATCTTATCTTCTGTATTCATATCTTTTATTTCTTCTTACATTTACATAATTTTTTGTTCTCAATCCAAAGTTTTGAAATTCGAAATCTTTCTTTCCCAATATTCTCTCACCTACTCCAACTTGTAATTGCTTAAATCATCTTTTATATTTTCTCTCCATTATATGATAATCATTCACAAATCTTCTCATGTCAAGCTTACGTTATTTTGGTTTGATATTTTTTGTTTAGATGAATGGTTTTTATGCAATAATAAGGGTCATACTCGGGAAGTGCACTGATAAAAATCAAGTTCCGGCTGTGCACTGGAATCTCAATCTCGTCACCTTTACTGCGTCTCCTGTGAATCTCTCTGCCATTGCATCTCTTATGAAGCTCTCGGTCGCTGTGTCTCCGGTGAATCTCACGTCTGCGATCAAGCTATTCACGCTCTGTATCTCCGGTGAATCTTTCTTCTCTGCATTTTCGGTGAAGCTCTCGAGTATGCATCCATGGAAGAGCTTGAAGAGGGACTTGAAGGATTGTTCAAGGTATACAAGCTAGGGTCTCTTGGACTCTGCATCTCCGGTCTAGATCTTCAGCTCTGCGTCTCAGGTGGATTTCTCCGTTACAGCGTCTCCGGTGAATTTCTCCGCCACTGCGCCTCCGGTGAACTCTCTGCTGCTGCGCCTCCATTGAAGCTTTTTGCCAGTACGTCTCCGGTGAAACTCTCAATCACTGAGTCACTGCGTCTCTGCTTGAGATATAATATGTGATGTATGTGTCTTCTATCGGTGAAAAAAGCAAACATAATTTAGTTTGTTTGATGAACAACATATCTACTCCTAAAGGACTTTTTTTTAGGATCTCTCGCTAAAATCAAAGACAAGCCAAAAAAATCTTTTTATTTGGATAATTAAATTTATTACCAACTCGAAAAATTGTTAACCGTAATTTTATTAAATGGATAAGAAGAAAAATTATTGCACCGTAACAACAAATTATGGATAATTGAGTTATGTTCTCAATATCGTTAACAAGCTATCAAACAAGTTACACATCCAACTACAAAATTAACAAGCAATTTTATATCATAGACTGTAGGAGGTTTAGGGATTAGACATTAGGGTTTGGGTTCAGGGGTTCCTATGGGTTTAGGGTTTAGTGACTAGGGTTTGGGTTCCAGGGTTACTATTGGGTTTAAGGTTTAGTATTTTAGGTTTAGGGTTTAGTATTCAAGGCATTGGATTTTTTTGGGTTAAGCGTTTATTAACCTATGTATCCGTAATATAGATCAAACAATCAAATTGGCCGGTCAACAGTTACAACACTCGGTTCATTCAGAATGTATCCGGATAAGTGGAAATTTTAAACGTTATTATTTTAGGTGAACGGAGATATTAACAGGTTAAATCGATAGTAAACTATATACGAATTTTGCAAACCATGTTAAAAGTTCTTATAACAGGCTTTGTAAAAAAATCTCATCGGTTACAAGAATGATTATCAATTTAAAAATAAATTTAACCAGGTTGAGCTTTTCCCTAACAGGTTTTTTGTAAAAACAGTTTTTTATCAGTTACAAGAAAAATTATCAACCTAAAAATGAACTTAACAAGGCTAAGATTTTTCGTAACCGGTCTAGTAAAAACAATCCCTCATCGGTTACATAAGATTATCAATCTAAAAATAAACTTAACCAGGCTAAGCTTTTCTGTAACCAAGAACCACACCCAAAAGACATTCTTGCTTAAATTTGATTATATACATCTATATCACTTGAATTTAGAAATCTCCACACCCTCATCAGTCCCAATCCCTTCAGACGACTTCTCTTCCCCCCCCCATCCAGTTGTCATTCCTCTCCCCTTACCAAAATCGGATGCATTGATTGACCCTTCTTCTTCGAAACATTGAACAAAACTGGAAAATTAAGACTTCGGTGGAACACAAAGGTCGTACTAATTCAACACAACTTTTTTTAACACCTCTGATTCAAAAAAAAATTAAACAAGCTTTTATAAGCAAATTCAAGAAGATAAAGATATTCTAATAGATAGCAATTGAACTTTCCAATTCCATCGTGTGAGGAAGAAGAAGATTCCAATTAATGAAATGTATAGAAATTTACCTAAAGCTTGAAGCTTTTCGTTTTTGCTTCAACCAATAGGTCGTCCTCTCCTCTTCAACAGTAGGGGAGGTTCCCCCTTCGCCGGAACTACCACTGTCTTAGCTTACTGTGAAAAAGAACGTTTGGGAACAAAACCAGTGACGCTTCACCGCTTACGGTCAACATCTCCTCGGTCCACCTCTTCTCTTCTTTGCACGCTCTCTTCCATGTTCATGCTCAAGCCGTCGGCTGATTCTGCTCTGTTTTTGGTGACTTTGATGAGCTTGTGGGGTTGTATACAGAAGTATATCGGCGCCGGTTAAGGACAACTGCATGTTTTAAAAATATGTAGAGGCCTAATATCTAAACCAAATCTTTCTACTGTAGTGTTAAATCTAACTAAATCTTTTCTGTCAGACTCTAATCTTAGGCCTCTAATATCCGGAAATTGAGTTGTCACGCTAGAGGGTTGTTTTCGTTTTTGTAATTACCTTCACCATGACACATTGAAAATTTTTTCCTTCTTTCCTACTTACCTAATTTCGTGATCTTCCTTTGTTTTTAGCCTAAATTGCTCTATATTCTTTATATATATATATATATATATTAAATTTTAGTAAATTTCATAACCACTTATATTTAATTTACATATTAAAAAAACTTATATAATTTTGATGTAGAACATTTTATACACATTAATTTTTATCTAATACTAAAATATATGGGACAAGATAATTTTATTGCAAACTAGAGAATTTATTTCAAATACATAATGGACAAACAAAAATATTCCATATTATTTTTTCAGTTTCATTGTATGATGTAGTTGTATTTACTTTTAGGTAATATTTAAATTTTCTTTGTATTATTAAAATGACAATAATAATTATTAGAATTTGTATTTTTGTTTTATATATTTAACTTACAAATATATATATTATAAAAAAATCGAATAAAGATACCAAAAATAAGAGAAACAAAAATACTCTTTCTTTTTTCTAATTGTTATGAAGTTTCATATAATTTTAAATTTCACTATATTTATTAAATGATGATATTTATTATTTATATATAATAAGTTGTATTTTGTTTAAATATTTAATTTTCATTAAATAATTTCATCATTTATTTTAATTATAATAATTTAATAAATTATCATGATATGCATTTGTTCTGCTTAATCTGCATTTATGTTTGATCTGCATGATTACTATTCATCGGTCTTGCTCAGACAGACAACTTTCACGCGTTTTACTGTTCATAAGATTTGATTTTTTTTTTTTTTTGTGTTCTCTGTTTGATTGGATTGTTAATTGGTTATTGATAGAAGAGAAGAACTTTGATACGAAAGATCTGTGGAAAACAGTCTAATAAAAGTTGAAGAAACAGCTGTAGAATGCGTTTCATTAAGACAGAATAGTTCGGTAGCACACACGTTTGTTGTGTCATATACTATTATGAAACAAATCGATTCATAAGCCAAATATTTACATATTGTTTTTTTTCTTAACATTTAGATGAACATATAGTTTCTTAACATTTAAATATTTTATTAAAAATATATATTAAATATTTTAACAAAAAAAAAAAAAAAAAAAATATTTTATTAAAAATATTATTCTGCACAACATCTAACTCTATTTTTCCACTCTTATTTTTTCATGTATTATTTGTCGCTAAAAAGTATCATAACAAATAAGTTAAAAGATCATTTTAGAGATAAATAAGTTTAAAGATTATTTATACTGTTTCTTAACATGTAAATATTTTATTAAAAATATTATTCTGCACACAACATCTAACTCTATTTTTCTACTCTTATTTTTCATGTATTATTTACCCCTAAAAAGTATCATAACAAAAAAGTTAAAAGATAAACTTTAGAGATAAATAAGTTTAAAGATTATTTATTTGGATCATAGGATAAGAAAACGTAAAAAGTAACAAATATCAAAGCTTCTGAAAACATCATTATTAAGAGTTTCTTAACCCAAATTAAATATAAATATGTATGGTTAAAAATATAATTAAGAGATCTTTAATACATATGATCTGAAAATTCAAAAATATACTTTTGAATGAGGATTCCCAAATTATAATTTTTCCAAAAATTCTCTTATTCTTACAAAGGATTTTACTAAAATTCATTAATGACATTTGATTCTTTTGGTTTTAGGCATGCAGATATACCTAAATAGATCAATAAATAATGGGCTTACATATATTTATAACTTATGTTACACTTAAATTTAATATAAATATTATAAGTTTAAATATTGGATCTACATACATTATAAACTATATATAAATTAACAAATATAATGACATCATATATATATTTTTTAATTTGTATCAATGTTCAAAATAGATCATTCAGATATTATGCATATTTCAATACAAACCAAAACACTATATCCTACATAATATATCATATACATATTTCAATATCATTTTTGTATATAATATCAGATCAAATATGAGTATAGAAACAAAAATTTAAGAATATTATTTACTATGTCACTTTGTACATAATATTAATATGGCAATTACGAGTGTGTAAGAATATTCTAATAGTTATTATAAAATTAAATTTATAATCTAAAATAAAAAAATATAAATTTATAATAGGTTATAAAAACGAAAATAAACTAATACTATCAAATCAATACGTTTTTATGTTATCATTTTTATTTGGATGACATAATAAAAATTTCATCAAAGTTTAAAGAATCATAATTTTATGTAATATTAAAAATATATAAATAATTTAATCAAAAATGTTCTTAAAAAATATCCGATATTTTGTGCTTTTATCAAATCAATGGTATCAGATCACATGTTAATAGAGGTTTTTACTGAGTTCTATTGCATTTTTAATTTACAATTTTTTATTAAATCTAAAAAGGATTATATACAAGATACCGGGTCTACCGGTTCAACCATGGATTTGGGTCGGACATAAAAACACTTCTTAAAACTCAAACATTTTTATAAAAACATTCTTAAAACTTTTAAATTATTTGTTTGCTAATAAAAAGTCATAAATTCATACAAATTTTACTAGTAGCTTCTAAATTGAATAGATAATAAAAATAGTGTAGATTGATGGTTAGAACTATGATACATGTATATGACAAGAAAAGTCGTTTTCAGTTTAAAATCGACAACTCATATCATTACTACATTTCATATAATAAGAACACATTGTTCTTCAATATATAATATTTATATTATTAGATCATACATATCATCTTTAAATTTATTTTGAACAAATATATATTTTGAAGAAAAACATAAAAACTCAATTGTTATGATTTGAAACAAAATAATGGTAATTTATAACGGATTAATAAATGAAAAACAAACTCGCGCTTTTTAAACGCGGATCAAAATCTAGTTAGACTATTATTATTGGTAGTTTCTCATCATTGAAGTGATTAAAATTAACTAAAAATACGAGAGAAATCAAAAAAGATCTTTTGTTTAAAAACTCTCCTATGAAAAACTCATACTAGACATGTCATTTATGTAGTGATTTACATTTTATTTTCCATTGCCGATGACCATAGAGGTACCAAATGCTTTAAAGTTCATTGCTGTTTTGGTTTGTTATAGTATCCTTGTTTGCCAAACAAAACTGGTGGCTTCTTTAAAATCCACAATATCTGCTTACAAGAGTATGTTCTATTATTGAAATTTACAAAGTTCCTCTACTAGAAGCCACTAACTATGCTCGGAGACGCATAGTATATGATAATAAGCCTCTTAATCTTGGCTTAACATGAAAATGCAGAAGATGGTAGGAAGCCTACTAACGTTTGAAAAGACAACTGGCTATATACAGAACATCCAAGACCACGAAAAGGAATTGGAATCGTCACATCTAGTGTGTATATTAGATGTGGAATAGTGAACTTTTTTGTGAAACATGGTCCCATGGTTACATGGAATAGCAAAGTTGATGTCACTCAAATTATTCTAAGGAGTGAATTACTCTCTCAAATAAGAGGTTCATTTATAGTACTTAGGGATCGAATCCACAGAGAGCTAGGCAACATAAAAGATCTAATCAGAATGATTAAGCTAGGTTGATTATGATTAAATTTAAATAGCAGGTTTTGAGCAAGGTAGTTACTCGGTTGATTTGATTGAAATTTTGAAAATTAATAGAAAATAACTAGACTTAGGGTTTCTATTCAGGTAATCTGGATTATAATGCTATAGATGCCTAACAGTTGTTTGCATGATATTACAGGGCTCAACTTATAAGAACAAATCGATTAACTTTCGCTTGTTTAGATTTGTCTATTGACTATTTCTAATGATCTCACCAATCGGCTTGATCAATTAGAAAGTGTCGATCGATGATTGTGGGAACCGAAATTCCACTGTCGATTTTAATGATTGGAGGAAAGCAAAGAAAACACTACTTTCCTTGAGGTCTGGATTCTCTGCGAGAGCCACGACAAGTGACCAAATAAATGCGGAAAATATAGAAAGATAACAAAACGAGTTTAGAAAAAATAGATCTTTGTTTTGAATTCACGTAAGAGCATTGCGATGATTACAAAAGATTATAAAATCTTCGGCGGCGAGAGCTGTCAGCGAGTTTTCTAGTTCTAGCCGCCTAAAACCTTAAATCTAATCAAGTCGCAGCTCAATAACAAAAGATGAAAAAAGATATGAAAAAGGTTTTGTTAAGATTTGAGACTGGACCTTGTGAAAGGCTGCCTACATACCCCTTTCGAGGATCAAGTCGGATGTAGTGCAGTTAGAAAGAATTGAACAAGAGATCGAACTGTCCGTGCGAGTTCGTCTAGTATGAGTGCAAGTCATAAAAACAGGCATGTTGAAAATAATGCCTAGGGTTTCTAAGTGTAGAGCTCTAGAGTCCAAAATAATTGTTCTTTGCTTCTCGCCTTAAGCTCCTCTTATATACTCCTCCAAGGTCGGTTTGCATCTTCCCTTTCTGCCCCTGGGTCGAATTTATCGCAAAACGGAAATATTCCATTTTTCTTTGATCTTATGATTATCCTCCAAACTTCACGTTTATCTTCGGAAACTTGAAATTTATCTTCTCATGCGAATAAGAGATAAACCGTCATAGTAATCTTGGGCTCAATCTCGTCTAAAATCGCAAGTGGGCTTTTAGCCGCGTTTTGGACCTCTTTGGGCCGTTTTTCGACTTTAAACGTTTTTGCGATTTCTTTGAGAAATCACCTTCGATATGACGTCGATTTTTATAAGAGAAATTTGAAACCAATCGTATAGTCTAGGAAGTAGGTGTTTAAGTTAACCGTTGCCGTTTTATAAGATGGACTTGAACTTTTACGAGAAAAGAAGTCTCCGCGGTTTTATCGTAAAGTTTCAAGGATAACTCCAATCGAGGCGAACAAAAGACATTGGGTTCATGGTTCTTTCGGATGGACCTACAAGGACTTAGGCGAGAATGCATGGCACTGGATCGACGGACTGGGTCGGAAAGGCCGCACTCCCCCTGGGGCGAGCGGGCTGTGACAAGCCGCACTCGCCCTAGGGTGAGCGGGCTGAGACAAGGCCGCACTCTCCCTAGGGCGAGTGGGCTGAGACAAGGCCGCAATCGCCCTAAGGAGAGCGGCCTGAGACAAAGCCGCACTCGTCCTTGGGCGAGCGGGCTTGGACAGGCCGCACTCGCCCTAAGGCGAGCGGGCTGGGACAGGCCGCACTTGCCCTATGGCGAGCTGGCCTTGTAAGACCAAGCTCTGACCTTCTTCAGGTGGTTCGGAGGGTTGGGTAGTGCTGGTAATCACCTTTTCCCGTTTCGTCGTTTGTTTCCGAGAGTTGTTTTCTGAAGAGATTGGATACTCTAATTCAAGAACTTGTCGTATAACTTCTTTTAAAATTATACGAGACTCTTTGTTCCGAGAAGATTTATGGGGACTTTCAGGCATTGATTCCGTCCTGACAGATTTTGACCCCAACAATGATTCTATAGGAATATCGATCGAAGAGCTCTAGCAAGCTTTGCGGGCTGGTTGAATGAATGCTCACTAAGGTTTCCTAGATCAGCTTCCGCCTTTCTCTAGTGATCCTTTCTCAATTAAGATAGATTCAGGATGAGACCAAGCAATAACTTGTACCCTAGATCAAGGTTCTAGTTAGCTACTCTAAAACACAAGCATTAAAAGCATCCTAATGATGAATATCACAACTTAGCAATCTATAGTTGGGACTAATCCCTCATAATCTATTTGAACCCTAAACCTAACAATGGAACTACTCAGACATAGTTAAGCAATTCATAGCAACAAGGTACAAAGAAAACTGCATAGATAGATAAATTGATAATAATGGAGTTCCAATCACAAATCTCTTTGGATCTTCTCTTTAACTCTAAGAATCCTAAAAATCTTTTACTGTGTAAAAACAAGAGAATAGAAAAGCACACTTTTTACCTTAAACACTTTGGCAAACTATATATATATATTAGGTTAAAAACTCGTCAGGGGCAATCTTTTAATTTGGTGAAGTCTTATGCTTTAAGTCGGCTGGAACCAATCTGTCTTCTGCGCGATTTATCGTCGATCGATGTCACAGGATGTGCATCGATCGATTATAATCTCTAATCATAGTACGCTTCGCTGTCGATCGATGGCACATAGTATGCATTGATCGATTATTGACTCTGAATGTCGACCTCCGGTCTGGTTCGATGATCAGCTCGGGTGAAATCTCTTTGATGCTTTAAAATGCTCCAAAATCATCACTTTATTTGAAGGCACTCCTGAAACTGAAAACATACCTAATAGACTCCAAAACATAATAATTATATCTTAAAACACATATATACCAAGGGTGAAAGTGGATCAATCCATGGTATATCAACTCCCCCAGACTTACCCTTTTGCTTGTCCTCTAGCAAAACAAAAGTAGTCCTGTGAAAGAGGTTTGAAAGCAGAAAGGACTCACACAATCTTTAATCCTAGGATCATCACCTCTACATGTTGCAAGCCACATCAAATATCTACTAATTTTAGAAGTACTTTATATACCATATCATAGCTTAGGTACCAAATTCATTAAGCCATCAACTTAGCAAATCCTGTCTGTCTAACCCCTCTACTAACCTCATTTCTTGCATAAAATAAATGTGTAGGCTTTAACTTGAGAGTATCAATCAAGGGACAAATGAATTCATACTCAAGCAAGTATCTTGACTAACAGGCGACCTTCTCTGATCCCCTTTCTTCTCTCTTTCTCTCTTCTCTGAATCTTTTATTTTCTCATTTTTTACTTCAATGCTAATGAACAATTTTTTTCATCTTATTGACTCTTTCTTTTGACAAAGTGTAGGCGAATAATGGGGTCACAGGTAATTTACCTATCCCTTGCTTCCAACAATGTGTGATCATTCCTTTCTGATTAGAATACTGGGGTCAGAGGAGACACTCCTACCCCTCTGCATCTTCCAGAAAATCATCTCAGCCTTTTACTTTTAAAGATGCTTGAAGAGAGAGAGAGAGAGAGAGAAGGGAATCAGAAACACAGGCTTTTACCTTCCAGACTTGCAGGAGGAACCAATCCAATGTATACAAAGCACTAAAGTCAAATTAGGTTTGAGGTCAGCTTTCGTTTCTTCAAACATTCTCAGCAAGCGTGGTCATAGTTAACAGGTGATCCACTTTAGTATCTCTAGTACATTCTGCAGTCAACAAATCTAAGAATGGTGCTAGAGAGTGGTTAGATACTAAGTAAAGATCGAAAAAGTTCATTATCTTCTTCTTGACTCAACAAAATTTTTTAAAAAAATTTAGTAAGACTTAAAAAGTAAAGTAATGTTCGTAAACCTTCCCCTCAGACTTAAATTATACACTGTCCTCAGTCGATCGATGTTGCCGTCCATATCCCATAGGAATGATGGAGAATTCTATCTTCCTCTACAAGAAGACCATGATTGTCATGTCCCCGATCCTAGATAGGATCGTCCGGACAGACCATTGTGCGAGGAGACGCACCGGTCAGGTCGTAAAAGCTTGAGACAAGCGTATCATGTTCCAATAAGAAAGGTAGGGCATCAGGAAGCTGACTTAACCAGGATGTGAAAGAAACAAGTGTAAAGGAGCTGGACGATCAGCTAGGTGCAGCTGGGAGTTAGCTCACCTAAGTGTGATCAGCTCACAGGAGCTGGATGACTAGCTCACTCAGCTAGGAACAGTTGGTAGTCAGCTCAACTCAGTTGGAGGAAGTGTTTTGGTCCGGACCAGTTTGATCGGGTCAGGCGGTTACGGGGTGAGCCGATGGTCCGGGTGCAAGGTGGGTTGTCTTAGGCACGGACCAGGGAGTTGGCAAGCTTCCAAGAGTTTGAGCTAAGGCTCAGTGGATGATTTTGTGGAAAGGAAGAAAGGGAGAAACTGCCAAAGACAGTTATGGGGCAGTTATGGGAAGAAAGGGGTGTGACTTGGTAACTGCTCTCCCAGGCGGTTGTGGACAGTTTAAATCGTCCTCTCCCTCTCATTTTTTCTGGTTCTGGTCGAAAATAACACATTCCACACAGAGAGAACACTCAGAGAAATTTCAAGAGAGAAAGAGAGACAGAAACCTAGGATCGGCCGATCTGATCCGGGTGATCATTCTTGAGTGTTCCTGGTGGTGTTTGAACGTGTGATCAAGAGGATGGATTTGAGACAGAGAGAAAAGGAGAAGGAGAAGGACAAGGAGAAGGAAGCAGCCCCTGGAGACCGAACCTCTAAGGTGAGAGGCGTGGCCAAGAGTAACCGGACAAGGCCATGGGTTAAGCCCTTGTGAGTCTGGCCGGTTTGGATCTATTGGCCACACCTTACTCTGAACTTTTCTACTCTGATTCTTCATCTATGATGTTTAGTGGATTGTTTTATGATGTTACAGTAAAGGTTTCACTGGTCAAAAGGCCTTGGCCTGATCAAAACCCCATGAAAGTTCCTTGTTCTTGTGTGGGCTGTTCATGGTCGAGATCAATTTGATCCAGGCCTGTTCTGTGGATTCTGTTTATGGGAAACTCTTAGTTATTATTTATCATGAGTTTACATGAATTTTATTTAATTTTATGAGTTGATTTGATGATGTCCGGTTTGGACCGGTTTGATTGATTTTGGTCAAGATCTATATGATCCAGGCCGGTTCTGTGAAATCTGATTGTGGATTCCTTCTAGTTGGGATTTATCATGAATTTTCATGAATTTTAATTAGTTTTTGGAGCAGGTTTTCTTGAGGTCGAAATTGCACCTGAGGGTATATTGGGGTCAAATCCTTGTGTTAGGTTATTTGATCATATGCTTGTGTGCTGAGATATATTTGTCACTTATGATATTGATCATAAGGAAGTTTATTGATCAATCTTGGTGTTGGTAAGCTATGTGCAAAGCATTGGCTGAGAGCCATGAAGAAGAGTACTGTCATTACTAGGTGGTGTAGACCACTAGTATTGTGCTGGGTGTACTTGAGCAAGGGAGGCCGTGTGTGATTTGATCTTGGGCAAGGCTGGATGACCTGATCCTGGGATGATGGACCAAGGTGTCTGCTCTGATTTATCAAAGGATGCACCGGTTGTAAGAGCAAGACTGATCGGGTCCATTGGGACATGGTTCCTTGGCCGGTCTGATAAGTTTGAAGACTCATCAGTTCTGAGTCATGTGGGGTAGTTGGTTGAATGACTTAGGATCTGATGGGTCTTATTAGTCCTTGTGAAGACTTGACATTATTAGTCCATGAGAGGACTTGACATTATTAGTCCGTGAGAGGACTTGGCATTATTAGTCCATGAGAGGACTTGGTAAAATATCCTATAAAGCGTAAGGATATTGGATGATGCATGGGCTGAGATGAGCCAGATGCATATCAATTACTATTGAAGACTTCCCAAAGGTTACTTGGTCTGTGGTGATGGTTGGTTGAATGACTAAGTACCCAAGGGAAGAGTTTATGCAGGTATAAGCAAGCTAAGTCAGCTGAGACAAAGAGCTAACAAGCTCCGTGGATGTGGCAAAGGTATGATCTAGCAATGTTACTTAGATCTAGATAGAATGGATTAGGGGAATGGAACCTCGGATTTGTATGACTTGGTCTGGTTCAGGATCGACCCTTTGGAGCTAGTGGTAGCTGTGTATACTAACCAAGGCTAGGGTGATTCGACCGGACCAGTGCTAGATTGGTTGTAGACCAATGGATATAGTTGTTATTCCGCTGCGTATGTGTTGAATTGATCTAAGCTAGGAACTGACTACGGTAGTCTTGAGCTTAGATATGAGTTAGCCCTTGCCTATGGGCGATGTTTTGAATAAAGGGCGAAAAATTTTTAGAGGTCCGGTCAGGGTATGGACCGAGCGACGTGAGGCAATGACTGCTGGCCTGAGAGGCCCAGATCGGGTCTTACAATGATACTCTCTAGCTCGTTCCTACTTTTAATCCTCAGCATACTCCTCATATCTGATCTCAGCCATTGCAGTCTCTACTACAAAAGTTGGGTGATATCGATAGTTTTCCCAGCTGTCAATCGAAAAATTCCCATCTGGGTAGTCGTTTTTCCAATGTGCAGAGTTACTGTCGATCGGTTCTTCCTTACTGTTGTCGATCGATTCAACGTGATGATGATCGATCGATTTGTCCATATCATCGTCGATTGATTCGTCATATTCTGTTTCCTACTCGGCTTTTGAATCGTTCTCAACTCCACAATAGCGTGCTGCTATGAATCCCGGATCATCTCCAATATTTACGTTGGGCATCTGTGTCTTGACAACTCAAACTGGATCATAGTAGCCGTTTGGATCTATGAGTGTCAGGCACAACTGGCTAGTCCGCATGTTGCAAACTGCTTCTACAGCAGCCAAGAAAGCTCTCCCAAGTAGTAGAGAAGTATTCCACTTCAGCTTGATATCCAGGACATGAAAGTCTACTGGAACTAGGCATTACCAATCTGCACTGTGGGAACCAAAATTCACACTGTCGATTTTAATGAATAATAATGAAGAAAAGCAATGAAAACCCTACTTTCCTTGAGGTCCGGATTCTCTGCGAGAGCCGACGACAAGTGACCAAATAAATGTGGAAAAGGGTTTGTTAAGAGTTGGGACTGGACCTTAAGAAAGACTGCCTACGTACCCTTTTCGAGGATCAAGTCGGACGTAGTTCAATTAGAAAGAATTGAACAAGAGATCGAACCGCCTGGGCGAGTTCGTCTAGTACGAGCGTGGGTCATAGAAACAGGCATGTCGAGAATAATGCCTAGGGTTTCGAAGTGCCGAGCTCTAGAGTAAAAGAATTGTCTGATCCTTCCGAGAGGAACATAGATCTGCGAACAAGAGAAGAATAGAACAAGAGGCGGCCAGACGTTCAAGGTCCTGCCTTGCTAGTCTAACCACCTAAATTCTAAGTTCTCTATGCTAACGGGAGTTCTCTAGGTCTCAAAAATCTCGGATCCCCTTTTCTTCTGCTCCAGCTCTCCTTATATAGTTGCTTTAGGTCGATGGCCCATTTAGTCCTTTGCCTTTGGGCCCAAGTTTATCTCTTTTTGGGAATATTCCATTTTCCGTCGGTCTTTGTAATTATCCTCAATTCTTGACGTTTATCTTCGGAAACTTAACATTTATCCTACTTCCGAGAGTTAGGATAAACCGTCATAGGTCCCATTGGGCTTGGGTCCCTTCTAAATGGTAGATTGGCCTCTAGACACGTTTAGATCCTCGCGGGCCATTTTTAGGCCTTCGGGCTATTCTACGATTTCGATCTTAGTCGTAAAACTTCGAGAGTAACTTCGATCGAGACGAAACGAGAGGTATAGGGTCCAAAGATCGGATAAAAAAACTATATGGAGAATGTGGGAATCGAAACGAGTCTGACTGACTGTGACTGGATTGTCCTCGCTCTAGGGCGAGGTGAACTAGACGCGGATCGTCCTCGTCCATGGACGAGGTGACCACGGTAACGGTCGTCCTCGCCCATGGGCGAGGTGACTAGGACCCGGATCGTCCTCGCTCATGGGCGAGGTGACCACGGTGCGAGTTGTCCTCGCCCATGAGCGAGGTGACCACGGGAACGGTCGTCCTCGCCCAAGGGCGAGGTGACCACGGTGCGAGTCATTCTCGCCCGTGGGCGAGGTGACCTCGGCACGGGTCGTCCTCGCCCGTGGGCGAGGTGACTTCGGTGCGGGTTGTCCTCGCCCGTGGGCGAGGTGACCTCGGTGTGGGTCGTCCTCGCCTGTGGGCGAGGTGACCTCGGCACGCGTCGTCCTCGCCCGTGGGCGAGGTGGTTCGGGACGGTGCTTTGTTTCTTTCGTAAAATCTCAACGGAAAGTCCGATCGACACGAAACGAAAGCCAGTTTGATCTAGACTCAAAGGAGAACAATAGTGAGCTTGCCCTAGGGCGAGATGACCATTACATAGGGTGAGGTGACCTCGGTATGGCGGTCCTCGCCCGTGGGCGAGGTGGCCGGGACAGTGACTTTGTTCTCTTCGTAAAATCTCAACGGAAACTCCGATTGAGACGAAATGAAAGCCATTTTGATCTAGACTCAAAGGAGAACAAAGGTGAGCTTTCCCTAAGGCGAGGTGAACTCGGTAAGGCGGTCCTCGCCCGTGGCGAGGTGGCCGGGACAGTGACTTTGTTCTCTTCGTAAAATCTCAACAGAAACTCCGATTGAGACGAAACGAAAGCCATTTTGATCTAGAATCAAAGGAGAACAAAGTGAGCTAGGGTGATCTGGGAAGACTGAGCTTGCCCTATGGCGATTTGACCTGGTAAGACCAAGCTCCGACCTCCTTTCGTTTTGCCGTTCGTTTCCTGAGAGTTGTTTGTCGGAGAGATTGGATATTCTATTTTGAGAACTTGCCGTATAACCTCTTTTCGGTTTATACGAGACTTTTTATTCCGAGAAATACTTTCCGGGGACTTTCAGGCATTGATTCCGTCGTGACTGATTTTGACCCCAACAGTTAGCCCCCGAGCTCGTTAGAACTTTCGCGATGTTCTTGCGGGCGGTAAGATATGTTAGGTAAATTAGGCGGAACTAATGGTTGAAACGCTCCGTTGAAAGTGGTAAGATTTGGGATGCGCCTTTCGAAGGCTGCCTACGTACCCTTGTCGAAGGGATCAAACCTTTCGTAGTTCGTTTTGGAGTTTAAGACCCTTGTGATCTGTTTTGCAGTGAGACTTATATGGTCTGGTTATGTGTCTTGCAGAGACTTTCGAGCATGTTGTTGTCGATGGTATTTTGTTTTGTTCTGGCCGTTGTGAGGCCAGAATGTATCATTCGGGACTGGCCGTTGGCGGCTTCGAATCCCTGCCCTTTTAGGGCTTTTAAAATATTTTGCTCAAATTTATAAAATTGTTGTTTAATAAATTGAGAGAACTTCTGTTTTTCGAAGTTAGAGGGACAGGGTGTTAGTTGTTGTCTCATTCCTGTCTCTCAGATGATCACCATACCTGTCGTTGTGTAAGATGAAAATTCCCAAAATCTTTTGGCTTGCGGAGACTCATAAATGTACAAATATAAATGAAGAGACAAATTTTGGGATCTCGTATCGGGGTGTTGATACTATGCCTTTGAAATGTCAAGATCCAGCATGGCTGGGTTTAGGGCAAGACCTAGGTTTACTCTCGGACTAAGGCTTTGCGATGACAAGTCGGCTTTCGTTTTGCCTTTTTGCGATTTTAACCTGATTCGCACTGATTTAAAGTCCGCAAATTGTTATCGGCTTATATGACTTGTCTTGTCACGAATTGAGCTACTTCCAAAGTCCGTTTGGAGGTGCTAACCAAAATTTCGGATTTCTTGTTTAGCGCGCTATGTTATCCTTGTCGGATGTAAGAGAGCCTATCCTTTCGAGGGCGGCTAATGTCTGTTTAGGACGTTAGAGTTTGTTTGTTGTGATCAGCAACAACGAAATGATACCATATTAGACGCAGGTTACCGTTTAAAGGCGTGTTTGTATGTTTTGAGTTCCTGAGACGAGAATTTCGTCTAGAATGTTTTGAGGAAAAGAATGTCCTTCGAGCGTTAGCGACGTCTCGCAGTGCTGAAGGTTGAGTTTTCCTTGTGCCGCATTTCGTGGTTGAAATGTTCGCGGGCTTGGAGATGTTTTGCGAATGTTCGCAGCCAGAAACTGTTGTTTCAGTTTGGACGCAGAATATTTTTTTTTGATTTTTGATCGAGGAATTAGGACCGAGGAGTCGCGTTAAGTTGACCCAGGGAGAAGCGTCTACCTTCACTGTGCTTCGTGAAGTGTTGGCCTTCCGGGATTTGTTTTGTATATTTTTAAGGATGACTCATATAACTCTTGGAGCTTTGTCACGAGTGTTTCTTTTCATGCCGTGTTTACGGGGCGTATAGAACTTAATCGATTGATGATAAGTTTAAATCTTCCGTTAACCATATGGTTGTTAGGACTGAGTTTTGTTATGAAGAATTTATCGTATGATTTCTGATTCTGGATTATACGACAAACTGCTTGCGTAATAGTCACTTGGCGTTCTATGACAAATCGTCGATTGTCGTTTTAGCCGTTAAGCAATTGGAGCAGTGGTCGCTCAATTATTTGGGCGTGGCATGAAGGTTATGTTCAGCCGTATAGCCAAGGAAGTTGTTGGTAAAGGATTAGACCATGAACCTTTCGTGTTAACATTAAGGTCATGTTAGTTTACGATTGTCTTTTAAGGGGATGCCGAATTCAGGTTCGAGCTTTATGGAAAGGCATAGTTGGCCGAGGGCCGAATAGCATTCGTCGAGATTGACAGGCCAAGCATAGCAGAGTTTTTCGAGTTACGGCTGATGGCTGTTAAAAACGATTTTCCACTTTAGGTTTCAGTTATACGATGAATGGTTCGTATAAATTTCCTTTGGTTGCATGAAAATTGCTTAGGATGCGTTGCGATGGTTTCTCATTTTTTCGAGAGATTAGATCGGTTTGCATGTTCTGCCTGGACAGTCAAGGAACAATAGAACAATACTGGAACATTTCCTAAGACTTAGATAGCTAGACTATCCACCTAGGTTCTAGGTTCCCTAAATTTTACGGCAGTTTTCAAGACGTTTTCATTCTTTTCCTACGAAGAATTAAAACCTGATAAAACTTTCTGAGTCGGACATACCTTAGTCTCATCGATTATTCGGGATTGCCTCTTCTTCCTTCTTCGTCTCCTCTTGTCTTCTGACGAGTTAGTAATTTATCGAGAGTTTGTTAGGCGTTTCGGAATGGCCACTTTTGATTCAATGTCATGGGACTTCGAAAAGCCTGATACTGAATTTTATACGAATTGGTTTTCGACGAAATTCTGACGACAATATCGGAATGAGGAATAGACATCAACGTCCAAGTTCATGTCCTCGTTTCTTCGTACTTCCGGTTTTCCGAAGGAATTTTACGAAATCGTTGAAAAAAGGAGGAGAAGCAGGCCAAGAGGGGCGTTTAGGAAAGAGGAAGCAATGGACAAGATGTCATTTGGGTTTAGTTCGTCAAGCTATGAGCGAACTGTTCATGTCCCAGACCTTATTGTTTCATATGACCTTGTTTAAATTTTCGAATGATGTTTCGAAAAATATTGCCGAGTTTGATCTTACGGAAGTTGTTTCTTAAAACGTTGTCGAACTTTTATTTTACGAGAGTTATTCTGCAAACTGTTGTCGAGTTAATTTTACGGAAGCTGTTTCATAAAATGTTGTTGAGTTTAATTGTACAAAAGCTGTCTCGTGAAATACTGTCGAGTATTATTTTACGAAAGGTGTTCCGTAAAATGTTATCTAATTTTAATATCAGAAACTCTCGCTGTGGTGAGCTGTAATTTTTGTGACTAAACTTCATCAGAATTTTTCTCGTTTCTGTAGGATTGATCCGAAGGAATTTTGAGTAGTTTCCTCGAAGTAAGCTTAGTGGAAAAATCGAGAGTTCGTGCAGCGTTATGAAATTCTAGGTTTCGGAAGACGTCTTCGCAGTGAGGGATACGACCTCTCGTTTTGGCTTTGTTTTGTCTTCTTTAACCGTCTTAGGTTTCGAGTGATTTTATACAATTGAACTCTGTTTTTTCCAAAACTGGCCGAGAAGGACCGAGTTTGCCGTATGGCGAGTTTGTCGAGAAGGGCCAAGCTCGCTGTATGGTAAGCTGGTCGGGACAGGCGAACTTTGTGCTTCCTTGGGATGGTTCGGACGGTTGGTAGTATTGGTAAGCGCTTTTTTTCGTTTCGTTGTGTGTTTCCCGAGAATTGTTAGAATGAAGTACCGCAGTGGGGAATTGATTACCCGATTTGTCGTGCTTCTTTTTAACGAGTAATCTGGGGTCTCCCATAGTTTTCGAAGAGAACAAGTTTTATTTTTCCGAAAATTTCTCGCAAAAACGTTTTTTTGGTAGAACAATTGCTCGTTGAGATTTGTTTAACTCGATAACTAGACAAATTTTTGGGGTTTGAAATATTTTATTGTTGCCCTTTCTATAAAGATAAAGAAATTGCGAGATCATTTTCGTGCTCTTTCTGGGGCGGAAAGCCGCGACTAGGTTTTTGATTTTCTCGAGCACTGCGGCGTTTGCGTAAGCGTTGGCCATAGGAGCAGTCACTCCAGAAGTTGTTTTACCATAGTTGATGCGAGCTGCAAATTCGTTTTTCATACTTCCAGACATTGCTTCGATCAAGCGTTTTGCGGCCGTGAGAGTAAGAGTAATCCGCCCCCCCCCTCCTTCTAGCGCCAAACTGTGGGAAACGAAATTCGCACCGTCGATTTTAATGAATAATAATGAAGGAAAGCAATGAAAACCCTACTTTCCTTGTGGTCCGGATTCTCTACGGGAGCCGACGACAAGTGACCAATAAATGCAGAAAAGAGTTTGTTAAGAGTTGGGACTGGACCTTAAGAAAGGCTGCCTACGTACCCCTTTTGAGGATCAAGTCGGACGTAGTTCAGTTAGAAAGAATTGAACAAGAGATCGAATCGCCTGGGCGAGTTCGTCTAGTACGAGCGTAGGTCATAGAAACAGGCATGTCGAGAATAATGCCTAGGGTTTCTACGTGCCGAGCTCTAGAGTAAAAGAATTGTCCGATCCTTCCAAGAGGAACAGAGATCTACGAACAAGAGGCGGCCAGACGTTCTAGGTCCTACCTTGCTAGTCTAACCGCCTAAATTCTAAGTTCTCTATGCTAACGGGAGTTCTCTAGGTCTCAAAAATCTTGGATCCCCTTTTCTTCTGCTCCAGCTCTCCTTATATAGTTGCTTAAGTCGGTGGCCCGTTTATTCCTTTGCCTTTGGGCCCAACTTTATCTCTTTTTGGGAATATTCCATTTTCCATCGATCTTCGTAATTATCCTCGAATCTTGACGTTTATCTTCGGAAACTTAACATTTATCCTACTTCCGAGAGTTAGGATAAACTGTCATAGCTCCCATTGGGCTTGGCTCCCTTCTAAATCGTAGATTGGCCTCTAGACACGTTTAGATCCTAGCGGGCCGTTTTTAGGCCTTCGGGCTATTCTACGATTTTGATCTTAGTCGTAAAAATTCGAGAGTAGCTTCGATCGAGACGAAACGAGAGGTATAGGGTCCAAAGGTCGGATAACACAACTATAGGGAGGATGCAGGAATCGAAACGAGTCGGACTGACCGTGATTGGATAGTCCTCGCCCTAGGGCGAGGTGACCACAGTAACGGTCGTCCTCGCCCATGGGCAAGGTGACTAGGACGCGGATCGTCCTCGCCCATGGGCGAGGTGACAACGGTGCGAGTCGTCCTCGCCCATGGGCGAGGTGACCACGGGAACGGTCGTCCTCGCCTATGGGCGAGGTGACCAGGACGCGGATCTTCCTCGCCCACGGGCGAGGTGACCAGGACGCGGATCTTCCTCGCCCATGGGTGAGGTGACCACGGTGCGAGTCGTCCTCGCCCGTGGGCGAGGTGACCTCGGCACGGGTCATCCTCGCCCGTGGGCAAGGTGACTTCGGTGCGGGTCGTCCTCGCCCGTGGACGAGGTGACCTCGGTGCGGGCCATCCTCGCCCGTGGGCGAGGTGACCTTGGCACGCGTCGTCCTCGCCCGTTGGCGAGGTGGTTGAGGACGGTGCTTTGTTTCTTTCGTAAAATCTCAACGGAAAGTCGGATCGACACGAAACGAAAGCCACTTTGATCTAGAATCAAAGGAGAAAAAAGTGAGCTTGCCCTACGGCGAGGTGACTATTACAGAGGGCAAGGTGACCTCGGTAAGGCGGTCCTCGCCCGTGGGCGAGGTGGCCGGGACAGTGAGTTTGTTCTCTTTGTAAAATCTCAACGGAAACTCCGATTTAGGCGAAACGAAAGCCATTTTGCTAGACTCAAAGGATAACAAAGGTGAGCTTGCCCTAGGGCGAGGTGGCCATTACAGAGGGCGAGGTGACCTTGGTAAGGCGGTCCTCGCCCGTGGGCGAGGTGGCCGGGACAGTGACTTTGTTCCCTTCATAAAATCTCAACGGAAACTCCGATTGAGACGAAACGAAAGCCATTTTGATCTAGACTCAAAGGAGAAAAAAGTGCGCTTGTCCTAGGGTTAGCTGGGAAGACTGAGCTCGCCCTATGGCCAGTTGACCTGGTAAGACCAAGCTCCGACCTCCTTTTGTTTTGCCGTTCTTTTCCCGAGAGTTGTTTGTCGGAGAGATTGGATTTTCTATTTCGAGAACTTGTCGTATAACCTATTTTCGATTTATACGAGACTTTTTGTTCCGAGAAATACTTTCCGGGAACTTTCAGGCATTGATTCCGTCGTGACCGATTTTGACCCCAACATGCACCTCAAGGTCTCTGATAATTTCTCCTGAGTTCCTTTGAGAACAGTCCACAAATGTAAATGAGTCCTCTAAAAGCTCTATCTTCAGACCTAGATGGTATGCATCTGTCGACATGTATATTACCAATCGATGTCGGCCAATGTAGACCATCTAGGTCTGAAGATAGAGCCTTCAAAGGACTCATTAACATTTGTGGACTGTTCTCAAAGGAACTCAGGAGGAATCATCAGAGACTTTGAGGTGCAGATTGGTAATGCCTTAGTTCCAGTGGACTTTCATGTCTTGGATATCAAGCTAAACTGGAACAGTTCTCTACTACTTGGAAGAGCTTTCTTGGCTACTGTAGGAGCTGTTTGCAAGATGCAGACTAACCAGTTGTGCCTGACACTCATAGATTCAAATGTCTACTACGATCCAGTTTGAGTTGTCAAGACACAGATGCCCAGCGTAGAGATTGGAGATGATCCGGGATTCATAGCAACATGCTATTGTCGAGTTGAAAATGAGTCAGAAGTCGAGTATGAAACAGAATATGACGAATCGATCGACGACGATATGGGTAAATCGATCGATCTTCATCACCCAGAATCCATCGACGCCAGTAAGGAAGAATGATCGACAGTAACTGTGCACATTGGGAAGACGATTATCCAGATGGAAATTTTCCGGTTGACAGCTGAGAAAGCGATCGATATCACCCAACTTTTTCAGTGGACACTGCAATGACTGAGTTTAGAGATGAGGAGTATGATGAGGATTACAAGGAGGAACGAGCTACAGAGTATCATGGTCTTCTTGCAGAAGAAGAAAGAGTTCTCCACCATTCCTATGGAATAAGGAATGCAACATCGATCGACAGAGACAACTCAACATCGGTCGACAATCATCATCACCAGGCAGAACGTACATGAGCATCGACCGACATCACCAACAACATATCGATCGACACCGAGATCAACCATGCGCAAGATGGAAACTACTCAATTGGCAGTTGGGCAGATGATCGCTACAAAGAGATCTATGCAATTGAGGACGCGTCATATGCGATAGGTGCAGATGAACTACTTGAAGGTTTCACTACAAAGGAACTCTTCAACTACAAGGAACAAGATACAGAGGACATAGAGTATAATTTCCGCCCTCTCAAACCAGAAGATCAGGCACGGGCAGAGACAGACTCACTTTTTGCAGAAGCCTGCCGAAATGGCACTCATGCCAGTCGCATTAGTAAAGAAGACAGATGTGCAGCGATCGACAGAGAAAACCAGGAATCGATCGACAGAGCTAAGCAAATATTGATCGAAATCAATGTTTCAACATTGATCGAAGCGCATCCCAAACCACGATCCAAGGAAAGTATACAAACTAAACTAAAGAATAACTATCTAACACTGGATGAGTTTGGTATTTTAAGGGATCCAGATGGCCATGCATGAGCAATAGATGGAAGAATTCTACAAGCATCCAGACAGGACATTGCAGACATCCTTCAGATGGCCAACAGACCAGACAACCTCTTCATGCAACAACGCAACACTTCAGAATAGCAGCAGAGGGCTGCAAACAAATTCTTTGATACATCTGGCAAAGTAGACGATCGGTTCGAGCCAAAACGTCGACCACATACTCGGCCGGCGATCAACAGGACAAGCCGAACATCGATCGACATGCATCCCGAGTTTGGACAAAGAGCCTACCGTTATGGCATACGGAGATTCCACTAGGAACAGAATGATGAGTATGACGTCAACAGAGATGAGTAGATGGCAACATCATCAATGTATCAAAAGATGACATCAGAAATCTGCTGAGAAGAGCCTCAATGGATGAGCGCTCTTACATATGTCTTCCACAACAAGCCCAGTCATTCACACATACAAGTTTCGTGCCAGAGATCTACACCAAACATGAGATTAATGAGATGATATATGGAATCCGTGGAGCTCAACGAAGAACAGAAGATGATTTCAAGACGAAGCTTGATGGAGTCTACTACCCACTGAATGACTACATCAATGTTGGGGTCAAAAACGGTCACGACGAAATTAACGTTCGAAAATATTTCTCGAAAAAGATAATTCTCGTTAAAATTACTTAAACTAATTTTTACGATAAAATTATTGAAAAGATTTGTCCGCAGCGTCAAAAAAAACTCCAATGGTTCAAGCATCAATCCACTCGACGATGGTCGAGTGGACATTGTAACTTGTCTACTCGACGATCGTTGTTGGGGTCGAAAACTTTCACGAAAAAGTTAGTATCGAAACATTCAATAAAAACATACATCTCTGATATCTTTACGAAAAATATCGTCAAAGTCGAATCCTTGCAAGGAACTCTACGACTAAATCGTGTCTTCGTTAAAAACTCGGTCACTCGAAACAACGAAAGATCAACAACGGCGAAGGCTCGGCTCTATCATCGCAAAGCAGCCAACGGCACGCCCGGCTCGGTCGCTATAGCGACCGAGCTCGGGCACATGCTCGGTCGCTATAGCGATCCAGATCCATACGAAGCTCGGTCGCTATACAAGCTCGAACGCTATAGCGACCAAACATGCATGCGTCACGGTCCTTCCGTAGCATCCGACATCTTCCGAAATGACAATACGATGTAAAACTATGAACTCTCGACTGTCCTCATTGCAACCTTCCGCAAACCATGGCTTAAGCATTTCTTGATTTCCAATCAAATGGAATCCTCGGTCTTGTTTTACGATAAAAACCGCGGAAATTATCTTTATCGAAGAAACCGTAATAAACGTCCTGAATCAAAAGACGGTCCAAAGAGTCCTAAAACTTGATTCGAGGCCCAGTTACGATTTCTTAAAACCCATAAACGCTATGACGGTTATGCTTGGTGAGATAAACATCAAATTCCGCGGATAAATGGAAAGTTTTCGCAGATAATCAAGAAGATCGGAAAAATAAAATATCTCCATTTTTTGGACTATGACGGCTTAAGGGCAAAAGGGGAAGGCGTGAACCGACCTAGAGGAGAGTATATAAGGAGTTCAAGACGAGAGGCACAAAGGGACTCTTGGAGACTCAGAATTCTCTGCACTTAGAAACTTTAGGCTTTATTCTCGACAAGTTCGGTTTCTATGACTGGCACACGATTACTAGACGAACTTGCCTAGGCATTTCGATCTCTTGTCCAGCTCTATCAATTGAACTACGTTCGACTTGATCCTCGAAAGGGGTACGTAGGCAGCCTTTAATAAGGTTCAGTCCGAAATCAATCAAAAACCTTTTTTGTATCTTTTTCGTCTTTTGTTATCGAGCTGCGACTCAACTAGGTTTAAGGTTTTGGGTCGCTAGAACTAGGTAACTCGCTAACAGCCTTTGCGGCCAAAAATTTTATAATCTCTTGTAATGATCGCAACGCTCTTACGCGAATAAGATCTAATGTTTTCTCTAAATTTGTTTTGTTATCTTTTCATATTTTCCGCATCTATTTGGTCAGTTGTCGTTGGCTCCGCAGAGATCCGGGACCTCAGGGAAATTAGGGTTTTCCTACTTTCCTTATTTATACGATATATTGACGGTGCGAATTTCGGTTCCCATAGTTTGGCGCTAGAAGGAGGGGGGGGAACGGATTACTCTAACTCATAGCAGCAAAACGCTTGTTCGAAAAGATGTCTGGATATATGAAAGACAAACTCGCAGCACTGACTGCCCCTATGGCCAACGCTTACGCAAACGCCGTAGTGTTCAACAAAATTGAAAACTTAGTAGCAACCTTCCGCCACAGGAAGAGCACTAAAACGAGCTCGCGATTTCTCCCTCCATACACAAAGGACAACGATAAAATGTTTCCAACCTTGTAAAATTCTTCTTATTACCGCGTTGGATAAATCTCAGCGCGTAAGGATTTGACCAAGAGACTTTTTCTGAAAACTTTTTGGAAAAATAAAACTCGCTCTCCCAATAACTGCGGAAAACCGTAGGTTACTCGCAGAAGGCCAAGCTCAAAGCCAAGTTCGGTCGCTATAGCGACCGAGCACCAAGACAAGCTCGGTCGCTATAGCGACCGAGCATCGAAACAAGCTCGGTTGCTATAGCGACCGAGCACCGAGACAAGCTTGGTCGCTATTGCGACTGAGCATCGAGACAAGCTCGGTCGCTATAGCGACCGAGCATCGAAACAAACTCGGTCGCTATAGCGACCGAGCATCGAACCAAGCTCGGTCGCTATAGCGACCTAGCACCGAACAAAGCTCGGTCGCTATAGCGACCGAGCACGAACACGGTTCACTCGCTATAGCAACCGAGATGACATCCTCACTCGCTATAGCGACCTGTCAGGCCTCAAAGGAGTCCTCCTTTGCGTTTGTCTTTGAATCCTCATTGTAACGCTTTTCGTTTCGTCTCAATCGGAGTTTCCGTTGAGATTTTACGACGAAAACAAGTGGGACTCGTCTTGGCTTGCTTCCACTCGCTATAGCGACCGAGATGACATCCTCACTCACTATAGCGACCTGTCAGGCCTCCAAGGGGTCCTCCTTTGCGTTCTCCTTTGAATCCTCATCGTAACGCTTTTCGTTTCGTCTCAATCGGAGTGTCCGTTGAGATTTTACGATGAAAACAAGTAGGACTCTTGTCGGCTTGCTTCTACTCGCTATAGCGACCTGCCAGACATCATCACTCGCTATAGCGACCTGTCAGGCCTCAAAGGGGTCTTCCTTTCGGTTCTCCTTTGAATCCTCATCGAAACGATTTTCGTTTCGTCTCAATCGGAGTTTCCGTTGAGGTTTTACGACGAAAACAAGTAAAACTCGTCTTAAACTCCTTGGCTTGTTCCTACTCGCCTTACCTCCATCTTTGCGTTCTCTTTCAAGTCTCGATCGAAACGTCTCTTGTTTCGTCTCGATTGAAGTTACCATTGAAACTTTATGATATAAAAAAAAACCCGCAAAGACATGTTTTCTTGCATGAATTCAAATTGATCGTATAAAACGGCAACAATTAACTTAACACTTTAGCAGCCTCAACTATACGATTACGTTGAACCTTTTTATAAAAATTGACGTTGTATCTAAGGAGAAGATGACAGTCAAGTTTGAAAGATAATGGTCGAGTTTCAAAGGATAAATACCAATATCGAGAACGGTGAGCGTACGCGAGAAGAGGAGGGGGAAATAAGCGAGCAAAACTGAGAAAAGACAAAACTGCATCTCCGGAAACACTAAGGTATGTCTGACTTGGAAAATTTTCAATATCAAACTTGGAATTTTCGTAGGAAGGTAGTAAGCAACAAAAACGCTCTTGAGACTGCCATAGAATTTTAGGGAACTTAAAACATAGGTGGATAGTCTAGTGAACTATTTCGTAGGCAATTTTTCCTATTGCTCTTTAATTGCTCTGGCAGATCTTGCTAACCGATCCAAAGAAAATGACAATCTAAGATTCGTCTAAACGCTAGCAAAAGAAATCGAGAACACAACTAGAAACAAATACGACGAAGGGAACACGTCCTCCCCGCTCGTCTACTTAATCTAGCTGTTTAACCGATTAATTTCGCTCAAGAAACCTACAGAAACATCGTTACTTTTACATCTCCATAAGTCGCGCCTATTTACTTAATTCGTAAAACCAGTCCCCTGTTACTTACGCATAAATCGAATCAAGCATACGAAGAGACTTTCTAAAGTAAACATAACAGGTTTTACGAAAAAGTATTTTTCTTATAGCAAAAACGAAGCTGTATGATCCGACATTGGACAATCAATCTAAACTTATTTCCTCACACCAGGATCTGTCAGATCCCATTCTTTAGCCATGCGGCTCACCAGCATCCACTCTCATTCCCTCGGTTACATCTGAGTAGGGAATCACACCGCAATTGAATCCGCACGGGCTCTCTATCGAGCTTCTTAGGCTTTGTCTCTATCCGATACAAAGGAAACAACTTCCATACGAATAAAGGAAACATTATACGAAACTTTCAACGTATAAATTAAACCCAAAGTGGAAAATCGTTTCCTATGACCATGGGCATACTCGGCCTATCAATCTCGATAAACACTATTCGGTCCTCGCCCAATTACGCCTTCCCTTCAAAGTCGAACTGGGTTACGGTATCCATCTTAAGGACGATTCTAACCGACTTGACCTTATGGTCTAATCCTTTACTGACTACATCCTCGGAAATGCGGCTGAACACAACCTTCACGCCAAGCCAAAACAATTGAGCGACCACCGCTCCGATAATTTGACGGCTAAACGATAATCCGCAATTTGTCTTGCAACGCTAAGTAACGATTACACAAACAATTATCGTATGACCCAGAAACGGGAATCATACGGTAAAATCGTCATAACAAAACTCAGGTTTAAGAACCAAACAGTTAACGGAAAGGTTGAACTTGTTAAAAATCGACCAAGTTCCATATTCTACGATTCACTTTAAGCCTGCTATGTTGTACTCGTAAAATGCGGCATGTAAGGAAAACTCGCAACAGAGCTCTTAGAGCTATACGAAACATCCTCAAATATACACGAAACAAATATCGGAAGGCTAACACCTCACTAAGCACAGTATAGGAGGACGCCTCTTTCCAGGGACAAACCTACGTGACCCCTTGGTCCTAACTCCTCTATCAACATAACATCCAAACCGGAACAACAGATTTGACTGCCACCATCCGCAGCTAAACCAAAATGTTTCTCCAAACATAGGGTTAAGACTTAACCCTCGCAACACTGCATAACATCATCAAGCCTGCGAACAATTCGAGCACGAAACGCGGCATACGAAAGAAAAACCAAACTTCAGCATTGCGAGACGTCGCAGACGCTTGAAGAAACATTTTTCGAAAGAATACCATCCTCGATAAAAACACTACCTTGGAGGACCAAACAATCATACGCACTAACACCCTCTTGAAACACGTATCCTTCACGAAGATTCAAAAACGATAATATCTACCAATAAGTTTGTTGCTGATCACAACGAACTCTTAACGGTGCTAAACAGACTTAGCCATCTCGTAGAGATAGCTCTCATACACCTGACACAAGGGTAATAGCGCTATAAAAGAAATCCAAAATTTTGGTCAGCACTTCCAGGAGACTTAGAAATTGTCCTAGGAGAGATGCTCGATTCCAACCATACAAGTCGTATAAGCCGAGAACCTATCGCGGACTTTAAATTAGTATGGAATCAGGTTGAAACTGTAACGGGATACGTAAGCCGAATTAGTCATCGCACCCCCTAAACCAAAAGTATGCCTAGGTCTTACCCTAAACCCAGCACACTGGTCTCTAACATCTCTAGGCATGATATCGAAAGATACGAGATCCCAAAATATGTCTCTTCGCTTGTATTCCAACGTTCATAAAGTTCCGGAAAGCAAAATTTTCGCGTACATTCTCATCTAAAACGAACAGCAAATATTACGATCTACAAAGAGTTAGATATGAGATGACAACTCATACTCTTCCCTCTTCATTCATACGAATACAAACATGCTCTTAAAACGCGAAACACAATTTATTTTAAAAAAAGGAAGTCGCAAAGCGGCTGGGATTCGAAGCCACACGCTTTCATTCCCGAAAACATAAATACGGCCACACTTGGCCAAAGGTCTAGTATAAAATGCCATCAGCAGAAACATGCCTCATAATCTCTACATGACATACAACTAGACGGTAAAGGTCTCACTGGAAAACAGGTCATAAGAGTCTTAACTCCAAGACGAACTACGAATGGCTTGATCCCTTTTGACAAAGGGTACGTAGGCAGCTTTCATCAAGCGCAGCCTCAATCTTATAATCTTTTGACAAAGGGTACGTAAGCAACTCCGTTTTGCTGCGGACTATAGGGTGCTGTAAGGTGGCGCTTGATGCCTGATTCATTGCAGAACGTGTTGAAATCATTAGATACGAACTCTCCTCCTCTGTCTGTTCTAAATGTTAGAATGCTCGTCTTTGATTCTTGCTCGACTAAGTACTTGAAAGTCTTGAACTTGCTGAGAGCCTCGCTTTTCTCCTTTAACAGAGTTATCCACATGTATCTGGAATAGTCATCGATGAGCACCTGGATATATCGATTTCCTGCATTTGTACTTGGTGTAATAGGGCCACAAAGATCACCATGTACCAGTTCTAGTATCTTCTCTGCTCGATAAGTTGTAGTCTTTGGAAAAGGTTTCCTTGCTTGCTTCCCAAGTAAGAACGATCCACAGACTTTCGACTCAATTTCTATTTTCGGTACTCCAGTGACAAGCTCGCGAGATATCATAGCTTTCATTGTATCAAGATTTATATGGCCCAATCTTGCGTGCCACCTACTTGATTCACTTGGTCATGTAGAAAGATAACACATGGCCTCTTTTATCCCCATCCGTACTTTGTAGAGACGATTCTTGGATCGTGTTGCCTTTGCTATCAACTTGCCTTCCCGATCGTGCATTGTAAGAGTTTCTCCCTTCATCCTCACATCACAGCCGGATTCGGTAGCTTGACCAAGACTAATAATATTACTTCTCAGCTCCGGTATGTAATAGACCTCTGTTATCTTCCTTGGCTCACCGTTTTTATCCATAAACTCTATAGTTCCTTTCCCTTTGATGTCAATGTGTGAGTCATCACCGAAGCGCACCTTCCCTGAGATAGAATCATCGATAAAGGAGAAGTAACGTTTATCACCACTCATGTGATTGCTCGCTCCGTTGTCAAGATACCAAACATTGTCTTCACTGCTGTTTTCTTCATAGTTGCTTGGCACTATCTTTTTTTCATTCAAGTAGATAACCTCATGCATCATAAGTTCGTCCGCCTCATGAGTTTCGTTGGGTTCATTCTACTGAACCTCTTGGAGCTTTAGTAATCTGTCGGGGCATTAATACACATAATGCCCGACCATCACATCTGAAACAAGTAATCTTCGACGCATCTCTTAGACCAGTGTAGGCTCCGTTATATCTCCCTTGTCCTCGTCCTCTGTAATAGGAGCCTCTTCCTCGGCTTCTTCCTCTGTAATCATTATTACCATCGCAAGGATTTGGCGTTGATTCGCTGTTTATATACAAAAGTTTGCTTTGGTCCTCTTGTGGTTCTTCCTCATCAGCTACCCGCTCTTCATATGCTTTCAATCAGCAAATAATATCTTCGAAACCAGTAGTCTTAAGATCCAAAACTTCTTCTAAAGCAGCCACGATCGTAATATACTTCTTCCGCGGTAAACTCTTAAGAAATTTCTTAACAAGTTTTGGTTCTTCAATTTCTTCCCCCAGTGCTGCTGATTTTGATGATATTTCCGAAAGTCGACCTGCAAACTCGTATATTGTTTATGTTTCTATCATCGTGAGGCGGTCGAAGTCTGCCGTTAATGTCTGCAACCTGGCCTCTTTGACTCTTTCAGCTCCCACATGGCGTGTTTTTATCGCTTCTCACATCTTTTTAGCCGTATCTCACTCTCTGACTTGAAGTAACAACGCCTCTGGTATTGACTGGAAGAGTAACGCCATTGCCATGTTGTTCTTTTTCTCGTCAACGGTTTCAGCTTCAATTACCTCCCAAACTTCATGTACCTTGAGCAACATCTTCATTCTCATGGCCCATACGGTATAATTCGTTGAAGTCAGTATCAAACACTTGATTGAAGATCCTCCCTCCTTAGGTTTTGTATTCGCCACAACTATGTCCCCCATTAAACGAAGCTCTGATACCAATTCTTGTTCTCAACGTTTGTAATGCACACAAGAATTAATAAGAACTTTCTCTTCTTATTGCTTAAGAAACTTACACAAAACTTAAACTCTTTAACTCACAACTCACACCACATGCCCTTAACTCGACATTGGTTTATATAGCACAATAGTTATCCTAATCCTAATAGTAATCATCCATATTTTGATAACTCCTAAAATACATATTGATCCTTATCTCTAAGGACCTTAAATCTATTTGGATTAGGATTGCTTTTCTCTCAAGCTAACTTCGAGCTTACTCCAACAGCAGCAGTTCCACCAATGCGACAATCAAATTGTTTGTCGGTGTGGGTTCTCCTCACATATCTGGAGCATATAAAAAATTAACTAGTGAACTCAATTTAGTAAATAAAATTGAGTTCAAATCCATTTATAGTTAACATTTACATTCTTAAGCTTATAAAAGTTTGGATAAATTCTTATTTACCGTAAATTTAGAAATTTGTTATTATTTTCAAATTTACTTCATAAATATCATAAATTATAATAAAAGACTAAATTTATCTTTTAAATCATTAAAAATATTTAATAGTTATTTATAAAAGTCTATAAACCTAATTCTCACTCTTTAAATACTAAATCTGAAATAACAATTACTAAACTATAAATTTTAAATGTTAAAACATTTTTAATTTGGATATTTCTTTAAAGCGATAGCTAATTTATAATATTTCAATCAATTTTCTCTAAAAGTTTCAGTATAAAGATTTGAACCACTTACCAGGAAAGTATGTAACACGTTGGCTAAGGGTGTGGATGTGATGACAGCTAATAGATCCAGTCAATATGTTTTTTTTTGTTTTTTTGTAAAAGTTCCGTCATTATATAGTACTGCTTTGTAAAAAGCTTTCGATAAAAGAAATAGTTTCCGGTGGCCGGTGGTGTTAGCCGCCGGTTACCAACCCTTCCTTTTTGTTTTTTGGTTTGTATATATCTTCGCTCGGCGATTTCCCTTCTTCCGCTTGTCGGATCTGTTCTTCGCATGGCGACTTTTTGATGTGCCTTATCGATTCGGGACAGAGCTTTGCTTCATGTTTTTTTCTTATCTCTGTTTTACCGGGTTGATAAATAAAGTTGTTTTCGTTTTAGACGAGTCTTTGTTTCAGTCTCATCGAGGAGTTCTTCAAGTTTGTTTCTTTTATTTTGATGAGATTGAAATTAGTGCCTTTCACTCGGTTTTCACTAAAATCCCATCGGTGATTTGAAGAGGCTCCTTTGTTTACCGCTCACTGTCATTACCCTCTAGGAGAATCAGTCTTCCTCGTCAGTAAGCCGGTTTGGCGTTGAGGATAGCATCTCTGATTGGGAGTTGATGAGGTTTGATGGATTGCTTCAGCCATCTGTGAAGTCGATTAAGAAGAGTTGGCGTTCTACGGTCCAACAAATGGTCGGTCTTCCATTTTGGATTAAGCGTCCTTTGCTTAAAAACCGGTGAATCAAGGTAAGTCTAATCAAGTAACCGAGGCTAAGTTGAAAGGCATCATAGTATAAACGATTAGATCAGCGACGGAGAAGAGAAGAGACTTGGAGGTGATCTGCTAGAGTCACGGTGGAGAAGCATCTCGACGTCCGTACCTGCCTGCTCATTGTAGAAGAACACGTGTGGATTAAGTTTATCCATGAAAGCCTCTCAAGCTAACACGTGTTTCACACCACTTCCAATATTTTATATTTAATAAATATGTAATGTTTCTGTCGTTAGTTATCTTTCGTTTGTACTTCTTTAAAAGGCCTTTGAGCCCAATGAAATGAAAGAAAGTCGACAAAAAAAAAAATATAGTACTGCTTTGTTTGTTTGCAATCAAATTCAGGAGAACCAATGAGGACTAACGCTTCAAAAAAAAATTGCTCAATTGCTTCGAACATGTACATGTTGCCCAATATTATGTTTTTACTTGGATTATTTAACATCATGTCTAACAATTATCTTTACTTACAAAGAACATCTTTAAAATAGGAGAATAAAGATGTACTTATTCCAATTTCCAGCGGTTATCTTTGTTTTTTTAAATTTTCTTATGACGAAGATTTTAATTTTCAATTTTAATAATAATTTACAATAATCACTAAAATTTCATTAAAAAATACATTATTATATGTGTTCCAAAAAAAATACATTATTATATTTTAAAAATATAAAATAATATATTTATGACAAAATATTATAATAAATAGTCAAGTATAATTATATATATAGTATAAACGTTTTAAAAAAATTAATGATAATAATTAAAATATGGTATATAAAATCTTATTCATGTTATTGTTGAACATAATAATTATAAAACTTAAATAAAAAAATAAATAGTTTTAACAAAGCAACTAATGCATTCTCAAATTTAAAGGTACTGCCCACCTTCTTAAAATTTGAAGGGATGAAAATCTATTGGAATACCTACCCCTTTAAAAATGAAGAGATAAAATGCTTCTATGAAGAAGATGTTTTAAGAAATATATATTTTAGTTTAATTTTATCAGTGTTTGTTATATTTGGTTAAAAGTTTTTCTTTATTATCTTCATATATTGTTTTCTATGTATTTAATTTTTCTATTTGATGAATAATTTCAGTTGTTACAATTATAAGCTGCATAATTTCCAAAATAATATATATCATGCTATGCATAGTTTCTAACGTTATTTTCACTTTTTAGTTTTGTATTAATTATTTTTGAGCTATTATTTGCTGCAAAAGATAATATCAAAAATAAGTTAAAAATATTTTTGATTTCATAGGATAAAGTAATCTAAAAAACATATAGTTTAACTCTTAGATTATGATTAGGTAAAATAAAAGTGCATAACGATTGTAAGATTTTGAGTATCTTATTCAAAATAAAATTAGGCTCATTTAGGTGAATATACAAATATCAATAGGTAATTGCAGATGTATGTATGATTTGAAAGTAGTTGCATATTTGGTAAGAGAAAGTGCATGAATTTACATTGATATCCCTATTTGGTAAAAACGTAGTTTAGATATCTGTAAAAACGTAGTGTAGATATCTGTAGTTTAGATATCTGTACACAATAAAATTTGACACTTACTAACATAGAAGTTTTATAGAAAAGTGACTAAGCAAAATATTGTTTAGATTGTTTTTCATTTTTTTGGTCAACAGATTATTTCTCAGTTACATATCCATGTTATAGTTGTGTACATATTTTTAGTAGCTAGGAGTGGGCGTTTCCCTAACATAACTAGACCTTATAAATTCATTACCCTAATTCAGTTTATGTTTTTTTCAATTTAATTTATATCACGTTTTGCATTACCACATAGATTTTAGATTTATATACTTATAAAAGTGTTCTGCATAAGATTTTTTAATATTTGTTGGCATGTATAAGATTTAAAATAGTTGATTTTTCGAAGAAAAAAATTAAAACCGTTAAAAATTGATTACGTCCAAATGCATATCGGTCCTGATATTTTGAACGTCTTATTCAAAAAATTAGAAATTAAACATACATTTACTGATTTTTAGTAAAAACTTAGTTTAAATTTCTGTAAAAAAATCTAAGTTTGACATTTAATAACGTAGAAGTACTTTTTCATTTTTCTTCTATTATTAAAGTTATTCATATTACATAACATGAAATATATTTAAAATTTTATTATTATATAAACAAGTTTTGATATTTAATACTATTTAATAGTATTAATACATTTTAAGGGGTCCCCATAAATAAGGCTCACTGGAATTCTGATGTCCTACCACGTATCACCTACGGCCCGGCTCTGTGCCATCCACAAGCACGCAGGAAAATATATAACAACACGTGTTGTGTGGCTAGTATTGTGGTTGTGATGACAACTAACTGCTAACGCTAATTATATGTTTGTACAACCTTGTTTGTATGCAATCACATTCACGAGGACCACTTGGAGTTGTTGAAGAGTGAGAGAACTTACAATTTTCTTTTTTACTAAATTATAAATATCAAAAAGAAAAAGTTTGATTTACAAGGGAAAATTTTAAAATTGCAACACCTAGTCAAAAAAGAAGAGATAAAAACAAGGATACACCTCAATTCTACAACAACCGCGTAAATATGACCATTATCTCCCAAACCACGTTGAATTAATGAATTAATATCTTGGTGTGTATTTTTGTCAACATAATCTTTTGTTTTATTTTGAATACACACCAAGACAAAAATACACACCAAGATCTTTGTTTTAAAATTGTGATTCAAATATGATCAAAATATTTGTTTATATGTTAACAAAATATCTGATTTTTCTATTCCAAATTTTTTATTTTTTCTTTACCATTATATTAGTATACTAGGATAAAACCTACACCTTGCGCAGAATGAATTATATAGTTAAAATATACAATATATAATATTGACAAAGTTAACATTTATATGTGATCAAATTTTTGTAAAAATATATACAGTTTTTGATTGTTTATATAATTATCTCTGTACGTTGGACCGGCAACATTTTTATTGAAATTATGGATCAAAACTAAAAGTTTTACGATGGGTCCAATTAGAGATGTCAATTGGACTGTCTATGTCCAATGGGCATATCCAAATGAACAAATTAACGGGATATTATTTTTTAAGTCCAAATTATACCATATCCAAATTGTCTAAACTAAAATAGATCATTCCAAATAGAGTTTTCGCGGGACCCAATTTCAAAATCAGTGTTAACATACAAAAATTCATTTTTAACATATCTTCATTATGTTTTGTGGAATTCAAAATCATAGATAACGTTCATATGTAATCCAAAAGCCTAAATAAAATTCATATATAATGTAAAAGTATATATAAGTATCATATACATAATCCAAACTCCAAAGCATATATTAGGTTCATACATACATAATTAAGCTTACAAGGGAAAAGTTATTGAGGATAAATAAACAACACACCACAATATTTATATTTTCTTTTCAAAAGTATTTTCGTAAAGTCAGACTTTTGTTTTGTTTTAATTTGAAATTTAATTTTTTTAGGCATCAACTCTAATACTATTCTTATGACTAAAATTATATAGAATTAGTCATTTATGTGAATTATATAAAAATTTATCAGTTAAATATTTTTTGTTCCACAACATAGAACATATTGATTTGAAGTTATCCCACTAGGACTTTTGATCTTTTAAATCATTTTGGACATATCTTACAATTTATAATTGGAAAAAATAGATTTATAAATATATAAAATTTCAAAAATATGAAAACTATAAGAAACACAAGTAAGAGTATTTTTTATGGTTTTTCCTTTGAAAATAAATATTTAAATCATATTTTTTCCACGTTGACTTATAATACTCTTTTTAGTTATCTAGATAGTTTAGAAAACGAGTACAAAGTGATTTACTATGATCTATATCTAAAAGATAAAATGCATAATCAACAATTTCGTATATATTCTATTCATGCTATAATTTGTTTGTCTCTATTCTGACCAGAACTCGTTGGTATATATTTGGCTTGAATACGTGTTATCAGTGGCGAAGCTAATGAAGAGGCATGTGGATCAACCGACCCCTGTCAATATTAAAATTTTCTCTAATATCAGCATATAACAGCAAGATATATTGATTAATTGGTTCTTTTAATGGTTTGACCCACTTGATAATTGTAAATCTTCCAATAACTTTACATAGGTATAATCTTGATCGTGGTAGATTTTGTTTCTATCTCCCCACTGCGTGTTATAACTTTAATTCTACATATACCTTGTTTTGTTTATGTGTTATAACTTGTTCGTACTAGTACTTAATGATATTCAATTTGTAATTTTAGATTAGATGAGTTAGTGGTTAATTCGTAATTTTTAATCTTTCTAGTATAAAAAGTAAATTTCGTTAGTTTTGATTTAAATCCGAATAATGGATAAACAACAAAACTAGCTACGTTTTCATTGATTGGCTATTGGTTTTACTAGGACCGGCAGGACCAGCACAAGTTCAGGTCTACAACAGCAACTTACGTCCTTAACAACCTCGTGACCATTATCTTTCTCTGGACGGTGCATTCATAAATATTTATATCCTTACATGGCTCAGTTTCCTAATCGCTGGGAAATATTAGCAGAATTGAACAAGTGAATATATAATAGTATGAGAAAACATACAAGGTTTCGATATTTTGGTAGCAATAATTTCTTAATTGTTTGATCAAATTGATAACTGAGTGTGTGAATCCAAACGATAATTTCTATCCAAACTAAATAATAAGTCTCCTCGCCTCCCCGAAACAATTTTATTCTAATAAGACACATGTGTATTTAGATGCTATAAAACTCACAAAGACCCTCCAACACTGACAGTGGGCTCGGATACTTGTGGTGATGACAATTGATTAAGACTTAACACATAAAAATAGAGAGAGATAGATGACTTTATTGTATAAAAACGTTTTGTAAAAAAATTACTATTTATGACAATCAGACCCATTATCACTTGCACAGCTTTCGTGTTAGTTGGCAATTGATTTCAGGAGGGTCACTTGAACCTGCCCAAATTCAATTCTGCAACAACCGCATGGCTATATATCTGCCTCATTCCCAAGAAGAATGAATCTCCGGACATGATTGAATTCGGACTTATTAGTCTCTGCAATGTTAGCTACAAAGTTATCTCTAAACTAATATATAAAGAATTTAAGAGGGTTATTCCACGCTTAATCTCAGAAATACAATATGTCTTTGTGGCACAACGATTGATTACTGATAACATTCTGCTAGCGCAAGAAAATTTTCACACCCTACAGATAAACCAGAGATGTACAAAAATTTTTATGGCTATTAAGACAGATATGAGCGAAGCCTACGATAGAGTGGAATGGAGTTTCATAGCAGTTTGATGTTGAAGATGTGTTTTCATGAGAGACTGCTTGACCTCATTATGTGTTGTGTCATGTTGGTCACAAATCAAGTTTTAGTCAATGATGAACCTAGAGGACGTATCTTACCAAGGAGAGGTTTGGGACAAGAACACCCCCTTTCTCCTTTTTTTCATGCTATGTACAGAAGCGTTGATATCCCTCTTAAACGGAGCTGAGACAGAGATGAAGATTGTAGGCCTCCGTGCTGCTAGGATGACCCCAAGGATCTCACATATTCTTTTTGTAGACGATAGTCTTTTCTGTAAGGCGGAAGTAAGCCAATGCAGAAAGATCATAGATATTATAGACATATATGGGAGAACATCGGGACAAAGACTAAATGCGGAAAAATCTTCGATGTTTTTTGGAAACCAAGTGGATGTTTCTCTGAAACAAGATATAAAAGATGTCCTGAGTTTTTCTACTGAAGGAGACATGGGTATGTACCAAGGATTACCAGAGAAAATTAGTGACTCGAAGATGAAAGTTTTCTCCTTTGTACATGATCGACTAAATGGGTGAGTTAACACTTGCTCATTATGACACCTATCCGAAAGAGGAAAAGAAGTTCAAGTAAAATTTGTGGCTTAAGGAGTTCCGACATTTGTGATGTCGTGTTACTTGCTTGCATAAGGCATTATCGAAAAATTAAAAAGTACAATTTTTAACTTTTGGTGGAGCTCAAAACAAAATAGCAGAGGTCTACATTGGATAGCATGGGACGAGATCTGTACCCCTAAGGATATGGGGGGGGGGAGACTGGGTTTTTGAGATCTCCATGACTTCAACATAGCGCTTCTTGCGAAACAATTGTGGAGACTAATTCATTATTCAAACTCCTTATTGTCACGTGTTCTGAAGGGAAGGTACTATAATCATACATCTCTTCTGGAAGATAGATGAATATACTCACCATCATATGGATGGCGTAGTATCATGGCAGTAAAACCATTACTCATCAAGTTTACAAAAACAATTGGTACGGGTCTACGAGGGTCTATAGTGAGTCTTGGGTTCCATACGCAGTTGCTTGACCACCTAGTCCTGTCAACCACATTGTTTACAGAGGGCCCCAACTTCTTGTTCAGTCCGTTATTAGGAATGATACCAAGAAGTGGGATATCCAGATTTTACAGGAATTCTTTCACCCAGATGATATTCCTTTGATACTTGGGTTAAAAAACCTTCTCGCTCTCTAGCTCCAGATGGATATGTTTGGAACTACACAAATCAGGAGTGTATTCAATTAAATCTTGTTATTACCTACTTCGATCCACAAAGCTGAGTCTTACACATGAAGTGATTCTTGGACCGGGAATCACGAGCCTCCAGAACCATGTGTGGGAGATAAAGGACCCGAACAAGATGAAGCATTTCTTGTGGTAGACTATCTCAGGTTTTGTGGCGATGGTAGATAGGCTCACTTATAGACACCTGGGCACTGATAGGAGGTGTCCTAGATGTGTTTGCCCAGTAGAGTCGATTAACCATCTTCTTTTTGAATGCCCCCAGCCTTACAGGTTTGGGCTATATTGGACTATCTGTCCCTTCTGGGTTACTTCCCGAGTACATCTATTTACCAAAATATGAACTTTATATTTTGTAAGAGAAAAGAGGTGGCTCCACTGAGACCACAATTCGATACTTTCCCATTGATCTGTTGGTACATTTGGAAGGAGAGGAACGACAAACCCTTTAATGGAAAAGTCGTATCCCCGATGGATACTCTCCAACATGCGTCACTTGAGGCGGAATATTGGAGGAAAGCTAATGAAAAGGAGGAAGCAAACGAAAACATGACGACCCTCCTACTACAGAGGTTGAGACAGTGCGCCCTTGGATATCTCGAATCCCTTCCTGTCAAATCGATGCATCATGCATCGATAATGGCAGTGTCAGTGGCTTAGGGTGGAGTCTTAAGGATCAAATGGGTTATAAATCTTTTGGGTTACGGCATGCGGAAGGAGTCTCTCATACCCTACATGCTGAAATAGAATTGATGTCACTCAAATTACCCTAAGGAGTGAATTACTCTCTCAAATAAGAGGTTCAGTTGCAGTACTTAGGGATCAAATCCACATAGACTCTAGAATTACAAAATAGATTTGTAGTTTTCGAAGTAAAGCTAAATAGACAGGTTTTGAGCAAAAAGTAAAGTGGTGAACAAGGTAGTTGTTCGGTTGGTTCAAATTGAGGTTGTAAACAGATAGTGAATAGCTAGATTTAGGTATTATCTCAGGTATGATAAGTATGCTACTTAATCTGGGTAATTAAGGGTTATAAATATGTATAGTTCTTGAAGTCAAACTTTTAGGTACAATCAGATAGTTTACCTACAACTAGATCTCGGATCTCGACTTTCGTCCGATATTTACGAGAAAGTGTTGATCGATATTCTATGTGAATATCGATCGATACACCTTTCACTATATCGATCGATGCAACGATTGTCGCGTCGATCGATATCGCTTACAAAGAGCCTTAAGATCGGGTTTGATAGGTTCTCTAATCTTACTAGAGCAACTTTCGTGTGCACCTAGTTAGATTAGATCATTCTAGTTTAGTTTCAGGTATTTGTTCAAGTCATCACTTATCCAAATTAATCCTAAGATCTAAGTCAAGGATGATCAATCCTAAACAATAGCATTAAGAGAAACTAGATGAAGAACCATATTTTAAACACCCTAACGGCAGTTTATTAGCAATACATAAATCAACCTTATGAGAAACCTAAATCTAGTAGTGAGATTACTCAGACATATTCATAAGAGACAAAATCATGATGGCTTGAATAATTCTTAAATAATTAGCAAGGGAAACAATGAAACAGAGTAATGAAAGCAAGGGAGTTTAAGATCTTCTATGTTATGAAGTTCAGATCTTTCTCTCCAATCTTAAGCTCCTTCTCCAAGGTAGCTAAGGTTCTTCTCTCCAAGCTAGGTCTAAAAGGTTTCTAGGCAAGTCTGCCTCTAAGATGATACAAAACCCTACTAATATAGCCTAACACGCGGCCGGGGACTTAAGATGTAATAATATAGCTTTTGTGAAACTTGAAGTCTTCTAATTTATCATTAACTCTCGGGTGGCTTCGCCATCGATCGATGGCAAGGATTGCACATCGATCGATTTTTATTGGTACTCATCGGTCGATATGTTGCTTCAAGCATCGACCAATTCTTGTTTTAGCGAGGTTCTCAAATTAGCTCCAAAATGCTCCAAAATGGCCATCTTACTTCCATGAGTACCTAACCTTGTAAAAGCTCTAAAAAGACTCTAAAAGCATATAGTTGACTCTGAAAACATAGATAAATCATGGTTAAAAGTGGGTAATATCCATGACCTATCAACTCTCCCAGACTTACCTTTTTGCTTGTCCTCAAGCAAAACAAATAGGCAGTCTCTCCGAAGGAGGTTTGAAAACAGTAGGGACTCACTAAAATCTTTTACTTAAAATCATCACCTCTAAATTGTTGCAAGCCACATCAAATACCTCCCAACTACAAAAGCACTTTATACCGTATCCTCGCTTAGCAACCAAATTCACCTAGCCAGTAACTTAGCAAATCCTGTCTAACTCACCCCTCTACTGATCTCATTTCTTTGCATAAAATAAAAGTGCAGGTTTTACCTTGGGGGTATCGATCACAAGATGCAAGACTGCTTAAATAAGTATCTGGACATGCTGGTAAAAAGAAATTCCTTTCCTCTCTCTCTACTTATTTCTTTCCTAGTCAAAGTCTGCTTTCATTTGCAAGACATTGACCAAGATTGGACAGGCTTCCATGAATCAAGTCTTAATGGTTGTAGCTACCAAGCCCTGTTCACTTCTTTTGGACCTATATCCTAGGATTCTTTGTGAATCAAGCCTTAATGGTTGTAGCCACCAAGTCCTATTCGAATCCTTTACCTATAGAATTCTTTATGAATCAAGTCTTAATGGTTGTAGCCATCAAGTCCGTTTCGAACCCTTTACCTATAGAATTCTTTATGAATCAAGTCTTAATGGTTGTAGCCACCAAGTCCTGTTCGAATTCTTTTCCTAGATAAATATCTAACTAATCTTAATTTTTTTTTAAAGAAAAGAATACTGAAAATTTAAGTCTAAGCTTCAAAATTTGAGAGAGAGAGAGTGATATATCTGTCTACACAAGGCTTTACCTTCCAGACTTGTTTGAAGCATCCGACCCCGTGTATACCAAGCCCCAAGACAAGCAGATGTAGTCAAGTTTGGTTGGAGATCAGCTTTGGTTCCTTCAAACATTCATAGCAACTGTAGTACTAGTTGACAGGTGATCTGATATACCATGGATTTTACCCGTTTTTACCCATGGTATATGAGTGTTTTTACTACTATTATCTATGTTTTGGAGTCTATTAGGTATGTTTTCAGGTTCAGAAGCATTTTGGAGAAAAGTGATGTTTTAGGTGCCTTTTTGGAGCTTAAAGAAGAGTTCACCCGTGATCAAGATCAGAGGTCGACACCAGAGTTACACATCGATCGATGCACACTCTGTGCAATCGATCGACACACATTAGCCGAAGGACGATACATCGAGACCATAATCGATCGATGTACACCCTGTACTATCGATTGATACTGAGGCGGCAGAAAGACAAGTTGGACCTGGCCGAACTTGAAGCCCAAGATATCACATTTTACAAGAATGCCCCTGACGAGTTTTTTAACCTAATGAACTCATGTATTTATATGCCTAAGTGTTTTGGCATTACATACAAGCCATTTTTAATAAGTTTTCAACAAGTCTTTTTTTACATACAAGTTTTAAGTTTTATACAAGTTTTTCTTCTTCTTCTACTTATTTCTTTTAGTTCTTTATTTGTTAACAGAGGTTATAGAATTCTAGACCTAGAGGAGAGATCCAAAGATATTTGTGATTGGAACCTAAGTGTTCACCCTCTAATAGGTCTATGAACTTCTATTATTACCTTGTTGCTATGAACTACTTAGCCATGTCTGAGTAGATTCATTTGTTAGATTTAGGGTTTAAATAGGATATGAGGGATTAGCCCCAACCTATAATTGCTATAGTTGTGATATTTACTGTTAGGATTGTTCACTAATGCTTTTTCTAGCTTAGCTACCTAGAACATGAACTTGGATTGCATTGTTTATTACATGCAATACCTGACAACATCCTAAACATGCTATGACCCTCTTGAGATATGCGAAAGCTGATCTAAGATCATGGTGAGCATTGTATCAACTCGCGCATAAAGCTTGCTTAGAGCCGTATCGATCGATACTCCTATAGAGTAATCGATCGACTTAGCTAGAGGTGTATCGGTCGATATTCCTATCGAACCATTGAGCGATACCATCGGCAGAGTAGCCGACCGCAACACCATTTAGCATCTAAGTAATAGATGGTCTAAATAATGCGAGAGCTGATGGATTCATTTAATAAGTGTTGAGCTCTGACATATCATGCAAGCAACTTGTTAGCCTTTATAGTATTTATAATCCTGAATTCCTGAATACTTATCCTGAATCTAACTATTTTTCTTTACTGTTTCAAAACCAAATCCTTTCAACTGAGTAATCTTATCCTTACTCAGCAAACCTGCACTTTACTTTAAACTATTTTCAACCTAGCATAGTCATTAAGATTGCATCTTATTTGTACACTAGCTCTCTGTGGATTCGATCCCTAAGTACTACAACTGAACCTCTTATTTGAGAGAGTAAAGTCACTCCTTAGGGTAATTTGAGTGATATCAAATTTGGCACCGTTGCCGGGGAGCTTTGATACAATAGGATCTAATCTGATTAGGTCTAGGTTATTTCTATTTTTATTTTAATTTGTTTTCTGACACAAATTTTTTTTTCTTGTCTTTTTAGGTACATGCCCAGCAACACCAGAAGCAACAAGGAATCCCAACTTTTGTTCTCAGAAGACCCTGCTAGCTTGGAACGTTCCATCCGCAAGGAAATCCGTTCCGCATCGATCGACGCCATCAACTGCCTGTCGACCGATACCAACGCACCCCTGCCGACCGAGACACTGTCTTTGTCGACCGACACTCGCACCTTCACGTCGACCGACACTACTTAACCGTCGACCGACATATTTCATCCGACATTGATCGATACCCTTAACCGTATATCGATCGATACTACTCCGCGAGTCATGGTTGCGCCTATTATTCTCACACGATATGAGAATGGAGACTTGCGTGACCAAGAAGGTCACCTTCGTAATGAAGCAGGTCAGAAACTCAACGCTCAGAATGAAGTAATCCCTGAGCCAGAAACTGAACCTACAGGAGCTGTTTAACCTGTAGAAGAGGCTGCTCGAACACTAGCTGATTACAACCGTCCAGATCAGTTCTACACCAACAGATCAGCCATTCGTCCCCCTGCTATTCAGAGAGGCGATTTCGAGCTCAAGCCGCAGTACTACACCCTTGTGGGACAGATACCTTACTATGGGCTGTCCAGTGAGCATCCCATGAACCATCTGGAGAGGTTCGAGAATCTCATATCTGCTATCAAAGCCAATGGAGTCCCTGTGGACTACCTTCTCTGTAAGCTCTTCAAACACTCTTTATCTGGAGAAGCTTTACAGTGGCTTAAGCAGCTACCACTAGGATCTCTTACATCCTGGAGCGACATCAAAAATTCATTTTTGCGTAACTTCTTTGTTGATGCGCGCGCTGAAGACTTAAGAAGGAAAATTGCCACATTTAATCAGGAGCCTAGAGAGTCATTCAAGGATACCTGGATCAGATTCAAGTCTTACTAGCGAGTCTGCCCACACCATGGATTCAACAAAGTGCAGATGCTCTGCACTTTCCTCAGAGGCATTGCACTGAAATATCAGATGGCTTTAGACACTGCGAGTGAAGGCAACTTCACCACAAGGAATCCTGAAGATGCTGTGAAGCTAATAGACAACCTAGCATCCAGCAACAGCACAAAGAACATTGTAAGAGTAAGATCTGCAGCGTTCCTTGGAAAGGAACAGATAAATGAGGTACAAGCTACACTTGACAATGTTCAAAAACTGCTAAACAAGCAAATCTGCTCAGTGGAGGATGCAGAAGCTGATGAAGAAGATGACTACATAGAAGCAGAAGTCAACTGGATCTGTGGAACCGGATTTCAGAGATCTGGAAACCAAGGAAACAGAAACTTCGCAGGACAGAGAGGAAACTTCAACAACAGCAACCCCAACAACAACAGGAGTTATGGAAACTCATCTTACATGAAGCCACCCACACCAACCCCAGAAGGAAAGCTAGAAGACATGCTCAGAAAAGTTCTTGAAAGCCAGCAGCGGTTAGAGGTGAACTTCAATGGAAAGATCGACGCTATCTACACCACTTTGAACACAAAGCTTGATGCTTTGAGTACCCATGTGAAGAAACTAGAGACTCAAGTGATTCAGACAGGAGAAGCTGTTAAGAAGCAGGAAGCTTTAGGAAAAGGGACTGGAGAAGAAACAACAGGCCACAACGTCAGTGCTATCATAGAGGATGATTTTTGGAGAGAGGTAAAGCAAAAGAAGCTGCAAGAGGGAGACTTCCAGATCGAGAATATTGGCGGCAACCACTGGAATCGATCGATGTCAGGATCACCACATCGATTGATGTACGCCAACACCAATCGATCGGTGGAACAAGACGAGCATCGACCGATGGATCTTGAAAGATCTACCAACGAGTGCAATACCGTGAAGATACTTACTCACGAGGAGTTCGCAACAAAGCACCCACATCCGCCCAGCCCTTACAACATCGACCGACAGGACAGACATCCCATCGATCGACCGAATGATAAAGAAATCGATCGACACACTCCAGACGCTGTCGATCGATATTCATTTATCACACGCCGAGTGCAACTTCCCAAGATAGATGTTGCACGACTTAATGCACTCCGGGAGCAATCTAAGCCTTCCAGAAACCCACCAACCGCCATAATGAAGAAACCCACGGATATTATTGATCCAATGGAGATAGAAAAGGAAAAAGATGGCAGAGTTCTCAGAAAAAGGAAAGAGAAGGTTCCTAAACACCTTAAAAGAAGAATTAATGAGAAAGAGTTGGCAAGTTTCAGAAAGAGAGTTCTAAGGATACCTACAGAGAAACCCTTTGAAGAAGCCTACTTTTCACACAGATTGTGGATCTTTTTCAGAGAAACTAAGGAGACAGAAGAAGACATCAAGAGGATGTTCAACCAAGTCAGAGAAAGTATGAAGAAGAGGATCAAACTAGAGAAGAAGGGTGATCCAGGAAAGTTTGTTGTTCCTTGCTCAGTACAGGGGATCAACTTCCCACGTGCCTATGTGACACAGGATCTGGAGTTAGCATCTTACCCAAGGTGATAGCAGACCATCTAGGTCTGAAGATAGAGCCTACTGAAGAATCATTCATCTTTGTGGATTGTTCTCAGCAGAACTCTGGAGGAATTGTGAGAAACCTTGAGGTTACCATAGGAGAAGCCCTAATTCCAGTAGACTTCCATGTCTTGGGCGTCAAGATAACCCTACCTACTTCTTTGCTACTTGGAAGAGCCTTCCTAGCCACAGTTGGAGCAGTCTGAAACCTTCAGACAAACAAACTGTGCCTAACCCTAATCAACCCTACGGTCTACTATGATCCAGTACGAGTCATCAAGGTCCCTAAGAAGATCCAAGACGACTCAGACCTTGTAGCTATTTGCTATTGTGGAGATGAATACGACTCACAAGGCGAATACGAGACGGAAACTGCAGAATCGATCGATAGTAGCACTGTCTCATCGATCATCTCTGGTGAACGGACATCGATCGACATCCACACATGGTCATCGATCGATTCACTATTCAATCAGATCGAGGAGGAGTTTCCAGAAGGTGATTTCGAAATAAACACGTGGGAGAACGACTACTACATCCCACCACATGCTGCAAATACTACTCATATTGAGGAGTATACTGATGATTACGAGGAAGAGAGAGCTATAGAATGTCACAACCTTCCAGAAGATGAAGATCGACTTCTCCACCACAACCTCAGAATCACGACATCGATCGACAGGACCACATCCCCATCGATCGATACTACTTGCCTCACATCATTCGACAACACAGTCAACAACAAGCGAGATGGAGACTACTCAATCGGGAGCTGGGCAAGCGACTACCAGTACGAGAGCTTCGCGGTCGAGACCGCCACACCAACATACATCACCCAACCCGAAGCAGTCTCATCGATCGACACGGCACCAGTACAATCGACCGATAGGCCTGAACAACCATCGACCGATTCAGAACCTGTGTCATCGAACGATACATACACCCAACCATCCCAGGTAACAAATTCAAATGTACTTAATTTTGGTAATCTAATCCCGGATGAGTTTGGTATTTTCAGGGATTCACAAGGCTTTGCACGCTCAATGGATGGAAGAACACTCCACATATCCAAAGAAGACATTGCAGACGTCCTACAGTTAGCCAATGGATCCCACAACCTATTCCAGCAACAACGTTACGGACCAGACCACCATTATCAGCACCAGGAGGCAGACACAACAACCGAGCCAAAGGAAGCTGAGGATAACCATCTCAACAGGAAGGATCCATATCTTCAACGGAAATCGATCGATACAGAGTGTGTTGCATCGATCGATAAGCGTCCCGAATTCGAAAAGAGAGCCTTTCGATATGGAGTTCGAAAATTATTTTGGGAGCAGAGAGATGAGTATGGGGTCTACAGAGACGAGAATGGCTTTGCTAGAGGAATAGATTGTGACGTCATCAGAATTTCTAAAGACGATATCAAGAAACTGCTCCAAAGAACTTCAATGGACGAGCGCTCCTACATCTGTCTACCAGAGCACGCTAGTTCATTTACAAGAAGAGAATTGGTGCAAGAAACCTACACCAAAGATGAGATCAACGAGATGTTCACCGGTTTACTTGGAGAACGCAAATGGGAAAAGCTCTCCATGGAAAAGAGTTTAGAAGAGGCCACAGACAAGCTTCGCAGTGAGATGAACTGGATGTTCAGTGCAGACCAAGGATTACTCAAGAAGGTTCAACGTCTTAAGCTGGAACTTGAAGATCTTCGCAACGCACAGAACCATAGCCAGAAAAGATCAATATCGATCGACGGAGCACCATCCACATCGATCGATACGGAGCCCACACCATCGACCACTTACTCAAAACATGAGGTTGATGAGTCTCTTGGAGATATCTGGAAAGAATTGAAGAAAGCAGAAGCTCGTCTCAGCAGCAAACTCACCAAAACCTGTAAACCTATCTTCCACAACCTAGGGGATCAAAGCATCTGCACAGAAGAGATAAAGAGATCTATCCGCCTTATCAATGAAGCACATGCAGATATGAACCCTGCTGCACCTTGCAATCCTTTTGGAGGATTGACTCGTCTGAAAGCAGTTGAGAGGAAAATTGCTGATATACACTTCTTAGTAGACAAAGAAGTGGAGGAACTCGCACTACGAATAGATACTATGCAGCAGGAGGCTGAGAAGTTCTAACGTCAACTTGATTATCAGGCTGCATCGATTGCATCGATCGACGAGCTCAACCTCACATCAATCGATAGGCGATTGACTGAAATCGACGGCCAGATGAAGCTCTTTGCAGAGAAGCTTCACGAGAATCTGCAGACGCAAAAATCGACCGATGAACATCCAGTTGCATCGATCGATATACAGACTTCAGAGATCTGTACCAGAGCCGATTTGGATAAATTAGCTGATGAAGTCTACAAAGCAATAACAAGCGTGGATGATTCACAAGATAGACGTCTAGACCAAACGTATTTCCCGCTTGTTAACGAGGTTGGAAGCATGGAATCTAGCATAGAAGGGATGCAGAAAGAAATTAAAGCTATTCAGAGGCAGCTTGCGAGCAGACCTGCACCCTTAGAATCGATCGACAGAAGGTCCAGCGCATCAATCGATGGACTTCAGCAGCCATCGACCAACATTTCAACAAAGGAATCGATCGATATCAGCTCCATCCACGACAAAATGATCCAACGCCTTGATTCAATGCAAGCGGAGCTCAGTGATCTTTCAGAACATGCCTACAGGAAATTAGGATGGCACGAGTTCAACATTGAAGGTCATGAAGAAAAGATTCAAAGGATCACTGATGAGTTGATTGAGATACAGAAGAAACGAACCAGAGAATATGAAGCCACAAGAAGCCTATTTGACGCATGGTTCGGTGAGAAGAAAGATACAGAGGATACTTGTTTCTCAACAAGTACCTGGACTTCATCTCAGTAGCTCATTCCATCCAAAGTCAAGCCAGATGACTATAATCAAAGCGCTGAGTGGGAGGCAACCCACTGTTAAGTAGTTTTTCATTTTATTTTATCTTTAGGATTTTATTTTTCGTATTTGTTTTTCTTTGCTGTTACAATTAGACGATTACCATTGAAATGGATTGACATGACACTGTCGATATCGATCGACGTGAACCACACATAAGCGATCGACGAAGATGACTCAACATCGATCGATACGCATCGCGGTCAGGTATATCGTTCTCAATTTTTTTTATATCAGTGTACTTTACTATTGCATATGCCTTCACTGGACTGGTTATACACTGGGGTCAGTGTATGATTTAAGTCTGGGGGGATGTTTACTGATGCTGTTTACCTTTTGATTTCATCCAAAAATGTTTTCAAAATGGTTTTTATTGAGTCAAGAAAGGGATAATGATAATCTAAATTTTCACTTTTTATCTAACCAATCTTTTAGGCACCATTCTTCGATTTGTTGATGCAGAATGTACTATAGATGCTAAAGTTGATCACCTGTCAGCTATGACAACACTTTCATTGATTGTCTGGAGGAACCAAAGCTGATTTCCAACCTAACCTGACAATTCTTTGCTTGTCTTGGGGCTTGGTATACATGGGATCGGATGCTTCAAACAAGTCTGGAAGGTAAAAGCCTTGTGTAGATAGTCTCTCTCTCTCATTTTCGAAATTAGATTTAATTTTTATAAGTTCTATTAAAAAAAATAGAAAATTATCGTAAATTTATGTTCTAGGATTAGTTAGTTATTAACTAGGAAGGAATTCGAACAGGGCTTGGCGGTTACCCCCCCTCAAGACTTGATTCATAAGAATTCTATAGGTAAAGGGTTCGAACAGGGCTTGGTGGTTACCCCCTTCAAGACTTGCTTCGCAATGAATCCTAGGATATAGGTCAAAAAGAAGTGAACAGGACTTGGTGGCTGCAACCATTAAGGCTTGATTCATGGAAGCCTATCCAATCTTGGTCAATGTCTTGCAAATGAAAGCAGACTTGACTAGGAGAGAAATAGTAGAGAGAGAGAGAGAGGATATGAACTAATTTTTACCTGTAGGTCCAGATACTTGTTTGAGCAACCTTGCATCCTGTGATCGATACTTCCAAGGTAAAGCCTGCACTTTTATTTTTATGTACAGAAATGAGATCAGTAGAGGAAAGAAGTCAGACATGATTGCTAAGTTGTTGGCTAGATGATCAAGGTTGTTCAATTAGGATATTGCATAATGTGCTTCTGTGATTGACAGACTCTTAGATGTGGTTTGCAACAAAGTAGAGGTTATGATTCTAAGTTTGAATTTGATTTAGTCCCTGCTTTTCAAAACCTCTTTCAATAAAGACTGCCTGTGTGTTTGCTTGAGGACAAGCAAAAGGTTAAGTCTGGGGGAGTTGATATACCATGGATTTTACCCGTTTTTACCCATGGTATATGAGTGTTTTTACTACTATTATCTATGTTTTGGAGTCTATTAGGTATGTTTTCAGGTTCAGAAGCATTTTGGAGAAAAGTGATGTTTTAGGTGCCTTTTTGGAGCTTAAAGAAGAGTTCACCCGTGATCAAGACCAGAGGTCGACACCAGAGTTACACATCGATCGATGCACACTCTGTGCAATCGATCGACACACATTAGCCGAAGGACGATACATCGAGACCATAATTGATAGATGTACACCCTGTACTATCGATCGATACTGAGGCGGCAGAAAGACAAGTTGGACCTGGCCGAACTTGAAGCCCAAGATATCACATTTTACAAGAATGCCCCTGACGAGTTTTTTAACCTAATGAACTCATATATTTATATGCCTAAGTGTTTTGGCATTACATACAAGCCATTTTTTAATAAGTTTTCAACAAGTCTTTTTTTACATACAAGTTTTAAGTTTTATACAAGTTTCTTCTTCTTCTACTTATTTCTTTTAGTTCTTTATTTGTTAACAGAGGTTATAGAATTCTAGACCTAGAGGAGAGATCCAAAGATATTTATGATTGGAACCTAAGTGTTCACCCTATAATAGGTCTATGAACTTCTATTATTACCTTGTTGCTATGAACTACTTAGCCATGTCTGAGTAGATTCATTTGTTAGATTTAGGGTTTAAATAGGATATGAGGGATTAGCCCAAACCTATAATTGCTATATTTGTGATATTTATTGTTAGGATTGTTCACTAATGCTTTTTCTAGCTTAGCTACCTAGAACATGAACTTGGATTGCATTGTTTATTACATGCAATACCTGACAACATCCTAAACATGCTATGACCCTCTTGAGATATGCGAAAACTGATCTAAGATCATGGTGAGCATTGTATCAACTCGCGTATAAAGCTTGCTTAGAGCCCTATCGATCGATACTCCTATAGAGTAATAGATCGACGTAGCTAGAGGTGTATCGGTCGATATTCCTATCGAACCATCGAGCGATACCATCGGCAGAGTAGCCGACCGCAACACCATTTAGCATCTAAGTAATAGATGGTCTAAATAATGCGAGAGCTGATGGATTCATTTAATAAGTGTTGAGCTCTGACATATCATGCAAGCAACTTGTTAGCCTTTATAGTATTTATAATCCTGAATTCCTGAATACTTATCCTGAATCTAACTACTTTTCTTTACTGTTTCAAAACCAAATCCTTTCAACTGAGTAATCTTATCCTTACTCAGCAAACCTGCACTTTAATTTAAACTATTTTCAACCTAGCATAGTCATTAAGATTGCATCTTATTTGTACACTAGCTCTCTGTGGATTCGATCCCTAAGTACTACAACTGAACCTCTTATTTGAGAGAGTAAAGTCACTCCTTAGGGTAATTTGAGTGATATCATGATCCACTTTAGAAACTATAGTACATTATGCAGTCGACAAATCTAAGAGCGGTGCTAAAAAGTGGTTAGATAACAAGAAAAGATTCGAGAAAGTTCATTGTCCCCTTCTTGACTCAATAAAATTTTTTTTTTTTGAGAGCAGAATGAAACAAAATGAAACACAATATTAGCAACTACCTCCCCCATACTTAAATAACATTATCCTCAGTGTTATTTGGTCTAAGATTGGTTTAGGGAATAAAACAAATACTGGATAATGAGAGAAAATCTTCGTATCTTTCTCTCTCTTCCGTCGGTCGACGCTTTGACCTCTGTATCGATCGACACATTGGCTGTTGTATCGATCGATTACGGAAAGACAGGAACGTTCTTTGTCTAAAGTAACGTGTCATCCTTGTCTTACTCATCAAATATGAGTTACTGGTCATCTAAGTTAGCTTTGTTAGACAATCCAAACACACGTTATCATAGGAAAATAGATAGTCTCAAGTCATAGCATGCAGAAAAATGAAATAGTTTGAAACATAAATCCATAAACCAAAAACATAAAAAGAAAATAGTGCATAAAGATAAGGGATAGAAATGTGAGGACTAATCAGTGTCCTCGCCGGTCTCATCGACGCCCTCTGATGAGTCATCCCGGTGCTAGCGAGATGGTCCTGCTGCTGATGATGACCTGGCACTGACATCCTCCTGCTCGAGCAACGACACCTCAACACTCTGGCCCAGATGGCCTGAATAGCGTCTATGACTACCCTCTGAAAGTCTCCATGATCGTGCATCAGAATGTCTGGTATGATCGGGAAGTGGTGCCTCTGGCGGGCCCTGAGTGGCAGGTGCTCTACGGACTCCTGGAGGTCTGCGTGGCATGTCCGGGAAGTTGCAGAGAAGGCGGTGGTCTAGCTTGAACCTAGGGCTATCAATCTGCCCTGCAAAGTCTGTGGTGTGCCTATGTGGCAGCTGCAGCAGACGTATCTGGTCCTCCCTCCTGAAACTCCAGAGAAGGTTATCCTTAAGCCAGCCCGAATGAAGCAGGTGCGCCTCGTCCAAAAAGCGGCGGGTGGTGATGGCGGTGCCCTCGTCCAAACAAGATGCCCAGATGCCTGAAGATCGGTGTCAGCAGGCTCCCCACTGTCTCCGTCTTCTGGCTCATTCCCGTGAAAGGCTTCATCTTGAGCCCCACCAGGTGTTCAGAAAAGATGGCTCCGAGGTTAGGTGTCACTACCTCGTTGTCCACGTCGATATGGCTCAGGTCAACTAAGCCATTCACTGCACCGTAAAGCAGTGTGAGCTCCTGCATCCTCACCTTGTTGGGCTCCATCTTGCACAACAGAGTGTTGGCAAGGGCCCTCATGAAATAGCGCAGGGTGGGGTGACGAACGTCCATCTGGGTGGCTGAACCACAGTTCCAGTGGCCTGTACCAAGTATCCCCTATAACTCAGGTAATCCATGGAAGTCAAGAATGATGCTGCAAGTGGCTGCGGGGTCCGTGAACCCTTAGATGTCGCAGAGGTCAGTGATGGAGATCATGTATCTGATGCTTCTGGCGCAGGACAAAAGGCCGTCGCCTGCAACCCTCGTCCTCGGGTTACTGTAGGTGGGCTGAGCTGTGGCCATGAACTGTCTGACAAGAGAGACATGAAGGTCGTACGGACGATTAGCCATGGTGCCGAATCCCAGCTGTCTAATCATGTCGGACAGATCGGACTCAATCTCAAGCCTCCTCACGGTAGCCTGGTCGATGAACCGTGTGGGCTCAATGGAGACGTCCAGCCATGCATTGTAGAACAGGCTGTCGTAGTCATCCCACGTGTCTGTGAGTGCGCGGTGGGTGTATTTGCGGTTCTTGACCGCTGCCTTCGGGTCTGTGAAGGTCTCAAAAGTGGCAATGGGAGTCTTGTCGTCCCAAGGCCAATACTCTCTCTCGTCAGCTTGCGGGGACGGAGATGGAGATGATGATGATGATGATGATGATGATGATGATGATGATGATGATGATGATGATGATGATGATGATGATGATGATGATGGTGGAGGGTGGCTCCTAGAGGTACCAGCCTGGTCGAGCCTCCTCTTCGTTCTCCTCTCTCTGCGTTCTCCACGTTGACTCATCTGCAAACAAACACAAACGAAAGTATTAAGTTAGCAAGCGTGTTCGCTGTAATGGATATCGATCGATAGACGATGTCTGGTATCGATCGATATGTGATTTAAAGAATCGATCGATTTGAAAGGTGTCGACCGATGCGAAAGATACTGTGTCGATCGATTCGTAGAGCCTCTTATATCATTCTAGCAGCCTAAATTGTCTAAAATCAAGCCTAATTAAGTGTTCTAGTCCATTTTGAAACTCAACTCTATAAGATCCCAAAAATAGAGGATTTCGAAGTCATACCTTGTAGATCTGTTGAATGAATGAATGAAACAGATAGATGAGTGAAAAATGAGTGCATTAGGGCAAGAAACGGAGGAAATTCGTGAAAAATTGAGAGAGAAAAAGAGGTATGTGGTTTGATAGGGTTTTTGCGATTTATGGAAGAAAGAGGCGGATGTCGAGTTAAATGAGGCTCGTCCTCGAAGACTCCGCATCGATCGATGCATGTGTCGATGCGTCGATCGATTTATAAGCATCTCCTTCCCTTCTCGCTTTTTTATATAAATAATAGAAAACTTAAATTGAAAAACCTAAATTTAAATTCTAAATTCTAAATCTATTAGTGGGTTGCCTCCCACTCAGCGCTTATTTTTAGTCGTTAGCTTGACTTCCAGAATTGACTAGTCAGCGGTAAGAACGCTCAACCGTAAAGGTTTGCTGTTCGGAGGTTTATCCCAATAAGGTTTCACACATTGTCCATTTACTGTGAATTCTTCTCCTTTATCATTCATCAGTGTGATTGCTCCGTAAGGTCGGAATCTATCACCGTGAAAGGTCCTGACCAACGAGATCGGAGTTTTCCGGGAAGCAATGTAAGTCGAGAGTTATCTAGTAATACTTGATCATTTGGCGAATTCCTAGAAATGATCTTTTTGTCATGATAGACTTTCGTCCTTTCTTTATATAACTTTGAGTTTACATAAGCTAAATGTCTGATCTCATCAAGTTCATTAAGCTGGATGAGTCTTCTTTCAGCAGCCGGTTTGATGTCGAAATTAAGAAATTTAATAGCCCATGCTGCCTTATGCTCTAGCTCAACCGGTAAGTGGCAGGATTTTGCGTATAGCAAATGAAATGGGGTTGTCCCTAGTGGAGTTTTGAATGCAGTCCTATAAGCCCAATGCATTGTCTAATTTCCTAGACCAATCCTTTCTTGAGATTCCTACAATCTTTTCCAAAATCTCTTTGATTTGCCGGTTTGAGACTTCCACTTGTCCGCTTGTTTGCGGATGATAAGGTGTAGCTACTCTATGATGAACTCCGTTTTTCTTGAGTAATTTGTCAAAAACTTTGTTGATGAAATGGGTTCCACCATCACTTATGACTACTCGAGGAACTCCGAATCTAGGGAAAATAATGTTCTTAAAAAGTTTGACGACCACGGAAGCATCATTTGTTGGGGAAGCTATTGCTTTCAACCCATTTGGATACATAATCTACAACAACTAGAATGTATTTGTTTCTGAACGAGGAAGGGAAAGGTCCCATGAAGTCTATTCCCCAGCAATCAAATAATTCAACTTCGAGATTGAACTTCTGTTCCATCTCATGTCTTTTGCTGATTTTTCTCTTTGTTGGCATCTATCGCATTTCATGTTATAGGGGTGAAAATCGCGAAACATGGTTGGCCACCAAAATCCTGCTTTAAGGATTTTAGACACCGTTTTAAACATTCCAAAGTGTCCAGCATATTCAGATCCATGGCATTGGAAGATAATATCTGGAATTTCAGTTTCCGCGACACAATGTCTATATATCCCGTTAGCGCAGTGTTTGCAAAGGTAGGGTTCGTCCCAGTGATATCTCCTAACTTCTCGTAAGAACTTCTTCCTAGCATAACCTTTGAGTTCTTCGGGCTCAAAGTCGGCGGCTAGATAGTTCACTATGTCAGCATACCAGGGTCTATTTCTTAGACGTCCTTCCATAGCATGAACCTCTCGACAGATATTTTGATATCCGGGAGAGTGGCGTTCAGTGGGTGGCATGTTACAGGCTACATTGACTGTTATGTCAATGGCGACTTCAATTGAAACTATGTCTTGACATTGACTGTTGTGACTGTCGATCGACATATCATCGGTGGTGTCTATCGATGAGTCCTCAGATGCGAGACATATTTGACCGAGGAACGTCGAGTCTGCTAGGTAGACATTTTTAGTTGGTAAGAAATCGTAAATAGGGACCTCGTCCTCCACTCGAATCTGGGAAAGATGATCTGAAACACCATTGTCTACTCCTTTTTGTCTTTAATTTCCATGTCGAATTCTTGGAGTAGAAGTATCCAACGAATAAGTCGTGGTTTTACGTCCTTTTTCTGCATTAGGTATTTTATTGCTGCATGGTCAGTATGGACGATGACTTTTGAACCAACCAGGTAGTTACGAAACTTTTCGAATGCGTAAACAACGGCAAGCAATTCTTTCTCGATCATCCCATAATTTTTCTTCGCATCATCCAGAGTTCGGCTGGCATAATAGATAGCATGGAGCTATTTGTCATTATGCTGCCCTAGAACCGCTCCTACAGCGAAATCACTCGCGTCGCACTTTATCTCAAAAGGGAGATTCCAGTCGGGCGGTTGTACAATGGGGGCAGTTATCAAGGCTTTTTTTTTTATTTCTTCAAAGGCTTTTTGACATTCTGGTGCGAAGTCAAACTTAACTTCCTTGCATAGGAGGGCTGTGAGAGGCCTAGCAATTTTGCTGAAGTCTTTTATAAACCTCCTATAGAATCCACTGTGTCCGAGAAAGCTTCTCACGTCTTTCACGTTTGTGGGTGCTGGTAAACAAGTCATTACCTCAACCTTAGCTCGGTGCACTTCTGTTCCTGTAGCACATATTTGATGTCTGAGAACGATTCCATCGTTAACCATGAAATGACATTTTTCCCAGTTTAGAACAAGGTTCTTTTCTTCACATCTCACCAATACCTTGCATAGGTTGTTGAGGCAATCCTTAAAACTAGATCCGTGCGCCGAAAAATCATCCATGAAAACTTCCGTGAAATCCTCTATCATGTCTGTAAAGATTGACATCATGCATTGTTGGAAGGTAGCGGGAGCGTTACAACGAACAAATGGCATTCTGCGGTACACGAATGTTCCATAAGGGCATGTTAAAGTTGTCTTTTCTTGATCATCCGGATGAATAGGGATTTGAAAGAATCCGGAATATCCATCAAGAAAACAATAGTATTGATGATTCGCTAATCTCTCCAACATTTGATCAATGAATGGCAGAGGAAAATGATCGTTCCTAGTGGTGGAATTTAGTTTCCTATAGTCGATACACATACAGTGTCTAGTGAAGGTTCTCATAGGGATGAGTTCGTCTTTATCGTTCTTAACTACCGTAATGCCCCCCTTTTTAGGATAAACATGCACGGGGCTCACCCAGTTGCTGTCTGAAATCGGGTAGATGACACCAGCATCAAGGAGTTTAATAATTTCTTTCTTCACTACTTCCTTCAGATTAGGGTTCAGCCTCCTTTGTTGTTCTACTGATGATTTGGATTCATCTTCCAGTTGAATACGATGCATGCACAGGTCCGGAGATATACCTGGGATATCCTCGAGAGAGTATCAGAGGGACTTCCTATACTTGCGCAATTTGTTTAACAACAAGACAAGTTCGCCATTTGTAAGGTTGGCGTTGACGATCACGAGATAAGAATTGTTATAAAGAAAAGCTTACTTTAATCAGGAAGGTAACTGTTTTAGCTCGACCTTTGGTGCTTTTTCTGCGCTTAGATTGTCCAAAGAAGATGGTTGTCGATCGACGGTGTGTTGATCGATATTGATTTCAGACTTGTCATCTTCTTTGTTATCAACTTTCGCAATCTCTATGCTTGCATCCATCAATCGATTGTAATCATCTGTCCTGCTATATATGCTAAACATTTCATTTTTAGTGTGGTTGAGCGCATTTTCTAAAGGGTCATCTGAGGACAAGTCCTCAAAAGATTCTTCTGCTAGCTCGGAAATTTCATCTACATAGGTTGTTTGTTTATCGATTAGCGGACGTGTTATCAATCTTTCCATATTGAACGTCATCGGGATGTTTCCAATATTCAAGCGTATTTGCCCTTCCTTGACGTCAATGATTGCGCCAGCGGTTGCTAGGAAAGGTCTTCCTAGAATAATTGGATCCTTTGGTTTGTTTTTGTAATGCAGCTCAACAAAATCTGTTGGCACGCGACAACCATTGATTTTCACAGGCACATCCTCGAGTACTCCTTCTGGTAATATAACAGATCAATCACTAGAACCAAGGTGATATTAGCAGGTATAAACTCTTCATATCCGAGGGCCATCGCGACAGAATGTGGCGCTAAGATTACACTGGAGCCTAGATCACAAAGGGCTCTAGGGAATTGCTTATTTTGGATGGTGCACTCTAGTACATGTGGGAACCGAAATTCACACCGTCGATTGTAATGAATAAAAACGGACTAAAGCCAAGTTAACCCGACTTTCCTTGAAGGTCTGGATTCTCTGCGACAGCCAACGACAAGTGACCGAATAAATGCGGAAAAGGTTTTGTTAAGATTTGGGACTGGACCTTAAGAAAGGCTGCCTACGTACCCCTTTCGAGGATCAAGTCGGACGTAGTTCAGTTTAGAAAGAATTGAACAAGAGATCGAACCGTCTGGGCGGGTTCGATCTAGTATGAGCGTTTGTCATAGAAATAGGCATGTCGAAGATACTGCCTAGGGTTTCTATGTGCGGAGCTCTGAAGTAAAAGAATTGTCCGATCCTTCCGAGAGGAGCGGAGATTTGCGAGAAGGAGGCGGCCGGACGTTCTAGGGCCTGCCTTGCTAGTGTAACCGCCTAAATTCTAAGTTCTATCAGCTAACAGGAGCTCTCTAGGTTTCCAATCTAGGATTTTCGGATCCTCTGCTCCTCTGCTCCTGCTCTCCTTATATACCCACTCCTAGGTCGGTGTGCCTTAGGATGATGGACCTCACCTTTGGGCCCAAGTTTATCTCTTCAGGAAGTATTCCATTTTCGTCGATCTTTTTAATTATCCTCGAGTTTTCCCCTATTTTTCGGTGACTTGATGTTTATCCGATGTTCGGGAAATCGGATAAACCGTCATAGCCTGATTGGGCCTGAATTCTTAAAATCGTAAGTAAGTCTGTGGACTTGTCTGAAGTCGTTGAACGTATTATACGATTTCTTGGAAAGACTATCTTTCTCGTAAAATAAACCGCATAGCCTAAAGGATCGATGTTCGAGTTAATCGATCTTGTTTTATGCGATATCATCTACGAGAAATCCAATCCTTCTATTTTTTGTCGTAAAACATCGAGGACGATTCCAACCGAATCGAAAGATGTTCATTCCGTAGCCGTGATCGTACCAAACTCACGAGGATCGATCCAACCAAGCCAAGATAGGATCAGACCGAGCATGATGGGACCGAGACCAGGACGAGGGCCGTCGACCGGTGTCATGGGCTTGCCGCTGGCGCCAGGCCGGCTCGCGTGACGTGTGCAGCCGGCGCCAGGCCAGCCCGTGTGACGCGTGCCGCCGGCGCCAGGCCGGCCCGCGTGCCGCCGGCGCCAGGCCGGGGTGCCGCCGGCGCCAGGCCGGCTCGCATGACGCGTGCCGCCGGCGCCAGGCCGGGGTGCCGCCGGCGCCAGGCCGGCCCGCGTGACGCGTGCCGCCGGCGCCAGGCCGGCTCGCGTGACGCGTGCCGCCGGCGCCAGGCCGGGGTGCCGCCGGCGCCAGGCCGGCCCGCGTGACGCGTGCCGCCGGCGCCAGGGGTTCTTTGCCGCCCGTGGGTTTTCCGTTGCCCGATCTTTCCCTCGTTAGTCGTTTGTGCGAGAAATCTTTGAGTTCAGAAGGATCTTTAGCCGTAGATTTCGAGATAACCATTTTCGACCTCACTAGAGAGTGGATATTCTAATTTGAGAAAATCTCGTATAACTTCTTTTCAAATTATCCGAGACTTTTTGTTTTAAGAAATACTTTCCATAGACTTTCAGTCATTGATTCCGTCATGACCGATTTTGACACCAACAGTTAGCCCCCCAGCTTGTTAGAACCTTCGTGATGTTCTTGCGAGCGATAAGACATGTCAGGTAAGATAGGCGGAATTAATGATTGAAAGGCTCCGTTGAAAGTGGTAAGATTGGGGCTGCGCCTTTCGAAGGCTGCCTACGTACCCTTGTTGTAGGGATCAAGCCTTCCGTAGTTTGTTTTGGAGTTTAAGACCCTTGTGATCTGTTTTCCAGCGAGACTTATATGGTCTGGTTATGTGTCATGAGAGACTTTCGAGCATGATGCTGTTGATGTATTTGTTTTGGTCTGGGCGTTGTGAGGCCATTATGCGTTTTTCGATTTTTTATGAACTTCAGTTTTTTCGAAGTATGAGAAAGAGGGTGTGAGTTATCGTCTCATTCCTAGTTCCCTGATGATCACCGTACCTATTGTTTGCATAAAGCGAGATTTTCCGCGGTTTACCGATTTACGCGAAAAGTTCGTGAAACGAATAGGCTTAAGTGAAGAGACAAATTTTTGGATCTTGTATACCATACTATGTCTGTGAGATGTCAAGATCCAGCGTGGCTGGGTTTAGGGCAAGACCTAGGTTTACTCTCGGACTGAGGCTTTGCGATGACAAATCGGCTTTCGTTTTGCCTGTTTGTGATTTTAACCTGACTCGTACCGTTTAAAATCCGCGAATTGTTGTCGGCTTATATGATTTGTCTAGGCGTGAGTCGAGCTACTTCCTTTACGAAGAGCTAAACCAAAATTTGGATTTCTTGTATAGCGCGCTATGTTTATCCTTGTCGGATGCAAGAGAGCCTACCCCTTGAAGGGCGGCTATTTGTCTGTTTAGGACGTTAGAGTTCGTTTGTTGTGATCAGCAACAACGACATGATGCCAGTTTAGAGGCATGTTACCGTTTAGAGGTGTGTTTGTATGTTTTGAGGAAAAGAATGTCCTTCGAGCGTTAGCGACGTCTCGCAGTGCTGAAGGTCGAGTTTCCCTTGTGCCGCATTTCGTGGTTGAAATGTTCGCGGGCTTTGGAGATGTTTTGCGAATGTTCGCAGCCAGAAACTGTTGTTCCGGTTTGGACGCAGGACCAAGGGGTCGCGTAAGTTCGACCCAGGGAGAAGCGTCTACATTCACAGTGCTTCGTGAAGTGTTGGCCTTCCGGGATTTGTTTGTATATATTAAGGATGACTCGTATAACTCTTGGAGCCTTGTCACGAGTGTTTCTTTTCATGCCGTGTTTACGGGGCGTATAGAACTTAATCGATTGACGATGAGTTTAAATCTTCCGTTAACCATATGGTTGTTAGGACTGAGTTTTGGTATGAAGAGTTTATCGTATGATTTCCGATTATGGGTTATGCGACAAATTGCTTGCGTAATAGTCACTTGGCGTTCTATGAACAAATCATGGATTGTTGTTTTTAGCCGTTAAGTGATTGGAGCGGTGCTCGCTCAGTAGCTTTGGATTGGCATGGAGGCTAGATTCAGCCGTATCGCCAAGGAAGTTGTTGGTAAACGATCAGACCATGACCCTTATTAAGGTCATGTTAGTTTACGATTTTCCTTAATGGGGATGCCGAATTCAGGTCCGGGCTTTACGGAAGGGCGTAGTTGGCCGAGGGCCAAATACCGTTTGCCGAGATAGACATGCCAAGCATAGCGGAGTTTTCTGAGTTATGGCTGTTGGCTTTTAGAAACGATCTTCTACTTTAGGTCTTAGTTATACGATGAATAGCTCGTATAAATTTTTTTTTGTTGCATGAAAATCGTTTCATTTTATCCAGGGGGAAAAAGTTTAAGGGATCGACGCAGGACATGTGCGGGTTCGCCTGCGTGATTATTTTCTGCTCGGACGTAACCGCGGGGAGTGAAAGCAGGAGCCAGAAACCTTGTGGAGCAAAAACTGTCTATGACAGTTACTCGTTGGACCCATTATGTTTATTTTACAAAAGTTGCTTTGTATAAATTGACTCGACCATACAGAGGATTTTTCGTAAAAGTGATGTAAGAGGGGGTTTTCGCAAAGGTAACCGGAGAGTGTTTCTCACAAATTACTTACGATATTCGCGAGCACGGATTATGTTTTCCTCATTCACTTTTGCGTACTGCAAAATCGTTTTGCATGAGACCGATCATGTATTTTCCATAGGTTGTTTTGTTTTAAAATGTTCTTGTTATACGAAAGTAAGGGATGACCGGTTTCATGGAGATAGAAAATTGCAGATTGTTAAAGTAGCGATGTTTCCGCGGATTACACGGGAGATGTTTCCGCTATGATTTCGACCTTTGGACGAAAGCTGCTTCGAACTACTCATGGAGTTTTACTGAAGGTTATTTCGTTATTTTCGTAGTTCACCGTCGTGCTATTAGTCTGACGTTGGTACACGTTTCTAGTCGCGAGTTTGCGACGAGAGACAAAGTAGAGTTTTCAAGACTATGTTTGTAACGGTTGGGCTATGCTGCTAGTGTCTTTTAGACGAATCTTATTGCTGCGAGAGTTTGCTTTGTCAAAAGCGTTGTCTTGATGCTGAAGCAAAAAGTTTTCGAAGATGGGATTATACGTACCTACTTTCCTTTTCTTTTTACGAAAGAAAACGGGTTAGCCGTTCTTCCGAAGGCTTGTGTACGTTTTTTATTTCTTTTAGGAAGCGGGATGAGTATGCTTTTACAACGCGGGGCGATCGTGTCTCGGTTTTTTGAGAGACTAGATCGGTTTGCATGTTCTGCCTTAGTCTCATCGATCGTTCAAGGCTGCCTCTTGCCCGTTCCTCTTTGTTTCGTGACTTTTAACGGTTCATCGTCAAAGGACTTTGAAAAGTTTGATACCGAACGAGAATCGGTTTTTTCATGAAATTCTGACGAGAATATCAGAGCGAAAGAGATATATGAACGCCCAAGTTCCTGTTCTCGTTTCTTCGTACTGCTGGTTAAATTGACAATGTGTCCGAAGGAACATTACAGAATCGTTGAACCAAAGGGAGGAGAAGTAGGCGATAACTCGAAAAAGGCTAAGGTGGGTGCTCTAGACAAATGGAGACATTGGGCAAGACGCCACTCGAGTGAGGCTCTTAGCTCGTCAGGCTATGAGCGAACTGGTTAGGTCCTTATCGTTTCATATGATCTTGTATGACTTTTACGAATGGTGTTTCGTAAAATATTGCCGAGCTTGATTTTAAAATATGAACTTTGTTAAACAATCGAGAAGGCTCTGCGGAAGAATCGTCGTGTTTCTCGAACAATCCAAACATGGGTTTAAGGGACCAAGATGTTGTCGTTGCCCGAGATCACGAGACGACTGCACGGATGGGCGCCAGGACCCTTGCCGCCGGCGCCAGACGGGAAACGACGGGCCTGCCGCCGGCGCTAGACGGGAGAGGACGAGCCTGCCGCCGGCGCCAGGCGCGGCGTGGTCGGTCTGCCGCCGGCGTCAGGCGCGGCGTGGTCGGTCTGCCGCCGGCGCCTGGCGCCCTGCCGCCCGTGCCGTGTCCCGCGTCCGCCGATGCTGCTGTTGCTCGCCTTCGTCGATCCCCAGGTCTCACGGACTCAAAGATCGAGTTACGAAAACTCAGGCAAAGATGCATGGTACTGAGGCAGGACCGGGCTCGTCCTATGACGGGACAGAGAGATCCTTCTCATGGGCGAGGTGGTCGAGACAGCGACATTGTTTTCTTCGTAAAATCTCAACGGAAGCTCCGATTGAGACGAAACGAAAACCATCTTGACCTAGACTCAAAGGAGAGAAAAGTGAGGTTTCCACAGGCGAGGTGGCCATGGGCGAGGTGACCTTGGTGATGGTTGTTCTCGTCCACGGGGGAGGTGGCCGGGAGAGTGATTTTGTTCCCTTCGTAAAATCTCAACGGAAACTCCGATTGAGACGAAACGAAAGCCACTATGATCTAGACTCAAAGGATAACGAAGGTGAGTTCTCCCTGTGGCGAGGTAGCCATGTCGGAGGGTGAGGTGACCTCGGTAATGTTTGTCCTTGCCCGCGGCGAGGTGGCCGGGACAGTGACTTTGTTCTCTTCGTAAAATCTCAACGGAAACTCCGATTGAGATGAAACGAAAGCCATTTTGACCTAGACACAAAGGAGAACAAAGTGGGCTCTTACTAAGGCGGACTGGGAAGACTGATCTTACCCTATGGCAAGTCGTCCTAGTAAGATCAAGCTCCGACCTCCTTTCTCTTTCCCGTTTGTTCCTCGAGAGTTATTTGTAAGAAGTATGGCAAGGGAATCGGTGAACCGATTTGCCGTGCTTCTGTTGCACGAGTAATATAGGGTTTCCCCAAGGTTTTGAGGAGAATAAGTTTTATTTTTCCGAGAGGTTCTCGAAAGAAACGTTTTTCGTAGAAACCTTGCTTGTTGCGATTTATCTAACTTGGTAACAAGACGAATTTTTGGGGTTTGATAGATTTTATCGTTGCCCTTTCTGTTTTGATAGAGAAATTGCGAGCTCGTTTTCGTGCTCATCCTGTGGCGGAAAGCCGCGGCTAGGTTTTTTATTTGCTCGAGCACCGTGGCGTTTGCGTAAGCGTTGGCCGTAGGAACAGTCGCTGCTGGAGTTGTTTTACCATCGTTGACGCAAACTGCAATATTTTCTTTCATATTTCCGGACATTGGTTCGATCAAGTGCTTTGCGGCCGTATGAGTAAGAGTAATCCGTCCCACCCTCCTTCTAGCGCCAAACTGTGGGAACCGAAATTCACACCGTCGATTGTAATGAATAAAAACGGAGGAAAGCCAAGTTAACCCGACTTTCCTTGAAGGTCCGGATTCTCTGCGACAGCCAACGACAAGTGAACGAATAAATGCGGAAAAGGTTTTGTTAAGATTTGGGACTGGACCTTAAGAAAGGCTGCCTACGTACCCCTTTCGAGGATCAAGTCAGAAGTAGTTCAGTTTAGAAAGAATTGAACAAGAGATCGAACCGTCTGGGCGGGTTCGATCTAGTATGAGCGTTTGTCATAGAAACAGGCATGTCGAAGATACTGCCTAGGGCTTCTATGTGCGGAGCTCTGAAGTAAAAGAATTGTCCGATCCTTCCGAGAGGAGCGGAGATTTGCGAGCAGGAGGCGGCCGGACGTTCTAGGGCCTGCCTTGCTAGTCTAACCGCCTAAATTCTAAATTCTATCAACTAACAGGAGCTCTCTAGGTCTCCAATCTAGGATTTTTGGATCCTCTTCTCCTCTGCTCTTGCTCTCCTTATATACCCACTCCTAGGTCGGTTTGCCTTAGGATGATGGACCTCGCCTTTGGGCCCAAGTTTATCTCTTCATAAAGTATTCCATTTTCGTCGATCTTTGTAATTATCCTCGAGTTTTCCCCTATTTTCGGTGACTTGATGTTTATCCGATGTTCGGGAAATCGGATAAACCGTCATAGCCTGATTGGGCCTGAATTCTTAAAATCGTAAGTAAGTCCGTGGACTTGTCTTAAGTCGTTGAACGTTTTATACGATTTCTCGGAAAGACTATCTTTCTCGTAAAATAAACCGCATAGTCTAAAGGATCGATGTTCGAGTTAATCGATCTTGTTTTATGCGATATCTTCTACGAGAAATCCAATCCTTCTATTTTTTGTCGTAAAACATCGAGGACGATTCCAACCGAATCGAAAGATGTTCATTCCTTAGCCGTGATCGTACCAAACTCACGAGGATCGATCCAAACAAGCCAAGATGGGATCAGACCGAGCATGATGGGACCGAGACCAGGACGAGGGCCGTCGACCGGCGTTATGGGCTTGCCGCCGGTGCCAGGCCGGCTTGCGGGACGCGTGCCGCCGGCGCCAGGCCGGCTCACGTGACGCGTGCCGCCGGCGCCAGGCCGACCCGCGTGACGCGTGCTGCCGGCGCCAAGCCGGGGTGCCGCCGGCGCCAGGCCGGCCCGCGTTACGCATGCCGCCGGCGCCAGGCCGGGGTGCCGCCGGCGCCAGGCCGGCCCTCGTGACGCGTGCCGCCGGCGCCAGGCCGGGGTGCCGCCGGCGCCAGGCAGGCCCGCGTGACGCATGCCACCGGCGCCAGGCCGGCTCGCGTGACGCGTGCCGCCGGCGCCAGGCCGGGGTGCCGCCGGCGCCAGGCCGGGGTGCCGCCGGCGCCAGGCCGGCTGGCGTGATGCGTGCCGCCGGCGCCTGGCCGGGGTGCCGCCAGCGCCAGGCCGGCTCGCGTGACGCGTGTCGCCGGCGCCAGGCCGGGGTGCCGCCGGCGCAAGCCTGGCCCGCGTGACGCGTGCCGCCGGCGCCAGGGGTTCTTTGCCGCCCGTGGGTTTTCCGTTGCCCGATATTTCCCTCGTTAGTCGTTCGTGCGGGAAATCTTTGAGTTCGGAAGGATCTTTAGCCGTAGATTTCGAGATAACCGTTTTCGACCTCACCAGAGAGTGGATATTCTAATTTGAGAAAATCTCGTATAACTTCTTTTCAAATTATCCGAGACTTTTTGTTTTAAGAAATACTTTCCAGAGACTTTCAGTCATTGATTCCGTCGTGACCGATTTTTACACCAACAGTACAAAGCTGCCAGGATTAGGTATTTTTATCGGGGTTTCGCCTTGGATTGTAGCACTAACTTCCTCAGAAATCGTCATGGCACAGTGCTCCCCAGTTGGAAAGCTTTTTGACACCATGTCCTTAACATATTTCTTTATAGTGGGCGAAACTTTCGTGGCTTCACTTAGCGGCATTTCTACATTGATCTTATCAAATGCTTTCTTGTAGATTACTTTATCCAACTCTCGTTTAGATTGCGACTTATTTGGAGGGAAGGGCGCTAGAGTTCTATATACTATTTCTAGTACTGGTTCAGTAGGGACCGTCGATCTTTCCACACTGGGGGTAGGCTGTCGATCGACATTTGTACCCCTCTGTCGATCAACATTGGTCCCCCTCTGTCGATCGATATTTACCTCAACTTCCGACTCTTCGTTTTCTTCATCGAGAACAATTGTCACTTTCTCCGGTCCTTTGGCATTTTCTGCTTTGTGTATTTCCTCAGAAGGTTCTAAAATTGTATCAACGAGAAGAATTGGGTGAGATATAGCTTTACCAGTCCTTCTGGTTTCAGCGAGTCTGTCTAAGGAAGTGTTCTCTTTAGTATTCGGAGCAAGGATTTCTCCGCTTCCAAGAGTACGGCACTGACATGGCGTCTCGGGTTAGTGTCAGTCCTCCCAGGGAGGCATCCCGCTTCTCTCTTGATAACAATCGCATTTTCAGCGACTTGACCCTCTAACCTTTTAATGTGTTCATTCAGGGCATCAAGTTTCTTTAATAGCTCACTGTGAATAACGTTTATCTTTCTGTTCATGTCATTCTCCATTCTCCAATTTCCCGTGAAGGCTTGGTTTAATCTAAATCTAGCCCTTCCTTGGTGCGATCCGACTGTAGGTTAAGCTTAGGGTAATTTGAGTGACATCAAATTTCGCGCACCAGAAGAAAGAAGTCGAGGTTAAGCCTGGATCTCCTTGTTTCATCTTCTGGTAGCTTAATGGCTGACCTATTGGAATAGGTTCTGCCAGGATTTAAGTAGTCTTGCAAAGGTAATTATGTTACTTCATCCTTATTCAAGGTTGAATAGGTTTCAACAGGGATTGCAGTCCCCTGTTTATTTGTAATTTGGTTAATTGCGTTGTTTAGTTGACCTTTTGGTTCCCCTAGGACTACTTCCTCATTAGCATGATAGCTAAGTGAACACTTACCTGCTTCCAGCGGGGTATCGTCGATCGATATTGGTAGCGGTGTGTCGCTTGATTTCTCGCTCAACTCGTCGCTCGATGTTCATGTCATAGAATTGATCGATTCTCGGCAGAAATCCATGGTCTCCATCTTACGTACCTGTATGAGCAGAGTAAGAGGAAAAACTTTAAGCGAAAACAAAAATAAAATCTAGACTATGTTCTAAACTTAATCTAATGGTAATAAGAAAGAGTCCCAGGCAACGGTGCCAAATTTGATGTCACCCAAATTACCCTAACGAGTGAATTATTCTCTCAAATAAAAGGTTCAGTTGTAGTATTTAAGGATCGAATCCACAGAGACTCTAGGACTACACAATAGATTTGTAGTTTCCAAAGTAAAACTAAATAGACAGGTTTTAAGCAGAAAGTAAAGTGGTGAACAAGGTAGTTGTTCGGCTGGTTTAAATTGAGGTTTTAAACAGATATTGAATAGCTAGATTCAGGTATTATCTCAGGTATGATAAGTATGCTAAGAATAGTGTAGTTTTGATAAAAAGTAGTGTGGTAGTGAGTCTTTGCTAAGAATAGTGTAGTTTTGATAAAAAAAATATATATATATAAACTAAATTTATCAATACTTAGAAATTACCTTTTTATATTTTAAATATTAAAACTAATTTAAAATAAATAAATAAACTCCTATTTATATATATTTCTTGTTAATATAAATTTAACTACTAAAATTATTTTGAAATACAAATAATATTTTGTTAAATTTGTAAATATTTTAATTTTTTACTTAAATTAGTATAACAAAAAGATTTATTATATTATTTATAGTTTGGGTATTCCCGAATCTATTAAATTTTTGGTTCAGTTAAAATTTTAGATATAAATATACCTTAACAGTTTGTTCGTGATATTTGGTTCAATAACTTTTTGGAAGTTTTGATTAAAATGTACAGATTAATTAAAGTTATGATATAACATACTGTTATTCAAATTTAAATGATTACATTAAAGATATTACTCTGAGTAGATAAATCAAAACTTATTTATATTACTGTATCAATTAGTAAAATAAGAAAAATAAATATATTTGAATAGTTGTGACTAGTATTACAAAAACTAGCCAAATGCATAAACGTTAACTTAAAATAATATCCATCACAGTAGAATTAAAAAGCCAGTTAATATATATATATATATATATATATATATATATATATATATATATATATATATATATATATATATATATATATATGTCTTATCTGAGTTCTTGCAAATTTAGAATAATAATAAATAATAATTAAATAAAAAACGCACATGGACAGCACCATATTTGATGGAGAAACAAGTTAAGTGCCGTATTTGAAGAAAATCGACCAAAAAAAAAAAATTCTTGTTTTTTTGAAATATGCGCTTTTGTTTGAATTTCGCTTAGTTATGCAAAGTTTGTTTGTTTGATTTTTTCCATAACGCACCCGTCATTACAATGACGCTCCGCTTATCATAACTTATGATTGGTGAAACAAAAGCGTTATTGCAAATACCGCAATGTATTCGGTATTCGAGTGGTCGCCATTCACTGCCTAAAGACACATACCTATAAATGCTTAAACTAGTTACATATGAAAAGGTACAAGTGGAAAGTGGATACAAAAATCTTTGTCAAAAGCAAAGAGAAGAAGTTTGAAATTTCAAAACATGAGAAAAAAATATATGAAGTATTGCAGACAAGGAAAACTATTGAAGACGAGAAAGATACGAAAAATAAAAAACAAATATAAAGTGAAAAACGTGAAGAGATAACAACATATACAACAACCAAATATTATACAATTTCTAAAGATAAACTCTGCAAAAGTTTATGATTATATTTAGTTACAAAATCTAATAATCTACATAACTCTTTAATAAAATTTTAAGAAAATTTTAAAGTCATCAAAAGTTTTTTTTTAGTTTAACAAACTGTTTAATTTTAAATATCATCAAAACTCTTTTCAAAATCACAAGCCAATATAAGTGTTTCTTTTTGGAAAAATTCACACAAAGGATTTTAAAATCAATTATTTGTCCATGATAAACTCTCAACAAATAGAGTTTCTAATTTAGAGGGATTTCTGTTGTTATGGAATAACATGAATAGTAATAAATGCGTGCAATCATAGCCGTCCGATCTAATGCAACTCTAAGATCTCATTCAGAATGGTATTCGGGCTACGTAGTCTTTAGCCTATAAATAGAACAACATTGAGAGAAGATGGGAGTCACAAACAAGCAGAAAAGCATAAGAATTTACAAACAAAAACCAAAGACTTTGTGATTTTTATTGTGGGAAGAAGATGAATATTCCATGTTTTAATTTCATTCAAATCAACTCTGCTTCACACCAGTTCTTTCCCGCATCGCTCACTCAAGTTCGTCATGCTTCGCAACAGTTCCGTCACGCCTCGCTCACCTCTACTCGTCGAAGTTTGAAGATCGCAGCTGTAGCTTCAACTTTGCAAGGCGAGTGGATCAAGGTATAAGTATTATTTAACATTTTTTCGTCAATAATATATTACTTAATTTACGAAGGATTTTATTTAAAATGTCGAGTTATTCTCTTCTTCTTTTTTTGTAACTGTTGAGTTATTCTCTTTCAACTTCATAATGTTGCCCGAGAGAAACATTCATATTCGTAATACGTTATTTCTTAAAACAAATTCATATACTTTTACAGTTTTACCTCTAAAAGATGGCTCAGCTTCTTTTTTTCTTTGCAAAAAGAAGATGGTTCAGTTAAAGCTTTAAAGTAATTAAATAAAAACATAGCCGTATGCCGAGTTCTTTATTACATCAATATGAAGCTTTTTTTTGACAAAACATCAATATGAAGCTTTAAAGTAATTAATTAAAACAAAGCCGTAATATTGCCATCGACATCATGTTTTTGACTAATAGGTGGAGCAGAAAGGAAAAAATATACCAAAAGAGAGAAGCTCACACGGCATAGCTGTGGTCGGGGATAAGCTATACGCTTTTGGCGGCGAGTTCTGTACAAACAAGGCCATCGACAAAGACATGTATGTCTTTGACCTCAACACTCAAACTTGGTCACTCGCTCCTGCCAAGGGAGACGTCCCTGAAATCAGCAGCTTCGGCGTCCGCATGGTGGCCGTGGGAACTAAGCTATATGTCTTCGGAGGCCGCAATGAGAAGAATGTGAACAACGACTTTTACTCGTACGATACGGTGAAGAACGAGTGGAAGTTCTTGACGAAGCTCGGCTTAGGGGGAGGACCCGAGGCTCGTACTTACCATTCCATGGCTTCAGATGAGAACCATGTGTATGTCTTTGGTGGGGTGAGCCAAGGCGATGGTGTTACGCCGAACCCCCATCGGTTCAGAACAGTCGAGTCCTATAACATTTCTGATGGGAAATGGGCACAGCTACCTGATCCTGGAAACAACTTCGAGAAAAGAGGAGGAGCGGGGTTCCATGTTGTTCAAGGGAAGATTTGGGTGGTGTATGGGTTTTCGAGTGCGCTTACCCCCGATGACAAAGGTGACCGTGAGTCTGACAAAGTGCAATATTTTGATCTGGCCTCTCAAACATGGACCGAAGTAGAGACAAAAGGAGAGGAGAAACCTTCAGCGAGGAGCGTGTTTGCGAGTGCGGTCGTGGGAAAACATATACTAATATTTGGAGGTGAGACCTCGCCGGATGAATGTGGCCATTTCGGTACGGGGACGTTGTCCAATGAGGGTTTCGCATTGGACACAGAGACATTGGTGTGGGAGAGGTTTAAAGGAGGGGATGAACCGGACACTCGTGGTTAGACGGCTTCCACGACTGCCACAGCCTATGGGAAGACTGGCCTCTTCATGCACGGAGGAAAAACTCCTAAGTATAAGCGACTCAATGAACTCTACTTCTACGGAGTCAATGGCGCGTGATCCACTTATGCGTGCATGTTAATTATTATATGCTGCAATAAAGGTTTGGGAAACCTATGAAATAATATCCACTTATGCGTGCATGTTTTCTTTTATTTATCTAAATCAAGTTGTGTATGCTGTGTGTTTGTGGTTTGGAAAGGGCTATCGTTAGAATAATGTGTTTTTATGTGTGTGTCTAATAAATGATACTCCCTCCGTTTCTAAAAGATCAATGTTTTAGATTTTTCACATTTATTCAGAAAAACATAAAAATTTAGTTACCAATGCATTGTTTTTCTCAATTAACAATTCCCCATAATTTTGAATCAATAAAATTTTAGTAAATACAATTATATTTTTGGAAATGTATAATTTTTCATTGATTAATGTATTAAAAATATAGAAAATGTATCTTTTTGAAACGAGAGTTTTTTCTAAAACATTGATTTTTTAGAAACGGAGGGAATATGAAGTTATTATATCTACAGATTTTTTTGTATTATTCAGTCGTGTTTTCACTTAATATATACACAGACCATGATTGGATAAATCTATTCACGGGTAGAAGTATTTTAACCGTACGTAAATCTTAGGGTCGTTCATGGTCGCAATATATAGCCCAATAAATTTCAACTCCTTGGTCTTGCAGCACATTCTTCTAGTGTGATAAATATGAAGTTAATGAGTGTGACATTAAATATGTTATGAAATCTGAATAATGAATATTCATAAAATAATACTCAAAATCCTGCAATTGGGTTTTACAAGAGTGACATGAAAATATTTGATGTTAAGCTTACAAAAAAAAAACTTACAAGGGAAAAGTTATTGACGATAACGAAACAACACACATAAATATTTATATTTTCTTTCTCAAAAGTATTTTCGTAAAGTCAGACTTTTGTTTTATTCAGTTTAAGCTTGATGTTCTTAGGCTTCAACTCGTATATAGTCTTATGACTAAAATAATATAGAATTAGTCATTTATGTGAATTCTATAAAAAAATTATCAGTTAAGTATTTTTTTTATTCCACACATTTCTGTGGGATAAGTTATGAATGATGTTAAAATTATTCATGATTAGAAAAAGCTTTTCATCATAGCAAAAGAGAATAATGAAAATATATATGGAAAGGAATAAAACAGATATAACTACAAAAATATCAATTTCATTCATTTATCCCTCAAACTACCAATATCCTATCCCTTTTTATCTAATTTATTCTTATTTATTTGATTTCATACAGTGATTACAGTTACACAATCCGGTCAAAAGCAAAACTAATTTATTTATCTTAAACGAGTTTTTTTAAACAAACAACACTGAACGATTTCCATATAAGCAGTCTGAGGAAACACATTTAAAAGTCAATTGCAAAAATAACCTCTGCGTTGACCAAACGACTTCCATGTAAATCTTCCAGAAGACCTCCTTGGATGTCGTCTGCGTCAGTTTTTAATAAACTTTCATTTTCTATGTTCTATGTTTGCTAATGTGTTTTCAGATGATGCGTCAATTACATGCAGTTTATGGAGAATGGTTGTTGAAAGATGGATGTTGAAATTTTGTGGTTGATCATTTCAAAATTGCGAGAATTTTCTTTTTGAGTGAAGGTTCGACACATGCTGAACTTGTTGCAATGGCTGAAGAAGATTATAACCTGGACATGAACACAGAGTCTGTGGAGTTAACCTACACATTACCAGAAGCAATGATGCAACAAATGGCTCCAGACACCCCTCCTATTCATGTTACAAGTGATCGACAAGTTCGGAACTTGCTCGAGATAACTAAAACGCATGAAATACGTCTTTGTGTATCAAGCGTTAGCAAGATCAGAACGGTTTCAGAGGAAGAGGATGGAGCTGACGAAGGGGATGAAGCTGATGAAGGGGATGAAGCTGATGAGGGGGATGGAGATGATGATGATTTGGCTGAAGATGAAAATCATGATGGGGGAGGAGGATGCTGATATCCCTGATGTTGCTGAGGCGGTTGATGATGCTGAGGATTACAGTGAGTATGGAAAGGTTAAAGATGAGGATGAGGATGAGGAAGAAGATGATATTTGTTTTGAAGATTTCAAAGGGACATATGGTAGTGAAGGAGGAAGATTGAATGCTAACAATATCTATGTCAACCGGAGTTTTGCTAGTAGAGATGCACTGATTTCAGAGTTGCAGTTGACAGCGGTGAGGCGTTGGTTTTCCTTCGGCGTGTTAGTGGTTGTCGATGGAAGCTCAGAGCGAGTGTGAAACATGGGACAAAACGTTTTGGGTAACCAAGTATGTGGAAAGTCATACATGTTTTGTGGCAGAGAGAATCGCTCCGCGGAAACACTGTACTCCAAAGTATATTGGTAGACTTTTCAAAGATCGTGTTGGAATCATTGATGAGTTGAATTCGCAGCATATCAAAGATGCAATGAAGAACATGTTTGACATGACACTTGATTACACCACTTCATACAGAGCATTGTTATACGCGCAAGAATTAGTGAAAGGATCAGCGGAAGATGGGTATGAGTGACTGCCTTCATATTTGGAGCAAATCTCCTTAGCAAATCCGGGTTCTATCACTGGTATACAACTTGATTCTCTAAATAGATTTAAGTATCTATTTCTTTCTTTTGGAGCTTCTATAAGAGGTTTTAAGTATCAGAGAAGGGTCATTGCGGTGGATGGCACTCACCTAAGTAGGAAGTATGAAGGTGTTATGTTAGTTGCAGCCGCACAAGATGATAATTTTTAGATATTTCCATTGGCTTTTGGGATCGTAGATGCTGAAAATGATGAATCTTGGGAATGATTTTTCACAAAATTGGCGAGTTGTGTATCTGATGAGTATCCTCTGGTGATAGTCTCCGATCGGCAACCGTCCATTATAAAGGCATGTGAGAAGGTGTTTCCTTGGGTAATTGGAGGGATATTCTATTATCACCTTCAACAGAACATTGTCCAAAAGTATAAAGGGAAGCATCTCTTGTACTTGGTGAAAGGTGCTGCTTATGCTCATACACTTTCTGATTTTGACCGGTACATGGATGAGATACGGAGTGCAAACCCGGAACTTGCAATATATTTGGTGAATTTCGACGTGACCCTATGGTCAAGGGTTCATTGTCAGGGGGAGATGTACAACATAAAAACAAGCAACATCACTGAATCTATTAATTCCGCACTGAACCGAGCTAGAGGATTTCCAATTCAATTCATGTTGGAGTCCATAAGGGAGAAGCTAGGAAGGTGGTTTTGGAAAAGGAGAGGACATTCTTTGAGTTTCGCAACTCAACATAGTCGGGGGGTTGAATACTTGCCTGATGTTCGATCAGAGATAGTAGATACGATGTCTGTCCAACAAATTGATGGATGGAAGTTCTTTGTGAAAGGTGGCAAAATAGACTGTGTTGTTGATTTGGAACTTCAAAAGTATGATTGTGGTGTCTATGCAATGGATAAAATACATTGCTCTCATGCTATAGCAGCTAGAACAGCTGCTGGTTTGGATGTCTCCACAGTTGTAAGCCCGGTCTATTCAAAGGATACTTTGTTTGCAGGATACTCAGAGAATATATATCCTTGTTTTGGACAACAAGTTGAGGCACACACATGCTTTCCTCCGGAACTAAAGCGTGGTCCGGGGAGACATAAGAAATCACGATGGCAATCCTGGTTGGAGCTATCGAGGATGAGAGGACGCACAGCCCGGAAGCAACACAAGATTTATAGGTGCCCAGTCTACAAAGAAACTGGCCATACGCGTCCACAATGTAAGAACTGACGTGGACGACCTTCTGGTAAGTCATCCAGAAAACCTTCTGGTTAGTCGTCCAGCGACTTAACTAGAAATCTCTCATGTCTTTGAATCTATCTATATGCTTATCTGTTATTGTTGGGGAAAAATATTCCATGAAGAGATTACCCCAGCTGCCAGGTTTCTTCCTCCGGGTTCCAGGATCCAGACCTCCGAGTCCCCGCTAAAAGGACCTCGGGAACTACCCTCGGGAGTTACTCTTTGTTCTAGGCAAAGAGGAAAACTTCCATTATGAGTACAAACCGTCATATATCTCAGGATATGGACGGTTCCCCTTTGATTCCAAAGGAAAACGGAAATATACTAATATTTATGCTCTGTGGGAACCGAAATTCACACCGTCAATTTCCGATAAACGATTTGTGGAGGAAAACCGAGTTAACCCGATCTTCCTTGAAGGTCCCAGATATCTGCTGGGCCACACACGATACAATCGATGGAGATTAAAGTTGTAAAAATAAAAATTGTAAGAATAGAGCGAAAGAGATCTTATTTCTGAATTCTCGTTTGAGCGTGTACAACAAGCAAAGAAATAGGCTACAAGAGCTGTCGAAAAGTCCGCTAGTCCGGCCGCCTAAGTCTATCCTAGTTGAGTCGCAGCTCGCTAGTGAAAACAGAAAAGAATGCTAAATCGCTCTAAGTGCTAAGTGCTCTGGAAGTTTTGTGATGATTTGCTCCTCGCCCAAAGCTCTCCTTATATACTCCTCTTAAGACGGTCTATCCTCCTTCGGGCTTAATCGGGCTTTTTCCATTTTCGTCCATCTTCGTGTTTATCGGGAAACTTGACATTTATCTTCGGAAAACTTGACATTTATCTTCTGGAAACTTGATATTTATCTCTTATGTGAGGATAAGGATAAACCGTCATAGTTATCCTTCCTTTTCGGAAAATCGTAAGTGGGCCGTTTTGGTCATGTCGGGCTACTTAGACGTTTTTACGGTTTTTCGAAAGAATAGTCTTTGAAGGTTTCGGCATTTTCGAAAGAATCCCAATTCCTCGTATAGTCGAGATGTTTGGTGTTTAGAATAACCGTGATCGTTTTATACGATGAATTGAGATCCATTCATCGTTCGAACCTTTTAAGATCTTCCGAGATTCCTCGAGTATCGGGATCGAGATGGACTTGGATTCGTAGACTTTCCGTCTTCAAGGGTTTGAGTAATGAGGCTTCAAACTTAGATTTTAAAATATAAACTTTTAAACAATCGAGAAGGCTTTGCGGAAGAATCATTGTACTTCTTGGACAATCCAGACATGGGTTTAAGGGACCAAGATGCTGTCGTTGCCCGAGATCACGAGACGATTGCACAGATGGGCGCCAGGACCCTTGCCGCTGGCGCCAGATGGGAGACGACAGGCCTGCCGCCGGCGCCAGACGGGAGAGGACGAGCCTGCCGCCGGCGCCAGGGGCGGCGTGTGCGGCCTGCCGCCGGCGCCAGGCACAGCGTGGGCGCCCTGCCGCCGGCGCCAGGCGCGGCGTGGGCGGCCTGCCGCCGGCGCCAGGCACGGCGTGGGCGCCCTGCCGCCGGCTCCAGGTGCCCTTCCGCCGTCGCCCAGGCGCCGTGTGTGGGCGGCCTGCGCCGGGCGCCAGCATGGCGGCGTGGGCGTCCTGCCGCCGGCGCCAAGGCCAGCGGCGTGGGCGGGCCTGCCGACGGCGGCCAGCGCGGCGTGGTGCGTCCTGCCGCCGGCGCCAGGCGTCGGCGTGGGCGTGCCCTGACCGCCGGCGCCAGGCGCGCGTTGGGGCGGCGGC